>OX451737.1:1507028853-1508265031 GCA_948472305.1 Vicia faba | reverse complement strand
ATATATATATATATATATATATATATATATATATATATATATATATATATATATATATATATATATATATATATATATATATATATATATATATATATATATATATATATATATATATATATATATATATTTTATTAAATAAACTAGAATAAAAAGAAAAACACAAAAATAATACACTTTTATTTTTATTAATATTTTATACTAAAAATACCTTTTTTTCAATATACTTTTATTTTTGTACAAATTGATGCATTATTGTATATAGATATTAAATAATACTATTTATTTAAGAAATTATGGTTTTTGCCCTAAAAAACAAAAATGATTAAAATTGACTTTTTATTTATTTACATTTTACATTAAAAATATCTTTTACATACATAAAAACTTTTTTTTGCATTATACATTTTATTTAATATTTATTGTATTTATTTAAATATTGTATATTTAATTGTTATGCCTTACACATTCAATTTGGTTGTAATAATTTAGAATTTAATTTCTTGTCTAAATAATCCCCTACTCAAAATTGTACCCCCTCCCTATATCATGTTGTAATAGTGTAGAATTTAAATTCTCGCACCTTTAAAAGCTTTCAATTATGCCATGATTAGACTTAGGGTTGTATGCAAAAATCAAATTAACAAATAGTTTGACCTAATCCAAGATAAAGATGCATGAAAAAACAAACACAATGCACACTTGAATCCCTATGGTTTCAATCCACTTGTTGCCTTCAAAAATGGGCCATGATATGCATGTCAAGTACTTTGGCAAAACAAAAACAAAACAAAGATCATAGTCCCTCGATGACGCTATCTGAGTTGCCTAAACAAAATGATCAAGTCCCTCAAGAAAATTGCCAAAAATACTTGACATTATTGCTATCATGGTCTATACGATGACCCGCGCCTGTCCCCTTTAACATCCTAACACAAGGTTGTTCACCAAATACAATGGTGAAGCAACACTGTTAAAAGGGTTAAAAACATAAGAAAGATCTTTGAGTAAAATAGGGTAGACAACTCTTAGTTACTTGATCAAAGCTTGCAAAACATCCTTGCTATCTTCAAAACACACTTCACAACACAATTTCAAAACCCTACTTTCAAACATTGAAAACTTATCAAAAGTCAAAAACACCTTTGTATACATTCAAACAAGAATCATTACAAAGGTTGCCACAAAGATGACCTTTTTTCAAAACATCTTTCAAAATCACACACAAAGCACCATTTCAAACAATTGAAAAGCAAAGCAAGTGATCTAAACAAGTAACTAAGAGCCCATGAATAACCATGGATAGAAAGGATGTTAATACCTTCCCTTTCTATAATCTACTCCCCGAACCCAAGAAAACATCTCAAAGGTCTTTCCTGTGCTTTTTGACCTTTCCTTAGGATAAAATAAAAAGTCGGTGGCGACTCTTGCTAAACCGAAACATTTACGAACACAAACGCAAAATCCCAAGTCAGTTCTCCCACCGTATCACACTAGCCAAGATGCGATCTCAGGTTTGACGATGATCTATGGGAAGAATCTAGCCTACGGGCGATCCCAGGTCCGACGATGATCTGAGAAAGAACCTAGCCTATGGGCGATCTCAGGTTCTAAGATAATCTGAGGAAGAACCTAGCCTACGGGAGATCTCAGGTTCGACAATGATTTGAGGAAGAACTTAGCCTACGGGCGATCTCAGGTTCGACGATGATCTGAGGAAGAACCTAGCCTACGGGCGATCTCAGGTTCGAAAGCGAGACCTATGGACGATCTGCTAGGGAGGATCTACGGTCGACCTAAGATCCTAAAATAAGACCTACGACTAGTCTATCAAAAACTAGGTCTACGGTCGACCTACAAGGGGATCTAGATCTACGGTCGATCTAAAATCACAAGGTAAGACCTACGGGCAGCCTACCAAAAACTAGGTCTACGGACGATCTACAAGGGAATTTAGATCTACGGTCGATCTAAAATCATAAGGTAAGACCTAGGGGCGGTCTACCAAAAACTAGGGCTATGGTCGACCTACAAGGGAATCTAGATCTATGGCCGGTCTACCAAAAACTAGGTCTATGGTCAACCTACAAGGGAATCTAGATCTACGGTCGATCTAAAATCACAAGGTAAGACCTACGGGCAGTCTACTAAAAACCAGGTCTACGGACGACCTATAAGGGATTTTAGATCTACGGTCGATCTAAAATCATAAGGTAAGACCTACGGTCGGTCTACCAAAAACTAGGTCTACGGTCGACCTACAAGGGAATCTAGATCTACAATCGATCTAAGATCCTATAGTAAGACCTACAGTCGGTCTACCAAAAACTAGGTCTACGGTCGACCTACAAGGGAATCTAGATCTACGGTCGATCTAAGATCCTAAGGTAAGACCTATGGTCGGTCTACAAAAAACTAGGTCTACGGACGACCTACAATTCTAAGAAGGTGGTGGTATTGGTCACGACACGATAATTGGAGATACGAGAATGACCAAGTTTATTGCATTGAATTTGTTGGGAATTATGAAGGACAGATAAAAACAAACGAATGTTTGGATAACTGACACAGATGAGTGTTTAGGAAACTGACACATACGAGTGTTTAGGGGTTAACACAGGTGAGTGTTGGAAGAGCATGACGTAAACACAAGGACAAAGAAGACTTGTAACGTGGCGTGATGCCAATACAAGAAAGAGATTGGACTTATAACGTAGCACGAAGCCAATACAAGGAAGATATTGCACTTGTAATGTAGCATGATGCCAATACAAGGGAGAGATCAGACTTGTAACGTAGCGTGATGCCAATACAAGGAAAGTATAACACGGATGAGTGTTTGAATTAACACGGACTAATATCGAAAGAAGATACAGACGAGTATCAAAAGGTTAAACATGGATGAGTGTTTGAATCAATACGGACGAGTATTGAAGGAAGATACATACGAGTATCAAAAGTTTAAACATAGACGAGTGTTTGGGAGGCTGACACAGATGAGTGTTTAGGAAACCGACACAGACGAGTGCTGGGTTTAGACTTGGTGTATTGATTTTTCTAGGCATTGAAAAGGTGATGGTCATCGACTGGGGATTTTGGGAATGATATCCTCTTGTGGGGATGTATTATCGTCCTTGAATGATTCAGGTCTTTCGTGTAAGGTACCTGATCTGGGTTATGCTTCATATGCATGTTTAAATTTCTTTTGCCGTAAAGATCCACTCTGATGGATCAGCTACGTGCTTTTGAAGATGCAATGTTATATAATGATAACTATATGCAATGCAAAGAAATCAACTTCATGGGTATAAGAGGAGGTTTGTTGGGAACCGTTTCTCATTACTGGGGATGCCGATACATATTGGCGCTGGAAGCCTGCAGTACCAAAGATTGCTGGGGATACTGATAAGAATTTGCACTGGGGAGCTCATAATACCACAAATTACTGATGACTCTGTTGAAAATTGAATTGCTGACGAAGTAAAGTCTTTAGGTACGCTGCTGAATTCTGAATCGTACCGTTGGGGAAGAGATGATTCGGCTAGACTTCCACACATCCTGAACTGTTGAGAGGATGATAGAGCTGAATATGCCGAAGAACAAATACTGAACACCATGTGGATTTCTTTGAATACATGCCCCAAGTTTACGCCACACTGGGGAATTTCTTCTTGAATCACTTGGGGATAAAAGATGGGCATGGACACCTGCGGATACCCCGGTTTAGCTATGTGAATGCCTCGGTTTAGCTCTGCGAATGCCCCGGTTTAGCTCTGCAAATTCCCCGGTTTAGCTGCATTGGGCGTGCACTTGATTAACTCCATTGGGGATGCCCTTGTGTGTGCTGATTCAAAAGATGACTCTGGAATTTCTGAATTCACTTGGGGTTTGAAAAAACTTTGAATGAAATGTCGTCACAACTCTATTGTGAACGAGTCACTAGCTAGAGAGAAACATTTGCAAATTATTTTTTATGAAAGATAATTCAAGCATATGATGCCAACACAGATATTCAAACATACCTCTTAGGAGTCAGTTAAACGCTATCTCATTGTAGCACGCTTTCAAATTGACTTGTGCTTCAATTAGGACTTTTATGGGTTGTAACGTGGCCTGGTTCACGGTTTTAGAAAAAAGGAATTAAGGCTCAAAATTACTTGGTTCCCACCCATTCTCCATGATATTCTCCATTCCTACGTTCAGTTGACCCGATACAAGCATTCATCTCTCTAGAAGAGTTTGCGATGGTTGAGGAACCATTGCAGTTTCTTGGATGCAACAGTCACTAACTTCTGATTTTGGTGTCTGATCAGACGACTTTGTTCTTTGATGAGGATTTTCATTGGTAATCCTTTTCTCGCCTTTTAGGCTTTTCAATTTCTTTCTTGCTTTCCCTAATTTTTGCCTAGACAAATTCTTTTCAATTTCGATTTGGAAGTCCAGCGGCGTGATACGGTGGCAGAACCGACTGTTTGAAATGTTGGTTTGCGTTTTGCATTTTGTGTTCGCAAAAATGTCGCGGTAAACAAAAGTCGCCACCGACTTTTATTTTATCCAATTGAAAAGGAAAAAAGTACAGAAAAAAAATCTTTTTTTTAGATTTTGAGTACGGGGGGTAGATCATAGAAAGGGAAGGTGTTAGCACCCTTTCTATCCATGGTTTTCCATGGGCTCTTAGGTACTTGCTCATCTTTTTAAATTACTTGTGTGTGTGCTTTGTTTTTGAAAAGTTCGACTTCGTGATAACCCTTGTATCAGTCCTCAAAGGTGTGACGAAGTTGTTTTGAAAGTTGTTTTGAAAAGTGTAAGTGTGAAAAGTTTTGATTTTGAGGAAGTACCTACTAGCATCTACCTACTCGAAAAAAGATCGTTTCTATTATTGTTTCCTTTAGACCGTGTTATCCTACTATTGAGAAATAGGTAGCACCGTCATTGGAGTTGTAAGGGTCAATTCGAAAGGGACGTACGATCACTAGAGCAATGTTAGGACACCTTAGTAATAACCCTAGAGTCTCAAGATCATATTCGAGGCAACGTTTCTGAGGCAACGTTTCCGAGGCAACATTACGAGGCAACATACGAACGGGACATTTGATATTTTTTAGACATGAGGGTAACCACTAAAGTATCCTATACTTAATGATCGTTTACCGAAGGCAACCGAAGTGAAAGTATACCTTAAGAGTGATATGTGAGAGTGATTGGTTTCAATTATTTATCTTTGCACATTAGGGTTTTCTAACTGGATTAATTTGTCATGCATTCTTGTCATACAATCCTATTAGCATACATCTAACAGTCAAATATTTGCGAGAATTAAAATGCGAGAAAGTAAATCTACACTATTACAAGGCTTCGGGGAGGGGATTAATTACATAGGCAAAAACCCGGGAAAAAAAAGCGATAAATAAAAGTCCTAGATTAAACTATTACAAACCATAAACAGTTACAACAATATTGACAAAAAACAAATAATACGCGCGGATGAATCGACTATGAGACAACTAGGGTTTTGACCCTTGCCTATACCTAATTGCAATTAGTTAAAAAATGTTTTTGTTTTTGTTTCAAGAAAATAATGGAATTGTTAAATTAAAGGAAAATCCTAATCCTAATTAATTTTAAATTAAGAAAAATAAATTAATTCATCTAAAAGCCTATTTTTTGTATTTTTTTATTTATTTGAGAAAAAGAGCAAAATGAAATTAAATCATAAGTTTAACCTAATTTCTATTTGATTTTATTTTTGAAAAAAATTACAATTTCCCTAATTTAAGCTAAATTAAATTAATTTTGATAAATAAATAAAAACTAATCCAAATTTTGGTGAATTATTGATTTTGTGGTTTTTTGTGAAAAAAATAATTAAGTTGTGAATTAAAATAAATAAAGAAAATGCAAAGAGTAAAATATAAAGAAAGAGAAATAAAATAAAAAAAAATTAGTAAATGGGCCTGTATTAGAAATTATAGGAGGGTGTTGTTTGAGATTTTGAGCCCAAAAGATCCAGACCTGTTTGACTTTGTCTAATCCAGTGTGCACGTGGACTGAGGGTGCATGGTAGTCCTCCAAGGGAAGGCATTGGATCCGGAGCGCGGATGAGTTGGATGGCCAGATCTTGATGGCACATGGTGAACCTCTTGATTTGCAAAGTGTTGGATTGCCTGTTGAAAAATATTATGAATAAAGGTTGGGACCTGGGGATCGAACCCAGGTCCTTTGCACTTTTCCCCTGCACGCTTGCCAACTGAGCTGTGATGCTTGCTTGTACATATAATAAAAACAAAAGACAATATAATGAAAACAAAACACTGAAACCCAAAATGTGTGAAATTCAAATGACCCAACCAGGGGGTGCCACGCCTCCATCTTCTTCCTCCCAACTTTCGTTTTAGATAACAACACTTTTACCTACGATTGTCCTGTTGTAGCTACAAACCTGCGTATTTCAAAAACTCTCCACAAGTAATATAAATGGCCATGGCTGGTACCAATCCACTCGTCTCATCCTCACGAGTCTCATGGTACCAGAATAAATGTCCAATTTTACCTATCCTACAAAGCCCTAAACCTAAACAAGGAACCCTAGCCATGGCAGTTTGTCATACAATCACCAAAAACGCAATTGAACATAATGATTAGCTTGCAAACATGTTAAGGAATAAGAATATGCAATCAAAACATGCGAATGATGTATAAATTGATGAAAACGAAATCCAAATTTTAAGCTAACCGTGTGATTGCTACAACGCGTTTCAGGACGTGGGAAGGCTTGCTAATGATTGGAATATGATCCTGAGACCTCCAGCAATCGATTGGCAAGGGAAAGATGGAACGATTTGGTCTCTAGTATGGAAATTGGATCACCACTTTTTCTTGAATTTTTTTGAGTTTTGTTCTTCTCTTTTACGACTGCTCAACCTCTTCTCATGCCCTGCCTTGCTTCTGTATATGTAGCACAACTTATTAGGTTAACAAAAACGACCTCAATCTTGCCCATTATGAAGATTTGATTTGGTCTTGTATGGCATATGATTTCTTTCCAAACTTTCTCAAATTCAATCTTTTTTCAACCAAATCAGCCTTGCATGAATTGATTCTCAATTGACAGCTCATGAGATCCTCCTTCAATGCAAAAATCATCCCTAAAACACAATATATGATTTATTTAGATTTATTTGATTTTACTTAAATTTTAAATGAATAAAAATCAAAATAAATAAAATAAATGAGAAAATAAAGCATGTGGGGTCCCATAGGTCGTGTACTATGTCAGGAATGAGATGCAAGCATAAAAAGTTGGGCCCATTTAGCAAAAAAGGCAAATTTGAGCACATTTGACTTTTGGTAATTTTGCAAAAAAGGTCAACTTGGATAATGCATGACTCTCTCAATTTTGACCCTAGAGAGGTGTTCTTGGACTTTTTAGAAATCTTAGGATGTCCTCTAAGCAACCCTTTTGGTCTCATCTCAATTGAGTCTTCCATATTCATGTATGAAGCTTTGACCCAAAAGGTGTTTTTGTTGACTTTTCAAAATGACCTATAATGTAAAAATTCATATCTTTTTGTGAGTGAATATTTTGAACTTGGGAGATGAATATGAATTGTAGGGAATTGCATACTCTTCAAAATGATATTTGGATGGGTCATTTCTGATAAAGTATGAGAAAGTTATGCTTGGTCAAAGTTGAGTTGACTTTTCCTACAAAGTCCTAATTTAGCAACTTTTGGGTTTTGATGAATTGTGAGCAATCCTTGATGAATCATGATCAACCCTTGATCAAATGATGAATGATACTTCAAAATGATTATGTTGACCAAAAATATTGAAGTTTGATTGTATATGGGCCACATTTGACTTTTGACTTAGCACATTCGATTTTCAGGCCTTTAAGCAATTGACTGAGCAAACTTCTTCTACAAGGCTTGAAACTTGACATGGATGATCTTGAGAACATATTAGGACAATGGTGAGAATTTGAGTCCTTTGTGGTTCATAAATCCTGATGAAAAATGAAACCCTAATTTGAGGTAGACTGCCTTAAGAGAGATTTTGTCTGGTCAACTCTTGACTTTCCTTGAACAATTTGGGGACCTCACTTGAGATGTATTAAGAAATATGGGAGGTAAAGTTTTGGGGTACAACAGCTGCCCCTGTTCAATCTTCTTAAACCTGAGGATGTAGATTGGCTCGTCTGCCTTTCGTGATCTAAAGGTGGAAGATGATTGAACATTAGAGTGCCTAGAAATTTGCACTCGCACGAAGTGATACTTCATTTATGATATCGGGAATGAGCTTATAGATGCCATTTGGAAGTTGCTAGAGAATTGTCAGAGATGGGCTTAAAGATGCCATCCTAAGAAGTATCGATCGCATAAGAGATTCCTTAACGAGAACTTGTATACATGTTGTTACGGAGGACTTCGCTGGGGAATGATGGTCTCTATCTTGAGAGAAGTAGAGTTTTAGGAACTTTAGTTGTTCGTTACTCTATTGGGGAATAATTCCGATTTGGGAAGCGGAAGTGAACTGTGTGTTTGGCAGGGTATATGTTGCACCGCGACTTACTAAGGAATAGTGAAACCAATCGTGTTTGATCGGGTCCCGGCATTACAGTGTTTTGGACTGCAGTTTGGAGATAAGAGAAAAGAAACCTGGATGGTAAGGTTATGAGAAGGAACCTGGATAGTAGGGTGACTTCGATATGAAAGTCGGGATAGTAAGGCTGTTAGAAGGAACCTGGATAGTAGGGTTACTTTGAAATGAAAGCCTGGATAGTAGGGCTGTGAGAAGGAACCTGGATAGTAGGGTTACTTCGATATGAAATCCGGGATAGTAGGGCTGTGAGAAGGAACCTGGATAGTAGGGTTACTTCGATATGAAAGCCGGGATAGTAGGGCTGTGAGAAGGAACCTGGATAGTAGGGCTACTTCGATATGAAAGCTGGGATAGTAGGGTTGTGAGAAGAAACCTGGATAGTATGGCTACTTCGATATGAAAGCCGGGATAGTAGGGATGTGAGAAGGAACCTGGATAGTAGGGCTACTTTGATATGAAAGCCTGGATGGTAGGGATGTGAGAAGGAACCTAGATAGTAGGGTTACTTTAGTATGAAAGCCTGGATAGTAGGGCTGCTTCGAAATGAAAGCCTGGATAGTAGGGTTGTGAGAAGGAACCTGGATAGTAGGGTTACTTCGATATGAAAGCCGGGATAGTAGGGATGCTTCGGAATGAGTTTGGGTAAAACTACAGAGGGAACCTGGGTAAGGTTGTTCTTGTCGCGCCGATCATTACTCTGTTTAGCTTCGGGTGTTGATCATGAACCTGCTAGAAATTGTTGATAATAACTGTCTTCCCTGAAAGAAATACAGGGTTAGTTGTTCGTGATGCATTGTATAATGACGTTCTCAAAATAAATGAGACTATGTTATATGTGATGTATGCACATGTCATGATGTACGAATATGAAATGCTGACGTGACAATCTGAATCTGGGAAAATAAATCCCTAATTGCTATAAAGACCATAGTTCCTCTATTTCTGTCGGGGATGCTGAACAAAGATGAATATGCTGGGGATTAGCCCCTTGTTTATGGATATTCTGTCGAGGAGAGATCCTGTCTGAGGATAACTCTGCGGGGGATAACTCTGTTGGAGAGGAGATACTCTGTTGATGGATCTGCCGACTTGGAGAAATAACTCAGCTGGGGATGAATTTCCGTTGCCGGTGAATTCTATTGGAGACTGAATTCCTGCCTGTGAGAGAAATAAACTTTGTTTGGGGAATAATTTACTGACTCACATGCGATTGTGAACTTCAGTAGGGGAGAGTTATGTCCTGTTCGGGAGAGCTGACATCACCGTCTTTGGATATTTCTTACTCTATGGGGAGTGTATGTACCACCACTCATGCTCTCAAGCTGGCTCTATCCCGATACCCGGTGGGCAGAGTAACTGTAAGGTTTGGGAACTTCTTATTTGTCCCTATTCCTGGAATTACGAGTAATCGTCTTTTGTTTCTTATGTAAATATTTATGAGCAGCGTTTATTTTCAAATGCATATATCAAAAATAAATCATTGGACGTTCTTGTGAGACAAAACAGAAAAAGAAAAAACAATTTGAAATTTCTTACGAAAATGAATTGTATTGATTTTTTGAAGTTGGCCTGTAATATGTGTTTTGTACAAAGAGGCTGACTTCCTAGTAAGAGAGCGCCACCGAAAAGACAGTAATTTACAATTTGTGTAAAAGAAAGAAACAGCTATATGAAACAGTCCCATTGGGTTCCAACTCTGCTATTGCCTTTATATCTTCAAGCGTCTCATCACTTTGCTACTTGGCCGAAGGTGGATCAGGTTGATCGGTGTTGTCCGAGCTTGATAGTCGATACCGTAGTTCGGTTGCAAGATGATCCAATGAGACATAGTGTTACGATTTAATCCCTAATTTTTACCTGGACCGCCCTTTCGGGTTTTCAGTCCACCGGGATACCCTTTTTGCCCAAGTCGCCTTTTAAGGTTTTCGACTTGCCGGGTGTATAATTTTTTTTCATTTTCATCCCTTAATTTTTCCCGAACCCTTTTGGTTCACTAAGAAGCCCTTATTTTTGCCTAGGCCAGTCAACCTAGTGGGTCTTTGATAATGCGTAGTATCTTTTCACTATGTCTGCATTGACGGGGTGAGGAAGGTCGTCACCATCCATGGTGGTTAGAATCATAGCTCCTCCCGAGAAAATGTTCTTAACCACAAATGGCCCTTCGTATGTGGGGGTCCATTTTCCCCTGGGATCACCTTGCGGTAGTATGATGCGTTTGATCACTAGATCCCCGACTTGATATTCTTGACGTCTGACTTTCTTGTTAAAAGCCTTGATCATTCACTTTTGATACGTCTGACCATGACAGATAGCAGTAAGTCTCTTTTCATCGATTAAATTCAGCTGATCGAGTCGGGTTTGGATCCAATCGTCTTTTTTCAAACCTGCATCCTTCATAATCCTGAGAGAGGGTATCTGGACTTTGATGGGTAGGACTGCCTCCATGCCGTATACCAAAGAGTAAGGTGTTTCCCCTATTGACGTCCGTGCTGAGGTACGATACCCATGAAGAGCGAATGGTAACATCTCGTGCCAGCCTTTGTATGTCACCGTCATCTTCTACACAATCTTCTTGATGTTCTTTTTAGCCGCTTCAACAGCGCCATTCATCTTCGTCCGGTAGGGAGAAGAGTTATGATGCTGAATCTTGAATTATTTGCAGAGCTCGGTGATCATTGTATTGTTGATATTTGTACCATTGTCCGTAATGATCCTCTCTGGTACACCATATCGACAGATCAAATTGTGTCGGATAAATCGCGCCACGACGTTCTTGGTTATTGTAGCAAAGGAAGCTGCCTCAACCCACTTTGTGAAATAATCAATTTCTACCAGAATAAAACGATGCCCGTTGGACGCAGTAGGTCTAATCTCGCCGATCATGTCGATGCCCCACATTGCAAAGGGCCAATGAGCTGTCAAAACATTCAGGGGAACCAGAGGTACGTGCACCTTATCAGCATAGACTTGGCATTTATGACAGGTTCAAGAGTGCTGATAACAATCGGCTTCCATAGTGGACCAGTAATATCCTTCCCGTAGGATTTTCTTCGCCATGGTATGTCCACTGGAATGAGTTCTGAAGGTACCTTCATGTAATTCTGCCATGATTCTTTCCGCCTCACTTTTGTCTACACACCGCAGTAAGGTTGAATCATGGTTACGCTTATAGAGGATTCCATTACTGATGAAGAACTTCGCAGCGAACCTTCTCAGAAATTTCTTGTCATTAATAGATGCCCCCTCGGGGTATTCTTGAGCCTCAAGATACTTTTTTACCTCGTGGAACCAGGGTTTATCTTCTACCTCTTCATTCTCAATGTCACAGCAATGTGCGGGTTCGTCTAACCTCTCAATGGTAATCTGGGGAGCTTCATTATCCCACCTGACTTTGAACATAGAAGACATGGTAGCTAGCGCGTCCGCTAACTGGTTCTCTTCTCTGGGGAAATGTTCAAAGGTTATCTCCTCAAAGTGTGGGAGCAATGCCAGTACATACTCTTTGTAAGGAATAAGATTTGGGTTCTTCATATTCCAATCGCCTTTGATATGACTTATCACCAGAGCGGAATCTCCGAATACACTCAAGAACTTAATCCTCAGGTCAATAGCAGCTCGAAGACCCATGATACATGCTTCATACTCCGCCATGTTGTTGGTGCAGTTGAAACATAATCAGGCGGTGAACAGAGTATGACAGCCCTCAAGAGATATAATTACAACACCAATACCATTACCCAATGCGTTCGAGGCTCCATCGAAATACATAGACCATCGGGATCCCTCCTCGGGTCCTTCATCCGGTCCAGGTTCTTCGCAGTCGGTCACCAACATGATATTCTCATCCAGAAACTCGAAATTCATGGACTGGTATTCATCCACGGCTTAATGCGCCAAATTTTCCGCCAATACACTCCCCTTGATTGCTTTTTGGGTTGTGTATTGAATTTCGTACTCGGTTAGGATCATCTGCCATCTTGCTATTCTTCCGGACAAGGAGGGCTTCTTGAAAATATACTTGATTGGATCCATCTTTGATATCAACAAGGTAGTGTGAGTCAGCATATACTGTCTCAGCGGCGAGCAGCCCATGCCAAAGCATAGCAAGTTTTCTCGAGCAATAAGTATCGAGTCTCACAGTCAGTAAACTTTTTGCTAAGGTAGTAAATAGCGTGCTCTTTTCGGCCAGACTCGTCATGCTGCCCCAGCACACACCCCATTGAATTGTCTAGCACTATCAAGTATAAAATCAAAGGTCTTCCTTCAACTAGAGGCATCAAAATTGGTGGTTCTTGAAGGTATTCTTTTATTCTTTCGAAAGCGGTCTGGGATTCATCATTCAACTTTACCACTTGATCTTTCTTCAGCAGCTTGAAGATTGGCTCACAAGCAGCGGTCAGATGTGAAATGAACCTGGCGATGTAATTCAGACGTCCCAAGAAACCTCTAACTTCCTTTTCTATGTAGGGAGCCGGCATCTCTTGTATGGCTTTTACCTTTGCAGGGTCCACCTGAATACCCTTGTCACTGACAACGAAACCCAAAAGCTTTCTAGACCTTACCCCGAAGGTACACTTGTTCGGATTCAACCTCAGCTTATACGTTTTCAACCTGTCAAACAGTTTCTGGAGATGATCAAGGTGCTCTTCCTCGGTCTGAGACCCGGCTATCATGTCATTAACATAAACCTCGATCTCGTGGTGAATCATATCGTGGAACAAAGCGACCATGGCACGCTGATAAGTTTCCCCAGCATTCTTCAATCCAAAAGGCATTACCTTGTAACAGAAAGTTCCCCATTGTGTAACGAAGGTTGTCTTCTCCATGTCTTCAGGAGCCATCTTGATCTGGTTGTAGCCAGAAAAACCATCCATAAAGGAGAAGACCTTGTGTTGCGCGATGTTGTCGACTAGAACATCAATGTGAGGAAGTGGGAAGTCATCCTTGGGGCTTGCCCTGTTCAGATCTCTATAGTCCACACACATCCTTACCTTACCGTCCTTCTTAGGTACCGGAATGACATTGGCAACCCACTGCGGATAAGAAGTGACAGCTAAGAATCCTGCGTCGAACTGTTTCATGACTTCTGCCTTGATTTTCTCTGACATTTCAGAGCGCATACGTCGGACCTTTTGTTTTACCGGAGGGCAGTCTTCTTTAGTCGGCAAGCGATGAACCACAATATCGATGTCCAAACCAAGCATGTCTTCATAGGACCAGGCGAAGATCTCAACATAGTCGTGTAACATCTGTATTAATCATTGTTTGACCCTAGGCTCCAAATTCGCACCTATCTTAACCTCTTTCCTGTCTTCCGTTGTACCTAAATTCACTGACTCAACTGGTTCTTCATGAGGCTGTATGGCCCTTTCTTCCTACTGTAATAGTCTAGCAAGTTCTCCAGGCACCTCGCAATCATCCTCACCTTCGTCCTTGACTTGGTTGATCGGATTTTTGAAGTCATAACTGGCAGTAGCAGAGTTGTTATTAGTGGGATCCAGAGTGGATATGGATCTGCAGTATGATACGTGAGTGTGTGTAAGGGAATAACTGTTTTGATAAAGTGAGAGACAGAAAAGAAAAACAAGGAGCGCAAAATTTGTAATGCAAGAAATGTCCAATGTTTTATTAATGATATATGAAAATGACAAATAATAAGCCCTCACAAGCAAAGCCAAGGTGCCTCGGGAAAGGCTCCGGGCCGTAAAGTTTCAAACTGTCTATTACAAATCTTAAAACAAAAGTCAATTACTGCGGAATAAAAGAAACAGGTATGAAGTCCTTCGTTGTCCAGTTGTTCAGTCCACCACTGGTTGTTGGGTAGATCCAGTTGTCGATGTCTGAATCTTCTTCACCGTCTTCAATTGCATTAACTCCCCGATTGCTGATGTGCAGAGGAGGTCTTCCAATCTGTGCGTGCCTAACAGCCCTTTGAGCCCCTGTAGTAAAGCCCAAACCAAATTTGTCAGTTTTGTGAGTGAAATCAGGGAGCTGACCCCAATTGGTACACCCACCTTCTTCAATTACAGCCCTGGCATCCTTGAGAGAAGCCATCTTCAGCGGAGGTTTGTTGGTAGTAACTTCAGTTGACACCAAAGTCTGAGGGACCTCTTCGAAGTTCTGACAAGGGGTTTCTATGAATTCCCCGTCCATCTCCACGTAGCGGAAGGAATTGAGATGACTCATCATATACTCCTCTTCACCTTGCACCATGACAATCTTCCCCTTTACTGGATATTTCAACATTTGATGGAGTGTGGACGTAACTGCCACAACCTTATGAATCCAAGGATGACCCAGCAGGCAAGAATATGATGGCCTGATATCCATCATGTAGAAGGTGGATGCAAAATTCTGAGAGCCCACTTTGACAGGGATGTCCACCTCCCCGTGCACCATTCTCTTTGATCCATCAAAAGCCCTTACCAGAATGTTACTCGGCTTTAGAATCAAACCTTCACAATCCAGACGGTCTAACTCTTTCTTTGGTAGAACATTCAACGAAGATCCTGTATCTACCAGCACGTGGGCCATAGTGGTGCCTCTGCACTCGATCGAGACGTGCAGAGCATCATTATGATTTCTCTCTTTCGGTGTCAGATCTGCATCTGAGAAACCCAGCCCATTGTCGGCGGTCAGGCTAGCTACGCAATCTTTGAACTGATCTGCGAAAATTTCCCACGGCACATGCGTAGTCTTGAGAAATGCAATCAAAGCCTTCGCATGGGCTTCAGAACATAATAGTAGAGACAACATGGAGATTTTTGACGGGGTCTGCCCCAACTGCTCGACCATATTGTAGTCACTCTTCTTGATAATTTTCAGTATTTCCTCTATCTCTTGCTTAGAGGTTTCCACAATGATTTTCCTAGGTTCCTCCGTCCGAGCAGGCTCACTTATGATTTCTTTGCCCCGAGTCCTAGATGGCTCGACGACAGGGGTGATTACTGGAGTAGGAAGTGGAACAGCAGTTGATGTACTGGTAGATGGAATGACAACAAGTTTGTGGATAGTCGGAGGGGAAATCTCGGGAGAAAAGAGTCTTCCACTTCTGGTGACCTTGCTAGCCCCGACAATATTACTGGCATCAGTATCAGCTTCTTCATTCTTTAAGTCCTGTTTAATACCATGGTAATACACATCAGCACCATAGTGCCATGGGACAGCCTTGTCTGAAGTGTATGGGACGGGACCAGGAACATTGATTATTAACAGAGCAATTATTGGAATAGGTGTAAACCTAATAGGTTTTGTCGAGGAAACCTTGGAAGGATTGGCGGAAATGTTTATGATGGCAACATCTTCATTTGAAACCAACAGAATCATAGTCTTTTCAAACAAAATCTCTTTATTATCCATCAGGCGCTGAACACCTGAGTTCAACAAACGGCAACCAGTAGGCGTAATTGAACACATGTGGCAACCTTTACCACAACCCGGAAATAAACCAGATAACAAGAAATTATTCTTAACGGTCATAAGAGGAGTAGAAATCTCTTCCACAGAGGTCACAAACAAATCAGTGTCAACAACATTCACTCCATGACCATGTTTGGGCATGGGAGCAGTTATAACATTCGGCTTTTCTGGAGCATCAAACTCTATCTCCTTGGCTTCGATCAAGTCTTGCACCTTATTTTTCAGGGCCCAACAGTCGTTCGTATCATGACCTGGACTTTCAGAGTGATATGCGCAGCGGGCATTCAGGTTATAGTGGGGAGATGTGGTGTTGGGGTTCTTCGGGGCTTCCCTCAGAGTTACCAGATTGATCTTTAACAGTTGTGGTAAAATTTGAGACAAAGTCATATTGAGCCGGGTGAACTGCCTTTGTGGTCTTTCTGCTCTTTGTTGATTGTTGCATTGTGGAGCAACTGTTGGTCTTGATATCACTACAGCATTTACCGTTTGACGGTGTTCAGATCTACTCTGGCCCCTTGGGCCATAGACTGCACTAGCTTCCTTCTTGCCCGTGAAGGGATTTTTTACCGAACTCGAAGTAGCGTCCTTCTGTATTTTGCCACTTAGAATGCCAACCTCTACTCTTTCTTCCGTCAAAATCAACTCAGTAAAACCGGATGACGAGCTGCCGATCAAGTGATTGAAAAATGGACCAGATAATATCCCTAGAAACATGTCAATAAACTCCCTATCAGACAAAGGGGGTTGGCCTCTTCCAGCTAAGTCTCTCCACTTTTGAGCATAGTCCTTAAAACCTTCACCTGCACCCATGGACATACCCTGGAACTGAGTACGAGTGGGAGCAAGGTTGGCGTTGTACTGGTACTGCTTGTAAAAAGCAGCAGCAAGATCTTCCCAGTTTCGGACACTGGCTCCTTCCAACTGGTAGAACCATTCAAGCTGAGTCCCTGGCAGACTATCTTGAAATAAATGCACCCACAAATTTCTGTCAGCAGTATGGGGCTGGATTTTCCTGACGTAAGAGCGGAGATGGAGTTTTGGACAGGATACTCCATCGTACTTGGCAAAAACCGGAGCTTTGAACTTATGAGGGATGACCACTCCCGATACCAGTCCCAATTCTCCGAAATCCAAACCAGGGATCTTCTGAATCTCCATAGCACTCAGACGGTCTTCTAGCTGCTTGTACCTATCCTCAGCAGGAGGATATTGCTCATCATCATAATCAGCATCGTTGTTAGAAACTGCAGGACTATGGTCCTTTGCCCTCTCTTGGTTCTCCCCGTCCTTGGATGAGGAGGTCAGATCAGCTGGTTGTCTCAATCTTTCTCCGAATCTTCTACCCATGTTCAGAATACCGACCTTCTTCTTATTCTTCTTCTCTTTCAGAATAAGGGTCTTCAGATCCTCTTTCCCTTTAGCCTGACTTATGAACATCTGTTGGAATTGGGCGTTATGTGCCTGAAGATCTTTGATGGCTTGATCGGAAGACATTTTTGCTGAAATAAACAGCGAAGAAGATGAGAAACCTGTAAGGGTACATGTGATGATGTGCATGATAATGAGATGCACATGTAATGATTTCAAAGGCTTTGGGAGATTTAAATTTGTAAGCCAAAAATAAACAAAACTTTATTAGCTTAAACTTTGAAAGGTTCAACAATGCCTTTAAGGCGTTACAAAGAAGTAAATGAAACAAAATCTAAAACTAGAAAAATCAACATCAAAAGTCCCATGGTCGCTTCCTCTTTGGGCCGATATAGTCATTGATCACTCTTTCTTCCTCGAGCTGCCTAGTGAGCTTCAAAATCTTCCTTTCTTGCTCCTGGTACCGTTCCCGGTAAGTATCCCGCTCACTCCTCAGCTGAATCCAAGACCTCTGCAACTCCCCAGGATCAGTGGGCATGTAAGGATAAAGAATTGTGTAAGGAATGCCTTCTTCATTAGTGGGCTCCACAACCACTGGTAATACGGCCTCATAGGGCATCCCAAGCTTCTGGGCACGAGCTCGGACCCATTGGAGGTAAGGCTGCATAGGAAGGGAAGTCTTTGGTCCCAACTCTTGGGGGTCAGATCTGTTCACCATGCCCCAAGCTCGTATGAACCTCTGGCGGTGCGCCTTAACATCCTCCTTATAGTCAAATACAAGGTCCTCAAGAAGTAAATCATGGGGACCATCACTCCGAGCACGACCAAATTTCCGCAAAGCTAGACAAGGATTATAAGTTATACCCCCTCTGATTCTAAGCAATGGGACATTAGGGTACCCCCCACAGAGGTCAATAACAGTAGTGTCTTCCATAGCCCGGGAACACCAAAGAATATTTGTATGGGCAAGTAACATAATTATGTACGACCAACTCAAACCTTCTTCGTTCTTCAGCACTGACTTAGGGAGGTGAGAAATAAACCACCTCAACAGCAACGGCATGCAACACATGAGAGTCCCTCTTCTCCTCATGGTACGAGTATAGAGGGCATGCAAGATATCCCCAAGCAAGGTAGGCATAGGGTTGCGAGAAAGGAAAATCTTGACAGCATTCACATCTACAAAGGAGTATGGATTAGGGAAGAGAACCAAACCATAGATAAGGAGAGCCAAGACATCTTCAAAAGCCTGAAAATCCAAATTATCCCAGAATAGCTGAGCCTGGTCTATCAGAAATTTGGCTAGAAAACCTTCGACCCCGCTTCGGGTTTCCCAATTGGATACTACATCAGCCCGTTTCAAATGCAGAGCTGAGGCAATGTCTTCTGGTCTAGGAACTTCTTCCATACCTGTGAAGGGTACCTGTTAAAGAATGGATATGCCCAATATATGAGAGAACTCTTCCAAAGTGGGTACCAGCTGGTAATCTGGAAAGGTGAAGCAATGATGCACGGGATCGAAGAACTGAAATAGTACGCTCATTATCTGTTCATCAAGATTTGAAGTAACCAGGCTAAGGAGTTGACCGTGTCTCTTAATGAATATAGAAGTCTCATAAACTCTTGAGGCTAGCTCTTTAAGTTGGGCAGGTATTTGCACAAAGTTGACCCAGAGGGTATTTCTACGCACGGAAGCCATAATCTGCAAAACAGAACAAAGATAAATTCCCTTGGTCTTTGAAATGGTTAGTGTAATGAAGTATGAATGCCATGTTATGATGCATGATGTCATGGTAAACCATAGGTATAGCCAACACAGATATTGTAAACATAGTCAAATCACACAAATCCCTTAGGTTTAAGGCTTGCATGAGGTCAAAGGTAGTACCCTCTTGAAGTTAAGTTGGTTTCAACCTATCCTAGAAAAAGTAACCGGGTTCTAGAGGATCTCAATATCACTGACCATCCTCAATTGGTCATGGTTTCAGCTCATGCAATATTTTCTTGCGGCCGGAACTATCTCGAGAGTATGGTCTTAATGAGTGTAGCATCGAGTATCAACCAGTTCCCAAATTTACACCGAGGCCGGCTATCTCACTACTTTCTAATGGCCAAGTTGGTCAATTAAATGTTCTAAGGTCAGTTGATGCTTAACGACACCACGCAGCGGCCCCATATTCTCCTTGTTTCTCCATAAGGGATACCGGTACCAACCAATGTGCCACATCAACGTAGCTACTGCTTCAACCGTATCGGTCTATGTCGTACATTTCCCTCACAGTCTATTGCTACTTACCTAAAAGGCATCCCCAGATCCGGGTTAGGATCTATAGTAACCCCAAAAAAAACCTTAAAAGTAAAGCAATCCAAGCAATCAAGAGAAGAAATTATGATGAACTAGATCCTAAGGTATACCCCACTTATTACTCCCCAGCAGAGTCGCCAGTTCTGTGATACGGTGGCAGAACCGAATGTTTGAAATGCTAGTTCGTGTTTTGCGTTTTGTGTTTGCATAAATGTCGCGGGTAAGCAAGAGTCGCCACCAAATTTTATTTTATCCAATCGGAAAGGAAAAAAGTACAAAAAAAATCCTTTTTTGAGATTTTGAGTACGAGGGGTAGATTATAGAAAGGGAAGGTGTTAGCACCCTTTCTATCCATGTTTTTCCATGGGCTCTTAGGTACTTGCTCATCTTTTTAAATTGCTTGTGTGTGTGCTTTGTTTTTGAAAAGTTCGACTTCGTGATAACCCTTGTATCAGTCCTCAAAGGTGTGACGAAGTTGTTTTGAAAGTTGTTTTGAAAAGTGTAAGTGTGAAAAGTTTTGATTTTGAGCAAGTACCTACTAGCATCTACCTACTCTAAAAAAGATCGTTTCTATTCTTGTTTCCTTTAGACCGTGCTATCCTACTATTGAGAAATAGGTAGCACCGTCATTGGAGTTGTAAGGGTCAATTCGTAAGGGACGTACAATCACTAGAGCAATGTTAGGACACCTTAGTAATAACCCTAGAGTCTCAAGATCATATTCGAGGCAATGTTTCTAAGGCAACCTTTCTGAGGCAACATTCCGAGGCAACATCCGAACGGGACATTTGATCTTTTTTAGACAGGAGGGTAACCACTAGAATATCCTATACTTAATGATCATTTACCGAAGGCAACCGAAGTGAAAGTATACCTTAAGAGTGATATGTGCGAGTGATTGGTTTCAATTATTTATCTTTGCACATTAGGGTTTTCTAACTGGATTAATTTGTCATGCATTCTTGTCATACAATCCTATTAGCATACATCTAACAGTCAAATATTTGCGAGAATTAAAATGCGAGAAAGTAAATCTACGCTATTACAAGGCTTCGGGGAGGGGATTAATTACATAGCCAAAAACCCGGGAAAAAAAAGCGATAAATAAAAGTCCTAGATTAAACTATTACAAACCATAAACAATTACAACAATATTGACAAAAAAATAAATAAGACGCGCGCGATGAATCAACTACGAGACAACTAGGGTTTTGACCCTTGCCTAAACCTAATTGCAATTAGTTAAAAAATGTTTTTGTTTTGTTTCAAGAAAATAATGGAATTGTTAAATTAAAGGAAAATCCTAATCCTAATTAATTTTAAATTAAGAAAAATAAATTAATTCATCTAAAAGCCTATTTTTTGTATTTATTTATTTATTTGAGAAAAAGAGCAAAATGAAATTAAATTATACGTTTAACCTAATTTCTATTTGATTTTATTTTTGAAAACAAATTGCAATTTCCCTAATTTAAGCTAAATTAAATTAATTTTGATAAATAAAAAAAACTAATCCTAATTTTGGTGAATTATTGATTTTGTGGTTTTTTGTAAAAAAAATAATTAAGTTGTGAATTAATAGAATATCTTCTTTCAAGTATACGTATACGTTTCTTTTCTCCCTTTTTACTATTTTTGTTTGCAAAAACGTCTAATATTTTTTATAAGAATGTGCATATAAACTTCGTGGGCCTTACGCGGAAATGGTAATCTAAGTCATGGGTGGTTGATCGCTTGAAATATGGATAACAAACACAGCTACTACTGTGCAAGGGGCATGTTTGTTTCTTTGATGTATAGGATTCTCATTCACTTTACTGGTGGACGCCTTGCTATTTTGTTTCACGACTCCATGCTGTTGGTAAAGGTCTTTGGGTCAGGGTAATATCAAGATTACGGCAGGTCGGCGAGATCGGCGAACCTAGTTGGAGACATTTCTTCCCCATAATGGCTTTTATTATGTTTCTTTGTCGCACTTTCATGTGTTATCTTGATTGATTGTTTTAGCATTATCTGCATATAGGATTTTGTTTATAGTCGAATGTCCGTCTTGATGCGTTGAATATTTTCGCCTTGAAAAATTTTGTTTCATTTTACTTAACCCATCCAGTACCACTCTTTAAATCTATTTTTCGGGCATTTTGATACCAACTGTGCCAATTCTTTTGCTTAGCCAAGAGTTTAGAAGAAGGAATTTAGCTAAAAACAATGACTGTAGTAGTATGCTTTTGAATAGAACCCCATTGACGATGTACATGCATTGTTTCAATCCCCAAACACAGGAGATATAAGGGAGTTAGACCCTCGTTAACCCCTCTGAGCCTTCGAAGTAGGAGTTTCTTTTCCGTTAAAAAAAACCCTTTTTTTTAACCAGGGGCAGGGTAGATGTTCAGTTGATTTGACCAAGCATTCAAATTTCAGAAGGAATGTCCCGTCTGAGGATCACCCCATTTTATCTTTCACATCATGAGATCAGGAAAAATGTCAAAACCACAATGTTCATTTCCTCACAAAGTCCTGAGATCGAGATTGAATCGATACAATAATGGCTATCCCTCGCCGACCAAGGAATGAGACATTTGTTTTCTTCAAAAAAAAAACAACAAAAAAGAGAGAAAGAAAGAAAAAGTTCAAAGACCTAAAGTCACATTGGCTTGTTCAAAGTATGAATAAGAAAGAAACAAAAAGCCCATCTAAGTCGAAACTTGAAAACAAGTCGCTTAGAAAAAAGTTAGGGCATCCCGCTGGACTTCCAAAATTGAAATTCAAAAGATTTTGTCCGGGAAAAAGTTAGGGAAAAGAGAGCCTAAAAGGCCAAAAGAAAAGATTATTCACTAAAATTTTCATCAAAAAAAGAGGAACAATAATATCAAAAACAAAAGCAGCAGAAGTTAAGTAACAATCATGTTGGAGAATTTGTCGTGATCACTGAACCATTACAAATCCTTTTGAAAGATGAATTCTTGTGATGAGTCAGCTGAATTTAGGACAGGAGAATATCACGAAGGGGGTGGGCACCAAATAACTTGAGCCTTGGAAAAAAAACTTTTTTCTAAAAAAACCTCAAACCAGGCCGCGTTACAACCTCTAAAAGTCCTAACTGAAATAAGGGTTTAACTCAAAAGCATATTACAACAGGATAACGCTTCCTAAACTCCCCAAATGTGTGTTGCACATCCATGTTGGTATCTTATCACCCGCATCTTGACTCGTTTTTCAAAAAAAAAGGGAAGAAAAGTTTTGAAATTTTTGCACTCTAGCCAGTGATTCATTCACAACAGAGATGCGACACTTTGTTAATAATTTCAACTTCAAAGGCTTAAATAATCATCGCGTCAAGTATGTCATTCCCAAAATAAACATCTTCCTGCATGCAAAACATTTTTTTGACATCAAAAAAAGTTTACACGTTGAACACCTGTAAAGAGCTTAATGATTATCAAGAAGCGAATATTTGGACAGAGCCCATGTATGATTAAGACTCTACTTATCCCCAGGGAAGTTTCGTATCCCCAGTGAAGTTTTGTTTCCGCAGCGAAGTTTTATTGCCCCAGGAATCTTCTTTCAAAAGCTTCATTCTAAGACTTCAAGTTTGGATATGTCGCACATCCCCAGTGGAGTCGTTTAAATAGGAACTCACATTCTGAAGAAGTTTCAACTCTCTAATAGAGTTACCAACAGGGATCCCTCGCCATGACCTCCCATTTCCCAGCCGGTCTGACTGGGGCATCCTTATGTTAAGATCTTTCCTTATCCCCAGTAAGGTCGATACTGTGTGACTATCTGCATGATCCGTCCAATGGTTGCATCCAAAAATCTCTATCCAACGAGATTTTTCAACAAAGTTTTGTATCCCCGGTGGAGTCCCGTTTCCTCAGCAGAGATTTTTTCCCCCAGCAAAGGGTTTCATCCATCACGTCAGGGTTTGTTGTCTTGGTATCATCCTCAACACGATCGCGCGTTGTCTTTTCTGGAGATTACAGTCTTGCCCTGATCTTCTCCTTCAATGTCTAATCTTCTCCAGAAGCTGCAGTGTTGACCTGATCCTCTCTAGGGGTGTGTGATTTATTTTCACAAGTTCCTCTCAATGTTTGTTTCCCGTTTCTACTGGTTGCTCGGTTATTATTCCCCACGAAGCTTCATCTCTCTGAGGTTCCCTCTCTAGCGGTTCCCCATATTTTCTCCTCTCCTTTGGAGTTTAAATTTATCTTTGCAAGTCATGTCAGATTCTGACTTCTTGGTTATTGGCCTCTCAGTTGGCCATTCCCCAATAAAACTTTTAAATGTGCATCATTACATTGCATCTACCAAAACGCGTAGCATTTCCATTATATGGAGCTTTGCGCTATATATAAAGAATTCAAGCATGCATCGGAACATAAGCCATTATTGTTTCTGTTGTCCCTAGTGAATTTTCTAAAACTTTGGATTAAATCCCCAGCGAGGTCTTCGTCTTCATTATCTCGGTTTCCTACCTATACCAATATCCTTTTGACGTCAACCATTTGATTGTTTGAGTGTCTACTCTTGACTGTAGTTCAGTTTCGCCCTGGCGCGGTCTTCTCGGGTTTAGTCTCCACTACCCTCTCCGGTTCATTCCAATGTCTATTGATGCACCTTTGGAATACCATTTTCATCCTGATATTCGCTTTCAGTAGGTTTTTAGGTGTACGCCCTAATCTCCTTGCTTTGGGTTGAGCTCGAGTTTTGTCTCCTCACCCTGTGCATGAAATCTAGTTTTGTCCTGGTACTCATCTAGTTTAGTTTCGCCTAACTAGTTATTGAGTCGAGTTTTGTCTCGTTTTTTTTTATTTCATACCTTGGACCCTTTGACGGTGTTCGTTTACCGAGTGCAGTGTTCGTACTACGTCCCTGGTTTGAAATCAGTCTCTTTTGTTCCTTGGATTCTTGTATCAGTTTTTGTCATTGTTTATCCATTGATTTGAGACCAACAGGTGCTCAGAGAAACATGCACTCTCATCACTTTTCTATGGGTCGATTTTCACCTCGTTACCCGTGCGTGAAATCCAATTTCGTCCTGGTACTCATCTAGTTTAGTTTCATCTAACTGGTTATTGAGTCGAGTTTCGTCTCGCTTTTGTTCCTCATTTCTGAGATTCTTTCAGTTCCTTCATACTGTCTATCTTAGTTGAGATTAGCAAGTGCCCCTGGAATCACGCACTCTAGCCACTTTTGCTTTGGGTTGAGCTCAGAGTTTCGCCTCCTCACCCGCGTACGCTTTCTTTTCCAGAGCTTAGTTTCGCTTATACTCTGGTTTGAGTTTTATCTCACCCTTTTTGAAGCCCAGTTTTGCCCTGGAACATTTGTCCGGAAGTTTAGTTGCGTCTACTCTTCTTTATTTTTGTTCTGTTTCAACCTGCATTACAGTTTCATCCTGGCGTACGTCTTGGGGGGTTTCCTGATTCTTTTTCCTTTCTTCTTCAAGAGTGTAAATTTTAGGGTTCTTTTGTATTCAATTATCTTCAACTTTGAACGCTCGAAAGTTGTCACTTTTCTCAATTATCATGTTGAAGATATTTGAATAGGGGCAGCTGTTGCACCCCAAAATTTACCCTCTTGATTTTGGCTTATGTTTCATCATGAATATCATATTGCATTGCATTCATACATTATGATGGGATCAAAGTACTTTGGTTATCAAGTCTTCCTCAAACTTTGAAGGTTGATTGCATTGACAAGTTGCTCAAGTAGAACCTTATCATCTAAACCTCTGGATCTTTCAAGCTCAAAAGTTATTGCATATCTCAAGATGTTTTATCCATCTCTTTGGATCATCAGAGGATTGAAGTTTGTGTTTGATTATAAGGAGGAATCACTCATTTGATTCACCAGTCAAATTAGGGTTTTGCTTTATCAAGGCTATTGATCAATGTACGAGTCTTAATTTGGAAGCTACAACATCTCATTGGCATTTGAAAAGTCTTTGTACAAGAAATTGGCCAAGATGTCCAGAGGATTTGAAATTTTGAAGATGATTCATCAGTCTCCTAAGGAGTTAACCAAAACTAGGGTTTGGGATTTCATCAAGTTTTCTTGAGAATTTTGAAGTGAAACTTTATACATGGCCTCTATATGTTTGAAAGATCATATGTTTGGAGTTTTGATCATCAATTCTGAAGGGAAGTGGATCAATTGATTCAAAGGGGCAAAATGGTCATTTTGGTCAAAATCAGTCAAAGTCAAGGTTGACTAAATGAACTTTTGGCCAACCACAAAGTTCAAGGATGTACTTTTCATATTTCAAGTCCATTTTGATCATTGGACCAAAGAGATTGAGGTTTGGGTGGAAACTTGCTCATGAAGAAACCCTAAAAGTTTCTAATTTTGGAAAATAAGGACCTAATTTCAAAAATTCACATTTTATTCACCTTTGATCAAAAAAATGCAAATGAAACATGCTTGGAAAGATAAGAGGATGATTTTTCATATCGTTTTGGTCTCATGTCCAAATTGGCAAGGAATCAAGAATTATGGTCTTTGGAAGTCACAAAATTATAGGTCATTTTCCAAAATTAGTGAATTTCAAGATCAATTTTTAGAAACTTATTAGATTCAATTGCAAACACTCAAAACTAAGGGATTGTAGATCTTTTCAATACCTTTCCAAATTGTATTCATTTGTGTCAAAATTCAAAAATATGAGCAAGTTATGGACTTTGGAATTTTGAGGCATTTTATTGAATTTTGATAAATATGCAAAATGGCCATTTCTTGCAAACTCAAGTTTTAGCCATTCCTTTTGCTTCTAATTAAACCCATTAGTAATTTGTGACATGATGAGGCCCATTACACTCATCATTTCATGCCCATATGCTTCATGAACTTGCTTGGATGAAAAAAAATACAAAACATGCTCAATTTTGCAAAATCACAAACACTTATTCATTTCAAACAATCATGAGCTGGCACTTTAGGCATGTAATTCTGATTTCATTTGGCTAATAAAACGCCCAAAAGGCAAGCAAATGCACGAGTGAAACGCAAATTCCATGTGCATCTTCATTTTTGGCCAAAACTTCCAAACTTACCCTCCATCAGTTTTGAGTGCCAAATACCACTTCTATCCTCTTACCCTCGTGCTATATAACAAGAATCAAGGCTCATTTGTGCGGGGAGAGGCTCATAACCGCTACATTGAAAATATGAACATCTTGGAAGCAGCTCTGCGAATTGCTTCGAATCTCTCTTCTCCTTGGATCATTCTTCAAAATTCCTGGTGATTCAGCTTCAGTGAAGTAAGGAGATCAAGCCTACACCATTGGATTACGTCTGGAGTGAAGAAATCGTGTTTCCAGATTTCACATCCATGTGAGTTTCTTGAACTTTGATTTATGTGTTTCAGCTTGAATTAAGGATGCAAATCGTGTTCATTGAGTTGCTAGCTGGCCAATCATTAGGATTGATGTATATTTGAGCTTTGATTCAAGCAGAATTGTTGAAATCGTGTTCATGACTTTGATGTTTATAGTGAGTTTTTCCAGTTTTTGAGACTTTATTTATTGATCTATGCTTGATCTTTGAGTGTGATTCGAGTTGCATGTTGAAGTATGAAATGCTAGCTTTAATTTGCACTTGATTTCATGGATTTTGGTTAAGAAACGAGCATGATTGATTGATCTGAACATAGGCTCATGAACTGTGGTATTGCACGCGTTTTGCCCTATGCTGGAGGTTGAAGATGTAGTGAGGTGGCGCGCTGTGATTGGTCCGTTTCAAATTATCATGCATTTTTCATATTTTTGTTTTAATTTATTTTCTGATTTTTGTTTCTTGATCAAAACAATTTAAAAAATTCTGAAAAATTATCACAAATTCAAAAATAATATTCCTGACCTTGTGCATTTTTTTTGATAATTTTTTAAAATGTTTTGATTATTTTAAAAATTAATGTGTTTAATTAATTGTTTGTTTAGTGTTATTTTTTATTTTAATATTTCTTTGATTTGAAAAATTCCACAAAAAATATTTTTGACTCATAAAATCATGTAGAATTTGATTCTGAAATTTGTTTAGTTTTTTTTCTACTTTTTATTGTGAATTTAATTTGAGAAGTTTATTTTGAATTTTTGCTTTATAATTTTTATTTTAATACTTCCACTAATTCAAAAATCCTCTAAAAAATCATGCAAGCTTGTTTTTAATCATAGAATCTGAATATATTTTTATTTTGACTTTTTTTGTGATTTTTGGCTAGGGTTTGCATTTTTGCCCTTAAATAATGGTTTATTTGTTAATTGTTTGTATAATTTTTATTTTAATGTTTCCTTTAATTCAAAAATCCCAAAAAATCAGAGATGTGTGTTTTTTAGTTCTAATATGTGAATATGATTTTGGTTGGACATTTTTCTGACTTTTGTTTAGAATTTTATTTTGAGATGTGATTATTGGATTAACTGTTTTGTTTAATTTTATTTTTTTGGCTTTTCTTTAATTCAAAAAATGTAAAAAAATATGTTTTCTGACATTTAGGATTTCTTTGTGATTTGTATGATCTTGGTTTGATTTGTTTGAATTTTGATCTTACTTAATCAATATTTAAGATTAAAAGTCAAAAATTAGGGTTTTGTTGCTTATGGTGCAAGTTTCATTTTCAAAACCACTATGCCCTAGATTTTCAATGGAATTTAAGTCTTGATTATGGTTCATGAATGCGTTGAGGATCTGAAAACCATTTTTCTTGAATTATTTGACTTTGTTTGTCATTTTCCCACAAATTATTTTGAAAACTTGTCTAGTTTGATAGTTTTGTCAACTAGTCTTGAACTTTGAGCCTCATTTGATCCCCTCCTCAATCATTCATGAACTTAAGGCTTGCTATCTGACTTCTACACACTTCAAAGATGCTAAGAAGTTTTTTTGGTTTAATTTATGGATCTATGTTTCTATTTTTGATGTATTTTTGAAGTGAAGGTACCCAATTGATGTTGCATATCTTGTTGCAATTCGTTTGATGGCCAATGAACTTGAGTGAGGCCTATAATTGGGCACCTAATGATCATGTTGATTCTGATTATCCATAATAACTCAAGTCATTTCACTTATGGCCCTATGTTTGAATGTTTGAACCTTTTTGATGCATTGTGTGGGCTCAATCTTCTATTGTGCTTGTCAGTTGTGGTTGAATTAATTGTGCATGATTGAATTATGGTTGCTACAGACCTTCATGGTCTTTGATTGTATTCTTCTCAAGCTCCCATGATCCTTTATTGATATTCAATTGTCAATTCAATATGGTGATAGAAAGGAGCAACATTGCTCTGATTCTTTTGACCAATTTGTGCACATACTTGTTTCTTTCTGTCTACCATACCTAATGCTTTGATAATTGTTATCATGTTTTCCTCACTTAATCATGTTTCATCCATCCTTTATGTGAATCATCATTCTATTTATGGGAATACTAACTTGGTTGTTGAATGTGCGAGGTACTTTGAGAAAAGTTTTCCATTTGTGACTTGAGGCTACTGTGTTTCACTTTATTTGTGGAACATAATTTGTTATGTTTGCACTACTCTTGTGTTTGGCATATTTGATAGTCTATGCAGGATATGCACCTGTGATTATGAATGTTATACATTGCCCATGGGATCTGTTCATATTTGATAATCTCAATACTTATAACTTGATGGCGTAATTTCTGACTTGATTTGTCTACTGATGCCAGCTTGCTTGAAGTTCTCTGGGTTTCTTTTATTCTTGTTCAGTTGCTACGGATAGTTATCCTTTTGGTATTGTACTATTTCCTATCCTCTATTTGCATAGTTCTATGTTGCATGATGGGACCTATGTTACTGATATATGTCAAGAGGCCCTCTGTTTTTTTGTCTGATACATGTGTTGTGTTTGCTTCTTTAATTGTTGATCGATGAGTCACTCAATTTAGAAATTGAGATCACGACTTCGCTCTCATTGCATGTTCCCTATAGGATGTTTATTACTTTTCTTCTTTATTTATTGATCGATGAGTCACTCAATTTAGAAATTGAGATCACGACTTCGCTCTCAGTGCATGTTCCCTATAGGATGTTTATTGCTTTTCTTCTTTAATTGTTGATCGATGAGTCACTCAATTTAGAAATTGAGATCACGACTTCGCTCTCATTGCATGTTCCCTATAGGATAGTTTTGTTAAGCTTCCTTTGACATGTTTACTAAGATAGGAATCCATGTATGCTAACATAGGATAGGATTTCCCTTTATCCTCAACCTTAGGGTCAACCATTGTATGATAACACTAGGGATAGTGCTAGGCTAGTTTCCCTTAGTTGTTTTTTTCTTCCTTTGCATTTTGCATCTTAAAACAAAATTATTTTCTTGGCAAATCAAAAAACACTTCTAATAAACTCGAACCGTTCTTCAAGGTAAAAGATACAAACCAATCCTATTTGTTTATGTGCCTCTTGGCTTTGTTTTTAAACCTGAAGCCGATGTTTCACCATCGCACATTTGTTTGAAGCCGATGTTTCACCATCGCACATGTTTGTTATCCTACTTTGATTCTCAATATCATTGTTAGGTGTGATACTTTGTTATCCGTTTTATTGATGTTTTGCCATATTTGCCATGATACCTTGTTATCTTTTAGCCGATGTTTCGCCATCGCACATTTGTTTGAAGCCGATGTTTCGCCATCGCACATGTTTGGTATCCTACTTTGACTCTCAATGTCATTGTTAGGTGTGATATTTTATCAATTGATGTTTCGCCATCTTTGACATGTTACTTTGTTATTATTTAGTCGATGTTTTACCATCTCTTTTGTTTGTTGTTTTATTTGATGTTTTGCCATCTTGACTGTTTTTGTTGTCTTAATTAAAAAACACAAACCAACCAAAATATGTAAGCCGAACTACGGCTGCTCTGATTCCTTAAAAGGGATACGTAGGCATTGGGGTAGGGCCCAATCGAGCATAACTTTTATTTTCCCTACATTGTTTTTTCTTTTTCTTTTGCATGCATTCCCTTCTAAGCTTTAAGCCATAGACATAAGACTTGACCACACCCTTTAGATTAGACAACAAGAGTGGATACCGTAGAGTACTACGGGCGCGTGGGGTGCGAATATCTTCCCCTCGCGTAACAGACTCCCTTACCCAATCTCTCGGTCGAAATACCGTGATTTCTCCCTCTTCAGGTTTTCTAGATGTTTACCTTTCCCTTTCGGCGGGATAAAAGACGTTTGGTGGCGATTTCATTGATGTTTCATTACATCCAGATGACGGGTTCCGGCCACGTGGTTTCAGCTGGCGACTTCACTGGGGACAGATTGACCTCTTGCTGGTCCATCCCGGAGTCGATCCTAGCTCTTGTTTGTTTTCTTTTTGGGTGTTTATTTTTACCGCTTTGCATATTTATCTGTTTGCATTGCATCCTATGTGCGCTTTACTTTCTGCATACTGGATTTGGCTGGACTGTTTGGTTTCTAGATTTCTTGGTGGGTGGGTTGTTTCATGAGGTAAAAGGCCTCATACCCAGGCTATGAGTGAATTCCATAGGAACTAGGAATAGAGTAGCCATGGCAGCTATGAGGCGGATGCTTTGCAGACCTGACCATGAGACCCATGACTTCAGAGGTAGTTCAGATAGGTGTTATCGTATGATAATACCGACATTCGAGCTCTTGTACTCTGATTTGGCTTTTAACCCTACCTTGATCTAGATTACACCCGTGAGAGGGGCGGGAAAAGTTTTTTTACAGGTACAGGTATTGTTGGTGACTTTGTGTTGTGAAAGTGACTCAGATTCCCATGATAGTTTTGAAACTTTGGGGTTTTCTTTTGATCTTAAGTGGTGTTGTTTTGTAATGGTCCAGCCATGATCCAGTGTGAACTTTGATCCTGTCATGTTGCATCATAGCATATTTATTTCTAAAAAATATGATGTATAAAAAATAACTAGCATGTGCATGTCATCTTCCAGGGACATTCAAGAGTCTTCTTTCCATCAGAAATGGCTAATCTTCCATCAGTTGAGCTTGATTCAGTTCGTGATAAAGAGCCCACCGGGCATACATTTGCTTATCAGATTCCTACCATTGATGTGTCCGAATTGAAGAGGTTGAGTTCTTATTTGAAGGATGATGTTCTGAATAATTTCAAAAAAAAATTATGGAAATTTGTTACTAATCCTTAACACTCCAGTTGATCCAATGGCTTTGATCACCCTCTTCCAGTTCTATGACAAGGAATTACGGTGTTTTACTTTTCAAGATTATCAATTGGTTCCCACACTAGAAGAGTACGCGTACCTATTTAATATCAAGTTGTCCGATGAATTTCCTTTTGTCCAAGTGCCGGAGAAGCCGAAGTTCGAAGTTATTGCTGAAACTCTTCATTTGAGTTGGAAAGAAGTGAAAGACAATTGAAAATCAAGTGAAGATACTACAGGGTTTTATTTGGATTTCTTAGTGAAGAGAGCTGAAGACTGGGCAAATAACGGGAATTGGAATGGCTTCATCACCCTATTTTCTCTCATGATATACGGGATCATCCTCTTCCCTCGCAAGAGAAATTTTGTGGATTTGACGGCTATTTGTGTTTTTAGAAACAAGAACCCAGTACCGACACTCTTGGGAGATACTCTTTACACCATTCATTTCAGGCATGGAAAAGGAGTTAATGTAAGTTTATGTCATTCGATGTTGTATCAATGGTTTAAGTTGCACCTACCGGTAAGTGGCCCTTTCGTGGATACCAGGCATTCTCTTCGATGGTCATTAAGACTTGTCAACCTTACTTCATTTGATATCCGGTGGAATTATGACATGGGGGAAGTACGAAGTATTATCGCTAGTTGCGGATATTTCCCTAATGTTCCCCTCATAGGAACTAAGGGGTGCATCAACTATAATCCTGTGCTTGCTTATCGTCAATTGGGGTATGCAATGGATGGACCGCCAAAGGTGGAGGAGGTGTCCGAATCAGCGTATTTTGTTAGAGGAAGTGATCTTGTGATGTTGAAAAGAGTGACAAGTGATTGGAAGAGAATTCACAAGAAGGATAGAACTACTTTGGGCAAGAAGGTTCCTATTGCTAGGGTTCCTTACTTGGATTGGATTAGAGTCGGGGTTAAGATTTTACGGTTACCATTTGCAAGGTCGACTCCTATGTGTGAGCAACCTCCTACTGTTCTGAGTAACACGGTGCCTACCGAGGTGTTCACCCAGGTTCATGTTGAGAATATTCAACTTCGTGCAAGAGACCGTGAGGCGGGGATGAAACTTTATTGGGTAGATCAAGAAAGGGCCTACTTAGCTCGCAAACTCAAAGAAGCTCAGGGGGAAACTTCTGATGCAACCAGTTTTAGGAAGAGATCTCATGCCGAAATGGAAAAAGAGTTGAGTAAAACCTAGCAAGAGTGCCAGAAGCTTCAGGCATCTCAGAATAGCTACGGGAAGAAGATTCAAAATTTGGAGAAACAGCTCAAGGACAAAGATGCTCAGCTTAAGAAGGAAGTAGCCCAGAGGCGTGTTGTAGAGGGTCGGTTTCAAGAAAGTAAAGTAGTCGCATCACAACTTTTGAAGGAGAAAGCCAGACTTGAAGAGTATTATCAACACCTTGAAGCATGTCTTGTCCCGGAGATTTAGTTTTTGTTACTTACCTTTGGTGTATTTGGTCACCCCCAGGATTGTTGGAAGGGACCATTTGTTTGTTAAGTTTACTTTGAAACATGTATTTTGCTGTTTATTGTTACACTCTTAAATGTCCGAAATCACTCGAACATCATTTCTTTTGTTCGTAAATAACTAAAGTGTTTGTCTTAATGTCCTTTTTCCTTTGATTGTATGTTTAATCTTTGGTTGCACGTCGTGACTGATGAATAAAAGGACTCTTGGATACCAGGAAATGACAAACATATCATGCACATCATGCATTTCATAACATTATAGGTTATCTCAAGACAGTATTCTTATTCTTCTGCTTTTGTTATTCAGAATTCAAGACGACTACTCATCGGTATTCCACCAGAAACAATTTGCCAAGACAAATGGAACAAGTTCAAGCTGAACTCGCTGAAATGAGGTCCCAGATGGCTACTGAGATGACTCGGTTCATGGAGGTCATCACCAATGTGAATCGCCGACAGGAGGAACTGGATGCTATTGCCAACAACCAGCGCTGCTATCCAGGGGATGGTGGAAATCAAGGGCTCTATCAGGACATTTCTGTAGGGTTGGGGGATGTGCAAGATCAGCCTGTTGGAAATTTTCACGGGATGCCTGGAAACCCTTTTGTGCGTAACGTAGGGTAGTTTCCCCCGTCTCCAGGACCTCTTCTTATGGGGAACAGAAGAGATAATCAGGGCGGTGTAAGGGGCTATCAGGAGCAGGATTATGACTTTGACCAGGATGAAGATCAGTTTTCTGTTCGGCGTTCAGAGCCGGAAGTTTAGGTTGAGGATAGGAAGTATCAATTGTTAGAAGAACGTTTGAAGGCTGTGGAAGGGCAAGGAGTCCTTGCTATGGATGCTAATGATCTCGGGTTGGTGTCTGGGGTGAAAGTTCCTCCAAAGTTCAAGCCTCCTACATTTGAAAAGTACAACGGAACGACATGTCCTGTTACTCATGCAACTGCTTATTTCCGAAAGATGTCGGTGCATACTGAAGATCAGGGGCTTTTGATTCACTTTTTCCAGGATAGCCTATCTGGGGCATCCCTGGAGTGGTACATGAAGTTGGAGAAAACCCATATTCATTGCTGGAATGATCTTGCTTGGTCTTTTGTCAAACATTATCAGTACAATATGGATATGGCGCCTAATCGTACTCAGTTACAGAATCTGTCACAGGGACCAAGAGAATCTTTCAAGGAATACGCTCAGAAGTGGTGCGAGTTAGCTGCGAGGGTTCAACCTCCACTCATGGAGAGAGAACTCATTGATATGTTTATGAGTACTCTGCAAGGGCCATTCTATGAGCACATGATAGGAAGTACTTCGGCAGGATTTGCAGACTTGGTTATGGCTGGTGAAAGGATTGAGATAGGTTTGAAATTGGGGAAAATTCAGGTTGGAGGTTCTAGTGGCTCATCAGGGGGCAGTAAGAAACCATTCAATACTTACCCTAAGAAAAAGGAAGGCGACACAAGCGCAGTTTACTCTCATAGAGGAAGAAGAGAGGATCGTCAGCACCAATGAATCAATGTTGTTTCTAATCCTGTTAATGCTCCTCCGTAGCAGAGACCGAATACAGTGCCTCAACAACAAAGACAGCAAGATGCTCCCCGTAAGTATAATAATCAACAGCAGAGACAACCCAGAAAATTTGATCCCTTGCCAGTATCTCTTACTGAAGCACTCCACCATTTGCTTGATTTGAAGTTGATCGGTTTGAGAAATATGCCACCACCACCCGCAAGACTCCCCCCTAACTATGATGCTAACGCAAGATGTGAATTCCATTCAGGTGGAGTTGGTCATTCTACTGACAATTGTTTTGCATTGAAGTGCAAGGTACAAGACTTGTTGGATGCTAAGGAAATTGAGTTTACTCCAGTGACTGGTCCGAATGTTACTCAGAACCCAATGCCTAGGCATGGAGGGGGTGTTGTTAATATGATTGATGATAATGGTGAAGTGTTGAATTTTATCATGAATGTGGAACAAGTAACTACTACATTGTGCTATGTTAAGAGGTATTTGCTTGACAATTCTATTTTCCCGGGTTGTACTTCAGAGTGTGCCAAGTGTAGAGAACAACCGAAGGGCTGTGATGATTTAAAAGCAGGTATCCAGTTGTTGATAAAGGAGGGTTTCCTGCAGTTTGATAGAAAACCGAGCTATCATAAGCTTACCGAAGAATATGTTGTTGTGGTATATATTCCTTACACCCATGTGCGCATTCCTGCCCCATCTAGGGCGCCTCCTTTGATGATTATGGTACCTGGTCCCATGCCGTACACCAGTGAGAAGGCCATCCCATGATATTATGGTGCCGATGTTTATTACCATGGGGTGAAGCGGAGGTAAGTACCCATTCGTCTGAGGAAGAACGTGTTGAAGATAGTGAAGAGGAAGTTCATAACTTTTCTGGTGTGGGTCGAATGACTAGAAGCGGGAGAGTATTTGGTCCTTCTAATGTGCAAGATGCGGCAGATGCTTCTGCAAGAGAAAAAGGAAAACAACAGGCGATGATTGGTAATCCAAGGGTTACACCAGCCAATGTGACCCAACCAATTCCGATACCAGGAGCTTCTTAAGTTCCCAATGAGGTTGAAGAGTTAATGTGAATTATCAGAAAGAGTGATTATAGCATAATTGATCATCTGAGCCATACTCCTTCTAAGATGTTTATCCTGTCTCTGTTGATTTATTCATAACCTCACAGAAATGCTTTGATAAAGTTGTTAAAGAATGCGTTCGTGCCACATGAGATAACAGTCAATCAGTTTGAGAATTTTTATGCTAACATATCTGCCGAGAATGGTCTGGGCTTCACAGATTTTGATCTTCCTCCAGAGGGGCCAGACCATAACAAAGCGTTGCATATTTCAATGGAGTGCAGGGGAACTACTTTATCCCGGGTCTTGGTGGATACAGGATCTTCCTTGAATGTACTACCGAAGTCAGCATTGATGAAGATGAATTATTCTGGACTGGAGCTGCGCCCTAGTGATTTGATGGTAAAGGCATTTGATGGGTCTCGAAGGTCAGTGTTTGGGGAGGTGGAGTTACCAATCAAGGTTGGTCCTTGCACCTTCAAGGCTACATTTTTTGTGATGGATATACAGCCAACGTATTGTTGTTTGTTGGGGCGTCCGTGGATTCATGGAGCAGGAGCAGTCACTTCTACTCTTCATCAGAAACTCAAGTATCCTGCAGAAGGAAAAGTGATAACTGTGTGCGGCAAGGAAGAGTACATCGTGAGTCATTTGACATCATTCCTCTATGTTGAAGTTGAAGGCGAGATACATGAGACTCCGTTTCAAGCGTTTGAGACAGTTCATGCTGTCAATTTTCCTCCTCCAGAGCAGAAAAGGAAACCGGAAACGGTTATGTCTTCTCTCAAGGATGCGAGAGCTGTGGTGGAAAATGGTAACCCTGAAGGTTAGGGTTAGGTGCTGGACGTTACCCCCAAAATTTGATAAATTTGGTCTTGGTTTTAGCCCAGGTCAGCAAAATTCAACTCCCAGAGCATCTAGTTTATCTACTCCTGTGAAGTTTTCCCGCCCTTGTGCTACTCAGGAAGGACATATCAATGCAGTTGGCGACGATAGGGTTGATGGCTACAACATCGAAGATTGGATTCGTCTGAGTATTCCAGGCCAGACACTCAACAATTGGACTTTTGTGGATGTTATCCAAGTTTCAAGCGCTGAGGAGTAATTTTCTTGTTTCTTTTATTATCATATCATAATTCCTACGCTCTGCCCAAGGCGTAGTTGATCATTTGTGTAGGGCCACCATGTTTATTTTTTAAGTTTATCATGAAATAAAGGACGTTTTTGCATTCAAAATTTTGCTTCCTTTCTTTTTTTAGGGCAATGTTTCTCTTTTCACACACTGTCACTAAGAAACGCCAAAATGTCATTCATGCAGATGCACTTCCACCACTGATCATATTGATAACGACTCTGCTATGGCTCATTATGACTTTGATACTCCTATTTATCAAGCTGAAGAAGAAGCATATGAGGATTGTGATCTTCCTGAGGAATTAGCAAGATTGTTAAAACAAGAGGAGAGGGTTATCCAGCCGAATCAGGATTCGATTGATGTGGTGAATATTGGTACAGAAGAGGTAAGAAGAGAAGTCAAGATATGGGCCGATCTCGAAGAAAGTATGGAGGTCAGATTGATTGAGCTACTCCGTGAGTATTCTGATATCTTCGCTTGGTCTTATGAGGATAAGCCTGGGTTGGATACAGACATAGTGGTGCATCGATTACCGCTCAAAGAAGGTTGTTCCCCTGACAAGCAAAAGCTCCGAAGAACTCATCCTGAGATGTCCAAGAAGATCAAAGAGGAGGTCTAGAAGAAGTTGGACGAAAATTTCTTAAAGGTCATCAATTATCTGCCATGGATTGCAAATATTGTGCCTGTACCCAAGAAGGATGGTAAGGTCAGGATGTGTGTGGATTATAGGGATTTGAACAGGGTCAGCCCTAAAGATGATTTCCCTCTTCCGCATATTGATGTGTTGGTTGATAATACTGCTCATTCCAAAGTGTTTTCGTTCATGAATGGTTTTTCGGGTTACAATCAAATTAAGATGGCTTCGAAGGATATGGAAAAGACAACATTCATCACGCCTTGGGGAACTTTTTGCTATAAAGTGATGTCGTTCGGTTTGAAAAATTTCGGGGCAACATATTAGCGCGCCATGGTCACTCTCTTTCATGATTTGATTCACAAAGAGATTGAGGTATATGTGGACGATATGATTGCTAAGTCTGACACGGAAGAGGAACATCTTGTTCATCTAGAAAAGTTGTTCGAGAGACTGAGGCAGTTCTTATTGAGGTTGAATCTGAATAAGTGCACCTTCGGGGTGAGATCCGGCAAGCTGTTGGGTTTTATTGTTAGTGAAAAAGGTATCGAGGTGGACCCGGCCAAGGTAAAAGCGATACAGGAAATGCCTGAGCCAAGAACAGAGAAGGAAATATGTGGTTTCTATGGAAGGTTGACCTACATTTCTAGATTTATTTCTCATCTCACAGCCACCTGTGAACCTTTGTTCAAATTGTTGAAGAAAAGTCAGACAGTGGAATGGAATGAGGATTGTCAGAAGGCCTTTGACAAAATAAAGGAGTATTTGTAGGAACCTCTGATACTCATGCCGCCGGTGGAAGGAAGGCCACTAATCATGTATCTAACTGTGTTGGAGACCTCAATGGGTTGTGTCCTCGGTCAACACGACGAGACAGGGAATAAAGAGTAGGCTATTTATTACTTGAGTAAGAAGTTTACGGAATGCGAGTCGAGGTACTCATTGCTGGAAAAGACTTGTTGTGTGCTTGCTTGGGCCGCCAAATGTTTGAGGCAATACATGTTAACTCACACCACCTACTTGATATCCAAAATGGATCCAATCAAGTACATTTTTGAGAAGCCAGCTCTTACAGGCAGGGTAGCCCGTTGGCAGATGATACTCACCGAATATGATATCCAATACACTACTCAAAAAGAAATTAAAGGTAGTGTACTGGCCGACCATCTTGCTCATCAGCCCATGAATGATTATGAACCAATGAAGTTTGATTTTCCAGATGAGGAAATTGTGTATATTCGGGATTGTAACATGCCAGACCCAGACGAAGGACCCGAGCCGGGATCACGTTGGACGCTTGTTTTTGATGGCGCTTCTAATGCCATGGGAAACGATGTCGGAGCTATTATCACTTCTCCTGAGGGATACCACATTACTTTCACATGTCGTATTTGTTTTGATTTCACTAACAACATGGCCGAATATGAGGCTTGCATTTATGGCATTGAAGCGGTGATCGACCTGCGCATCAAGTTTTTGAAAGTTTACGGGGATTCCAATCTTGTTATCATCCAGATTAATGGAGATTGGGAGACTCACCATCAGAACCTAATTCCATATTGTGAACATGTTATGAAGCTAATTTCGTACTTCGAAGAGATCACGTTTGAACATATTCCCAGAGAAGAAAATAGTCTAGCTGATGCATTGGCAACTTTGTCCTCCATGTTCAAGGTTAAGTGGGATAATGAGGCACCTTCCATTACCATCAGAAGTTTGAGTGAGCCTGCTTTCTGTTTTGAGGCCAGCTTGGAACCAGATGGCAATCCTTGGTTTTATGATGTTAAACAATATCTTGAAACACAAGAGTACCCTGAAGAGGCATCCGTCACAGATAAGGAGTTCTTGAGAAGATTTTCAGCCAAGTTCTTTCTCAGTGGTGATGTGTTGTATAGAAGGCATCATGACCGTTTACTGCTCAGATGTGTTGACAAGAAAGAAGCAGCTAGAATCATTGAGGAGATACATGAAGGTGATTTCGGGACCCATTCCAATGGGCATACCATGGCTAAAAAGATTTTGCGAGCAGTATATTATTGGTCCACCATGGAGACTGACTGTTACAATCATGCACGGGTTTGCCACAAATGTCAAGTCTATGCTGATAAAGTGCATGTGCCGCCAGTACCATTGAATGTCTTGACTTCCCCTTGGCCGTTTGCAATGTGGGGAATTGATATGATCGGAAAATTTGAATCGACTGCATCCAACGGGCACCTTTTCATTCTGGTTGCCATTGATTATTTTACAAAATGGGTCGAAGCTGCATCATATTCCAATGTCACCAAGCAAGTGGTAACTCGGTTCATTAAGCACAATATTATCTGTCGCTACGGAGTGCCTGAAAAGATCATTACCGATAATGGGTCTAATTTGAACAACAAAATGATGAAGGAGCTTTGTGAGTCCTTCAAAATCAAGCATCATAACTCTTCCCCATACCGACCAAAGATGAACGGTACTGTCGAAGCGGCTAATAAGAATATCAAGAAAATTGTGCAGAAGATGGTGGTAACCTATAAAGATTGGCATGAGATGCTGCCTTTCGCGTTGCATGGTTATCGCACCACTGTGCGTACTTCGACTGGGGCAACCCCATTTTCATTGGTATACGGCATGGAAGCAGTATTGCCGGTAGAAGTCGAGATTCCTTCTCTTAGGATCATGAGGGATGTTGAGCTGGATGAAAGTGAATGGGTACAGAATCGGCTGGATCAGTTGGAACTTATTGACGAGAAGAGGTTGACGGTTGTATGTCATGGTCAGGTATATCAGCAAAGGATAAGGAAAGCTTTTGATAAGAGGGTACGGCCCCAGTGTTACAAGCCAGGTGACCCTGTGCTAAAAAGGATAATTCTTCCCCAGGGAGATCCCAGGGGAAAGTGGGTTCCGACTTATGAAGGTCCTTTCGTGGTCAGAAAAGTTTTCTCTGGAGGAGTGATAATGCTCACGACTATGGATGGAGAGTACTTCCCTCTCCCTGTGAATGCTGACGTAGTTAAAAAATACTTTGCATAAAAAATAATAATAAAAACCCGCTAAACTGAAAACCCGAAAGGGCGGTTTAGGCAAAAAGAGGGTGTCCTGGTGAATCGAAAACCCGAAAGGGCGGTTCAGGCAAAAGTTAGGGACTTAAAGCAAATGACCACGCTCAGCATGAGATCCTTTGTTTCTTTCCTTCATTCTGTCACCTGACATAAGCTCAAAGGTAATCCAAGAATGATCTGTCTGAAAGCAGGAAGATGAAAGCGTAAGAGTCATAAGAGTCATAGCAGAGTCGGGACTTGATGGATATTCACATTCACATTGCCATTTGTAAACACTTGTTTTCTTTGATTTTGTATTTACTTGCTTCCAAATGTAAATGCCTTTTTCACAGGCTGATTTCTCAAAATCAATAGAATATCTTCTTTCAAGTATACGTATACGTTTCTTTTCTCCCTTTTTACTATTTTTGTTTGCAAAAATGTCCAATATTTTTTATAAGAATGTGCATATAAACTTCGTGGGCCTTACGCGGAAATGGTAATCTAAGTCATGGGTGGTTGATCGCTTGAAATATGGATAACAAACACAGCTACTACTATGCAAGGGGCATGTTTGTTTCTTTGATGTATAGGATTCTCATTCACTTTACTGGTGGACGCCTTGCTATTTTGTTTCACGACTCCATGTTGTTGGTAAAGGTCTTTGGGTCAAGGTAATATCAAGATTACGATAGGTCAGCGAGATCGGCGAACCTAGTTGGAGACATTTCTTCCCTATAATGGATTTTATTATGTTTCTTTTCCGCACTTTCATGTGTTATCTTGATTGATTGTTTTAGCATTATCTGCATATAGGATTTTTTTTTATAGCAGAATGTCCGACTTGATGCGTTGAATATTTTCGCCTTGAAAAATTTTGTTTCATTTTACTTAACCCATCCAGTACCACTCTTTAAATCGATTTTTCGGGCATTTTGATACCAACTGTGCCAATCCTTTTGCTTAGCCAAGAGTTTGGAAGAAGGAATTTAGCTAAAAACAATGACTTTAGTAGTATGATTTTGAATAGAACCCCATTGACGATGTACATGCATTGTTTCAATCCCCAAACACAGGAGATATAAGGGAGTTAGACCCTCATTAACCCCTCTGAGCCTTCGAAGTAGGAGTTTCTTTTCCGTTAAAAAAAACCCTTATTTTTTTAAAACCAGGGGCAGGGTAGATGTTCAGTTGATTTGACCAAGCATTCAAATTTCAGAAGGAATGTCCCATCTGAGGATCACCCCATTTTATCTTTCACATCATGAGATCAGGAAAAATATCAAAACCACAATGTTCATTTCCTCACAAATTCCTGAGATCGAGATCGAATCGATACAATAATGGCTATCCCTCGCCGACCAAGGAATGAGACATTTATTTTCTTCAAAAAAAACAACAAAAAAGAGAGAAAGAAAGAAAAAGTTCAAAGATCTAAAGTCACATTGGCTTGTTCAAAGTATGAATAAGAAAGAAACAAAAAGCCCCTCTAAGTCGAAACTTGAAAACAAGTCGCTTAGGAAAAAGTTAGGGCATCCCACTGGACTTCCAAAATTGAAATTCAAATCATTTTGTCCGGGAAAAAGTTAGGGAAAAGAGAGCCTAAAAGGCCAAAAAAAAAGATTATTCACTAAAATTTTCATCAAAAAAAGAGGAACAATAATATAAAAAACAAAAGCAGCAGAAGTTAAGTAACAATCATGTTGGATAATTTGTCGTGATCACTGAACCATTACAAATCCTTTTGAAAGATGAATGCTTGTGATGAGTCAGCTGAATTTAGGACAGGAGAATATCACGAAGGGGGTGGGCACCAAATAACTTGAGCCTTGAAAAAAAACTTTTTTTCAAAAAAAACCTCGAACCAGGTCGCGTTACAACCTCTAAAATTCCTAACTAAAACAAGGGTTTAACTCAAAAGCATATTACAACAGGATAACACTTCCTAAACTCCCAAAATGTGTGTTGCACATCCATGTTGGTATCTTATCACCCGCATCTTGACTCATTTTTCAAAAAAAAAGGGAAGAAAAGTTTTGAAAATTTTGCACTCTAGCCAATGATTCATTCACAACAGAGATGCGACACTTTGTTAAGAATTTCAACTTCAAAGGCTTAAATAATCGTTGCGTTAAGTCTGTCATTCCCAAAATAAACATCTTCCTGCATGCAAAACATTTTTTTGACATCAAAAAAAGTTTACACGTTGAACACCTATAAAGAGCTTAATGATTATCAAGAAGCGAATATTTGGACAGAGCCCATGTATGATTAGGACTCTACTTATCCCCAGGGAAGTTTCGTATCCCCAGTGAAGTTTCGTTTCTGCAGTGAAGTTTTATTGCCCCAAGAATCTTCTTTCAAAAGCTTCATTCTAAGACTTCAAGTTTGGATATGTCGCACATCCCCAATGGAGTCGTTTAAATAGGAACTCACATTCTGAAGAAGTTTCAACTCTCTAATATAGTTACCAACAGGGATCCCTCACCATGACCTCCCATTTCCCAACCGATCTGACTGGGGTATTCTTATGTTAAGGTCTTTCCTTATCCCTAGTAAGGTCGATACTGTGTGACTATCTGCATGATCCGTCCAATGGTTGCATCCAAAAATCTCTATCCAACGAGATTTTTCAACAAAGTTTTGTATCCCCGGTGGAGTCCCATTTCCTCAGCAGAGCTTTGTTCCCCCAGCAAAGGGTTTCATCCATCACGTCAGGGTTTGTTGTCTTGGTATCATCCTCAACACGGCCACACATTGTCTTTTCTGGAGATTACAGTCTTGCCCTGATCTTCTCCTTCAATGTCTAATTTTCTCCAGAAGCTACAGTGTCGACCTGATCCTCTCTAGGGGTGTGCGATTTATTTTCACAAGTTCCTCTCAATGTTTGTGGCCCGTTTCTACTGGTTTCTCGGTTGTTATTCCCCGCGAAGCTTCATCTCTCTGAGGTTCCCTCTCTAGCGGTTCCCCATATTTTCTCCTCTCCTTTGGAGTTTTCAATTTATCTTTGCAAGTCATGTCAGATTATGACTTCTTGGTTATTGGCCTCTCAGTTGGCCATTCCCCAATAAAACTTTTAAACATGCATCATTACATTGCATCTACCAAAATGCGTAGCATTTCCATTATATGGAGCTTTGCGCTATATATAAAGAATTCAAGCATGCATCGGAACATAAGCCATTATTGTTTCTGTTGTCCCTAGTGAATTTTCTAAAACTTCAGATTAAATCCCCAGCGAGGTCTTCGTCCTCATTATCTCGGTTTCCTCCTCATACCAATATCCTTTTGACGTCAACCATTTGATTGTTTGAGTGTCTACTCTTGACTGTAGTTCAGTTTCGCCCTGGCGCGGTCTTCTCGGGTTTAGTCTCCACTACCCTCTCTGGTTCATTCCAATGTCTATTGATGCAGCTTTCGAATACCAGTTTCGTCCTGATATTCGCTTTCAGCAGGTTTTAGGTGTACACCCTAATCTCCTTGCTTAGGGTTGAGCTCGAGTTTTGTCTCCTCACCCTGTGCATGAAATCCATTTTTGTCCTGGTACTCATCTAGTTTAGTTTCGCCTAACTAGTTATTGAGTCGAGTTTTTTCTCGTTTTTTATTTATTTCATACCTTGGACCCTTTGACGGTGTTCGTTTACCGAGTGCAGTGTTCGTACTGCGTCCCTGGTTTGAAATCAGTCTCTTTTGTTCCTTGGATTCTTGTATCAGTTTTTGTCACTATTTATCCATTGATTTGAGACCAGCAGGTGCTTTGAGAAACATGCACTCTCATCACTTTGCTATGGGTCGATTTTCACTTCGTTACCCGTGCGTGAAATCCAATTTCGTCCTGGTACTCATCTAGTTTAGTTTCGTCTAACTGGTTATTGAGTCGAGTTTCGTCTCGCTTTTGTTCCTCATTTCTGAGATTCTTTTAGTTCCTTCATACTGTCTATCTTAGTTAAGATTAGCAAGTGCCCCTAGAATCACGCACTCTAGCCACTTTTGCTTTGGGTCGAGCTCAGAGTTTCGCCTCCTCACCCGCGTACGCTTTCTTTTCCAGAGCTTAGTTTCGCCTATACTCTGGTTTGAGTTTTATCTCACCCATTTTGAAGCCCAGTTTTGCCCTGGCACATTTGTTCAGAAGTTTAGTTGCGTCTACTCTTCTTTATTTTTGTTCTGTTTCAACCTGCGTTACAGTTTCATCCTGGCGCATGTCTTGGGGGGTTTCCTGATTCTTTTTCCTTTCTTCTTCAAGAGTGTAAATTTTAGGGTTCTTTTGTATTCAATTATCCTCAACTTTGAACGCTCGAAAGTTGTCACTTTTCTCATTTATCATGTTGAAAATATTTGAATAGGGGCAGCTGTTGCACCCCAAAATTTACCCTCTTGATTTTGGCTTATGTTTCATCATGAATATCATATTGCATTGCATTCATACATTGTGATGGGATCAAAGTACTTTGGTTATCAAGTCTTCCTCAAACTTTGAAGGTTGATTGCATTGACAAGTTTATCAAGTAGAACCTTATCATCTAAACCTTTGGATCTTTCAAGCTCAAAAGTTATTGCATATCTCAAGATGTTTTATCCATCTCTTTGGATCATCAGAGGATTGAAGTTTGTGTTTGATTATAAGGAGAAACCACTCCTTTGATTCACTAGTCAAATTAGGGTTTTGCTTGATCAAGGCTATTGATCAATGTACAAGTCTTAATTTGGAAGCTACAACATCTCATTGGCATTTGAAAAGTCTTTGTACAAGAAATTGGCCAAGATGTCCAGAGTATTTGAAATTTTGAAGATGATTCATCAGTCTCCTAAGGAGTTAACCAAAACTAGGGTTTGGGATTTCATCAAGTTTTCTTGAGAATTTTGAAGTTAAACTTTTTACATGGCCTCTATATGTTTTAAAGATCATATCTTTGGAGTTTTGATCATTAATTCTGAAGGGAAGTGGATCAATTGATTCAAAGGGGCAAAATGGTCATTTTGGTCAAAATCAGTCAAAGTCAAGGTTGACTAAATGAACTTTTGGCCAACCACAAATTCAAGGATATACTTTTCATATTTCAAGTCCATTTTGATCATTGGACCAAAGAGATTGAGGTTTGGGTGGAAACTTGCTCATGAAGAAACCCTAAAAGTTTCTAATTTTGGAAAATAAGGACCTAATTTCAAAAATTCACATTTTATTCACCTTTGATCAAAAAAATGCAAATAAAACATGCTTGGAAAGATAAGAGGATTATTTTTCATATCCTTTTGGTCTCATGTCCAAATTGGCAAGGAATCAAGAATTATGGTCTTTGGAAGTCACAAAATTATAGGTCATTTTCCAAAATTAGTGAATTTTAAGCTCAATTTTTAGAAACTTATTAGATTCAATTTCAAACACTCAAAACTAAGTGATTGTAGATCTTTTCAATACCTTTCCAAATTGTATTCATTTGTGTCAAAATTCAAAAATATGAGCAAGTTATGGACTTTGGAATTTTGAGGCATTTTATTGAATTTTGATAAATATGCTAAATGGCCATTTCTTGCAAACTCAAGTTTTAGCCATTCCTTTTGCTTCTAATCAAACCCATTAGTAATTTGTGACATGCTGAGGCCCATTACACTCATCATTTCATGCCCATATGCTTCATGAACTTGCTTGGATGAAAAAAATACAAAACATGCTCAATTTTGCAAAATCACCAACACTTCTTCATTTCAAACAATCATGAGCTGGCACTTTAGGCATGTAATTCAGATTTCATTTGGCTAATAAAACACACAAAAGGCAAGCAAATGCACGAGTGAAATGCAAATTCCATGTGCATCTTCATTTTTGGCCAAAACTTCCAAACTTACCCTCTATCAGTTTTGAGTGCCAAATACCACTTCTATCCTCTTACCCTCGTGCTATATAACAAGAATCAAGGCTCATTTGTGCGGGGAGAGGCTCATAACCGCTACATTGAAAATATGAACATCTTGGAAGCAGCTCTGCAAATTGCTTCGAATCTCTCTTCTCCTTGGATCATTCTTCAAAATTCTTGGTGATTCAGCTTCAATGAAGTAAGGAGATCAAGCCTACACCATTGGATTACGTCTGGAGTGAAGAAATCGTGTTTCCAGATTTCACATCCATGTGAGTTTCTTGAACTTTGATTTATGTGTTTCAGCTTGAATTAAGGATGCAAATCGTGTTCATTGAGTTGCTAGCTGGCCAATCATTAGGATTGATGTATATTTGAGCTTTGATTCAAGCAGAATTGTTGAAATCGTGTTCATGACTTTGATGTTTACAGTGATTTTTTCCAGTTTTTGAGACTTTATTTATTGATCTATGCTTGATCTTTGAGTGTGATTCGAATTGCATGTTGAAGTATGAAATGCTAGCTTTAATTTGCACTTGATTTCATGGATTTTGGTTAAGAAACGAGCATGATTGATTGATCTGAACATAGGCTCATGAACTGTGGTATTGCACGCGTTTTGCCCTATGCTGGAGGTTGAAGATGTAGTGAGGTGGCACGCTGTGATTGGTCCGTTTCAAATTATCATGCATTTTTCATATTTTTGTTTTAATTGATTTTCTGATTTTTGTTTCTTGATCAAAACAATTTAAAAAATTCTGAAAAATTATCACAAATTCAAAAATAATATTCCTGACCTTGTGCATTTTTTTTGATAATTTTTGAAAATGTTTTGATTATTTTAAAAATTAATGTGTTTAATTAATTGTTTGTTTAGTGTTATTTTTTATTTTAATATTTCTTTGATTTGAAAAATTCCACAAAAAATATTTTTGTCTCATAAAATCATGTAGAATTTGATTCTGAAATTTGTTTAGTTTTTTTTCTATTTTTTATTGTGAATTTAATTTGAGAAGTTTATTTTGAATTTTTGCTTTATAATTTTTATTTTAATACTTCCACTAATTCAAAAATCCTCTAAAAAATCATGCAAGCTTGTTTTTAATCATAAAATCTGAATATATTTTTATTTTGACTTTTTTTGTGATTTTTGGCTAGGGTTTGCATTTTTGCCTTTAAATAATGGTTTATTTGTTAATTGTTTGTATAATTTTTATTTTAATGTTTCCTTTAATTCAAAAATCCCTAAAAATGAGAGATGTGTGTTTTTTAATTCTAATATGTGAATATGATTTTGGTTGGACATTTTTCTGACTTTTGTTTAGAATTTTATTTTGAGATGTGATTATTGGATTAATTGTTTTGTTTAATTTTATTTTTTTGGCTTTTCTTTAATTCAAAAAATGTAAAAAAATATGTTTTCTGACATTTAGGGTTTCTTTGTGATTTGTATGATCTTGGTTTGATTTGTTTGAATTTTGATCTTACTTAATCAATATTTAAGATTAAAATTCAAAAATTAGGGTTTTGTTGCTTATGGTGCAAGTTTCATTTTCAAAACCACTATGCCCTGGATTTTCAATGGAATTTAAGTCTTGATTATGGTTCATGAATGCGTTGAGGATCTGAAAACCATTTTTCTTGAATTATTTGACTTTGTTTGTCATTTTTCCACAAATTATTTTGAAAACTTGTCTAGTTTGATAGTTTTGTCAACTAGTCTTGAACTTTGAGCCTCATTTGATCCCCTCCTCAATCATTCATAAACTTAAGGCTTGCTTTCTGACTTCTACACACTTCAAAGATGCTAAGAAGTTTTTTTGGTTTAATTTATGGATCTTTGTTTCTATTTTTGATGTATTTTTGAAGTGAAGGTACCCAATTGATGTTGCATATCTTGTTGCAATTTGTTTGATGGCCAATGAACTTGAGTGAGGCCTATAATTGGGAACCTAATGATCATGTTGTTTTTGATTATCCACAATAACTCAAGTCATTTCACTTATGGCCCTATGTTTGAATGTTTGAACCTTTTTGATGCATTGTGTGGGCTCCATCTTCTATTGTGCTTGTGAGTTGTGGTTGAATTAACTGTGCATGATTGATTTATGGTTGCTATAGACCTTCATGGTATTTGATTGTATTCTTCTCAAGCTCCCATGATCCTTGATTGATATTCAATTGTCAATTCAATATGGTGATAGAAAGGAGCAACATTGCTCTGATTCTTTTGACCAATTTGTGCACATGCTTATTTCTTTCTGTCTACCATACCTAATGCTTTGATGATTGTTATCATGTTTTCCTCACTTCATCATGTTTCATCCATCCTTTATTTGAATCATCATTCTATTTATGAGAATACTAACTTGGTTGTTGAATATGCGAGGTACTTTGAGAAAAGTTTTCCATTTGTGACTTGAGGCTACTGTGTTTCACTTTATTTGTGGAACACAATTTGTTATGTTTGCACTACTCTTGTGCTTGGCATATTTGATAGTCTATGCAGGATATGCACCTGTGATTATGAATGTTATACATTGCCCATGGGATCTGTTCATATCTGATAATCTTAATACTTATATCTTGATGGCGTAATTTCTGACATGATTTGTCTACTGATGCCAGCTTGCTTGAAGTTCTCTGGGTTTCTTTTATTCTTGTTCAGTTGCTACGGATAGTTATCCATTTGGTATTGTACTATTTCCTTTCCTCCATTTGCATAGTTCTATGTTGCATGATGGGACCTCTATTGCTTATATATGTCAGGAGGCCCTCTGTTTTTTTTGTCTGATACATGTGTTGTGTTTTCTTCTTTAATTGTTGATCGATGAGTCACTCAATTTAGAAATTGAGATCACGACTTCACTCTCATTGCATGTTCCCTATAGGATGTTTATTGCTTTTCTTCTTTATTTGTTGATCGATGAGTCACTCAATTTAGAAATTGAGATCACGACTTCGCTCTCAGTGCATGTTCCCTATAGGATGTTTATTGCTTTTCTTCTTTAATTGTTGATCGATGAGTCACTCAATTTAGAAATTGAGATCTCGACTTCGCTCTCGTTGCATGTTCCCTATAGGATAGTTTTGTTAAGCTTCCTTTGACATGTTGACTAAGATAGGAATCCATGTATGCTAACATAGGATAGGATTTCCCTTTATCCTCAACCTTAGGGTCAACCATTGTATGATAACACTAGGGATAATGCTAGGCTAGTTTCCCTTAGTTGTTTTTTTCTTCCTTTGCATTTTGCATCTTAAAACAAAATTATTTTCTTGGAAAATCAAAAAACACTTCTAATGAAAGATGAAGATGATGAACATTGCGGGAAGATTGCAAAGAGAGTGAAGATTTCAACGAATTAAAGCTTCGGTTCCGAGAAGATGAAGGTTAGAGATGCTTGAAGCGTAAATTTCAGAGAGAGAGGTTGAAAGGCTTTGGTTATGAAAAAAAAGTGTAGAGAGATGAAGATTGGTGAGGAGAAGAATCTCTGTGAATTTTTTATGAATGATGATGGTGAGCTCAGAGAAAGGGAGATTCAATTCCAGTTCCAGAGAGAGAGAGTTTTGCTTCTCGTTTCTTCTTGTGAGTTTTTTTGAGATAAGGTGATCGAAGAGGAATGGAAAAAAGTTGAAGATGATGAAGAATCTTTTTGAGATTATGCAGAGAGAGTAAGGTTGAAAAGTGAGTCCTCTTTATCTGTTACCTTCTGTTATATCTCCCTCCTTTCTCTTTTTTCTGTAATATCTTGGATCTTCCACCTTTGGAAGTTTGTTAGAGGGTTGTTAGAGTTAGTTACAGATAGTTGTTAGCTTCTCCATTAGAAGTTAGTTTAGATGGTTGGGAAGAGGTTGGAAAAGTTTTGATTCGGTTATGAAATGGTTAAGAGCAATTTTTGGGGTCTGTTACTTATGAGTCAGTTTTGACAGTTAGGAAAGAGGTTGGAAATTGTGTTAGAAGATAGGAAGTTATGGTTAGCAAAAATTCTGTTTGGTTGTCTGTTATTTCTGCTGGGAAATTGGTTATATGATGGATTCTGTTAGTGAAAGTTTGTTAGAGTTGAGTCAATCCCAACCCCTGAAATCTTATTTTCTGTTACAAGTGTGTATGGTTAGGATAAAATCGGTTATGAATCAGTTATGCTGAGTTTGTTAAATTTTGTTTCTATTACTAGTAGGACTGTTATGCAGTTAAAAAAAATTAGTTGGATGTTATTTTTTTGGTTTTCCTATTTAATCTGGAGTTCTTGTATGCAGGGATGATTATACACTGAATTGTTTGTAGGTTTATAGCGCTCTCTATAAGCTTTAGGATGTGTCAATACAGCTACAGGTTTGGCATAAAGACGACAATATGTTTGGTTGAATATGGACAAAATCGGGTGGAAATATGCAGATGGAGATAAAGTGTGGAATTTGAAGATTGGAGCAAGGGATAACTTTAGAATCATAGTTAAATTATAAAACTTGTGATACATTCTTCTAAACTATCATGGCCTTTAGGACTCTAATAGAAATAATCTTTGTAAGCCTTGAATTGTGGTATTGAGTATTATGGTGGTTTTGTGGATGTAAATAAAAAATGTTCTTCAAAGATTCTTTCTAAGCTTCAAATTCTTCTTCGATTTGGAAATGATGACTTTGAATGGGTTTTGAACCTCGTATGAAAAACCTTGGCCTCAAATAAAAACTTGAAGTGAGCTAAATGATTCCACATAATTTCACACTTTTCTCTTAATTGCAACCGGAGTAGGCCTCATGAACAGAGTTGAATGATGAAGAAAATTTGAACAAAACTAGAACTTTGAATATAAACCCTTTTAGATATGATGATGTATGCCTTGAGTAATTCTTGTAATTTTGAACAATTATTCCAATCTTTAGAATATGCATCCATTTATCGAACTTGAATCACAACAAACACTCGAAAGGACTTCGAATGAACATACCCTGCAAATTTGAATTGGTGGCTTATTCTTTGATTTCAAGATAGGCCATGAATGAATTTCTTGAACCTTAAGAAACTTTGATTATATTGACAATTCTTCAATTCCAAATCCCAATGACAAATCCGGATTACCTTGAGCCCCTAAGATCAAAATTCCAAACTATCTTGCAATTTTGCTCTGCCAAAAGCATTACCCTAAGGGACCTTATAGAATACAAACTTGTAAATATGAATCCAGCGATCCTTGTGGTGGTGAAAGGAAACCAAACCCTGGATCACTTGCTTTTGATGAAATTTGATAATCAAGGTATCTTGAGGTGATGGAAGGAACCAAAACCTTAGCTTACAACTGAATTCTTGATGAAGCATAACAAATCAAAACCCTAGCATCCTTCCCTGCTTGTTGAATAAGAAGCTTTAATCTCTTGGATGAAGATAAGAGCCTCAAAGCCTTAAAGAAATCCTAATTCTTCGAAGTCTTTGATCACATGCAACATTTTATTGATTAATGAATGAATGGTGTGTTAGATGACCTAATGGAGTTATGTACATGAGAAAACTACAAAATGCATAAGCCAGATAAGAGTAAAAGGGGTAGGAAAAATTTGGGGTATTACACCTTCCTGGCATCGAACATATCAAAATCCCTTCTCTCTGTGCAAAGAGTCTGGTGGTGGAAACGATAACTCCGATGAGTGATTTAATTGACAATGTTCTGGACCTTCCAGCAACAACAACCAGGACGAAAATTACCAAAACTACAGAACTGTTTGTATGTTATATTGAATTTCCCCTCTCCACAGAATCAACCAAAACTATTTTCGTCACCGATGAAGAGTCTGTTAGACGACTTGATATAAATGAACCATTCTCCGAGATCCATGGACTACCACCAAAGATAGGGTTACAAATCACTCAAATTGGTTCAGAGGTTGATGAAGTGGGGGCAATCGAACAGTTCCAAGAACTCATGGAGCACTTTGACACAAATAGAAATCAAGGTTTGACTCTGCAATATGAATTTCCTTTTTCTTTGGATTTTGATAATTTAGAAAAAAATAAAGAAAGAGTAGGAGAACCTAAGATAAGTCTTGATGTATTTTTTGATGCACACAAGGTGGTTCTAGTGTCAATATATGGAAATTTATTAGTTTACATCATAATGGTTCTATGATTCTAGGTTTATTCCTCAGAGTACAATACTTTAGAGATTGATAGATAGAACTTATCCTTATGTGCTTATGGTTTTAATTGTTGGAGTTACTCAAGACTTACATTATTGGATTTCTCAAGACTTACATTGTTGGATTTCTCAAATTAAGTTGTGTGCAAAATCTGGTTTTCTCAATTCTGCCCTCCAAGTGTTTGCTCAACAGTGTGAGCAAGGTGTGTTCTCTTTGGCTGCCATAACTATAGGCTTTGTGGCTAGAGTTAATTGTTGGATCTAGAAACAGGTTTTGCCAAAATCTGCATGCCTTCTGTGATACGGTGGGAGAACTGACTTGATTGTTTTGCGTTTTATCGCAAATGTTGCGGTTAGCAAGAGTCGCCACCAACTTTTCTTTTATCCAAAAGGAAAGGTAAAAAGGCACAGGAAAGACCTTTGAGATTGTTTCTTGAGTTCGGGGGGTAGATTATGAAAAGGGAAGGTATTAGCACCCTTTTCATCCATGGTTTTCCATGGGCTCTTAGTTACTTTCTAGATCACTTGTTATTGTTGTTTGAAATTGTGCTTGGTGTGGTTTTGAAAGTATTTTGTGAAAGAGGCCATTGTTTAGGCAATCTTTGTAATGATTCGCGTTCGTAAGAATGTATACAAAGATGTTTATCTTTTTGAAAATATTTTCAATTTTTGTAAGATGTTTGGAAATTTGTAGGTGTTTGTTTTTTAAAATAGCAAGGATATTTGTTTTGAATTGGAGCAAGTAACTAAAAGTAATCTACCTACTCAAATGTCTTTCTTGTTCATTTTCTTTTCCTTTGACATTGTTGTCTTACCACTGATTTGGTAAGCAATCCTATCTTTGGATGTAAACGGGACGGGCAAGGGTCATCGTACGACCATGATTAGCAATGTTGCAAAGTATCTTAGCATTTTGAGGGACTAAGATCATTTTTGTAAGACAACTTTGAATAGCGTCATTGAGGGTCTATGATCTTGTATTTGTTTGTTTTTGCTAAGACACTTTACATGCGTAACATGGCCATTTTGTATAAGGCAACCAAGTGGGATAACCCTAGGGGTGTCTTGTGTGCAAGTGTGTCATTTTCATGCTTGATTTTGTCTTGGATTAGGGTTTTCTATTTGATTGATTTTATCTTGCCATACAAACCCTAATTACTAACATGTTATGTAAAGCGATAAATTGCGAAATTTAAAGATTACTACGCTATTACAATATTTTGTGGGAGGGGGAATACAATTTATGAATGGGGATTTGCAATAATATAAACCTAATTAAGCTATTACAACCAAATTGAATATGTACAATTATTGGAATAAGTAATATACAAGATAAATCAAATATGTAAATATGTATGAATGCAAAGAAGATTTTGTTTGGTTCTTTTTATGTAAAAAAGTTTTAACCTAAGCCTAATAAACAAGTTGAGATTAAACTTAAATTAATTAAGGAAGGAAATTATTTTTAGAAAAGATTTTGATTAAACCTTAATTCTAATTTATTAAAAGGAAATAAATTTCTTTAAGTATTTTTGTATTTTTGTATTGAAAATAATATATGGTATTTATGAAGTATTTTGGTCTTTTTATATGTTAAAATAAATATTTAATAGGTGTGAAGAAAAATAAGTATTTAACATAATTTTAATTTAATTTACAAGTTTATTTAACAAAAATAGATAATATATAACTAAATAAAAATATTTTTTATGAGAAAAAATAAAATAAAATAAAACAAAATATAATATTTATCATTTTATATTTTTTATGATTTTTTATTATTAAGAAAATATATTTGATAAAATAAAAATAAAAATAAAACAAGTAAATAAAATATTTGGGCCAGGGGTGCTGAAGGCAGATGAAGGGTAGGAAGTTAGAAAAAAAACAACAAGCCCAACAATCAGAGGCCCACGCTGCAAGCTAGAAAAAAAAGATTAGAAAAATATGAAAATTGAAAAAAGGCAGCGCCAAGGCTCGAACCCACGACCTAGGGCATTTTTACGCGCTGCCTTACTACTGGGGTGGCTGTACATCCGTTAGTCTAAGTGAAAACACAAATACATAACACAAAGCCTTTCCTTCCCATGTACTTCATCTTCAACCTTTGGCCAGCCGGACCCCCTATAACTTTTTCATTTCTCAACAAAAATGGAAAGTGATAACATGAACATTACAACATTTTACTTCACGATTCTAACCATGTGCATAACTAAAACTATAAGTCCAAGATCAGAGAGAATTTTGTTGGCCCTAATTCTTAACCTAATATTTTCAGAAACTTCAAACTTACAATTCACTAAACTCAAGCCAAATAAATGCAAGCTATGGATATGTACAGCTTCGTAGCAATGATGTCTCCATTCTATATTCGCAAATGGAAAGCTAACTATGCTTGTATCAAGAGTTAGAAAAACAGAAAACTCACCTTGAAAATGGAAATCGTGTTTTGAAAATGAGCTTGCTTTAGGATGTTGTGATGATCAGGTTAGTTCCTTGAACCTCTAGGAAGCTAATGCAATGCTTAGCTTGTCTTGAGGGTGGCTGGAATGGTCTGGAGAAGTCCACGTGTGTTACTCTGTTTTTGAACTTCAACAATGGGGAAGATGGAGTTACAGTGATGTTTCAGGGTGTGGGATGGTTTACTTGTAAGGTAAGGAAGCTTGGGGAAGCAAAAGGCCTGAAAACGCACGAGTGAAATGGAAGATTCAGTTCACAAGTCAGAAATGGCAGGTTTGGAAGCTTGGTATGAAACTTCTGATTCTAGGGTGTTTCAAGGCTTGGGCATACGTGGTTTTAGTTGAAAAATGATGGCTTTATATAGAGCAAAAGGTTGGAGGACTTGTGCTTGCTCAGAAGTACAAGATCACACGTCTTGCTACATTTCTTGTGTTTGAAGCAAGTGTGAGAAGTGACTTCTTAAGGCATCATTTTGATCTTGTAGGGTGGCTTGAAGCTTTAAACATGTTTTGTTAAGGTTTAGAGGCTTGGTTTATGCAGAAAGAACAAGTCCAAGGCTCAAGAAATGAAAAAATGCAAAAAGCATGCTTTTCCAAAATGGCAATGTTGCCTTTCTTCCAAAAATGGTTATTTTCTTGTACAATGCATTGAATGCTTGGCTTTAGGGCATGAAACCTTGTGCAATTCATTAATGGTGAAGTGAAAAACGAGTTTGAGGCCTGAAAAATGAAGATTGTACAACCAATTTGCAAATTTGAAAACTTGTTCTTCATGAAAATGACCTATAATCAAAGTGATAAAACCCTAACTTCATCTCTTCGATTCTCCCTACTCAAGAATTATCTCAAGGAGTTATTGGACATTTTGGAAATCTTGTAATGTGCTCTACAACCCATATTTGAAATGATTTTGAAAATTCCTCTTGGAACTAGGTGAAAAGTTGCCATGAAGTTAGGTCAAAAACCTGCCTAACAAGGACAAAATTTCACTAAGTTTTTTTAGTTCATGAGCATGTGTTCACAAAATTATATCTTGAGATCCAAGAATCTTTAGGATAAATTGTGTGAAGCAAAGTTGTAGATTTCATGGAGATCTACAACTTTAATGTTGGGAACTTCCTTTGAATCATCTTGTATCATGGTGATAATTTGGCTTAAATTTGAGAAAAAATAAGAAATTTTCTATACTTAGAAAATTTTCTAAGTTAGAATTTTTCAACTTTTTAAATCAAAATCTTAAATATTTGGTTTCTTGATGAACAAGTTTCACATTTTGACATGTTTTGATGAATTATGATCCTTGGCACTTGAATTTGACCAAAAAGTCAAAGTTTGACTTTTCAGTGCACAGTTGACTTTTGATCAGTTGACTGAAAAATTCATTTGTCAACCCAATGGATTTGCAATGTTTTGAACCATGTCATTAGGTCAAGATGATGCAATTGAACTCTTGAAATCATGTTTCAAACCAATTGATCATTTTCTAGGTCAAAAATCAGAAATGGCACCTTCTCAATCAAAACCCTAATTTTGACCATTTTGCCCTTTTGATGATTTGATCAAATTTCTTGGGGAATTATGGACCAAACTTGATAAAATGATACATATTAGTCTAAGATGTTGATTTGGATCAAAAATTATGAAGTTTGACTGAAAATTGGCCATGGTTGACTTTTTCCCCAATATAGTTGATTTTTAGGTCAACTGTCTAATTGATTGATCAAAAATGTGATTCAAGGCTTGAAACTTGGCATGAGTAATCTTGGGGGTACCTAATGATACTTGAAAGTCAAATGAAGCATTGATAGCCCAAAAATCCTTGTGCAAACTCAAACCCTAATTTTGGTCATCAGTGCATGAGGAGGTGTCTTGAGCTGGTCAAACCCTAATGCAGTCTTGAGTCAAAGAGATCTTGTGAGAAAATTCTTAATAAGTGAGAGGGAAAATTTTGGGGTACAACAGCTGCCCCTGTTCAATCTTCTTAAACCTGAAGAGTTAGACTGGCGAGTTTTCCATTCGTGACTCGAAAGTGGAAGATGATTGGACACTAGAGTGCCCATAAATTTGCACTCAATGATATAATGATAGAAGGAATGGGCTTACAGATGCCATTAAAGGTGATTGTTGAATTGTAATTTGTAAGTTGGAAGAATTAATATCAGAATGGCGTCCGTGTCTGGAGCGTATCTGTACTATATCTGAAAGTCGAATCAGAATGAATATCAAAATGGCATTCGTGTTTGGAGCGTATCTGTATTGTATCTGAGAGTTAAATTTGAATGAGTATCAGGATGAAATCCCTGTCTGGAGCGTATCTGAACTGTATTAAGAGATTGAATCTGAATGAGTATCAGGATGGCATCCATGTCTGGAGCGTATCTGAATTGTATCAAGAGGTTGAATCTGAATGAGTATCAGGATGGCATCCAAGTCTGGAGCGTATCTGAACTGTATCAACAGGTTGAATATGAATGAGTATCAGGATGGCATCCATGTCTGGAGCGTATCTAAACTGTATCAAGAGGTTGAATATTGTTAATGGTAGCTGTTAATCTTATCCTGAAAAGGGTAAAATGTTAGTTAAAATATAAAGTCATGTTGCATGAAATGTATGATGTAATGTATTTGCTTTATCAATGTTTATGATATGTGGATGCAATGTATGTGTATGTGAGCTAATTTTCTGTATTGCTGTTAGATAAATCCCTGACTGTTGCTGAGGATATGTAAGTCTTCATGTCTTTAAGTCGAACTATTGATGAATTTCGCTTTGAGAAATAAACTCTTGTTGTAAGGAAAACATCATGTACTGCTTGTAGAATCCTGTTGGGGAATCCTGAGAAATTTGACGACTTCTACTGGGGGTCAATAATTTGAAATTTTGTTCTGCTGGGGATTTAAACGATGTACTGCAAGAGGTTACTTATGGAATAGCCTAGAGACATTTCTCTATCCTTTCAACCTATCAGTAATTGTCTTTCCTATTTTGTTTTATTTGTAAACAGTAATTATGTTCAAATGCATATGCTCAACAATTAATCATTGGACATTTTTGTAAACAAAACACAAGTGTAAAGAAAAGAGAAATAGTTTTTGCACTTTCAAAGGAATATATTGTATTGACTTTGAGTAAGTATTTTTGTACAATGAGACAAACATTCTAGTAAGAGAATATTGTCGTAAAAATGAAAATTTTGATACAAAGAAAAGATAGCTATGTGTACAAAAAATCCCATGGGGTTTCCATTCTGCTATAGACTTCGTATCTCTGAGCATCTTGTCTATTTGTTGCCTTGTCTGAAGCTGATTGAATTGATCAAAACCTCTGAGTTTGTTAGTTAAAGCCAAAGGTTGGCCATAAAGTGATCCAACGGGACATAGTCATACGCTTTAATTCACTAAATTTTGCCTGGACCGCCCTTTCGGGTTTTCAGTCCATCGGGAAACCCTTTTTTGCCCAAGTCGCCCTTCGGGTTTTCAACTTGCCGGGTGTACCCTAATGTGGGGAATACCCTAATGTTCCGTTGCTTGGAATTAGAGGGGGAATAAGCTACAATCCTACTTGGCTTTACGATAGTTTGGACGCGCTCGGAGAGACGGCCCTCATGAGCTGCTGCTTACAAATATTGTCTTTGACTACAAGGGGGACATTGATGGGCATCGCCGCAGATTTATACGAGCCTGAGGAATGGTGAACAGGTCTGACCCACACGAGCTAGGACTGAAGACTTCTCTCCCGATGCAACCTTATCTCCAGTGGGTTCGAGCCCGTGCTCAAAAGCTGGGAATGCCATATGAAGTTGTTTTACCGGTGATTGTAGAGCATACTAATGAAGAAGGTGTTCCTTACACAGTCCTCCATCCCTACATGCCTACTGATCTTGGGGCATTGAAGAGATCTTTGATCCAGTTAAAGGAAGAAAGGGATACCTACAGGGAGAAGTATCATGAGCAGGAGAGGAAGATCTTGAGGCTTACAAGGCAACTTGAGAATGAAAGGACAATCAACGATTATGTCAGCACGAAGGGAAAACGACCATGGGATTTTTGATGTCTTTTATTGTTTCTAGTTTTAATTTTCTTTTTAGTTTATTTCTTTTGTAACGCCTTGAAGGCATTGTTAAACATTTTTAGAAGTTTGAATCTAATAAAGTGTGTTTTATTTTGGTTTACAAATTTGAATCTCCCAAAGTCTTTGTAATCATTTCATACGCATTCCATTACCATGCACCTCATTACAGGTACCATTACAGGTTTCTTATCTTCTTCGCTGTTTATTTCAACACAAAATGTCTTCTGAAACACCTACTGATCAAGCCATCAAGGCTCTTCAAGCTCAAAATGCTCAGTTCCAGGATATGTTCTTGAACTTGGCTAAAGGACAACAAGATTTGAAGACTCTCATCTTGAAGGACAAGAAGAAGAAGAAAAAGAAGGTGGTTCTGCTGAATATGGGTCACAGATTTGGGAATAGGTTGAGAGAGGAAGTTGATTTGTCTCATTCATCTGGAGGAGGAGAGAATCAAGAGGAAAGGAAGGCTCCTAGCCCTGTGGTCTCTGATAATGACACTGATTTTGATGACGACCAGTACCCTCCTGCTGAGGATAGGTACAAGCAACTTGAAGACCGTCTGAGTGCCATAGAGATTCAGAAGGTCCCGGGTTTGGATTTTGGAGATCTGGGCTAGCATCAGGGGTGGTGATTCCTCACAAGTTTAAGGCTCCGTTCTTTGCTAAGTACGATGGAGTGTCTTGTTCGAACCTCCATCTCCGCTCATACGTCAGAAAGATCCAACCCTATACTGCTGATAGAAACCTGTGGGTTCATTTATTTCAAGATAGTCTGTCAGGGACTCAACTTGAATGGTTCTATCAATTGGAAGGAGCTAACATCCGCAACTGGGAAGACCTTGCTGCTGCTTTTTACAAGCAATACCAGTATAATTACGACCTTGCTCCCACACGTACTCAACTTCAGGGTATGTCTATAGGTGCAAGCGAAGATTTTAAGGACTATGCTCAGAAGTGGAGAGATCTGGATGGAAGAGTACAACCCCCTCTGTCTGATAGGGAGTTGGTTGATATGTTTCTGGGGACTTTGTCTGGCCCGTTTTTCAATCATTTGATCGGTAGTTCATCGTCGGGGTTTACTGAATTAATAATGACTGGGGAGAGAGTAGAGGTTGGTATCAGAAGTGGCAAGATACAGAAAGGTGCTTCATCAAGTACAGAAAAGAAGCCTTTCAAGAAGGAATCTAGTGTCGTTTACAGCTCAAGGAGCCAAAACCGACCTGAACGCCGATAAGCAGTTAATGCGGTAGTAATATCAAGACCCATTGTTGCTCCACAATGCAACAACCAGCAAAGAGTAGAGAGACCGCAAAGACAGTATACTCGGCTCAGTATGACCTTGTGATCGGTGGATCTGGAACTGACTGTTTAACGCTGGTTCGCGAAATGTCGCGGAAGCAAGAGTCGCCACCATCTTTTATTTTCTCCAAATGGAAAGGACAAAAGCACAGAAAAATTCCTTATTAAGATTGCTCTCGGTCTGGGAGGTAGATTTATAGAAAGGGAAGGTGTTAGAACCCTTTCTATCCATGGTTATCCATGGGCTCTTAGATACTTGCTCATTTGTGTTTTCAAAATTGTTTGTTTGCTTTTCAGAGTGGGTTTGAAAAAGTTTCGTTTAAAATTTCAGTTCGACTCTTGTATCGGTCCTCAAGAGTGTTTGAAAAGTTGTTTTTGAAAGCCTTTTTTGCAAAGTGTCGGTGTGAAAAGAAGTTTTTGATTTGTTTTGAAATTAAAGCAAGTATCTACGAGTCATCTACCTACCCTAAGGAATTCGTCTGTGTAAATGTCCTTAAGATAGTGCCATCCTACCATTGAGAGGTAGGTAGCACCACCGTTGGAGGTATTCGGGTCAATTCGAGGGTTCGGGACATTGTGGTCACCAGAGCAATAGGAAGACACCTTAGAAGCTACCCTCATGCCATGTTCATGGACATTAGGACTTACTAAAACGTCCTCTACTCGACGACCACGTTTCGAGGGGCAAGGCAACAGTGAGACATACCCTAGGGGTGGTGTGTGATTTGTGTGTCATTTTCAGTTATATTTGTCTTGTTCATGCATTGGTGATCTACGCTTTGTTTTTATTTTTGGCATTCATTCTTTCATGCAAGTTATTAACAGTTAAAAGATGCGAGAAGATAAAAGTCCTACGCTATTACAAAGGCGCGGGTCTACATCGCCAAATTAATCCAAGACCCGATTTGAATAAAATAAAAATGCGGAAAGATAAATATCCTAATTAATCTATTACAAGGCTTTGGGGCAAATACATTACACTCATAAAAAGAAATAAAATAAGTGCGCGAAAGGAAATTATAATCGAATGCGAGGGCGTTGGACCCTTTAAAGAAATTACATTACAATTAATAAATTAATTAAGTTTAAATAAAAGAAAGAATTTTTTGGAGTTTTTTGTATTTATGGAGTTAAACGAGAAAATTAAATTGGAATTAAAAACCCTAATTCTAAACTATTTTTAATTTATTAAAAAATGTTTAAATTGTACCTAGTTTTAACCTAATTATTTAATGATAAATTTATTTACAAAATAATTAATAATTAAATATAGTAAAAGAAAAGAAAAAAGAATAAAAGCATTTAAACCTTAATTTCTACATTTTTTAATTTATTAAAAGGACATTAAAATTAAACCTAAGATTAAAACTAAATTAGTTAACAACATTTATTTACAAAATAAAACATTAGTGAATTAAATAATAAAATATATTTTTATTTTTTGACTTTCTGAATTTTTTGGTATTTTTATATTAAAAAGATTAATTTTATGGAATTAAATAAAACAAACAATATAATAAAATAAAAGAAAAGAATAATAAAAAAAATAGAGAAAAGAAAGGCAAACATGGGGGGTTTGTTGACCCTTTTGGAGGTATTCTCCAAGCAATTTTGGCCCACTGAAGCTTGGCCTGGTTGACTTTTGATGGTCACGTGTGCATGGTTGACTGATATGTATGATGGACCTTTCATCCTGGCCCTTAGATTCATCGCATGGGACATTTGGCAAGCTATGGCATTGAGTGTATGGTGGACTTCTGGACATGCTGGGTACCTAATCACGTTATGAGAAAAAATAGAAGGAAATATGGGGGACCTGGGGATCGAACCCAGGTCCCATTGCATGCGTGACACCTCACTCACCAACCAGCCAAATGCGTTTGTTTGATAAATAATGGAAAGGAGTTATTATGAAAGAGAAATAAGCGTTAGTGGTGATAAATGAAAACACGTGCGGAATATTTGAATTACCCAGTCCCAGGCTTACACCTCAGCATCTTCTCCACCATGCCTTTGCTTTTGCCTGAAAAATACATCAAATAGCCGGGGTTTTAAACCCCCACTAACCACAGTATAGGAAAATAGCGATTAGCTCTGGGATAATGATAAATTGGGCGCGAGGTATGAGAATGATTCGTCTGGACCTCCAGGTTTCAATGGTATAGTTTTCATGGTCTAATTTTGCCTTATGCGTAAAACCCCAATTTAGGAGCTTTGAAACCCTAAGTGTCTCCCATGGTAACTTTGCATACAGACCATGTTAGCTTAATTAAAATACATCAAAAGCTTCAGCATGATTATGTTAGTATAAATCAATCATTAAAACTCAATAAATATGCATGAAAAATCAAATACGAATGTGAAGATTTTTGGGAACAGGGCGACTGTGTTCTACCAGTTCTTGGTGTATGGAGATGTGATTTTGATTGGGTTATGATCAGAGAGGTCCCAGCAAACTTTTGAGATGCTTTCCACGCCTTGAAATGCCTTGCAACTAAGAAAACAGGTTTTAAGTTTTTTAGGAAAAAGTGAGTTTTTGTTCTTAGGTTCTAGCGCAGCATTCAGGTCCTTAGCATTAGGGTTGTGTTATGGCTTTTATGAGGAGTGTTCTAGGTTTGCAAAAAAAAGTCCAAAACCTTTGTAATCATGAATCCAATATTTGATTTTCAATGAATCTTTTTTCAATCTTTTTCATGCCCTTTTGATACCAATCATGGCCAAATCTTTCCATATTAGTGATGCACGAAATCTTGAGGTTTTATGGAGAGAATATGATGCAAAAAGAGATTGGAAAACATGATTTTCTATTTTAGTCATATTTTATTTTAATTAAATGAACTAATAATAATAATAATTCAAATAATCAATAAAAAATGATAAAATAACTCCCCTCAAAGTCAATGGGTCGTGCATAGCCTTTGGGTGATGATTCTTGGAAGAAAATGTGGCCCATTAGCAATTTTGAGGCATTTGAAGCAAAGTTGACTTTTCAAAATTCCCAAAAATTTCCCAACTTCCACAAGGCATATCTTGCTCAATTTTTAAGCTTTGATCATGTTCTTGGATATTTTGGAAAGGTCTTGAAGTCCTCTAACCAATGCCTTTGGTCCCATGTCATTTTGATATGCCAATCTCAAGTTATGGTCTTTGACTTAAAGTGCCTTTTTGTTGACTTTTGAAAATGACCTATAATGTTGAGATTGATAACTTTTTGTGAGAGAATTTCTTGGACTTAAAGTGTGAAGAGGAGTTGTAGGAAATGTCTTTCTCTTCAAAATGAGCTTTGGATGGAATTTTTATGATAAACCATGTGGAAGTTATGCCTTGGTCAAGTTACAGTTGACTTTTTCAACTGTCCAAATATGGAAACTTTTGCATCTTGAGACTTTTTGAGCCATACCTTGAAAATCATGATCAAGCATTGATCAAATGATGTTTGTGGCTTCAAAATAAGATGTTGACCAAAAATTTGAACTTTTGACTGTCAAATGACCATTTTACCCCTACAGTTGACTGTTGAGCAATTAGGGTTTTTGACTGTGCAATTTTGTGTTGTAAGTTTTGAAACTTGGCATGAGGATACTTGACCATGTTTGTAGGCATGTGGGACTTGATTGGACCCTTGAAAGCTTCAATTTCTTTGACAGAACCAAAACCCTAGTTTTTGACTGTTAGGAGGCCCTTGAACTATGCAACCCTTGAGAGATTTTGAAGCATGCTCTTTGCAAATTTTGAAGAATATGGGAGGGCAAATTTTGGGGTACAACAGTTGCCCCTGTTCAATCTTCTTAAACCTGAGGATGTAGATTGGTTGTCGTGCCTTTCGTAGTCCGAAGGTGGAAGTTGATTGGACACTAGAGTGCCCAGAAATTTGCGCTCACATAGTAGTGTGATGGTGGGAATGTGCTTATAGATGCCATTTGGAGATTGATGGATAGGATGATGGGCTTATAGTTGCCATGCTGAGAGGTGATAGAAGGTGGATAGGCTTATAGATGCCATCTGGGTGTCGATCGCGTAAGAGATTCCTTAGCGAGAACCTATGTACCAGAAAAAGAAAGATGATTACCTGACCTGTTACCGGAGCTGGTCTTCAAACTCTTTGTATAGATGCGCCATGAATGGTTACAGGAATTGAATCTGGAGCTTCAATCGGTGATGAACGAATCAGGGATGGTTACTACCTCAACGGGACGGTGAGAGAACCTTGGACGATTACTACCTCCACAGTAACGGGGAGAGAACCATAGGCGACTTCAACCTCAACAGTAACGATGAGAGAATCATAGGCGACTTCAACCTCAACAGTAACGATGAGAGAATCTTGGGCAACTTCAACCTCAACAGTAACGATGAGAGAATCTTGGGCGACTTCAACCTCAACAGTAACGCTGAGAGAATCATAGGCGACTTCAACCTCAATAGTAACGATGAGAGAATCTTGGGTGACTTCAACCTCAACAGTAACGATGAGAGAATCTTGGGCGACTTCAATCTCAACAGTAACGCTGAGAGAATCATAGGCGACTTCAACCTCAACAGTAACGATGAGAGAATCTTGGGCGACTTCAACCTCAACAGTAACGATGAGAGAATCTTGGGCGACTTCAATCTCAACAGTAACGCTGAGAGAATCATAGGCGACTTCAACCTCAACAGTAACGATGAGAGAATCATAGGCGACTTCAACCTCAACAGTAACGATGAGAGAATCTTGGGCGACTTCAACCTCAACAGTAACGCTGAGAGAATCATAGGTGACTTCAATCTCAACAGTAACGCTGAGAGAATCATAGGCGACTTCAACCTCAACAGTAACGCTGAGAGAATCATAGGTGACTTCAACCTCAATAGTAACACTGAGAGAATCATAGGCGACTTCAACCTCAACAGCAACGCTGAGAGAATCATAGGCGACTTCAACCTCAACAGTAACGCTGAGAGAATCTTGGGCGACTTCAATCTCAACAGTAACGCTGAGAGAATCATAGGCGACTTCAACCTCAACAGTAACGATGAGGGAATCTTGGATGTCTTCTACTGGGATAAGAATCAGGGAGATCTTAGGGTCGATCTGACTGAACCGGAGAAGGCCTTTGACTGGATAAGAATCAGGAAAATCTTAGGGTCGATTTAACTGAACCGGACAAGGTCTTGGAATCTTCAACTGGATAAGAATCAGGGAGATCTTATGGTCGATTTAACTGAACCAGAGAAGGCCTTTGACTGGATAAGAATCAGGAAAATCTTAGGGTCGATTTAACTGAACCGGACAAGGTCTTGGAAATAGCTGAGAACTTAACTGGATCTTTCTTGAAAGGTAAAGGTCAGTCATATTTAATGCATGATATGGATCAAGCAATGATGTTCTCAACATAAGTGAGATTGTAAGATATGATGCGTATATGCATGCTATAATGTATGGAAATGCGATGTTTATGAATGTATATTTTCGTCCTAGGAAAATAAATCCTTGACGGGTGCCGGGAAGTCAATCCTGGGCTGATGTTGGAGGATAATGCTTTGTTGTTTCCGCTGGGGATGATAGTTGCAAGAATACCGGTAGGAGAGGATAACTCCGTTGGGGAATAAACTTGGCGAATGGATTACTCTGCTAGGAGAAAATTATTCTAGTGAGTTTGCTGGGGAACAGTACTCTGTGGGGAGAGAGATACTTTGCTGGGATGTTGATAACTCCGCTGGGGATACCGTTGTTATGTTGGAAATGTTAATAGACTTCGCTGGGGATAGGAAGACTTCGCCGAGGACAATCTTTCTGTGGCTTTTGGCTGAGGATAACCCAGTTATATCCTGATAGGGAAATAACCTTTGAATAAATCCGGGGATGCGTTCGTGCTCTACGGGGGTAAGCTTCCAGAATCTACTGGGGATAAGCTTCCTGCTTGGGGAGATGGACTCCAACTTTCCTGGGGAAACTGGATTGGACTCTCATGGGGAAATTTTGAGATGGACTGGGAGTGACTCCACTGAATGCCTGGTATACTGCCGGGGAACAATCTTAGATCAAGACTGCCGGAGATGCTTGTTAAGAATGTCTGTATGATGTGCTGGGGAATGTTGAGATCTGCAGGAGGATACTCAACTTCCTTAAGGCTGATTGTATAGCTTGGGGAGAGTGCATTGACTTGCTGGCTCACTCTCTGGGGAATTAAGGCATACTGGTTATGTTCTTCAGCTGAACTTACCTCGGTACCTTGGTGGCAGAGCAACTAGATAGCTTAGGCGACTCGTTATTGCCCCTGTTTCTGATATGGGACAAGATGCCTGTGGGAGTGATTGACAAATTTTCTGGTGGACCGGTGACGAGATGTCAGGACATAGTCGTACGCTTTAATCCCTAACTTTTACCTAGACTACCCTTTCGGGTTTTCAGTCCACCAGGATACCCATTTTTGCCCAAGCCGCCTTTTCAGGTTTTCGACTTGCCGGGTGTACAGATTTTTCATTTCATCCCTTATCTTTGCCCGAACCTTTTTGGTTCGTCGGGAAGCCCTTATTTTTGCCTAGGTGTGTCAACCTAGCGGGTCTTTGATTATGCGTTTTTTTTTCCGACTATGTCTGTGCTTTCAGAATGTAGGGAGTTGCCCTTGCTAGAAGTGTTTTATCATGCCACCAGAAGGTGTTTGATCAGGCAAGATTCGTTGTTGGAATGCCCCAAGTGACTCAGGCGGAGATTTGCCTCAGGCTATTTGGCCTTTGAGAGATTCTCCGAATCTTGATTGGACTGCCCCGAATGATAGACCATGATCATGTCATGCCCCTTGATTGGAAGTGCCTTTGTTCACTAGGCATTCGTCGTGCGAATTTCTATGCTGTTCAAACAAAAAGTCATATGCAAACAAAGTTATGTTAAAAATGCAAAGCTTATGTATGTCTTGAAGATTTTGAAAATGCATTCTTTTTCATAAAACAAGTGATTGTTTGTAAAACGTGATGTCAACTCCGTATTTTACCGTGAGCCTTAAGGAGTCAGGATACCTTTCGTAACAATATGCTTTCGAACTAACCCATGCTTCAGTTAGGACTTTTAAGGGTTATAACGTGGCCTAGTTCACGGTTCAAGAAACAAAGGATAAAGGCTCAAATTCTTTGTACCCACCTGCTCTTCGTGATGTTCTTCAAACCTAAACTCAGCTGATCATGCGTTAGACCTTGTTTGAGTCTTTGCTCTGATATTCTAATGATGGTTCAGATATTGACAGTTTATTTTGAATAGGCAGTCATTTCTTTTTGTTGAGGGTTTGTAGGACCTCTTTTTGATTTTGTTATCCCTGTTTTTTGCCTGAACTATTTCTTTTTGATTTTACAGTCAGCGGGATGCCCCAGTTTTGTAAGTCTCCTTCATAGGTTTTGACTTATTGGGCTTTAGTTTTTGAAAAGTAATGACTGCCTATCCTTATGATTATTCAGAATCATCACTGTCTTCTTTTTTTTTTGTAAGGACCTCTTTGGTGCCATTTGTTATGCACTTGGATCAACTGAGAGAACTACCCTGCCCCAGGTTATGATAAAGGGTTTTAATTTTCGAAAAGAAAAACTCCTACTTCTTTGGCTCAGAGGGGTTGACGAGGGATTATCTTCCTTATAACTCCAGTGTTTAGGGATTTGAAACAATGCCTGTACTTCATCAGCGGGGTCTGTTCAAAAGCATACTGTAAAGATCATGGTATCGTTTTCGTCATCCTCCCTCAAGAGGCTTAGAGTTATTAATCGAGCGTTGATCATCAGAAAAAATATAAAAATGATTTGCATATAGTGAATACGAATATATTGCTTCAAAATAGACATATGCGATGCATTAATGAAATAACAACGTTTAACATGAGTAAATGTTTGAACAAAAGAAAATTACAACTTGAAAATCCTAATGAACAAAAGTCTTTTCATCTCAGGGCTTGTTACTTCAGATGGTGAGCCTTGGAGGGATGGTAGAAAAACTCAGCCTGACCATTTTGTGTGAACTCCAATGCTCCTTCATCAATCAGGTCCTGGATCTTGTTCTTCAGAGCCCAACACTCATTTGTATCATGTCCTGGACTGGCAGAGTGGTAGGCACACCTTTTATTGGGATGATAGGTAGGAGATGTTGTGTTGGGGTTCCGGGGATGAGCCCTTAATGTGATCAGATTCAATCTCAACAGGCGTTGTAAAGCTTGAAACAACGACATGTTGAGCTGGGTGAATTGCCTCCTGGGTTTGTCTGGCTGAAGCTGGTGAGGTTGATGCTGAATTTGTGACACTGGAGCTATTTGAGGAGCTTTCCCCTTATCTCCTTGTCTCAAAGATGGTTGAATGATGACTGGCTCTTTACCCTTAGACGTTTGCCCCAGTTGGTTACCCTGAAGCAGTTGGTTGATGAGAACTCCGAGCTCTTCTTGTCTTTGAGCTAAACCTTGAATGGCAGTCACCTGCCCCAGCATCTGGGCTTTCATTGCATCCATTTCAGCTTGCAGGTGTTTCAGCCGTTCATCCTCAGCACTGTTCCTGACCAAAGTTCCCATGAGAAGTGCTCTCAACTCCTCCTGCCCCTTGGATAGATTCAGGAGGATTTCCCCGAACCGAGTCTCTTGAGCATGGAAGTCCTGGTTGTATTGTTGGGAAGCCATTGCTGAAATAAACAGCGGAGGAGGTAAGTGACCTGTACAGAGGGTACTTGTAATGCAATGATATGTATGTATGCATGCGATGTTTCCAAGGACCTCGCGGGGTAAACAAGAAATTGTTAGAATCTGGTAACTGGTGGCTTGATTGAAGGCACTTCATATTGTTGAGAGTCCTTCTTAAAGAGTCAAGGCTCACCATATCTAGTGGGTCATAGCCCCTGACTCAAGTTATCATGTTTTGGCTGGAGGAAAAGAAATCCCCTTTGCCCCTTGCTGGACAATTTGATTCATCATGACCTGCATCACAAACCCTTGGGATCCTTGAAATGGATTAGTCCTTATGCAGGATGTATGCAATGGTATGATGCTATGCTATGTATGGGGTAATGTAAGTAACCCTGTTATGAGTCCCAATTAAGGACTGTAAATAAAACTTGCAAGAAATTCAGTAAACCCTGTTATGAGTCCCATTTAAGGACTATAAACAAAACCTGCAAGAGACTTAGTACACCCTGTTATGAGTCCCAATTAAGGACTATAAACAAAACCTGCAGGGAACTCAAGTGTCAGATAACAAGCATGCAAATAGTCAAGTTGGAAGGCACACAAGTCACACAAGAGAAACCCTTAGAGTTTAGGCCAGCATGAGGTCTAGGTATTACCCTCTTTCAGTTTGTTGGTTCATACCTGTCCTATCAAACGTAACCGGGTTCTTAGAGGATCCCAATATCATTGACTACCCTCAATCGGTCATAACTCCAGCATCGCAATCTTTTCTTGCGGCCAGAACCATCACGAGAGTTTAGCCTCAATGGGCGTAGCATACTGCTACTGTTCTAATGGCCAAGTTGTGTCATTTAAGGTTCTAAGGTCTGTTGGTGCTTAATGACTCCTCAGAAGACCCATATTCTCCTCGTTGCAACACAAGGGATATCGGTACAGACCAAGGTGCCACACCAACGTAGCCACTGCTTCACCCATGTCGATCTACGCCGGACAGGTCCCTCACAGCTTATGCTACCTAAACAGGGTATCCCCAGATCCGGGTTAGGATCTATGTAACTCCGATGCAACCCACAATTTAAAGCAAACAAGTCAAAACAATTGAAAACACAGTTATGAACTATCCTAAGGTACACCTCACTTTATAAGATAGTCCCCAGCAGAGTCGCCAGTTCTGTGATCGATGGATCGGGAACTGACTGTTTTTAGATGGTTCGCGAAATGTCGCGGAAGCAAGAGTCGCTGCCGTCTTTTATTTTCTCCAAATGGAAAGGACAAAAGCACAGAAAAATTCCTTATTGAGATTGCTCTCGGTCCGGGAGGTAGATTTATAGAAAGGGAAGGTGTTAGCACCCTTTCTATCCATGGTTATCCATGGGCTCTTAGATACTTGCTCATTTGTGTTTTCAAAATTGTTTGTTTGCTTTTCAGAGTGGGTTTGAAAAAGTTTCGTTTAAAATTTCAGTTCGACTCTTGTATCGGTGCTCAAGAGTGTTTGAAAAGTTGTTTTTGAAAGCCTTTTTTGCAAAGTGTCGGTGTGAAAAGAAGTTTTTGATTTGTTTTGAAATTAAAGCAAGTATCTACGAGTCATCTACCTACCCTAAGGAATTCGTCTGTGTAAATGTCCTTAAGATAGTGCCATCCTACCATTGAGAGGTAGGTAGCACCACTGTTGGAGGTATTCGGGTCAATTCGAGGGTTCGGGACATTGTGGTCACCAGAGCAATAGGAAGACACCTTAGAAGCTACCCTCATGCCATGTTCATGGACATGAGGACTTACTAAAACGTCCTCTACTCGACGACCATGTTTCGAGGGGCAAGGCAACAGTGAGACGTACCCTAGGGGTGGTGTGTGATTTGTGTGTCATTTTCAGTTATATTTGTCTTGTTCATGCATTGGTGATCTACACTTTGTTTTTATTTTTGGCATCCATTCTTTCATGCAAGTTATTAACAGTTAAAAGATGCGAGAAGATAAAAGTCCTACGCTATTACAAAGGCGCGGGTCTACATCGCCAAATTAATCCAAGACCCGATATGAATAAAATAAAAATGCGGAAAGATAAATATCCTAATTAATCTATTACAAGGCTTTGGGGCAAATACATTACACTCATGAAAAGAAATAAAATAAGTGCGCGAAAGGAAATTATAATCGAATGCGAGGGCGTTGGACCCTTTAAAGAAATTACATTACAATTAATAAATTAATTAAGTTTAAATAAAAGAAAGAATTTTTTGGAGTTTTTGTATTTATGGAGTTAAACGAGAAAATTAAATTGGAATTAAAAACCCTAATTCTAAACTATTTTTAATTTATTAAAAAATGTTTAAATTGTACCTAGTTTTAACCTAATTATTTAATGATAAATTTATTTACAAAATAATTAATAATTAAATATGGTAAAAGAAAAGAAAAAAGAATAAAAGCATTTAAACCCTAATTTCTACATTTTTTAATTTATTAAAAGGACATTAAAATTAAACCTAAGATTAAAACTAAATTAGTTAACAACATTTATTTACAAAATAAAACATTAGTGAATTAAATAATAAAATATATTTTTATTTTTTGACTTTCTGAATTTTTTGGTATTTTTATATTAAAAAGATTAATTTTATGGAATTAAATAAAACAAACAATATAATAAAATAAAAGAAAAGAATAATAAAAAAAATAGAGAAAAGAAAGGCAAACATGGGGGGTTTGTTGACCCTTTTGGAGGTATTCTCCAAGCAATTTTGGCCCACTGAAGCTTGGCCTGGTTGACTTTTGATGGTCACGTGTGCATGGTTGACTGATATGTATGATGGACCTTTCATCCTGGCCCTTAGATTCATCGCCTGGGACATTTGGCAAGCTATGGCATTGAGTGTATGGTGGACTTCTGGACATGCTGGGTACCTAATCACGTTATGAGAAAAAATAGAAGGAAATATGGGGGACCTGGGGATCGAACCCAGGTCCCATTGCATGCGTGACACCTCACTCACCAACCAGCCAAATGCGTTTGTTTGATAAATAATGGAAAGGAGTTATTATGAAAGAGAAATAAGCGTTAGTGGTGATAAATGAAAACACGCGCGGAATATTTGAATTACCCAGTCCCAGGCTTACACCTCAGCATCTTCTCCACCATGCCTTTGCTTTTGCCTGAAAAATACATCAAATAGCGGGGGTTTTAAACCCCCACTAACCACAGTATAGGAAAATAGCGATTAGCTCTGGGATAATGATAAATTGGGTGCGAGGTATGAGAATGATTCGTCTGGACCTCCAGGTTTCAATGGTATAGTTTTCATGGTCTAATTTTGCCTTATGCGTAAAACCCCAATTTAGGAGCTTTGAAACCCTAAGCGTCTCCCATGGTAACTTTGCATACAGACCACGTTAGCTTAATTTAAATACATCAAAAGCTTCAGCATGATTATGTTAGTATAAATCAATCATTAAAACTCAATAAATATGCATGAAAAATCAAATACGAATGTGAAGATTTTTGGGAACAGGGCGACTGTGTTCTACCAGTTCTTGGTGTATGGAGATGTGATTTTGATTGGGTTATGATCAGAGAGGTCCCAGCAAACTTTTGAGATGCTTTCCACGCCTTGAAATGCCTTGCAACTAAGAAAACAGGTTTTAAGTTTTTTAGGAAAAAGTGAGTTTTTTTTCTTAGGTTCTAGCGCAGCATTCAGGTCCTTAGCATTAGGGTTGTGTTCTGGCTTTTATGAGGAGTGTTCTAGGTTTGCAAAAAAAAGTCCAAAACCTTTGTAATCATGAATCCAATATTTGATTTTCAATGAATCTTTTTTCAATCTTTTTCATGCCCTTTTGATACCAATCATGGCCAAATCTTTCCATATTAGTGATGCACGAAATCTTGAGGTTTTATGGAGAGAATATGCTGCAAAAAGAGATTGGAAAACATGATTTTCTATTTTAGTCATATTTTATTTTAATTAAATGAACTAATAATAATAATTCATATAATTAATAAAAAATGATAAAATAACTCCCCTCAAAGTCAATGGGTCGTGCATAGCCTTTGGGTGATGATTCTTGGAAGAAAATGTGGCCCATTAGCAATTTTGAGGCATTTGAAGCAAAGTTGACTTTTCAAAATTCCCAAAACTTTCCCAACTTCCACAAGGCATATCTTGCTCAATTTTTAAGCTTTGATCATGTTCATTGACATTTTGGAAAGGTCTTGAAGTCCTCTAACCAATGCCTTTGGTCCCATGTCATTTTGATTTACCAATCTCAAGTTATGGTCTTTGACTTAAAGTGCCTTTTTGTTGACTTTTGAAAATGACCTATAATGTTGAGATTGATAACTTTTTGTGAGAGAATTTCTTGGACTTGAAGTGTGAAGAGGAGTTGTAGGAAATGTCTTTATCTTAAAAATGAGCTTTGGATGGAATTTTTCTGATAAACCATGTGGAAGTTATGCCTTGGTCAAGTTACAGTTGACTTTTTCAACTGTCCAAATATGGAAACTTTTGCATCTTGAGACTTTTTGAGCCATACCTTGAAAATCATAATCAAGCATTGATCAAATGATGTTTGTGGCTTCAAAATAAGATGTTGACCAAAAATTTGAACTTTTGACTGTCAAATGACCATTTTACCCCTACAGTTGACTGTTGAGCAATTAGGGTTTTTGACTGTGCAATTTTGTGCTGTAAGTCTTGAAACTTGGCATGAGGATACTTGACCATGTTTGTAGGCATGTGGGACTTGATTGGACCCTTGAAAGCTTCAATTTCTTTGATAGAACCAAAACCCTAGTTTTTGACTGTTAGGAGGCCCTTGAACTATGCAACCCTTGAGAGATTTTGAAGCATGCTCTTTGCAAATTTTGAAGAATATGGGAGGGCAAATTTTGGGGTACAACAGACCTTGTCTCAAATTCTGCCGCAATTGTTGAAGACTAACTTGGTAACTCTGAGGGAAGCTCCTAAGAATCCCAGTACCACCTCTCCGCTGTATAATCCGAATGCCCGATGTGCTTATCACTCCGATAGCCCGGGGCATGATACAAATAACTGCTGGGCCTTGAGGAATAAGGTGCAGGATTTGATTGAAGCTAAAGAAATTAAGTTTGACGCACCGGAAAAGCCTAACGTCATAACTACTCATATGCCTAAACATGACCAGGGAGTGAATGCAATCGAAGATGATGATGAAGAGTCAGATATCGATAGCTGGATTTACCTGACTCCCAACGGTGGCTTGAACAATTGGATAGCGAAGGACTTCGTGCCTGTTTCTTTTATTACACAGTAATAGACTTTTGAGATTTGTAATAAACAATTTGAAACTTTTACGGCCTGGTGCCTTGCCCGAGACACCGTGGCTTTGTTTATGAGGGCTTATTATGTGTCATTTCCATATATCATCAATAAAGCATTGGACATTTCTTGCATTACAAATTTTGCGCTCCTTGTTTTCCTTTTCTATCTTTCACTTTATCAAAATAGCTATTTGTCTTACACACACTCACATATCATAATACAGGTCCACATCCACTCTGGATCCCACTGATAACGACTCTGCTACTGCCAGTTATGACTTCAAAAGTCCGACCAACCAAGCCGAGGACGAAGGTGAGGATGATTGTGAAGTTCCTGGTGAACTTGCTAGACTGTTACTACAGGAAGAGAAGGCCATACATCCCCATGAAGAGCCAGTTGAATCAGTGAATCTGGGTACAGAGGAAGACAAGAAAGAGGTCAAGATAGGTGCAGACCTGGAGCTTAGTGTCAAGCAACGGTTGATATAAATGCTACGTGATAATGTTGAGATTTTCGCTTGGTCTTATGAAGATATGCCTGGGTTGGATACTGATATTGTGGTACACCGCCTGCCAACCAAAGAAGACTGTCCTCCAGTGAAGCAGAAAGTTCGCCGAATGCGCCCAGAAATGTCTGAGAAAATCAAAGTTGAGGTCATGAAACAATTTGATGCCGGTTTTCTAGCAGTTACTTCCTAACCGCAGTGGCTCGCCAACGTGGTTCTGGTGCCGAAGAAAGAAGGTAAGGTTCGAATGTGTGTTGACTATAGGGATCTGAACAGGGCAAACCCCAAGGATGATTTCCCTCTGCCTCACATTGATGTTTTAGTCGACAACACCGCACAGCATAAGGTCTTCTCCTTTATGGATGGTTTTTCTGGTTACAATCAGATTAAGATGGCTCCCGAGGACATGGAGAAGACAACATTCATTACGCAGTTGGGAACTTTCTATTACAAGGTAATGCCTTTCGGATTGAAGAATGCTGGGGCAACATATCAGCGCGCCATGGTCGCTTTGTTCCACGACATGATTCATCATGAGATTGAGGTGTACGTTGACGACATGATTGCAAGGTCCCAAACTGAAGAAGAACATCTTGACCATCTCCAGAAACTGTTTGACAGGTTGAAGTTGTATAAGCTGAGGTTAAACCCGAACAAGTGCACCTTCGGGGTGAGGTCTGGTAAGCTGCTAGGTTTCATCGTTAGTGATAAAGGTATTCAAGTGGATCCTGCAAAGGTGAAGGCTATACAGGAAATGCCAGCTCCCCGAACTGGAAAGGAAGTCAGAGGCTTTTTGGGACGTCTAAACTACATTTCCCGATTCATTTCACACTTGACTGCTACTTGTGAACCAATCTTCAAGCTACTGAAGAAAGATCAAGTGGTAAGATGGAATGATGAATGTCAGGCTTCTTTCAAAAGGATTAAAGAATATCTTCAAGAGCCACCTATTCTGATGCCTCCAGTTGAAGGAAGACCTTTGATCTTATACTTGACAGTACTCAACAATTCAATGGGGTGCGTGTTGGGGCAGCATGACGAGTCTGGCCGAAAAGAGCATGCTATTTACTACCTTAGAAAAAATTTTACCGACTGTGAAACCCGATACTCACTGCTTGAGAAAACTTGTTGCGCTTTGGCATGGGCTGCTCGCCGGCTGAGACAGTATATGCTGACTCACACTACTCTATTGATATCAAAGATGGACCCAATCAAGTATATCTTCGAAAAGCCTGCCTTGTCTGGAAGAATAGCAAGATGGAAGATGATCTTGACTGAGTATGACATCCAATACATGACCCAAAAGGCAATCAAGGGAAGTGTGTTGGCATATCATTTGGCGCATCGGGCTGTAGACGACTACCAATCCATGAATTTCGAGTTTACGGATGAGAGCATCATGTTGGTGACTGACTGTGAGAAACCTGGACCGGGTGAAGGACCTGAGGAGGGATCCCGATGGTCTATGTACTTCGATGGAGCCTCAAACGCGTTGGGTAATGGAATTGGCGCCATGATCATATCTCCTGAAGGTTGTCATACTCCATTCATCGCCCGATTATGTTTTAACTGCACCAACAATATGGCAGAGTATGAAGCGTGCATCATGGGTATTCGAGCAGCTATTGACCTAAGGATTAAGTTCTTGAGTGTGTTTGGATATTCCGCTCTCGTGATCAATCAGATCAAAGGAGAGTGGGATACGAAGCACCAAAATCTTATCCCTTACAAAGAGTATGTATTGATGTTGCTTCCGCACTTCGAGGAGATAACCTTTGAACATTTCCCAAGAGAGGAGAGTCAGTTAGAAGACGCGCTAGTTACCATGTCTTCTATGTTCAAGGTCAGGTGGGACAATGAGGCTCCCCGGATTACCATCGAGAAGTTGGACGAACCCGCACATTGCTGTGATATTGAGACTGAAGAAGTAACAGCTAAACCCTGGTTTCATGAGGTAAAAAGGTATCTTGAGGCTCAGGAATACCCCAAGGGTGCATCTGTTAATGATAAGAAGCTTCTAAGGAGGTTTGCTGCGAAGTTCTTCATCAGAAATGGTATCCTTTACAAGCGTAACCATGATTCGACCTTACTGCGATGTGTGGATAAGAATGAGGCAGAAAGGATTATGGTAGAGTTACATGAAGGTACTTTCAGGACTCATTCCAGTGGACACACCATGGCAAACAAAATCCTATGAGAAGGATACTATTGGTCTACTATGGAAGCCGACTGTTATCAGCATTCTCGGACCTGTCATAAGTGCCAAATCTATGCTGATTAGGTGCACATACCTCCAGTTCCCTTGAACGTCTTGACAGCTCCTTGGCCTTTTGCAATGTGGGGTATTGATATGATTGGTGAGATCAGACCTACTGCGTCCAACGGGCATCATTTCATCCTGGTAGCTATTGATTATTTCACAAAATGGGTTGAGGCTGCTTCCTTTGCTACAGTGACCAAGAACGTCGTGGCGCGGTTTATTCGACATAATTTGATCTGTCGATACGGTGTACCAGAGAGGATCATTACGAACAATGGTACAAATCTCAAAAATACAATGATCACTGAGCTCTATAAACAGTTTAAGATACAGCATCACAACTTTTCTCCTTACCTGCCGAATATTAATGGGGCTGTCGAAGCGACTAATAAGAACATCAAGAAGACTGTGCAGAAGATGATGGTGACATACAAAGACTGGCATGAGATGTTACCATTCACTCTTCATGGGTACCGTACCTCAGTGCGAACTTCAACAGGGGCAACACCCTATTCCTTGGTGTATGGCATGGAAGTAGTTTTACCTATCGAAGTTCAAATACCCTCTCTTCGGATTATGAAGGATGCAGGTTTAAGCGAGGACGATTGGATCCAGACCCGGCTTGATCAGCTGAATTTAATCAATGAAAAAAGAATTACCGCTATTTGTCATGGTTAGACGTATCAAAAGCGGATGATCAAGGCATTTAACAAAAAAGTTAGACGAAAAGAGTATCAAGTTGGGGATCTGGTGATCAAGCGCATCATACTGCCACAAGGTGATCCCAGGAGAAAATGGACCCCTACGTACGAAGGGCCATTTGTGGTTAAGAACATTTTCTCAGGAGGAGATATGATTCTAACCACCATGGATGGTGACGACCTTCCTCACCACGTCAATGCAGACATAGTGAAAAAATACTACGCCTAATCAAAGACCCGCTTGGTTGACTGGCCTAGGCAAAAATAAGGGCTTCCCGGCGAACCAAAAGGGTTCGGGCAAAAATAAGGGATGAAAATAAAAATAAAAAATAAAAGAAAAATATGTACACCCGGCAAGTCGAAAACCTGAAAAGGCGGCTTGGGGAAAAAAGGGTATCCCGGTGGACTAAAAACCCGAAAGGGCGGTCCAGGAAAAAACTAGGGATTGAAGCGTAACACTATGTCTCATTGGATCATCTTACAACCAGAATTCGGTATCGACTATCAAGCTCTGACGGTGCTAATCAATCAGATTTACCTTCAACTAAGTAGCAAAGTGATGAGATGCTCGAGGATATAAAGGCAATAGCAGAGTTGGAACCCAGTGGGATTGTTCACATATCTGTTTTTCCTTGTTTTACACAAATTATATAAATTTTGTTTGTTCGGCGGCGTTCTCTTACTAGGACGTCAACCTCTTGTACAAAAAACGCCTATTTTCAGGCCAACTTCAAAATCAATACAATTCATTTTACAATAAGTTTCAAAATTGTTTTTCTTTTTCTGTTTTGTTTTGCAAGAACGTCCAATGGTCCATTTTTGATATATGCATTTGGCAATAATTGCTGCTCATAAATATTTACATGTGAAACAAAAGACGATTACTCGTAATATCAGGAACAGGGGCAAACAAGAAATGTCCAGACCTTACAGTTGCTCTGTCCACCAGGTATAGGGATAGACGTAGTTGGAGAAAATAATTAAAGGTACATTCACTCCCCGCAGAGTAAGAGAAGGACAGTGGTATAATTCTCCCCAGTTGAGGCTCGCAACCGCGAATGAGTCGGTAAGATTCTCCCTAAGCAGAGTTTATCTATCACCAGCACTAGAAGATTATCCCCAGTGGAGTCTGGAAGATTATTCCCAGTGGAGTCTGGAAGATTATCCCCAGTAGAGTCTAGAAGATTATCCCCAGTGGAGTTTATTTCTTCCACAAACAGAAACTTTATCCCCGACAGAGTTTACCATCTCCAACAACGGTAATTCATCCCCAGCCGAGGTTATTTCTCCGAATCAGCAAATCCTCAGCAGAGCATCTCTTCCCCACGGAGTCATTCTCTCACCAATGTATTCTGCAACAGGATTATTCTCCCAATCATCTTTGGTCATTATCCCCAGCGAGCGAAACTCTTCATATTCTCCAGCAGCAATCCAGGATTTATTTTCCCCAGCTAGAGAATATCATAAAAAACATTGCATGTCCATACATCATGACATGTGCATACACATCATACAAAACCGTCTCATTTATTTTGAGAACATCATTGCTTGATACATGTCATGCATTACATACGAGTAACCTTCACCTTTCAGGAAAGATACAATCAAATTCTCACAAAGTTCAAGCTATGAAGCCCGGATCCGACCGGATAGTATCTTGATTTCTACAGCATATTGTGAAGCCCGTAGAACGAACGGATAACAGTATCAGAATGCCACAAAGCCTGGATTACGACCAGATAGTGGTATCTCTCAAAAGCAAGCTATGAAGCCCGGATTCGACCGGATAATAGTTTAATCCCCAACAAGTTGTGAAGCCCGGATTACAACCGGATAGCAGCTCAGCAAGTTACCATAAAGCCTGGATTCGACCAGATAGTGGTATATCATGAACACAAGCAGTGAAGCCCGGATTACGACCGGATAACAGCTCAACAAGTTATTGTGAAGTCTGGATTACGACCAGATAGCAATACAAGACCATGAAGCCTGGATTACGACCAGATAATGGTAGAAGATGTTGTGAAGCCTGGATTACAAGCAGATAGCAACCAAGAATACTATGAAGCCTGGATTACGAATAGATAGTGGTATATCTTTAATACAAGTTATGAAGCCCGGATTCGACCGGATAATACCTTGATTTCCCTAAACACCATGAAGCCTGGATTCGACCAGATAATGGTATGAGACATTGCGAAGCCTGTATTACGACCAGATAGCGGTAAAAGACACTAAAGCCTAGATTACGACCAGATAACGATGAGGGACACTGTGAAGCTTGGATTTCGACCAAATAGCAGTTCACCCGGCCAGTTACTATGAAGCCCAGAGTTGACCAGATATTAGTAGGCCTTAAAATTAAATGGAAGCCCGGATGCGACTGGATAACCACTTGATTTCTTCTGAAGCCTGGATTACGACCAGATAAGAAGTGAGGTATTATGAAGCCTGGATTACGACCAGATAGCAATACAGAACACCATGAAGCCTGGATTCGACCGAATAATGGTATAACACATCGTGAAGCCTGGATTACGACCAGATAGTGGTACAAGACATTGTGAAGCTTAGATTTCGACCAAATAGAAATTTCACCTAGACAATTACTAAGAAGCCCGGAGTCGACCGGATATTAGTGTGCCCTGAATTCAAGTTGAAGCCCGGATGCGACCGAATAACAACTTATTTCCTTCTGAAGCCTGGATTACGACCAGATAAGAATCAAGAAATTGCAAAGCCTGGATTACAATCGGATATCAAGTATAATCTCATCTCCCCAGTAAGTCACTGTAAAGCCTGGATTACGACTAGATAGCAGTCGGTCTTATCACTATGAAGCCTGGATCACGACAAGATAGTAGTTCATTTTCACCTCCTCGACTAGGAGACGGTTCCTCAGTAGAATAACGGACAATCGAAGTTCCTAAAATTCAACTTTTCTCAAAACAAAGACGATTTCCCCAGTAGAATAACGGACGAACGAAGCTCCTAAAATTATATTCCTCTCAAGACAGAGATCAGAATTCCCCAGCGGAATCTTCCTCAATAACAGATATACAAGCTCTCACTAAGGAATCTATTATGCGATCGACACTCCTTCGGATGTCATATTTAAGCCCATCTCCTGTCATTCATTTCCAAATGGCATCTGAAATCCCATTCTCTACGTCACAAGACAAATACCACTTCACGCGAGTGCAAATTTCTGGGCACTCTAGTGTTCAATCATCTTCCACCTTCGGATCACGAAAGGCAAACAAGCCAATCTACATCCTCAGGTTTAAGAAGATTGAACATGGGCAGCTTTTGTACCCCAAAATTTTCCCTCCCATATTTCTCAAAACATTTCAAGAAAAATCCTCAAGTTGCTCAAGGAAGTCCAAGGGTTGACCAGACAAGCTCTCTCCCAAGGCAGTTTACTTCAAATTAGGGTTTCATATTGCATCAAGATAATTGATTCCAAGGGATCCCAAATGCTCACCATTGTCCTAATATGTTCTCAAGATCATCCATGTCAAGTTTCAAGCCTTGCAGAGGAAATTTGCTCAGTCAATTGCTCAAAAGCCTGAAAATCGACTATGCTAGGGCAAAAGTCAATTGTGGCCTACATACAGTCAAACTTCAAGATTTTTGGTCAACATCCTCATTTTGAAGTATATTTCATCATTTGATCAAGTTTTGATCATTATTTATCAAGGATTGCTCATAATTCATCAAGACTCAAAAGTTACTAAATTAGGGTTTTGTAGGAAAAGTCAACTCAACTTTGACCAAGCATAACTTTCTCATACTTTATGAAAAATGACCCATACAAAGCTCATTTTGAAGAGGATGCAATGCCCTACAATCCATCTTCATCTCCCAAGTTCAAAATATGCACTCACAAGAAGTTATGAATTTTGACATTATAGATCATTTTGAAAAGTCAACAAAAATACCTTTTTTGTCAAAGCTTCATAGATGAACATGGAATACCAAATTGAGATGAGACAAAAAAGGTTGCTTAGAGGACATCTCAAGATTTCTAAAAAGTCCAAGAACACCTTCAAAGAGTCAAAATTGAGGAAGTTATTCATTGGTGAAGTTGACCCTTTTTGCAAAATTGTCAAAAGTCAACTATGCCTCAAATTGCAATTTTTGCCAAATGGGCCCAATCTTTAGCACTTGTTTTGAGTTGGTAGCATGGTCCACGAGTCCTAGCCCTTTCCAGTTGTCATTATCTTATTTTTATTATTTATTTTGATTTTTATTTGAATTAAATCAATTTTAATCAAAACAAATCATGAAAAAATCCAAAACATTGAAATCCAAAGATCTTGTACATGTTTCAGGTCCTACATCCAGCTAGCATAAGATTGAATTCGTGCAAAGGCTTGGTGTGCACAAAAAGATTGAATTTGGACTATTTTTGGAAAAATATTCAAAGGAATCAAATCAAAATCAAAAGCAATGATGGAGGAAGATTGAGACCAGGTTTTCAACCCTAATTCATTCCTCAATACATAAGGATCATTGGCAGACCCAAAGCAAGGCTATAGAGAGGCGCACAAGGTCAGAACAAACCTACAAAAAGCAAATAAAAGTGGTAATACGAATTCATACTTCCAGGCAATTACAAAGCCTCCTGAACATCCCAATTGCTTCCTGGGATTACTAGAAACAAAACCAATCAAGAAAAAAGAGTTTCCATTGCCAAATACCACTGTAAGTCATCCACGATATTGATTTATTTTTGAAATAGAATTGCATCATTCTGTCACTTATAGCACAAAATAATTATACATCCTTGATCCTTGGAACATTTGCAAGCTATCCATATCATCCAATTGCATTTTTATGGACTGAATCAAGAATTGCCATTGTTAGGGTTTGTGGTTTCGTTTTAGGGTTTTTGTGTGCAGGCAAAATTAGCCCCCATGAAGTGTACCATGATGTTCAGGATGACAAGACGGTTCGATTTATGGCATTAGAAATCATTTATCGTGCCCATGGAGGATCTTGAGATGAACCAGGGTTGTATCTACGGACATATGTCTGTAGGTAAAAGCCCCTGTATCTTTTAGCCACGGAACAAGGAAGAAGAAGATATTGTGGCAAGCAACCATTCGCCTGTTTGAAAAAGCGCGCGCTGAATTAGCATATTATGCCTTTTTAATATTTAATTATTGTTTTGTATTATATGTACAACTAACGCATGCAGCGCAGTTGGTAGCCAGGCGAGTGTAAAGTGCTTCAGGGCCTGGGTTCGAATCCCAGGTCCCCCCATTTGCTTCATGTTATTTTCTTTTCAATAATCAAGCATGTGCTTGCTGGTGAAGACTACCATGTGACCTCCTCATCCAACCTGCTAGATGTCTAGATGGCCAGATCTAATGGTCATCATATGAAGGACCATCATGGGCTTCAGTTAACGCGTAGCATCAGATCCAGAAAGTCAAGCATGGGCCAAATTCTTCTTGGGCCAGATTGCTATCCACCCCCCTCAGATTGATGTTTCAGGCCCATTATCTATTTACCTTTTCTTTTTATATTTTGTTTTATTTAATTTATTTATTTATTTTACTAACAAAATTAATTATTTCTTTTTTTATCAAAAAATCATAAAAATAATATTTTTCACCCAATTAGACTTAGGTTTATTTTTTATCAATAAATTAATTAATTTAATTAGATTTTAATTTAGGTAACTTTAATTTCTTTTTGTAAATAAATTAAAATTAATTAGAACAATTAGGGTTTTGTTTTTTAACTTAATTATATTTTCTTTTTCTTAAAATAACCAAAAACATAAAAAATAGGCCATTTATTTATTTTCATTAATTAATTTAATTAACTCATTATTTCTGTATTTAATTCAAAAACTTAATTCTTTTCATAAAAATAATTAAAAACAACAAAAACAATTTTCTCTTTCAATTAGGTTAGAAGGGGTCAAAACCCTAGTTCTCTCCCGATCTAAATTTCCTCGCGCGCGCTTTATCATTTATTTTTACCCTATTAATGTAATTGCTCACAAGTTGTAATAGTAGTTTAATTAGGTCTTTTATTTTCATTTATCGCTTTATTTTTTAAAGGGTTTGTTTTTGGCTATGTAAATACCCGAAGCCTTGTAATAGCTTAGCTTATTTTCCGCACTTTAAATTCTGCAAATATTAACAATTAGATGTATGAATAATTAGGGTTGCATGACAAGAATGTATGATTAACTTTAAAACAGTTAGCAAACCCTAAATGTGCAAAGATAATAAACTTGAAATCAAATCACTCGCACATGCGCACTCCTAGGGTACACTCCCACTTCGGTTTCCTTCGGTAAACGGTCATTAAGTATAAGATGCTTTAGTTGTCGCTCTCTTGTCTAAACAAAGATCAAAGTCCCATTTGGAAAAGTTGCCTCGGAATGGTTGCCTCGGATATTGTTGCCTCGAATAATTGATCTAAGATATTAGGGTTATTACTAAGACGTCCTAACATTGCTTTAGTGACCGTACGTCCCTTTCGAATTGACCCTCAAAACTCCAACGACGGTGCTACCTACTCACTAATAGTGGGATAGCTCTGTCTAAAGGAAACAAACATAGAATTCTTTTTTTCGAGTAGGTAGTGTAAGTATGAGAGTGTGCCTAAGAGGGGGGTGAATTAGGTACTTTAATAATTCGGCCGTTTTAGTGAGATGGATATTATTTTTCTGGTTTAGTGCATGAGTTTACAATTGTGTTTCTTTCTTTTTTGGTTTATGATTAGTGATGAAAGTGGTAAATACGGAAAAGTAAAGAACACAAAGGTGTATCATGGTTCCCCTCACAGTCCGAGAGTACTCCAGTCCCCTTTCAACATGAAAGAGATTTCCTTATTGTTAGATCTCAAGACAAGACACCCTAGTCCTTCTATACAAGACTCTAACCAATAAAACCACCAAGAACAATCCTCTTGGATTTTCACTAAGTTACCTATGAGAACAATCCTCTCAATGTAACTACACTTGTATCCAACAACTTGGAAAGACAAGATTTCAACAAAAACACTTAAACTTAATTCCAACAATCCTGGAAAATAAGTAAGTAAATATCAATTTGTGAGTTTGAGTGAGTAGAGTATATTGATCACTTAAGAGTGATTTTGACAATGTATAATCTTCTTCTTTCAATAATAATATTGTACAAAGACTCAAGATATATTTGCTCAAAGTTTTATGTTTTAAAGTATGAAAATAAATGCAGAAAACTTATGCTTGAAAATGAAGAATGCTTGAGTTTGTAATTTTAAAGTTCAGAAAAATATTATGAAAGAAGGTGTTAGATATGAATTTGAAATTGAATATTTATATGTTCATAACACCCTTTTGAAACATCATGAAGATCTGGAAATGTATCATGAACAAATGTCAAGTTTGAGTGAAAAGATGTAATGAAAAGGCATGAACAAAGCTGTAACTTTTCAAATTCGTGCAGTGTGTAATCGATTGCACCTTTAGTGTAATCGATTGCACAAGGTTTTCAACAGCTATATTTTCAAAATTTTAAGAGTGCAATCGATTACATTAACAATGTAATCGATTGCATACAAAGTCAGTAGCAAAATTTAACTGAGTGCAATTGATTACACCAACTATGTAATCGATTGCATGCTAAGACATAATCAATTGTTTTGAAACTTTTAAGTGTGCAATCGATTGCACAAACTATGTAATCGATTGCATCAAGAAACAGAAGCAAACGATTTGGAATTTTTAAAGAGTGCAATTGATTGCACTGAGATGTAAATCGATTGCATGCATATGAAAAATGAAAATTAATCTTTGAAAAACTTGAGTAATGATTCTTAAACATTTCTTTTTCATTTTTGAGCATCTATACCTTAAGATCAAAGTAGATAGTATTATTATACCTTTAAAGTTGTTGAGATATTTGATTGAAGATATTATCCTGGGATGCTTAGATGCTTGACCAAAGTCTTTGCCTTCTTTGTTAGTCATGGTTTATCTTCATCAAAACAAAAGCTTATTTGAGAAGCTTGATTTTACAGGTAGATTAGTTCTTAAGTACTTGCTCAATACAAACAAACTTTTTCACACTTACACTCCTTTTCAAACAAAGTTTTCAAAAAACGCTTCGTAACACTCTTGAAGACAGAAGCAAGAGTTAAATCGAAGTCAAAACAAAAACTTTTCAAATCACACAAACACACAAAGAAGAAATTTTGAAAATGATGAGCAAGTACCTAAGAGCCCGTAGATAACTACGGATAGAAAGGGTGCTAATACCTTCCCTTTCTATAATCTACCCCCCGTACTTAGAAAATCTCGAAAAAGGAATATTTCTGTGCTTTTTTCCTTTACTTGTTGGATAAAATAAAAGTTGGTGGTGACTCTTGCTTACCGCGACATTTTGCAAACACAAACACAAAACGCAAACCAGCATTCCTAAAAATAGTCCCGGTTCTGGCCACCGTATCACAGATGGATACCTGCATTGTGAGTGTGGGTGTGTGTAAGGGTATAGCTATCTTTGAAAGAAAATAAAATGTAAAAGAAAAACAATGAACATAAAAGTTTGAATGCAAAAACATTCATGATTCATTGATGTCATATGAAGATGAAATAATAACCCTTACAAATGGACCATTGTGCCTCGGGTAAGACACGAGGTTTTAAGAGTGCGGATTGTTTTGAATATTACAGATCCAACAAAATGTAAAGATAAACTACTGAGGGATGAAAGTGATTGGGATGAAATCTCTGGCCTCCCAATTGTTGAGCCATCCATTGAAAGTCAGAAAGATCCATTCCTCCAAGTTGCAGCCATCTTCACCATCTTCTACCGCGTTGACCTTATGGTTGCTAATCTTCAAGGGTGGCCCTCCAGCACGGGCATGGCGTACAGCCTTTTGAGCATTTAAAGTGAAACCTAGGCCAAACTTGTCAGACTTATACGGGATATCCAGAAGTTTCCCCCAGATGGTGCATCCACCTTCCTCTACCACTGCTTTGGCGTCCTTTAGTGATGACATCCGGAGTGGAGGTCTTGTAATCTTGGGAATCTGGGACACAGTCTTGGTCACTTCCACCTCTTGGGGGACCTCTTCGAAGTGTTAAAATGGAGTTTCAATGAATTGACCATCCAATTCCACATATCTGAAGGAATTGAGATGGCTGATCATGTATTCTTCCTCTCCATGGACAGTGATAATCTTCCCTTGAACCGGATACTTCAGCATCTGGTGCAATGTAGAGGTAACAGCGCCAATATTATAGATCCATGGCCGGCCTAGCAAGCAGGAGTAAGAAGGGTGGATATCCATTACATAAAAGGTTGAATTGAAAGTTTGAGTCCCAACCTTTATGGGGATATCCACTTCCCCGTGCACCATCCTCTTCGAGCCATCAAATGCCCTTACTACTATGTTGCTTGGCTTTAACGTTAGCCCCTCGCAGTCAAGTTTGTCAAGAGATTTTTTGGGTAATACATTCCGGGATGAGCCAGTATTCACCAAAACATGTGCCATAGTTGTGCCCCTACATTCCACAGAGAAATGAAAGGCCTCATTGTTCTTTCTTCCCCTTGGTGTTAGATCTGCACCCGTGAAACCTAGGCCATTATCCGCTGTTGAGCTGGCTACGCAGTCTTGGAATTGATCAGCAAACGTCTCTTGAGACACATGGGTTGTTTTTAGGAACTTCACCAAGGCTTTCGCATGTGCCTCGGAACACAGTAGTAATGCCAGCATGGAGATTTTGGAGGGAGTTTTCCCCAATTGTTCAACTACATCGTAGTCTCTCCTCTTTATAATTTTTAGGATTCCTCCATTTCTTTCTTGGAAGCCTTCGGGATAGTTAGTGATTGAGCCTTCATCCGGACAGACTCCACTTAAATACTCTTTCCTCGAGTCTTAGCAGCAGGAGTGTTGGTAGGAATGATAACAGGGGTTGTAACGTCTTCGTCAATAGGGGCACTTGTAGAGATGATTATGGGTACGGAAGTAACCTTTGGAGCAGTCACGGGGATGATTACGGGTCCAGAAACTGCTTTTAGGGGAGCAATTTCTGGAGAAAAGATCCAACCGCTTCGGGTAATTTTGCTAGTTCCGGAAATATTGCTGATGTTTGAATCTTCCTCTTTGGAGCTTATCTCTTCAGTGGCCGACCAGTCTTGTTTGACGCCATGGTAGTAAATGTCCCCTCCGTAATTCCACGACACAGTTTTGTCTGATTCATATGGTACTGGCCTAGACATTATGATTATTAAAGGAGTTGCTTTCGGAACTGAAGTAATTCTAACGGGTCTTTTGGTGGAGAACCTGGAAGAATTGGCGGAAATGGTAATGATTGAAACATCTTCAACAGGAATAGGTGAAACAGGAGTACTTTCAAACAAAATCTCTTTGTTATCTATCAGGCGCTGAATGCCTGCTTTCAACAAAGGGTAATCAGTTGGTGAGGACAAGCAGAGATGGAAAACTTCATTACAGCCTGGGAACACACCGGCTTTCAACAAGTTTATCTTAATGGTTGGAAGTGGAGTCATGAGTTCATCAACTGTGGTAACAAACAAATATTCTTCAATAGCATTGGTATTGTGGCCATGTATGGGCATAGGAGAAGAAATGACATTTGGCTTCTCGGGCGCATCAAACCCAATTTCTTTTGCTTCAATAAAGTCTTGAATTTTGTTCTTCAAGGCCCAACAGTTATTAGTATCATGACCAGGACTTTCAGAGTGATATGTGCAACGGGCATTGAGGTGATAATGAGGGGACGTTGTATTGGGGTTTTTCGGAGCTTCTTTCCAGGTTGTCAAGTTGGATCTCAGAAGATGCGGTAATACTTGAGACAGAGTCATGTTGATTCTGGTGAATTTCCTTACCGGCCTTTCCACCCTTGGTTGATTACTTCTTTGTTGATCAGATGTAGGCTTGGGAATCATAACAGCCCCCATCATTGGTCGGCGTTCGGCCCTATCTTGGTTCCTTTGCGGATATACAATATCTACCTCTTTCTTCCTGAAGAAAGGTTTCCTTACAGTTGTAGAAGAAGATGAATCCTTCTGAATCTTTCCATTTTTATGCCAGCTTCCACCCTCTCTCCGGTTAATATTAGTTTCGTAAAGCCGGAAGATGAACTTTCGATTAAATGGTTGAAGAAGGGGCCAGATAAGGTGCCTAAAAACATGTCCACCAATTCCCTTTCAGACAGATGGGGTTGAACTCTTCCAGCCAAATCTCTCCATTTTTGTGCGTAATCCTTGAAACCTTCATTGAAAGCCATGGCCATACTCTGGAGTTGAGTACGGGTAGGCGCCAAATCAACATTGTATTAATATTGCTTGTAGAAATCTGCGGCAAGATCTTTCCAATTGTGGAAGTTGGTTCTTTCTAGTTGGTAAAACCAGTCGAGTTATGTTCCAGACAGACTGTCTTGGAAAAAGTGCACCCATAAATCTTTATCAGCGGTATGGGGTTAGATTTTTCTCACATATGACCGGAGATGCATTTTAGGGCATGACACTCCATAATATTTTGCAAACATAGGCACTTTGAATTTCGGAGGAATCACAATCCCCGACACTAGTCCCAATTCCTCAAAGTCTAAGCCTGGCACCTTTTGTATTTCCATCGCGCTCAAACGCTCTTCGATATGTCTATACTTGTCATCAGCTGGAGGGTATTGTTCCTCAGAGTAGTCTTCCTTTTCTTCATCCTCTTCTTTCGATTCTGACGAGACAGCTGTTTCCTTGCCTTTCCCTTCTGCTTCACCGGATGTGGTTGCAAAATTCAAAGTCCTTCTTGTTTGCCCCTGAAATCTTCTTCCCATGTTTAAGACTCTGGTCACTTTCTTTGTTTTCTTTTTCTTCTCTTCATCCAGCAGAGTCTTCAATTCTTCTTGCCCCTTGGCTAGGGTCATGAGCAACTGTTGAAACTGCGTATTCTGAGCTTGAAGATCTTTCATTGTTTGCTCGAGATCCATCTTACTGAAATAAACAGTTAGAGAGATGAGGAGACTTGTTGCAAAAACCTGCTTATGTTATGATGAATGGTATATGCATATGTAATGTTTTCAAGGATTTAAAAGATTCAAATTCGCTTTAGACAAAAAGGAAATACACATCATATTAATAAGATAAAGTTTGAGTACATCAATGCCCCTTGGGCAGAATAATACAAAAGCTCTAAGATAGAAAAGTAGTGCGCATCCTCTTTTGTGCAATGTAGGCATTCAGAGTCTACTCCTCATGAAGTAGCCTAGTGAGCTCCAAAACCTTCTTCTCGCTTGCATAGAATTGGACTTCGAAAGTATCTCGCTTCCCTTTGAGTTTTATCCAATCCCTTTGGAGGTCTTCAAGAGATGTGGGCATGTCAGGATGTAGGATAGTGTATGGAATATCTCCTTCCTTAACAGGCTCAATGATTACCGGGAGAATGGAGGGGTAAGACATTATAAGACTCTGAGCACGAGCTCATACCCATTTGAGGTAAGGCTCAAGAGGCATGGAATTCTTGTGCCCCAAAGTATTGTTATCCACCTTGTTTAGCATCCTCTAAGCTCGGATAAATCTCTGGCGAAGACCTTGATCGTCGTTGTCGTAGTCGAATACCAAATCTTGGATCAGCATCTCGTGCGGGCCATCCATTTGGGCATAACCAAACTGCCTTAAGGCCAAGCATGGGTTGTAGGTGATTCCTCCCCTAATGCCAAGTAAAGGGACATTAGGAAATTCTCCACAACATTCTCTTTGGAACGGGAGCACCAATGAATGTCTGAATGTTTGAGCGTCATCAACCTTTGTGACCACCTTGAACCTTGCTCATTCTTTAAGACTGATTGGGGAAGATGAGAAATAAACCATCTTGCTAAGAGAGGAGTGCAACACATAAGGACACGTCTTTTCCTCATTGTGAGAGTGTGAAAAGAGTGTAGGATATCCCCTAGCAATGTAGGCACCGGGTTGCGTGATATGAAGATTTTGACGGCGTTCACATCTATGAGTTGGTCAGGATTTGGAAACAAAACCATCCCATAGATGTGGAGAGCCACAATTTCATAAAAGGCTTGCAAGTCTAGGGAATTCCAACAACTTTGGGCTTTCTCAAACAGGAACTTTACTAAGAAACCTTTAACACCACTCCTAGTTTCCCAATGGGTTGTGACATCTGATGAGTGCAAGTGTAGAGCTTGAGAAATCTCTTTTGGCTTTGGATCTCTTTCCGTACCGTTGAAAGGTAGTTGATTGAGAATGGGAATCCTCGATAGTTGGGAGAATTCTTCCAAAGTAGGCACAAGTTGATAGTCGGGGAATGTGAAGCAATGGTGCAAAGGTTCAAAGAACTAAAAGAGCACCTTCATCATATCCTCATCTGTTTTAGAGGTGACCAAGTTGAGTAGACGACCATGTCTCTCGGTGAATGGAGAGTTCTCAGGGATCCTTGAAGCTAGCTCCTTAAGTTGTGGAGGAATTCTTACAAGGTTGACTTGAATAGTTTTCCTGCGAAGTGAATCCATATCCTACAAAACAAGAACAAAGATGAATCCCAAAATCCTTGAAATGGTTAGTGGATGTATATGATGTTCATGATGTCCATGATGTTATGTACAAGTATGCATATACAAGCAAAACAAACAAATCCTTAGTTTAGGCTTTCATGGATTTTTATAGGTAAGTACCCTCTTGAAGTTTAGTTGGCTTAAACCTGTCCTAGTAATAGTAACAGGGTTCTAAGGAGCTCAATATCACTGGATTATTTCCTTGGTCATTGTTTCAGCTCAAGCCTCTTTAATGGAGATCGAAATATCCCAAGAAACCAAACCTCAATGAGTGTAGTATCAATTATCTACCAACTTTGGACTGCACCAAAGTCGGTCATCTCACTACATCCTAAAGGCCAAGTTGGTAAAGTAAAGGTTCTAGAAGTTCATTAGTGCTTTAGGACATCACTCAGCGGCCCCGTATTCTCTTTGATTAACTCAAAGGCTACCGGTACCCACAAATATGTCACACTAACGTAGCTATTGCTTAGACCATGTCGGTATACCCCGCACAGTTTCCACAATGTATTGCTACTTACCTATAATGTATCCCAAATTCGGGTAGAGGATTCAAACCCAAACAAAGAACCATAATGTAAAGCATACAAATCAAACAATGTAAGCAAATAAATATGATCTAATCCCTAAGGTAACCCCACTTTTAGAATTTTCCCCAGCAGATTCGCCAGTTCTGTGATACGGTGGGAGAACTGACTTGATTATTTTGTGTTTTATTGCAAATGTTGCGGTTAGCAAGAGTCTCCACCGACTTTTCTTTTATCCAAAAGGAAAGGTAAAAAAGCACAGGAAAGACCTTTGAGATTGTTTCTTGAGTTAGGGGGTAGATTATGAAAAGGGAAGGTATTAGCACCCTTTTCATCCATGGTTTTCCATGGGATCTTAGTTACTTGCTAGATCACTTGCTTTTGTTGTTTGAAATTGTGCTTGGTGTGGTTTTGAAAGTATTTTGTGAAAGAGGCCATTGTTTAGGAAATCTTTGTAATGATTCTCGTTCGTAAGAATGTATACAAAGATGTTTGTCTTTTTGAAAATGTTTTCAATTTTTGTAAGATGTTTGGAAACGTGTAGGTGTTTGTTTTTGAAATAAAGGATATTTGTTTTGAATTGGAGCAAGTAACTAAAAGTAATCTACCTACTCAAATGTCTTTCTTGTTCATTGTCTTTTCCTTTGACATTGTTGTCTTACCATTGATTTGGTAAGCAATCCTATCTTTGGATGTAAATGGGACAGGCGTGGGTTATCGTACAACCATGATTAGCAATGTTGCAAAGTATCTTAGCATTTTGAGGGACTAAGATCATTTTTGTAAGGCAACTTTGAATAGCGTCATCGAGGGTCTATGATCTTGTATTTGTTTATTTTTTCTAAGACACTTTACATGCGTAACATGGCCATTTTGTATAAGGCAACCAAGTGGGATAACCCTAGGGGTGTCTTGTGTGCAAGTGTGTCATTTTCATGCTTGATTTTGTATTGGATTAGGGTTTTCTATTTGATTGATTTTATCTTGTCATACAAACCCTAATTACTAACATGTTATGTAAAGTGATAAATTGCGAAATTTAAAGATTACTACGCTATGACAATATTTTGTGGGAGGGGGGAATACAATTTATGAATGGGGATTTGCAATAATATAAACCTAATTAAGCTATTACAACCAAATTGAATATGTACAATTATTAGAATAAGTAATATATAAGATAAATCAAATATGTAAATATGTATGAATGCAAAGAAGATTTTGTTTGGTTCTTTTTATGTAAAAATGTTTTAACCTAAGCCTAATAAACAAGTTGAGATTAAACTTAAATTAATTAAGGAAGGAAATTATTTTTAGAAAAGATTTTGATTAAACCCTAATTCTAATTTATTAAAAGGAAATAAATTTCTTTAAGTATTTTTGTATTTTTGTATTGAAAATAATATATGGTATTTATGAAGTATTTTGGTATTTTTATATGTTAAAATAAATATTTAATAGGTGTGAAGAAAAATAAGTATTTAACCTAATTTTAATTTAATTTACAAGTTTATTTAACAAAAATAGATAATATATAACTAAATAAAAATATTTTTTATGCGAAAAAATAAAATAAAATAAAACATAATATAATATTTATCATTTTATATTTTTTATGATTTTTTATTATTAAGAAAATATATTTGATAAAATAAAAATAAAAATAAAACAAGTAAATAAAATATTTGGGCCAGGGGTGTTGAAGGCAGATGAGGGGTAGGAAGTTAGAAAAAAAAACAACAAGCCCAACAATCAGAGGCCCACGCTGCAAGCTAGTAAAAAAAAGATTGGAAAAATATGAAAAATTGCAAAAAGGCAGCGCCAAGGCTCGAACCCACGACCTAGGGCATTTTTGCGCGCTGCCTTACCATTGGGGTGGCTGTACATCCGTTAGTCTAAGTGAAAACACAAATACATAACACAAAGCCTTTCCTTGCCCTGTACTCCATCTTCAACCTTTGGCCAACCGGACCCCCTATAACTTTTTCATTTCTCAACAAAAATGGAAAGTGATAACATGAACATTACAACATTTTACTTCACGATTCTAACCATGTGCATAACTAAAACTATAAGTCCAAGATCAGAGAGAATTTTGTTGGCCCTAATTCTTAACCTAATTTTTTCATAAACTTCAAACTTAAAATTCTCTAAACTCAAGCCAAATAAATGCAAGCTATGGATATGTACAGCTTCGTAGCAATGATGTCTACATTCTATATTCACAAATGAAAAGCTAAATATGCCTGTATCAAGAGTTAGAAAAACAGAAAACTCACATTGAAAATGGAAATCGTGTTTTGAAAATGAGCTTGCTTTAGGATGTTGTGATGATCAGGTTAGCTTCCTTGAACCTCTAGGAAGCTAATGCAATGCTTAACTTGTCTTGAGGGTGGCTGGAATGGTCTGGAGAAGTCCACCTGTGTTACTCTGTTTTTGAACTTCAACAATGGGGAAGATGGAGTTACAGTGATGTTTCAGGGTGTGGGATGGTTTACTTGTAAGGTAAGGAATCTTGGGAAAGAAAAAGGCCTGAAAACGCACGAGTGAAATGGAAGATTCAGCTCACAAGTTAGAAATGGCAAGTTTGGAAGCTTGGTATGCAACTTCTGATTCTAGGGTGTTTCAAGGCTTGGGCATTCATGTATTTAGTTGCAAAATGATGGCTTTATATAGAGCAAAAGGTTGGAGGACTTGTGCTTGCTCAGAAGTACAAGATCACATGTCTTGTTACATTTCTTGTTTTTGAAGCAAGTGTGAGAAGTGACTTCTTAAGGAATCATTCTGATCTTGTAGGGTTGCTTGAAGCTTTAAACATGTTTTGTTCAGGTTTAGAGGCTTGGTTTATGCAGAAAGAACAAGTCCATGCTCAAGAAATGAAAAAATGCAAAAAGCATGCTTTTCCAAAATGGCAATGTTGCCTTTCTTCCAAAAATGGCTATTTTCTTGTACAATGCATTGAATGCTTGGCTTTAGGGCATGAAACCTTGTTCAATTCATTAATGGTGGAGTTACAAACGAGTTTGAGGCCTGAAAAGTGAAGATTTTACAGCCAATTTGCAAATTTGAAAACTTGTTCTTCATGAAAATGACCTATAATCAAAGTGATAAAACCCTAACTTCATCTCTTCGATTCTCCCTACTCAAGAATGATCTCAAGGATTTCTTGGACATTTTGGAAATCTTGTAATGTTCTCTACAATCCATCTTTGAAATTATTTTGAAAATTATTCTTGGAACTAGGTGAAAAGTTGCCATGAAGTTAGGTAAAAAACCTGCCTAACTAGGGCAAAATTTCACTAAGTTATTTTAGTTCATGAGCATGTGTTCACAAAATTATATCTTGAGATCCAAGAATCTTTAGGAGAAATTGTGTGAAGAAAAGTTGTAGATTTAATGGATATCTACAACTTTCATTTTGGGAACTTCCTTTGAATCATCATGTATCATGGTGATAATTTGGCTTAAAGTTGAGAAAAAATAAGAAATTTTCTATACTTAGAAAACTTTCTAAGTTAGAATTTTTCAACTTTTCAAATCCAACTCTTAAATCTTTGGTTTCTTGATGAAAAAGTTTCACATTTTGACATGTTTTGATGAATTATGATCCTTTGCACTTGAATTTGACCAAAAAGTCAAAGTTTGACTTTACAGTTGTTTCCAGTGATTTCTGGTAAACAACCGCTAGTCTTCCAAACTATCGAATAATCTTTCTTACTGTTATTCAATCCCTTTGGTAACTCACAGGATCGACTAGATTGATCCTAGGACTCCTTGGATATTAAGGTTACTCTCACAATCGAACAGATATTCATGGTTGATATTGTATAAGTGTTTGGCTTGTTTCGATCTCTCTCTCTAAGAGTCTAAAGATGTAATCAAAATGTGTATGAAAACTAAGTTATACGAATAAATGCTAATTGTAATGCTAATTGTAAAGACATATAAAACTGCATGAAAATGAAGTGAATGGTTTCGACTTACAAAACGGTTAACATAAAAGGTTTCTGGAATGTAGAAGTTGAAATGTGAAGAAAGCGTTTAATGCAAGAAATTTGTAAATGATTTTAAGTAAAAGTATGCGTCCGAAAGACAAAACTTGAAGGTAAAGGTATGGAAAATGTGACAGTTTTCTGAAATATAAAGTGTTCGAAATATAAAGAAAACGATAAAACGTAAAACTTTGAGGAAGAGACTTCGAAGTGAAAAGATTGTAAATAAGAAAACTTGTAAATGTTGTTTGACAAAAAGAATAAAGGAAAGTACTGGAAATGGTAAAAGGTTTTCATTAAATCAGAAATACACGGTGCTATCATACATACATTTCTCTTGCATTCGTTTCCCTTGCCATGTGGTAGTTTGAATGTTATTGAGTATTTTGTATAATAGATATGACACACTGAAATCCTAATACTAAGACTTCTATTTATACTAATTCGACCCTAATGGTCTCGCTATAGGATTATGCCACGTTTCGAACATGCAAGACAATGCTTCTTTCATCTTTCCACGTGTCCCCAAATGCTCCAACACATAACTTTCAAACTTTGAAAGTCCCGCTTCCATTTGAATTTTAAATGCTTTGGTGTTTCTCCGTTTCGAGCGCTCTCCCCAAACACAGGCTCGTTGTTGTTTCGAGACTCCTTTAGATACGTTCCCATAATTGCCGCTCGAAGCTCCAAGCTTTGACACACTTATTCGAAATACTGCTTCTACTACTTCGAAATATGACGTCTAATTCCATTTCGATCAAAACGTTTAACTTATTTGCCTTCTAAATAACATTATCAAAATCTTCAGCCAACAAATTGCCCCTTTAAAATATGTATTTCGATTCCTCTGAGAAATACCTATTTTAAACATCTACACAAGATTTTGATAGGACTTTCGAATCATCGTAACATTTAATGCATTTGACTCCAGTCACATAAATCATAACACCTTTTGGATTCCTTAACCGCCCGGAGTCACTTCACAGCGTGGTGCAGTTATAAGTAATGATTATCTTTTTAATCACGCCTATTACCTATGTTAATCTTCACGCCACCTCTTCATCACACCAACCCATGATCTCCACGTATCACACCTCTATTCGGTGGATGCTTAAACTTCCCCATTATAAAACATCAACTTAATCTTCTTCTTTCCTTTTCACACTCTAAATCTTTCACACTCTGAATTTTTACCCTCCTTCTCTCATAAAACAATCTAAGCTTTCAAACATCTTTCAAAATGTCTTCTTCTACTTCATCCCAACTCAAGAAAGTCTCCAAGAAGAAAGGAAAAACTACAGGAGCTACCATGGAAAGTAAAATCATCACCATCCAAGGCCAATCTGCTCTTGCCCCTCAGATGATTTCCAAAGAAAAAGAAATGTTGTATGCGTCACAGGTACTCATTCCTACCCATGTTGCTGGTAAAAGGTTAGCTTTAAATGGCCCTCTTACAGTTTTTGAAATATTAAAGGACACCAGGACAATTTTTCCCGTCTGTTATAGCTTCAAACCCTTATTCAACAAAATGGATGCCCCTAGGGCAGTAGAATCTCCTAGTTCAAATACCGTAGAAACCCCAACTGTTCCTCCCAAGGACCCCTTTGTTTTGGATTATGTAAAAAGTAATTTTAAGCCATTTCGATCTTGCCCTACTTCTGATATTGCTTATCAAAATTGGTTCACGAAAGTAGAAGACAAGAAATCCCAGCAATGGGAAGAATTAGGCATTTATAACCTGATTAAGTTATCGAAACCTGGTTTCACCTACAGCCACCCTCTGCTATTCGCGTCCCTTTATTTCTGGGACAGTACCTACAACACTTTCCATCTCCCAGGTGGAATGATCACCCCAACCTTCTTCGATATAGCGGCCATTACTGGGCTGTCGCCAGTGGGAGAAACTTATGTTCCTGACAATGAAGAGCACTCAAGCATAATTGACTTCGAAGTCAAGTTAGCCAGTTTTTCCAAATTTATCAGTCATTATCATGCTGAAGGGGACAATGTGTCTGACGTAGAGCACATTGCTTTTTTAACCCTGTGGTTGTCAAGATACGTTTTCTGCAGTAGATCCCTGCAGGTAGCTAGTAGGTTCATTCCTCTAGCTAGGGATTTACATGAAAATCGAAAAGTGTGCCTAAGTGAATTACTCTTAGTTGACCTCTATGAAAGCCTGAGGTCAGCTGTTTCGAGCCTCAAATCCCATACCTCCAAAAACATTTTATTAGCTGGCCCATTTTGGTTACTCCAACTATGGCTAAATACCATGTTCGAACCTTCCTTATCAACCGCTAATACCATTGATGAGCAAGATTCTGAGATAAGTGACAGGATAGTCGAAGGCACTAGGCTTCGAAGACTAACTCCTAATGATGACAAAGATGACTTCAAAGTTCAATTCTCGAAGTACATCATGATATTCTCCAAAAGGCACAAGTTCGAAGAGAGCATGGCGCCTTTTGCTTCGAGGGCTCATGGACCTTCTTGGTTCACCATGGCTCTTTCAGAAGCCATCAAGAGCAAGGAGATTCAGGATGTATGGAGAGCTTTCTTGCTGCCTAGACTCATCTCTTCAAGGATAACCCCAGCCAAGAACCAAATTCTTCTCTTTGCCTACCAACCAAACTTCGTTTCGAGGCAGTTTGGCTTATGCCAACTGATTCCTGAACCTTTGTTCCAAACTGAGAGCGCCATTACTTCTGGACGAACTTTCAAGGCAAGAGAAGCCAAAATTCAGCAAGAACAATATCAAGGCTTTGCCCAATTTGAGCTGATAGCCTTCGAACCTACCCATCTCGCGGCTAAAGGATTTCTGGAGTGGTGGATTAAGTTTTATCAAACTTATATGTTCGATACACTTACAATTCGACAGAAACTAATTGATGCCTTCGATGTGCAGGTACCAGCAAAGAAAGGTATGTTTACTCATGCCAAAGAGATTAAAGCTTTTCAAAATTATTTTGAAACTACTTACGACCCCACGCGCTTGGACTCCACTGCGCATCAAGCAGCTGAGACCTTGAAGGAAAATTTAAATAAAAAATTTCTAAGCTAAAACTTCCTTCAGGGCTGTCACCTGAGGATAGGTATAGGTTGGCATTCGAAATGCATCCACCTAAATTTCCCAGATTACCTACCTCAGAACTGGCTCTGGCTTGGTTTCCCCCATATCCATGGTGGTTTACTTGCAAAGAGATGTTCAAATATTTTCAAAGGAAACCAAAGCCATCTAAGACTGTGACATGGGCTCGATACTGGCTTCATGATTTCCCAGGACACCTTCGATACGACCTTTCTGCCATGTCAATTAAATCTGATCAAGGCACAGGTGCGAATGCTTGGGAAAAATCCCAAATGTCTTTTATTTTCCATATCTTTAACCTTTGCTTTAATTGTTTCGATTTTCAGCTATCAGGGTAAAGACAGCTTCCTCGAAATCGAAGGAATGGAGTGCGTCTCAAGCCTCCATCGAAACTACTGACAAAGCTACTCCACCCGAAACAACTACTACTGCTGCAACTACAACAACAACAATAACGCCAACAACAACAAGTGCTCCAATTCCAACGGTAATCACTTAGCCTTGATGTTTCGAATTCACTCAAGCTTTATGGTTTACATCTAACTTTTCGTTAAAATTCTTTCAGACCAACAAGCTTCCTCCTACTACTCCCAAGAAGCGGAAATCAAGCACCACTGGGGAAGACCCCAAGGCTGGAGGAAACTCAAATACTGCTTCGAAGAAGAAGCTAAAGAAAGATACTCCTAAAAGTACTGTTCCGACTAGTGTCTCTGGACTCGATTCCAGGGATGCTGCTCCCTTACCCAAATCCAAAAATCCACCTTCGACCTCCAACCCAACGTTGGAACGTATAGCTAGTAACCTCTCCTCTGAGGGTCCACAGGTAAATTGAACCTCTAAAAATTGTTTCTAATACTAACTTCTTATTACCTTGGTGAATGTTTTTCTTTAACATTCTGCTGTTCCTTGCAGAACATCTTAAATCCAACTTCCACCATTTCGACCTCACCATCCAGGGCTGCTGCTCCGCTCAACTCCTCTCCTCAAGGAGATTCCAGCAACTTAGTCCAAAATAAAGGTTCCTCCAATATGGCGGTCCTGGCTGGAACTTCTGAGCAGCAGGATGATCAAGGTACCTCCATTCCTCTGAAAGAGGTGAACGAAACAATACTTCAAACGTCTGCAGAGGATTCGCAAAGGGCTTCTCTTCAAAAGTCCCCTCTTGAAACTCTTCAAGAGGACCCAAAGGACACTCAAACTGAAGAAGAGAAAGCTGATTCTGGGCAAAGAGCCGAAGAATCTGCAGACGAAGAATCTGAGGAGGAAAATGCCAATGACGAGGAAAATGTCAATGACGGTTCGACTGCTGGGACGGAATCTAACGCAAATAGCAGCGAAAGGGATGGTATCGAAGTGGTAGATTTGGACGAGGATGAAGAAGACCAAGAGCACGAAGCAAATGAAGGGGATGGTAATGCAATCAACGAACCCCTAGAGGTTGAAACAAACGTGGTTCCCCTACGCGTGGAACTCCCCCAATCCTCTCTGTCTCGAATGACTGACGAGGAACTGGCACTTCTGAGACGAAATGACCCTATTGGGTACATGAAGGCAAAGTTGGCTCAGAGGGACGTCCCACTCGCTAGGGCTGGCACAAGTTCAACCAGCTATCCTCTTCCCACAGATGAAAGAGTTGTTCTTCTTAACAAAATTAGGAGAACTATTCTCAATGTGGATATATTCGAAGTGCTTAAGCAAGACAGTACTGCTTGCTATACTATGAAGGAGCTGCTCACAAAGGTCAATCTTTCCACCTGCTCCTTGCCAGTTAGTACTCTCTTGTTCGATCTTCAGAATTTGCTGGACAACGTAACTGGCTACCTTCTCCAAGACGAATCTGCTGCCAAGAAGGTTCAAGAGAAACGCATTGCCATGGATGCCGCTTATGAACAAGCTTCGAAACTCTCTCAAGAAGCCGAGGATCAAGCTATGCATCTGAAGCAGGCGAAAACTGATTATGAGGCTCGAGTTGAGTCCATTCTTATTTGGGAAAGGCAGATTCTGGAACTTCAGCAGAAAGTTAAGGAGGCTAAGGAACAACAACTAGCCTTCGAAACCAATCCTGCAGGTAACCAATTCGAAGAGCTTCTCAACCAGGGGCTTGCAGAAATGGAGACTGCAGAACAACTTAAAGGAGAAGTGGCAACCTTGGAAGGAGCCAGGCGGTTCGCTCAGCAGAAACTTGAAACATTTCGAAGCACCTTTAATCGATTGAAAAATAATGCTTATTTCTAGATTGATGTTTATTTGACTATAATTTTGGTTTCTTACATGTAATATTCGAACAACGCCATTTTGGCATTCTATCTTGCCATCTTGGCTTTTTATAATATTTTGTTTACGTTGTTACTATTCGAATCTCCCGCAGGCTTGGCTTATATTTCTTTAAATATTTCCCATTAACCTTTAGGACACGTTTATCATCCAAGAGTTCTTCGACTTCGTATGCATTGTTTGAGAACACTTTTAATATTCGAAAAGGTCCTTCCCAATGAGGTGACCATTTACCTAACGCTTTATTCTTCTTATCCATAGGCAATATGACTCTCCAAACCAAGTCATTAATAATGAATACTTTTTTCTTCACCCTTTTATTGTATGTTCTGGCCACTCTTTCTTTTTGCCTCATCAAAATTTCCAATGCATGTAATCTAATTTCGTCCAACTCAACTAATTCATTCATCATCATTTCCCAATATAATGCAGTTCGGATTTCGTTTTGTCTCTGAATTCGAACTGATTGCAGATGAATTTCTACTGGTAACACTGCATCATGACCAAATGTCAGTTGGAAAGGCGTAGTGTTAGTAGCTTCCTTAGGAGATGTTCTACAAGCCCATAACACTTGGTCCAGAGTTTTGTGCCAGTTTCTTGTCTTCTTGCCAATATGCTTCTTGATTAATCCTATTATTACTTTATTTGCTGCTTCGACTTGTCCGTTTGCTTGAGCATAATATGGTGTTGATGTTAGCAATCTAAACCCCATTTCTTGGGCAAATCCTTGCATCTTTCTACCAGTAAATACAGAGCCTTGGTCTGTAGTTATGCTTTCTGGCAATCCAAACCTATAGATAATGTGCTTTTGTATAAATTCAATAATTGCCTCTTGATCAGCAACTACCAGAGGTATAGCTTCGATCCATTTGGTAAAATAATCTACTCCCACCAAGATGTATTTCTGTCCTTTAGACGAAGCAGGATTTATTTCTCCTATCAAATCCAATGCCCATCCTCTAAATGGCCATGGTTTGATGATCGAATGCAACTCACTTGCAGGGGCATGTTGAATTCCTGCATGTTTCTGACATTCTTCACATCCTTTAGCAAAGTCTATGCAATCTTTGAGCATGCTAGGCCAATACAAACCGTATCGAAATAGCAACCATTTCATTTTATGGCCTGCTTGGTGTGCCCCACATGCCCCATTATGGACTTCAGACAATGCTAAATATGCCTCACTCTCTCCTAGGCATTTCAATAATACACCCTCTTGGGTCTTTTTGAACAATTCGTTCCCCATGAGGAGATATGACAATGCTCTATATTTTGTTTTTCTATCCACCTTTAGAGTTGGGTCTGCTAAATAACTCTTCAATGGACTTCGCCAATCTGCATCTGACAAAGTATTTATGGCTAGTATTTCGAATCCCTGTTTCTCAGCATATCCCAATCTCATACTTTCCAGATCCGATGGTGTGAATCTAGTAGCCATAACTCTTCCCCTTAATTCGACCAAATCCTTAAAGTTCTTGGTAGACACTTTATAACCTGAAGCCAACTGCGCTAAGTCATTTGCTTCTTGGTTCTCTATTCTTGGTATGTGTTGAATATCCATGTATTCAAATTTCCTTAATAGCCTATTGACTATGCCGAAGTATACCATTAAATTTTCCTTTATGCACTTGTATTCCTTTGTGATTTGTTTGACCACTAATTCAGAGTCTCCTTTAATTTCGGCTCTGGTTGCCCCCAATTCCAACAAAGCTTCAAGTCCAACAATGAGCGCTTCATATTCAGCTTCGTTGTTCGAACAACGAGGACCATCTAATTTATACTTGAATTTTGTTGGAATTCCTTCAGGAGAAATTAGAAGGACTCCAACACCACTTCCATTCCTGTGGGTTGAACCATCAAAGTACAATTTCCATGGTTGCATTTCGACGTAACTCATGCTCGTCTGCTCAACCAACGAATGGTCCACAATGAAATCAGAAATCACTTGACCTTTCATAGCTTTTAAAGGCATGAAAGTCAATGAATATTCTGTTAAGGCTAAAGCCCACTTGCCAACTCTGTTATGCATTATTGGTTTTGAAAGCATATGTTTAATGACATCGAAATGAGATGAAACATAAACATCAACAGGTTTTATATAATACTTGAGTTTCATACAAGAGAAATACAAACAGAGACATAGCTTTTCTAAATTGCTATATCTGGTCTCTGCATCATTTAGCACTCTACTTAAATAGTATATGGCTCTTTCGACGCCATTGCTATCCTCTTGTGCTAGCATACTACCTATACTAACTTCAGAGGCAGATATGTACAATCTCATGGGCTTCCCCCATGATGGTGGAGACAAAATAGGAGGCTGAGAAAGATATTCTTTTATTCTGTCAAACGCCTCCTGGTGAGCTTCGTTCCATTCGAAGGCTTGACCTTGCTTCAGACGAAGTAACGGAGAGAAAGCTTGGGTTCTTCCACTCAGGTTCGAGATGAATCTTCTGAGGAAGTTAATTTTCCCTAGCAGAGATTGCAATTCCCTTTTTGACGCAGGTGCTTTCGTCTCCATTATGGCTTTGGTTTTGTTCTGGTTGATTTCGATTCCTTTCTTGTGGACCACAAAACCAAGAAAATCTCCAGCCTGCACAAAAAATGCACATTTAAGGGGATTCATCTTTAAGCCATGCTTTCTCATTCGCTCGAATGATTGGCTTAAATGATGCAAATGTGCTTATGCAGATATAGATTTGATGACTATATCGTCAATATATACCTGCATGAAGGTTTCGATGAAATCATGAAAAATTGAATTCATCGCCCTTTGATAAGTTGCCCCAGCATTCTTTAAACCAAAAGGCATTACCACCCATTCGTAGGTGCCTAAGGCTCCTGGGCAACGAAATGCTATTTTTGCAACATCTTCTTCAGCAATGAAAATCTGGTTATACCCAGAGTATCCATCTAACATACTCAAGTATTCGAACCCTGCAGCAGAATCTACTAGCATTTCTGCCACGGGCATGGAATATTCATCCTTAGGGGTTTCAGTGTTTAAATCCCTAAAATCTATGCAAATTCTTAAAGAACCATTTTTCTTAATAACGGGTACTATGTTTGCTAACCATTCGACGTACCTTGTTGTTCTGATGAATTTGCAGCGCATCAACCTTTCGATCTCAGCTTTAATTTTTATGAGAACCGCTGGTGCGAATCTTTTGGGAGTTTGCTTGATGGGCCTCTTGCCATCTTTGATTGGCAGTCTGTGTTCGACCAATTCCCTCTTTAAACCAGGCATCTCATCATAATCCCATGCGAAGCAATCTTTGTTTTCCTTAAGGACTTCGATCACTTTCTTCTTGAGGCCTGGGCTAAGTTTAGCACTTATGTAGGTTACTCTTTTCGTTTTTTCATCCCCTAAGTTGACTTCTTCGAGCGGATCCTGTGCCAACATTTTGGCACCTGAGTTTATGGGGTCCCTTTCGAAGCCTAAGGGTTCTTTATCATAGATGGCATCCAACCTTTGATCCATCTCAGACTCTTTGAAGGGTGAGCATTTCGAACCCTCCCCACTAACTTCGTTCGTCTTTATAGTTGATTTATTTATTTCAGCCTCTAAGGCCGCTTTTGATTCGTTCTCAGCCATATAGGCCGAAATCCTTTTGAAAAAGGTAGACTCAGTCATGGCTAAGGTTGTCGAAGTCCCAACCTGCTGGCCGTTTTTGTATAGTGCTTTCGACTTCCTCTTCTTCACTGATTATTGTTCTATCCCAGTAAAGGCCGTCATGACGAAGTGTCATGTAGTAGTGGGCGTTTCTAGTTTCATTAATCTCATCATTTGGAACACATGGAGCAATCTTTGCCAGATTTTTATCATAATCCCTTTTGTCAACTAAATTGACAGTTGACATAAAGTAACTCTGGTCTGCTTCGATGTTTTCCACGATTCCATCATCTCTCCACAGAACTAGTCGCTGATGCATTGACGAAGGAACTGCCCCCACGCCATGGATCCACTCTCTTCCCAGCAGCAGGTTATAGTTGGCCTTGGCTTCGATCACCATAAACATGGTGGGCCTACAGCTTGAGCCTATTGTCAATTCCAACTGGACCACCCCCAGTGTTTTGCCCACTTTTCCCTCATAATTGGACAGAACCATATTATGGGGTTTGATATCTCCTTCGCGGATCTCTAATCTTTTTAGCATGAAATGGGGTATCAAATTGACTGCAGCACCCCCATCCACTAGAACTTTGTTCACACCATGGATACCAACTTTCGCCCGAATGAAAAGTGGTTTGAGATGGTTCTTCATTGCAGGTTCTGGACGTTCGAAGAATGCATTTTGTTCCTCAACAGCCCCGTTGTCCATCACGTAGTAGCACACGGGCCTATGTTTCATCAAATCTGTGGTATCTTCCTCCTCATATTCGTTGATTTCGGTTTCCTGCCCAAATTCGCAGGGAAGCACAGACACCACGTTACAGTTCAAGTTGAATGAAGACTCCCCCTCCGATTCGAAGTTATCTGTTATCATATCTTCGTCCTCTTCTGGGCCTGGAGTGTATTCCTTTGGTTCATCGCGTTGTTCTTCAGAGAAGAGCCTCCTATTGACTGGAGGTTTATCTTCAGTTTGATTTTTTGGTTTGTTGGTGCTAGATTCACCTTGTATTTTCGTTGAAGTATCCCCTTTGTTTGCCACAGCTTCTCTCTCAGCCTTTCGAATCCTTTGCTGTCTGCGCCACTGGGATCTTGACATGGGGTTCCTTCCTTTGTAATTCTCTAATCTCACTTCCTCCCTTTTTGCCGTGTTGAATTTCCTCCTGTACGTCACAGCATGGCGTGCATTTCGTTCAGCGTTTTTCCATCTATCTTTGCCTTTGTCATTTCTGACTTGTAACCATCTATCGGTTGGCACTTCAGCAGGGAGTTTGAAAGTTACTCTTCGAGCAGCCTTGGGGTGAGGGCTATCAGGCCTTCGTTGTTTGTGTCTGCTGTCGAAACGTGGGCCCATCTGGGCAGTTTCTTGATGGTTCCAGCAAGGGGCGAAGGGAATCGTTTCGAAGGCCCTGGCCATGCTTTGGTCATACACAGCAGAACACCTTGGGAAAATCAAGCACTTGGTTGCCCCTTTGTAGCAGCGAAACACAAACTCCAGCAAACTTTCCCCAGCCTTGGGATAACACCTAAAAAGCTGGTTATCCTGGCGCCAATTGTTGCCAGTTCGAGCCCTCTGTACCCTTTCGAAATTCGCAGCAATTCTTTGATTGCAGAGGATGCTGCACCTGGGGCACAATATCATGCCCGAATCTCCTTTGTGGCATGTCATGAGATGATCTTTGAGACTAGCATCTCCGGTGTGATTATCCCCCATTCTGTACTTTTCTTTTTCTAAGTATTTTTCCACTTCCTCCATCTCAGAGCGAGGTCTTTCCATGTCCACCATATTTATTTCCACATCCCCCTCTTTAGCTTCATCATCACCCCATCCTGTGGGCTTTATATCCTCAATCTGAACCTTCGAACTCTCTGGGGCAGAATATTTGACCAAATAGTCAAATTTCCCACTGGGTTCCCCCAGAGTGTCCCATATTTCCTTTTGAGGGGAAATTGGCTGCGTAATTTGGAGTTTCTCCAATTCCAGCCTCAAACTTTCAGTGCCTTGTGTTAATCCTTCGTTTTGATTCCCCTGGCCTTCAGTAGCCTGGGTTTCTCCTGCAACAGCTATAGGTGCAGCAATCGAAGTCTCTGGCGTATTCTGGATGTCTTCAGTGACCTCCTCGCTGACTTCGACCATCACCCAGTTTTCAACTCCAGTACCTTTCTCTTCTGTTAGGGCGTCGCTTCGATCAGTTTCCACCATGTTGACCTCTCAAATGCATGCAGGCTCGGAGTAGTTGGTGTCTGCAACGTCCAAGGGATCTTCGTCCACTTTCATCTTCGCCTTATCAGCAAACTTTAGTCTGCCATCTTTGATCGCGTTTTGAATCAAGTCCCTGAAAAGAAAACATTGTGAGGTCTTGTGGCCTAGGAAACTATGATATTTTCAAAATCCCCTCTTCTTTCTCTGATCCAAAGGAGGTATTTTGACATTCGATGGCACAATTAGTTGGCCATCTTTGACAAGTAAGTCAAAAATTTCGTCACATTTAGTGACGTTGAAGGTATAAACCTTCTTTGGAAATTTGTCGCTTTTTCTCATTTTCAACAATATCTTTCCCTTTTGTGGGAACTAACATTTTGCAGGAGTAAGGCGGGGCCTGTTTTAATTCAGCGAGGTCGATTTCGACCTCTTCGAACTCGAATTCAGGGTATTCTTCTGCTTCCTCAGTCCCAACATAGGAAATCCTTTCTTTCTTGATATTCTTAAAGACTCTGGCTTTTTCGGCCTTTAGTCTTTCGACCTGTCGAACCCTATCGGCTAACTGAGCCATATCCCTCAAATACTGAGTGTCTAGTTTCTTTCGAATAGAATAATCCAAGCCACCAGCGGCCATTTCGACTAACTCATGTTCAGGTACTACTGTGTAACATCTGGATTTCAAAAGCCTAAATCTATTCAAATAATCATCTATGGGTTCGGTGAACTTTCTCTTAACACTGGCCAGTTCCTTCAAACTTATTTTCGATTGTCCCATGTAAAATTGTTCATGGAATAATCTCTCTAAGAGAGCCCAAGTGTCAATAGACCCAGGGGGCAAAGTGGTAAACCATGTGAAGGCGTTTTTTGTCAAGGAACTTGGGAAGTATTTGATCCTAAGATCTTCATTATTGGCTATATCTCCCGCTTCGGTCAGATATCTCGCTATGTGTTCGACTGTTGACTCATTAGTATCCCCAGCGAACTTTGTAAATTTAGGGACTTTATATCCCCTTGGTAAATCAGTATGCATTATGCAATCCAATATAGGAGAAGCGTAATTTGGCCTCCTCATTCCTGTGTTGAGGCCATTCTGGGCCATGACCCTCTCTATCATGGTGGTTAGGTTGTTTTCTGCCAAGATATTATCGTTTCGAATCCTATGAACGACGGCATCGGCATCTTGATTTCGACCAACCAAAACAACTCCCCTAGGTTGTTCTTCTCGAAATTCTGGGGCTTCTGGCCTTTCGACCCTTGCCCCTGGTTCCATAATTTCCCTTTGTGGACCTGGGATTATTGGGGCTTCTAACCTTGGTGCCCTGGCCCCTAAGTTAACTTCTTCTCTGGGTGGTCTATAAATTGGGTCGTTAGCAATTTGTTCTATAACAGGCATGTTTGTTCGAAATCCTGCCTGGTTCTGCCTACGCCTTTCTGGAGGAGCAAAGAAATCTGCTATTCGACTCATATTGTCAGCGTTTTCCCTGTTCGTCACAGTCACATTCTGCACTATTGGGGCAAATATCTCCTGCATGGTTTGCGCTAACACCCCTATCATATTATGGTTACTGTCATCCATCAATTGCCTAAAAGCCAACTGGTTATCTGTGGTTAGGATAGGCAATGTGCTATAACCCACCGACCCTTGGTTATTTGTCATAAACTGATTCACCCCAGACCCAGACCCTAGTTGTGGAGATGAATTCGATGTGGAATTGTGTAAACCTGCCATAAAAGATGTTGGCATTCCATAAGAGGAATTTATGATTCTATTCCCATCAAAACCGGGTGGTCTAGTTAATGGGGTGGCGAAATGGGATTGTGTCCCTGATGGTGGAACGAATCCCCCAGGGTAGCCCATAGTTCCAGTATTTCCTAAGATCGAACTATTAGTTGATATGCCACTTACTCCATTGGTGGCTATGTTACTGGTCGAAGATGCAACAGACTGTGCATTCGAAGGGATTACATTAGAGGTTCCGCTCGAAGTGGACGCGTTAGTGCCTGTTACATGTGGGCCACTTTGGTCCCCTTGTTGATTGTCTGAATTAGACATTTTGTCCAAACGTTTTCTTCTGGATAAAGGTTGGTTGCTGTTGGTTATCTTACCACTTCTTAGGTTCATAAAACAGCAAACTTCTCAAGTTCCAACGTTTTTGTAATGGTTACGTCTCAACAATCCTTAATTCTGATATCCAATTATTGGTCCCACCGGGTGTGCCAATTTGTTTCCAGTGATTTCTGGTAAACAACCGCTAGTCTTCCAAACTATCGAATAATCTTTCTTACTGTTATTCAATCCCTCTGGTAACTCACAGGATCGACTAGATTGATCCTAGGACTCCTTGGATATTAAGGTTACTCTCACAATCGAACAAATATTCATGGTTGATATTGTATAAGTGTTTGGCTTGTTTCGATCTCTCTCTCTAAGAGTCTAAAGATGTAATCAAAATGTGTATGAAAACTAAGTTATACGAATAAATGCTAATTGTAATGCTAATTGTAAAGACATATAAAACTGCAGGAAAATGAAGTGAATGGTTTCGACTTACAAAACGGTTAACATAAAAGGTTTCTGGAATGTAGAAGTTGAAATGTGAAGAAAGCGTTTAATGCAAGAAATTTGTAAATGATTTTAAGTAAAAGTATGTGTCCGAAAGACAAAACTTGAAGGTAAAGGTATGGAAAATGTGACAGTTTTCTGAAATATAAAGTGTTCGAAATAGAAAGAAAACGATAAAACGTAAAACTTTGAGGAAGAGACTTCGAAGTGAAAAGACTGTAAATAAGAAAACTTGTAAATGTTGTTTGACAAAAAGAATAAAGGAAAGTACTGGAAATGGTAAAAGGTTTTCATTAAATCAGAAATACATGGTGCTATCATACATACATTTCTCTTGCATTCGTTTCCTTTGCCATGTGGTAGTTTGAATGTTATTGAGTATTTTGTATAATAGATATGACACACTGAAATCCTAATACTAAGACTTCTATTTATACTAATTCGACCCTAACGGTCTCGCTATAGGATTATGCCACGTTTCGAACATGCAAGACAATGCTTCTTTCATCTTTCCACGTGTCCCCAAATGCTCCAACACATAACTTTCAAACTTTGAAAGTCCCGCTTCCATTTGAATTTTAAATGCTTTGGTGTTTCTCCGTTTCGAGCGCTCTCCCCAAACACAGCCTCGCTGTTGTTTCGAGACTCCTTTAGATACGTTCCCATAATTGCCGCTCGAAGCTCCAAGCTTTGACACACTTATTCGAAATACTGCTTCTACTACTTCGAAATATGACGTCTAATTCCATTTCGATCAAAACGTTTAACTTATTTGCCTTCTAAATAACATTATCAAAATCTTCAGCCAACAACAGTGCACAGTTGACTTTTGATCAGTTGACTGAAAAATTCATTTGTCAATCCAATGGATTTGCAATGTTTTGAACTATGTCATTAGGTCAAGATGATGAAATTTAACTCTTGAAATCATGTTTCAAACCAATTGATCATTTGCTAGGTCAAAAATCAGAAATGGCACCTTCTCAGTCAAAACCCTAATTTTGACCATTTTGCCCTTTTGATGATTTGATCAAATTTCTTGGGGAATTATGGTCCAAACTTGATCAAATGATACATATGATTCTAAGATGTTGATGTGGATAAAAAATTATGAAGTTTGACTAAAAATTGGCCATGGTTGACTTTTTCCCCAATACAGTTGATTTTTAGGTCAACTGTCCAATTGACTGATCAAAAATGTGATTCAAGGCTTGAAACTTGGCATGAGTAATATTGGGGGTACCCAATGATCCTTGAAAGTCAAATGAAGCATTGATAGTCCAGAAATCATTGTGCAAACTCAAACCCTAATTTTGGTCATCAGTGCATGAGGAGGTGTCTTGAGCTGGTCAAACCTTAATGCAGTCTTGAGTCAAAGAGATCTTGTGAGAAAATTCTTGATAAGTGAGAGGGAAAATTTTGGGGTACAATACCTTCCATTTTTACCAATATGGTATGAGATAAAAATACCTAAACCACCTAATGTGACTTGTATTATTATTGTCGATCACTCGCATTAGCCAAAACCATCAGACAGAGTTGTCATCTCAACGATGCCGCTTGAGCAGAAAATTCTTGAACCTTCTTATTATTCCTTGTTTTTGTTTATCACAAGGCTATCAATCCCTCTATCAAACTCAATCTCATTCTTTTACACATGTACCTCTTTTGATAACTTTTGTGTAAACATCCAAGACCTAAATGGGGAAGGCAAGTGTAAAAATGAAGGCTACATTTTGGCTATGACACTTATCATTATTGTAACACATGTGGAGTGTCTTTTGATGAGTCACAATAAGTTCCAATGGCAGCATGTTAGAATTGAAATGGACTCAATGTTTATGGAAATAATATATGCTAATAATCTGACCCTTTCAAGTCATTCAAAGGAAAGAAACAATAGTGGAATAACCATTAACTTATTGAGTGTTGAGGCTACAAGAATTGGTGTAGTTATGTCCCTTTTAAGTTTGTATCATGTCACTCTTTTATTGGGGATGGACACAATAAAGAAAATTAAGAGCCTTGTTATCAGTTGTTACAACCCAGTTATTCACCCTCAGCAAGTCCTTTTGTCTGCTTGTTTATTACCTCATGTTTTTATATTTGTTAGTTTGTCTACAACTCAACAAATGAATGGGAGTAAGAAAATGATACAGGAAGCTCTCACACACTTGGCACTAATTGTTGGTGATATAACAAGGTTAGAATATTTAGTGTCTCATGTTTATTTGGTTACTTGTTTTCCATTCATGGGATTGGACGATGGTAGTTGTTGGACATTACATGAAAAGTTGATGTTAACAAGTGGGAGTGAAGATCATTTCTATCTTTGAAAACATGTTGGTGATGTTAGAAGAGTACTACTATTCATATGTTCAGATGCATAAACTTTGACAATGGAAAATTCACAAGAGTTCAAAAGGAAATATGTGGGATCAATTCTATTCTCTCTTCTATCTTCTCTCTGGTGGAATTCTTATTCTATTTCTTTCTTATCTTCTACACAATTTAATTGCACTATTCCTTCTAATTCCTAATATTGTTACATTGAGAGTAAAATTTATGGTAGGAGCAATCTTCACAACCTTAAGGACAAGATTGTTTTTCAAGATTGGTGGAATGTAATGAATTAAACCCAAGTTCTATAAACTCTTTATAATAAATAGTGGTGAGTCACTACCATTTAGAAAGATCTAGATAGTGAGTAATTGGTTTATGTCTAATAATTTTGGAATTAAGTAAACTTATTGCATTCTTTCATATTTTCAATGTACAGGGGAGAGCCAATTATATAGCTAACTAACAAAGCATAAAAGGCTTAACTAATACAGTTACATCTAATCTAAGAATAACTATAATTAGTTATTTACATCATGTAATAGCCCCTCACAAGTTGGACTATGGATGTCTAATAGGCCAAGCTTGGAAACCAAGGAATCAAAGGAGGAAGCGGGTAACGGCTTGGTGAGAACATATGCTAATTGAGCAGCAGAAGAAACTGGTAGGAGGTGAATGAGACCAGTTTGGATTTTCTCACGAATGACATGGCAGTCAATTTCAATATGTTTTGTCCATTCGTGGAAAGTTGGGTTGTGGGCAAGGTAGATAGCACTTTTGTTATCGCAGTAGACTGAACTAGGTTGATCAAAGGAGATGTGAAGATCCTTAAACAAATACTGCAGCCATTGTAATTCACAAGTTAAGCTAGCCAAAGCCCTATATTCTACTTTTGAACTTGATCTGGATACCGTGGACTATTTTTTAATTTTCGGGATAAGAGGGAGGTGCCAAGGAACACACAATAACCAGTCACGAATCTGTGAGTAGCAGGGCAACATGCCCAATCTGAATCTGCGAAACCAGAAAGTTTGAGGATGGAGAAGGAAGAATAGAACAGACCCTTGGCAGGAGCACCTTTGAGATACTTAAGGACTCGAATAGCTGCTGAATGATGAACTTGCAGAGGTTGTGATATGAATTGACTGAGTTGTTGAACGATGAAGGCAATGTCAGGCATGGTGGTAGTCAGATATAGAAGTTGTCCAACAAGCCTCGTATAAGCTGATACATCCTCAAAATATGGTGAATCAGTATCATGAAGTTTCAATGAGGAATCAAAGGGAGTTGAACTAGGTTTAGTAGCCAATAAACCACTGTCCTCAAGTAACTCCAAAGCATGCTTTATTTGATTGAGAAAAATGCCTTGAGTGGATCTTGCAACTTCCAAACCAAGAAAGTATTTTAGCTTACCAAGGTCCTTGATTTTGAATGTGGAATCAAGGAAACATTTAACAGAGTGAATTTCCTGCAAATCATTACCAGCTAAAACAATGTCATAAATGTAGACTAATAAGGCAGTAAAATGAGAGTCATGTGATTTAGTGAATAAGGAATGATCAGCAGAAGAATGAGAGTAGCCAAGGGAGATAAGGGCCGTGGATAATTTTGAAAACCACTGTCTGCTAGCCTGCTTCAGTCCATATAAGGACTTATGTAATTTGCAGACTTTGTTGGCAGAAGAGGAAGAGGGCAAGAATCTATGAGGCAGATCCATATACACTTCTTCATACAGATCACCATGAAGGAAGGCATTATTGACATCGAGTTGTTCCAAGTTCCAACCCTTGATGGAAGCCACTGATAGTAGGGTTCGAATTGTGGTAAGTTTCGCAACAGGTGAAAAAGTGTCAAAGTAATCCACACCCTTCAGCTGAGTATATCCTTTTGCCACCAAACGGGCCTTGTATCGTTCAATGGATCCATCAGCATGATGCTTGATCTTGTAAACACATTTGCAACCAATTGGTTTCTTACCTGCAGGCAAATAAACAACAGACCAAGTATTTGTGGATGCAAGAGCATCTAACTCAGATTTCATAGCATTATTCCAATAGTCGAACTTGCAGGCTTGTTTATAGGTTTTGGGTTCTGAGAGAGAGCTAATGGATAGACAAAATAATTTGTGATCTGGACTACACTGGTTATAAGACAGTACAGAAGAGAGAGGATAATTGAAGTTACATGTGTCAGATGCTGGCAGCATTGAGGATAGCAAATTGCAGTGGTAATCAGAGAGATAGGCTGGAGGTTTGGTATGTCTATTTGATTTTCTGGTTGGTAAGGGGGGGTTGGAACAGGGGGAATCAGTAATGTCATTTGAGGGAGAAGAGAATCTGGAAGGAGAAGAAGTCTTGGACTGGGGGAGAGAGGGAGGAGAAGAAGGTTCATTTGGTGGAGTTAAGGGTGGTGGAATGTTGGTGAGGATAACAGGTGGGTCAAGTAGAGGAGGACCAGCATTTGAAATTGTAGAATTAGGTGCAGTTGTAGGTGAGGTTGATGCAAAGGGAAACACAGTTTCATAAAAGACTACATTTCTTGAAACATAAAACTCATGTGTGATGGGATCATAAAGAAGAAAGCCTTTTGTGCCTTCCCTATAGCCAAGAAAGATGGATTTTCTTGATCTTGGTTCAAATTTTATATGATGGTTATGTAATGTGGAAGAGTAGGCAAGGCAGCCAAAAACTCTTAAATGGTTAAGATTGGGAGGAGTAGAATGGAGTGTTTGATAGGGGGATAGGTTGTTAAGGAGAGGAGTGGGAAGACGGTTTATAATGTGAATGGCTTGTTGTATAGAAAGGTTCCAAAGGTTATGAGGAAGGTGAGAGTGAAAAGAAAGGGCATGTGCAACGTTCAGAATGTGCTGGTGCTTTCTTTCCACAATACCGTTTTGTTGAGGTGTTTCAACATAGGACCTGTGATGGATAATGCCTTTAGAAAGGTAGAAGTTTGTCATGAGAAACTCAGGGCCATTGTCACTACGAATGCATTTGAGTTTCTTACCAAACTGAGTTTCTATGAAGGAGATGAAATGGACTAAGTGAGTTCTGGTTTCACTTTTATTGGTCATAAAAATTGTCCAAGTAAACCTATTGTAATCATCTACAAGGGTTAAGAATTACTTATGACCACATATGGAAGAGGTAGAAAGAGGTCCCCAAATATCAGCATGAATTAAATCAAAAAGGGCTACAAATTTAGTAGTACTATGAGAAAAAGGCAAATGTTTTTGTTTAGCCAAATGGCAAGTATTACAAGGTTGGTGATTGTTATTGAAAGTGACAAAAGGAAATTGAGAGGAAATACATTTGTGTATATAAGGACTTAAGTATCCTAGTCTAAAATTCCAAATAGTGTCATGATCATGCTTGGAAGGATCTAATTGAGGAGAGATGAAGGTGTTGACAGAACCAGGTGTGTGTGGTAAGGCTTTAGGTGGGGTAGCATCAAGAACATACAATTTGCCAATCCTTCTAGCTGTAAATCCAGTCATCTTGGGATGGAACAACTGCACAATTTGACAACAATTAGGGAAAAGTTTCACATCATATAATGAGGAGTCAAAAAGGGTAGTGACTGATATAATATTGATATGAAACGAAGGAAAATAGTAAACATTGTGAAGGACAAGGGATTCACATAACAGAACTGAACCAACAATAGTGGTAGTGATCGTGTCACCATTAGGCATGGTCATAGATTTAGGTGCAATGTGATATGTGGAAAGAAAACTAGTAAAGGTATGAGTGATGTGGTCTGTGGCACCTGTGTCAACGATCCACCAATTATGAAAAGAAATATTGGAAAGATTCTTACTAGAAGAAATGTGGGGAGAGGTATGGGATACAGAATTGGCAGCAAAAACAGAATTAACAGATGAAGGTGAAGGGAATTGCAAGTTGGATTGTTGAAGTAGCTGTAAGATCTGAGTATATTGCTCTTGGATCGTGGACAAAGTGCTTGGGCCATTGGTTAATATGGAAGCAGAGGTGGATGATGCCTCAAGTTGAGTAGAGCCAGCATCTTGAACAGAGTTTACCGCAGATTCACCTAAATTCCCCGCAGATGTAGTATGCTGGCGCTGACGAAAACCAGGAGGATAACCATGCTTCATGAAGCAAGTCTCGATAGTGTGATTGGTGCAACCATAATGGGTACAGAGTCGGTTACCACGGCCATCGGAGGAATATCGATGGCCACGACCACGCCCACAGTTGGTAGAAGGATGAAAAGGTGTCGTAGAGAAGTGATTCACCGATGACTGAGACTCAATTGAGGAAGCAGAGGTTGAAAGAAGGTTGGATTGACGTTCTTGCTGAAGAACCAGATTGAACGCATTATCAAGGGTTGGTAGCGGAGACATCAGCATGATCTGCGAGCGAACATGAGAGTATTGATCCCCAAGACCTTTCAAGAACTTGATCACTTTATCTTGCTCCTTGAATTTGCGTAGATCTGAAGCAGCACCACAAGAGCACGGTATAGCTCAAGTACGGTCATGAATTGGGCAGAAATTCTCGATTTCTTCCCAAAGCGTTACCAATTTTGTGAAGAACGAAGAAATGTCCAATGTTCCTTGTTGAAGGCGAGCAACTTCTTCTAGAATATCAGCGATACGAAAAATGTCTCCCTGAGAGAACTGATTTTCCAAACTTTTCCATACAAGAGAGGCGCGATCATACCAGAGAAGAGATTTTACGATTTCTTAAGAAATAGAGCGTTGAAGCCATGAAAGGACGAGATTGTTGCATCGAAGCCAAGGTTCATACAGAATATCAGAGATAGGCGGAGGAGAAAGGCTACCATCAACGAACTTGATTTTGTTCTTGGAGATAAAGGCAACTTTCATCGATCTAGACCAGATCTGATAGTTTTTGTTATCAAGAACAGATTGACAAGAATAAGGGAAGGATTCTCATTAGGATGCATGTAGTAGGGATTGGACGGATTGGTAGCAAAATCCGAGTAAGGAATCGCCAAAGTCAAGGTGATGCAGCAAAAAGGGGGAAGAAGGTCCGTAGGCGCGAAGACGAAGAAGAAGACGCAAAGAAGGTGAAAAAAAAAACCGCGGAAAAAAAATTCAAACTGATACTATGTTAATTTTAGAATGAAGTAAACTTATTGCATTCTTTCATATTTTCAATATACAAGGGAGAGCCAATTATATAGCTAACTAACAAAACATAAAAGACTTAACCAATTCAGTTACATCTAATCTAAGAATAACTATAATTAGTTATTTACATCATGTAATAATGTCAATGTTATAAATAAGTATTTAATAAATGTAATTATCAATTAATAAATAAAAAAAATTTAAATTTATTAGTATTTTTTAGTGTAATTTCTCTTTATTTCTCTTAACCTCAACAACACTTGATAATATTTTCTGCCAGAGAATTCATTGTCAAGTAACTAAAAATAGAGACATCATTGTTTTACAATACACGAAACAAAGAAAAGTCTCCATATGTATTTTTATGTCGAATCTGAATCTATCTGATGCCTAACTAAACAAGAGAAACACAAATAGAAAAATTAAACTAAAGTATAACTTTATTCCTTCTATTTTGCTTTATAAAAAGAAACATTATAAAAGCTACTTTTCAATATATTTAGTTCAAATCAAACTTTAAGACTTTTATATTCATTTTCTTTTTGAATAAAATTTTAGTCTACATAATACTTTATAACATTTTATTTTCCAAATTGGGGGTCACAAGTTTTAATTTCTTTCTTTTGACAATTTCAAATGTTCATATTAATTTAGGAAATTAAGAGACAATAATTATCTAACGATATTTCATGTTATGCAGCACGCCGAAAGGAAATAAGCAGCAACTATAAATCAAAAACAAAATTTGTCTCCAACTGTAAAGACAATTACTACAATTGCCAAGTTTAATTTTTCATGTTGTAATATTCAAAAGTAGTATCTAGAAGAAGAAGAATAATAGTAATACCAAATTATAATTAATATGATAAGTGCTTTTAATGTATTAATATACTGATTATTTAGAAAATCGAACTAAATTATATTAAAAAATCATCCAATTAAATTGAATAATTTTAATTTATTTAAAATCAAACTGAATCAAAATTATTACTTTTATATATCAGTTAGAAGACCGTTATTCTCAAAAGTTATATTTTTTTCAAACTTTATAAATAAATTTTTTTTTATTTTTAATTTCAATTCAATTTTATTTATATTTGATTTGATTCAAGAATTATTTATGTAATACATGTTCGGTCCATCAACCAAATATCATATCTCGATTATTTTCACTTTAGTTTAATTAGGTTGGGCAATTTTTTTAACAATTCAAAATATGATTATCGAACAAAGGCATGAATAATGCAAACGGAATATCAAATATATTCTTCAAATTAAAGATTTACATTGAATTATTTTTTGGTAAACAAAAGAATATTGAATACATTTTTATGTGAACAGAATATCGAATATCTTATAGCATGCGTAAATTCAACTTATTAACTAAATATTTTAACGTGTTTCATTATTGGATGAAAAATGTCGTTATTATGCCTAGTCATGATCTTGGTAAGGTCAAATAAGACAAACACTATCCTCTACCAATTTTTTTCTCTTAATATTATAAAATATTGCTACCAACTCAAATATTATGCATTAAAATTTTCAAAAGTTGTTGCTCCTAAGACAAGACGTGCATGGAAAATCATCACAAATCCATAAACTAAATTTGAAAAGTAAGACATGGTGAGCACATAGTTTATACAAGTTATAACCACCTCTTCTTTTTCTCTATATAAAGACACCAAACTTTAGGACATAAACATCAAAAACCAAAACCTCAACTAAAACCTCAGAAAAACCAAAACCTCAAAAACCATACCCTAAAATCATTTTTCAATGGCTTCATTTCCTTTGGTAACAACTCTTTTAGTTTTATTTCCCTTTCTTTTCTCAACTATTGTTTATGGTTACTCTCTAAGTTCCATAAAATCATGGTGTAACCAAACTCCTTATCCTCAAACATGTGAGTATTATTTAACCAACAATGCTTTCAACCAAACCATAAAGAACAAATCCGATTTCTTCAAGGTTTCGCTTCAACTCGCGATCCAACGAGCACAAAAGGGCGAACAAAATACTCATTCTCTTGGCCCCAAGTGCCGTAACGCGCAAGAAAAAGCTGCTTGGTCTGATTGTCTTGAACTCTATGATTTCACAATCCAAAAGCTTACTCAAACAACCGACCCTAATTGCAAACATACCGATTCCCAAACATGGCTTAGTACGGCTTTGACGAATCTCGAAACATGCAAGAATGGATTTTATGACCTAGGTGTCACAAACTATGTCTTACCTTTGATGTCAAATAATGTAACAAAGTTGTTAAGTAACACCTTGGCTATCAACAAGGTTCCTTACCAAAAACCTAGTTACAAAGATGGATTTCCATCATGGGTTAAGCCCGGTGATCGGAAGCTTCTTCAAACTTCCTCGGCCGCCTCGAATGCGAATGTCATCGTTGCTAAAGATGGTTCCGGTAAGTATACAACCGTGAAGGCCGCGACCGATGCTGCGCCGAGTGGTAGTGCAAGGTATGTGATATATGTGAAAGCTGGTGTTTACAATGAACAAGTTGAGATCAAAGCAAAGAATGTCATGTTGGTAGGAGATGGTATTGGGAGAACAATAATCACCGGTAGCAAAAGTGTTGGAGGTGGTTCCACTACCTTCCGTTCAGCAACCGTTGGTAAGCACTTATAATAACACTTTATTACATCATTATTTGCTTGCAAAACTTTTTATAACAAACATGCAACTTTTATCTCAACAAACAATCATAACCATCATTCATATTGTTAGGTTAGATATCACCTCTCACGTTTGAATTCAGAATCTTACAATTCTATGAGTTTCTCATGATTGTTATCTATAGAAAAAGTGATAAACACTATTATTTTTTCAATCATTAGATTAACAAAATAGTAGATCTGTGGTTGGAGATGCTAGTTGCAAATGATCGAAAATGAACTTCAATGAAATTTATTAATATTTAAGGAAAAGTAATTAGTTATTGGTTAACTATACACTTACATACATATTGGTATACATAACAAATAATCTATCGTAGTCTATTTAGACTAACGATCAATATCATATTTATTACTTTATTAATTACAAATTTCATGCATGCTGTTAACCAATAATTAAACTATCAATAAGTTATTGTCCTATATTAAATATTATTTTCATGCTTTGGAAGTGAGCCGGATTATTTCAAAGTAATAAAAAAAATACATATTACTTTATATATTTTAAATTATTAATTATTTATTTATTTCCAAATTAGGTTACATTAATTTTTAATATTATCATCATAATTATTTTGATGATTAACTATTTATTTATTTATTTATTTATTTATTTATTTCTGGTCGCATGTCTATATATATAGCTTCTAATTAACTTATATAAATTTTGTTTATATAGCTTAAGAAACCATCTATATCAAAATTAGTTTATAACAGTTTAAAAAATAGAAGTCATAATCATTATCTGTTGGAATGTCAATTTACATAAGCTAGATAGGAACTAGTAGTATTATATATGTTTTATATTAAATATTTCTACTAGGGTTTAGTTTTAAAATATATATATAGAAATTGATAGTCAATGCAACTTTTCTTTAATAACAATATTTTTTCATTTCTGTTGCCTTGTACTCCACTCTAGTTGAACACATTATTAAAATTTAAATCAATAATTTCAATCAAATAGACAGGTTTTTGAAGAAGGTTTTGTGTAATTTAACTGCAGTTTTTAACTATAATAAAATTAATAAAAATTTTATTTAACTATAATTTAATGGTAATATTAATAATTTTATTTTTTATTTTTCCAGCTGCGGTTGGTGATGGGTTTATTGCTCAAGACATCACATTTAGAAACACAGCTGGAGGTGCAAATCATCAAGCTGTTGCATTCCGGTCGGGCTCCGATCTTTCGGTATTTTACAAATGTAGCTTCGAAGGATATCAAGACACACTATATGTTCATTCAGAGAGACAATTTTATAGAGAATGTAACATCTACGGAACCGTTGATTTCATCTTTGGCAATGCCGCGGTAGTGTTACAAAGTTGCAACATTATCGCAAGAAACCCGCCACAAAAAACAATCACACTCACCGCTCAAGGACGAACCGATCCAAACCAAAACACCGGAATAATAATTCACAACTCTAGGGTTACAGCCGCGTCGGACTTAAACCCTAGCTCGGTTAAATCGTACCTCGGTCGCCCGTGGCAAAAATATTCAAGAACCGTTTTCATGAAAACTTCTATTGATGGTTTTATTAACCCTGCTGGTTGGTTGGAATGGAGTGGTAATTTTGCTTTGGATACTTTGTACTATGCTGAATATGCTAATACAGGTGCAGGAGCTTCCACTTCAAATAGGGTTACATGGAAAGGTTACCATGTTCTTACTAGTGCTTCTCAAGCCACACCATTCACTGTTGGAAATTTCATTGCTGGAAGTTCTTGGATCCCGAGCTCCGGCGTGCCTTTTACCGCCGGACTTTGAATGTTTATATGGAATCGCAACGAATTAATCAGAATCAGAGTGAAACTTTGATTTTGTTAAATTCGCTGTTTATCCATACATTCATAATTTATCATTTGAAATTATGTTACATTATTATTTGTTGAATATAAATGTGTTATTAATTTATTGGCTGTCCTATTGTAATATTGTACTAAGAAATAAGAATAATTTAGCATGGCCAATAAATTATTTGTATTGTTAGTTGCATTGTTTATTTTAAAGAATTATTGGTCTTTGTTTAATTGTATTTGAGTCAAGAAATGAATAAAGGTGAAAGTTTTATCGAACTTCTTGTCATTTTCTATTTGTCTATGTTATGTTATGCAAGAATCACTATAGGTGGTTGAAAAATTCTTGCTTTTTTTGGAAATGAATATTATTTAATTATGTATTAATTATTTGTTATTATTTTAGTTTAGTGAAATTGGTTTCATTTTCTGGATGATGATGTATGAGATGAGAATGGAATTTGGTTCATGTCAAGTTGAGAAATTAATTTGAAGAGAGACTTTGAATGAATAATTAAGAGTTATTTAATTGGATGCCAACAGCTAGTTTGTAGTATAGTCCATGTATATCAATATCATTGACTTCTTAACAATGCAAAATAAACATCTGTCACTTCTTGTACATATAATTAATTAAATAAGCTGCACAATTATCTCATGATTCAATCATGTCAACTTTTGCTTGTAAGATATGAAATCTAGATATGTAATAGGATAGGTGTTCTATACTCCCTCCTGCACCTATTATAAATAACAAAGTATTTTTATTCATTAAACAATTGATATATTTAATATATAATAATAACCAAATACATTAATTAAATCAATTATTTAATAAAATAATATTTTTTATTATTTACAATAGTGACCAAATAATATATGTCTTTTATTTTTGTATTATATTGCTAAGAAAAAAATTCATAGAACCATAATCAATAAAAGTCAATCATTAATTTCATTACTTTTCCATTAATTAAAAAACCACATCATTTTGAATCAATTTTTTTAACGTTAATGGAACGGTATGGACGGTAATAATAGGTAATAATATTTTTATAACGTTATGTACAGTGATAATTATTTTGATAACTTAATTTAAAATTGAAAGATATTATAGAAATTAAATGACAGTTTAATTTTATTTAAATTTTAGTTAACTTGGCTTTTGTCTCAGGGTCAATTAACTTGACTTCTGACTTTACATAATTGATTAATATAATTTTATTTTTTAACATCTATTTTACTATATTATGTCTCAATTGAATATGTTTATTTTTATCATTGAGTGAGTTGTTCTTTGTCACAGTTATTTTCGATTGAGAATCACAATGCAATGATACTGATGTAGTTGGTTTAATTCCTAAAGGAATATTAGATAATAGGTTTTTTAACCACTCAACTTCACTACCAGCCAATTCCAGAGCTATGAACTCCAATTCCATGGTTGATATAGTAATAATAGATTGTTTGATTGATCTCCATATAATTGCACCTCCACCGAGTTTAAACACATAACCGCTACTGGTTCCTTTCCTGAACTCCAAGCAACTGGTACACCACCTAACATAAACACATATCCTGTTGTAGATTTTTCGATCCTCAACATCATTACACCAACTCGAGTCAGTGTATTCCACTAACTTGCACTCTTTTCCTTTATCAACTATAGGAAATAAAATGTCATAGTCGAGAGTTCCTTTGAGATACCTCAATATCCTCTTCGCCGCTGCTAGGTGTGATACCTTTGCCTTCTGCATGAATCTACTTATGATACCTACACTGTATGCTAAGTCAGACTGTTGCAACTTCTTTTTAAATCACAGTCACCACCCTTATTTTTTATCCTAAAGGAAGGGAGTATAAAGGAATAACCCTAGAGTTCAGAGATTCTAAGTTTGGACTCGGTTCTAGATGGGGGGAAGGTGTTAGGCACCTCTCATCTACCTTATTCGCAAGGATACTAGGTTTAGAAGCACGTTTTTAGGAAATAGGATTTTAATTTTAAACAGGGGGAAAAGGTTTGAATTTTAGTTAGGGGGACTCGCCACAATTTTAATTGTATGCCTACATATCCTCTTAGGAGGAATCTGAGTCTCATTTCGTAGTTCGCGGTTGGTTTGTATTTTTTTTATAAGATTGCTTAGAATTTCTTTCGAATTAACCATGAACCTTGTTTGGGTTATAAGTTGAGTGATCGTAGATGCAGTTTGAAGTTTGATTCGAAGAAAATTCTATTTAATCTTTTTTTGAAAAAATAATCTTGAAGTTTTGATTAATTTAGTAGAAAAAATAGTTTGTAATTGGTTAGTTGTATTAAGACGTAGAGCGGGGGAGTCTGATCACTACGCCAAAAAGGACTTTAGACAGCGCACCTTAGACAACACTTTTATAGAAAAGCGCTGCTATAAGTAAATTAAAAAATAAAATACGGAAACTCTATACGAAAATGAGTAAAAGCGCTGATAAAAGGCCGGCCTTAAACAGTGCTTCTGAAAAGCGTTGCTAAAAGGGTTGCTTTAGAAAGCGCTTAAACAAAGCGCTGATAAAGGACCACATTAGCCAACGCTTCTCCTAAGTGTTGTCTAAAGTCATATAAATTTAAAAAAAAATAATCTTAAAAGCGCTGCTAAAAGGGTTGCTTTAGAAAGCGTTGGTAAATGATCACATTAGCCAGCGCTTTTCCTAAGCGCTGTCTAAAGTCATATAAATTTTTAAAAAAAATCTTAAAAGAGTTGCTTTAGAAAGCGCTTAAAAAAAGCGCTGGTAAAGGACCACATTAGTCAGTGTTTCTCCTAAGCGTTGTCTAAAGTCATATAAATTTTTAAAAAAATCTTAAAAGCGTTGTTAAAGGCCCATATTAGCCAGTGCTTCTTAAAAGCGCTGTCTAAAGTCATATAATTAGAATTAAAAAATAGAATCCCTCCAAAACTCGTTTCTATTCACAGAACTCGTTTCTATTCACACTTTTCTCTTCGTACTTTCGTCTTCGATACCGCCCTCCTTCTGCCGTCCCTCTGACCGCCCTCCTTCCACCGTCCCCCAGTTTCGTCCTCCATCGTATCTCAAGGTAAGTTTCCCTTGTTCCTATCTCTACTACTGCTATGATTCTTTGGGTATTTGGTTTATAACATTTGGTTTTTTGGACTCTCATGTAGGACTTTTATAAACCATTTCACCAACATTTGGTTTTGTTAAGCTTGGCTCAGCATTTCCTTCTACATTTCTAGGTATTCATTTCCTTCTACATTTCTAGATATTTCCTTCTACATTTCTGCAAAACCTGTGACCTGTTTATAAGTTTGATTAGTTAGTGATATAAACTATGTTAGGTTGTCCGGTTTTATTTAGTTTCGATGAAGGTTGGATGTTGATGTCGCGTTTATTCGTGTATAAACTAACTGAGAAACTATTGGGGCTACCCGTTTTGTTTTATTTGTTAGATTTTTGGGTTTGAATTCAATGTTGTGTCACTTTGTGTGAGAAAATTTGAAATAGATTTTGATGCATGTTGTTATGAATTCAAGGTTTAATTCGGTTACGGTGCCACTTTGTTGTGATAGTTTTATTTCATTTTGGTTTCGATGACGGCTTGATGTCTATGCCGCGTTATTCACATAAGATATAGTCGAGAACCATTCATGGGGCAGTAATTTATCTTTTACCGTTGCTTTGAGATTCAGACAACTTTATTGTGTAATTTGATTTAAATTCGAAAGTTCGCATGGTTGTGACATCGGGTGCTTTCCCATTTTGTTTTGAATCTTCTTGAGTTGAAATTATCGAGCATTCATAACTTGTTATAGTTGCTGCTCGATTTTTGTTTAATCGAATAAATCATGTGTTGAAATCAATTTGCCATATTCTGATTCTTAAATTGTGTAACAAAATGAGTTCTTTGATTTTATTTTCATTTGAGGATTGGTATCGTGATTTTATTCTCAACTCTATGCATTTTCAATGTTAGTGTGTTTACTAAAAAGTTGGTTAAAACTTTTTTGTATTCGTATAGTTAGTCGAAGACCATCACTGATTCGAAGAACATCAAAGCAACATCATCCGCCTCGTTTATTTGGTAAGTCAAGTTCAAATTCAACATTACCGACTAGTTTATTTATTTACCATATGCTTCCTAAATTATAAAACATTTTATCTATATCAATTAAAAAGCACAATTAATTTTATATAGAAATAATTAATTTTAGTCTATATCGATCTAGAACTAATCCAATTAAATCTTACGAAATATTTCTAAAAGTTTGTATTAATATTCTTTTTGTGTCGCAAAAGTGTTTTTCTTTATGTTATTTTGAAATAGTTGCGTGAATAATTATAGTGTTTTTGTTTACCTTAATTAGTAGTAATTCTATGGATAAAAAATGGATGACTGTCGATCGATTGTCAAAAGAGTACGAGAATGGGGTATTGGAATTCGTTAAGTTTTCTGTTGAACAAGTCAAAGACTCCAGTCGAATGAAATTTCCTTGCTTGGGTTTTTGTTATGTGGTTGACGCAGATGGATTGAAATCGCATTTACTGACGCGTGGGATTGATCGAAGTTATAAGTGTTGGATATATCATGGTGAGAAAATTAACGAGAATGTTGAACCGGGGGAGAAAAGTAATACGATGACCTATGCTCCAGACGATAATGACACGGATACATACGATTGTGATCGATTCGAAGAGATTTCAGAAGCACTTGAAGAAGATCTTAAGGATTATCTCAAAATGTTTGAGAGGTTGGTAAGCGATGCAGAGAAACTGTTGTATAAAGGTTGCACTAAATTCACAAGACTGTCTGCGGTATTAAAGTTGTACAACTTAAAGGCGGGCAATGGATGGTCGGATAAAAGTTTCACAAAGTTATTAGCCCTTATGAGATATATGCTTCCGGAGGATAATGTTCTTCCTAATCGAACCTACGAGGCCAAAAAAATGTTGTGCTCTATTGGCATGAGCTATGATAAGATACATGCTTGTCCAAACGATTGTGTTTTTTTCCGAAACGAATACGCATCATTATATGAGTGCCTTAAATGCGGTTTATCTCGATATAAGAAAAAATTGTCTCCAACAAAATTCTTATGGTATTTTCCTATAATTCCAAGATTTAGGCGCATGTTTCATAATGAAACCGATGCAAGACACTTGACTTGGCATGCATATGAAAGAATTATTGATGGAAAGTATCGACATCCGGCAGGTTCACCACACTGGTCGAAAATTGATGATGATTATCCTGATTTTGGAGAAGAAGCAAGAAACCTTCGCTTGGCATTATCTACTAATGGAATTAACCCACATGGTCTTCAAAGTATCTCACATATCACATGGCCTGTGATTCTTATGATTTATAACCTACCTTCATGTCTATGTATGAAGCGTAAGTATATGATGTTATCTATGTTAATTCCTGGGCCTAAACAACCAGGGAATGATATAGACGTATACTTGACACCTTTGATCGAAGATTTAAAGATTTTGTGGGAGAACGGTGTGGAGGTTTATGATGGATATAGGAAAGAAAGTTTCAATTTGAGGGTGATGTTGTTTGGCACAATTAATGATTTTCTAGCATACGGGAATCTATCTGGGTATAGCACTAAAGGTCAACGTACGTGTCCTGTTTGTGAAGATGAAACCGATACGACGCGATTGGAACTTTGTCAGAAGAATGTGTTTCTCAGTCATCATAGATTCTTACATTCTAAACATCACTACCGTGGATGGAGAAAAGAATTCAATGGAGACATCAAACAATGTAAAGCTCCACCTGCATTGTCAGGTGACCAAATTTTTGAAAAGGTGAAAGATGTGTGTACTCAGTTTGGCAAGCCTTTTGCACATAAGGTTGTCAAAGGTGGGTGGGAGAAGAGTTCGATTTTTTTTTAATTTCCATATTGGAAGTCTTTGTATGTGAGACATTTTCTCGATGTTATGCATATTGAAAAAATGTATTCAAAATTATTATTGGTACGTTACTCAATATAAAAGGAAATTCTAAGGATGGCCTTAAATCAAGGGAGGACATGTTAAATATGGGAATAAGAACTGAACTAGGACTTGTGAAGAAAGGAAGACGAACATATCTACCACCTGCTGCTTTTACTCTATCTAGAAAGGAGAAAAAATAATGTGCAAGTTTCTAAGTGAAGTTAAAGTTCCAGAAGGATACTCTTCAGATATTAGAAGACTTGTGTCTATGAACGACCTCAAGTTGAAGAGTTTAAAGACACATGATTGTCATGTTATAATGGAGAATTTTCTACCAATAGGTATACGTTCTATTTTTCCAGAAAAAGTAAGAAGTGCCATAACTAAATTGTGTTTTTTCTTTAGGTCAATTTGTAGTAAGGTGATCGATCCTGAGGTCTTACCAACACTGCAAAAAGAAATAGTTATTACCTTGTGCGAGCTTGAGATGTATTTTCCTCCCTCTTTTTTTGACATAATGGTACATCTAGTTGTTCATCTTGTGAAAGAGACACAGTTGTGTGGACCAGCTTATATGAGATGGATGTACCCTGTTGAATGTTATATGAAAATATTAAAAGGGTACGTGAAAAACCAAAGTCGCCCAGAGGGTTGTATTGTTGGACGATACATTATTGAAGAAGAGGTTGAGTTTTCTACTGAATATTTATCCAATGTTCAATCTGTTGGGCTCCCCAAAACTCATATTTTTGAAAAAAAGGAAGGTAAAAAATAATTGGAAATAAAATTGAGATAGTATCAAGGGATAAACAGGAGCAAGTGCATTTGTATGTATGCATAATGACAATGAGGTTGAGTCATATGTTGAAATGCATAAGGTTTTACTCTGAGGGTTAAATCAGAATAGAAATGAAAATTGGATAGTACGAGAGCACAATCAAAGTTTTATACAATGGTTTAAGGATCATATTTATTCAAAGCACTCTTCATATCCCGCTTCAATAACAGAAAGGTTGAGATGTTTGGCATATGGTCCAAGTTTGCATGTGTTTTCTCATAGCGCATACGCAATAAATGGATACACATTTTATACCAAAGAACAAGATGATAAAATTACTATGCAAAATAATGGTGTCACCGTGCTACCTGAAGCAATGCACATATCAAGTATGAAGGACTTAAACCCTAAATATGCAAATCTGTCATATTTTGGGGTTATTGAGCACATTTGGGTGTTTGATTACGAGAAGTTTTAGATTCCTATCTTTGGTTGCAAGTGGATAAATAGTAGTGGCATACGAGAATAAGTCAGGATTTTGGCAAGTTGATCTTAATAGGGTGGGGTACAAAGACGATCCTTTTATTCTAGCATCTCAAGCTAAAAAAGTGTTCTATGTCACTGACCCGACGAGTATGAAATGGTCTATAGTTCTTTTATCTAACAAAGTGATTGATGATACCAGTGTAGATCAAGGTGATATTGATGTTAAGAATCAGTCATGTATTAGACGGAATGACCAAGATGAAAATATTATAGTGGATGAATTATATATTAGAAACGATCATAACGAGGGAATTTGGATCAATTCTGACGTCCGCATTGCTAAGAAATAAGTAATTCATATTCCAACCAAGAAAAGAAAGAGATGTTAGTGAAAGAGGTAATATAGTAAAATGTTATATATTATGTTATTTTCAATAAATTTATATGCTCTTCTTTATTTTTCATTTGTTATATATTCAATTGATTATGAATTTTTATATTGGGTTATGTTTTTATTTATTACAGGTTAGATGGCTAGTAATGAGGATCACCCACATGATGATGCTATTGATGATGAAGATCATGAGACCGTTATTGATCAGGAAGCGAAAATTAGATGGGGAATAACAGTTATGAAGATAGTCATTCGTGGTAGAGACCGGGGCATAAAATTAGATGCGCATTGGAGCCAAAGTGGCCAACTAATTGAGCCTAACGGTTCAACGGTGACAAGTTTTATTGGTGCACTTGTAAGGAATGAAGTTCCAATTACTTGTGATGATTGGAGAAAACAAGAGTTGAAAGAAGCTAAAGAAAATTTTTGGAGTGAGATACAGGTACCATATTTAATGAAGTTCCAATTTGTTTTTAATGACGATTATGTCTTTAAATTACTTGTACTAACGCACTCTATATGTTTTTCGTAGAGGTCTTTCAACAAAATTGATGATACTAGAAGAACTTTTTGTCTCCGATTGGCCGGAAAACTACTAAGAGGGTTTATGACTTTTTTAAATATCAAGTTTCTTAAGGATGTGGATAAAATTTTTGTTGATGCAGAGCTTCCATATAAATATGCAAGTTTGGTTTCACCTAAAGAATGAGAAACGTTTAAAGCCAAACGAGAAACCCAAGAATTTCAGAGTGTAAGTGAAACAAATCGGCAAAGAGCATCAAATCCCGCTCCATACAGAAAAGGGCGTATTGGATATGGACGCTTAGAACAATCTATCGTAAGTATCTATAAATTGCAATGATATACTTGCTCATCATGAATTATATTTGATCATATTATTTGGCTTAATGTGTAGTTAACAAAGGAGAATAGTTCTGAAACATCTCTTCTGGCACATGTTTTGTGGAAGAAAGCTCGTGTGGGTAAGGATGGAGCTGTCAAAGAAGATGTTCAAAAAGTTTAGCATTATTTCTTTAATTAAATCAAAAGTTTAGTAACATATAATTAAGACAAATTTTCAATATTCATATGAATTTCAGGAGACTCTATCTCAGTCTATATGTCCAAATGAAGACAATGATTGCAAGAGCATACTTAGTCGAGCATTAGATATTCGTGAGTATTCTGGTCGGTGAGGGGTAAGGGATTTGGAATCACTCCAAAATCCTTGAAGATGAAAACACAAAAGACTCCTAGAAATAAAGAACTGCAGGAAACCTTGGAAGCACTACAAGCTGAAGTCCGTGAATTGAGAAGGGAAAAAGAATTAAGAGAGCAAGCTTCAGGTTTTAAAGCTACTAGTGACAAATGTAGTATTAGTTGTAATTTTCAACTGAATCTTCCAGAGGTAATTATATATATCATTATGAAATTAAAGTAGCTTAATTTATTTAATTGAAATATATACACAATAAAAATTTGAAATTTATTATTGGTTTTAGGGTATTTCACCTTGTCAACTCTACTTATCGTCACCGACTTATCGGATGGTTGTCAAGGGAAAAGTGCATAACACTTTGGGAGAATTACTTCACACTAAACTTCTCTCTACTGGCTGTTTGAAAGTATCAGTTGACATTGCTTTGGAGAAGGATGCGTTATTACCACATCCTGACGATGTTTCAGATGCCACACTGGTGGGAGATGTAATAGGTTCGTTTGTTGCATGGCCGTCAAGAATCATTAGTGTAGATAATGAGGCATGCTTAAAACCATATATATGAACCTTTGAGTATTCAAAGTTTTTACGCGCATTTTACGTATATTTGTTTTTACATGGTTATGTTAATTAGACTCCAACAAAATCCAAAGCAAAAGACAAGGGGATTCTATGGAAAACCGAGTCAGTTGCATCAATAAAAGAGGTACATCATAATTATATGATATTTATGCATGAAAAATGTTAATTTGTGATCTTATACTTCACATAAATAATTATATGATCTTCAGATTCATGCTAAAGAGAATGAAGATGTCAGTAGGGGTAAGAATCCTGAAATTAGCAAAATTTCCACACAAAAAAAAGGTTGTTGCTAAGAAGACCGCGGCTAAAAAAAACCTACTTCCAAGTTTAGGTCATGCCTTGGGACATTTTTAGAAATGTCTGATATTTCGGAAGGAAATACTCGTCTTCTACCTATGGAGTTTGGTATTTTGATTTTGAATATTCTGAAACAATTGGTATGGAGGATTTTGATCAAGTTTTACAACATACGCAATTAGGCCTCGGTGTTGTTAATACATACATAAGGTATATCCGATCTACTTTGTCTAATTAATTGATCAATTCATTTACTCATTTCAAATGTTAATGAGGTCTTTTATTTAAGGTTTTTGTATGAAAAATTGATGCGGCCGAGTGGATTAGAGAAAAGATTTGCTTTCTTATCTCCTTTCAGTACTAACTTAGAGTTAATCATCCATAAACTAGATGAAGTCATGGTGTATGTACTCGAGCGCTTTATGGCCGACAAAGATACAGAAAAGTTGTTCTTTTTACCGCTTAATATCGGCAACGGGTTAGATTTTCATTCTAAATTCATCTATTATAATTTTTCATATTTTGACGTTGTGTAGAAAGTTTTCATCTCACATTTGTTTAATCTTACAGTGGACATTGGTTGTTGGTCGCGATTAATCTTATCAGAGAAGTTGTATATTATCTGGATTCTTTACGCAATGATCCAAGTACATACCAAGATATAAAGAATATGGTTTATACGTAAGTGAGATTATTCTAAATATTTGTGTGTATATTTATTTATTTATGTGAATTTTTCTAAATATGCGTTTATGTTTTATTAGCATTATACAAGTTTTTTGAGCACAAAGAGGTGTTCAAGTACCAAAGAGTAAAGCCAACAACATTACATGGATTATAGTGGAGGTATATTAATTAATTATCACAATTTTGGTTATATTAATAGTGATGATACTTGATAAAACTTAGGCCTTATCCATATTTTCTTTTCATGTGTAGTATCCTCGGCAGTGTAATGAAGTAGATTGCGGTTTTTACATGTTGAGGTTTATGAGAGAAATCCTTCTTTTGGATCGAATAGAGATTCCATCTAAGGTATGGATTTCTAACTTAGGAGTTATTTTAATATTTAACACATATTTCTCATATGGTTAAATAGTTTTAACTTAAACATACTATGTTATATTATTATGTAGTACTCTGATGAATTCAAGTGTGCTTATTACTCAAGTTCTCAGTTAGATGAACTTAAGGAGGATTGATGTCAATACATTCTTGAGACGAAAGTTATATAAGGTATATTATAATCTTACTTTAATTGGTGAGAATTTTGAGTATATTCAAGTGTTGTAATTTTGTTGTTGTTTGTCATGTGGTAAATTATATATATTTTGTTTGTATCATGGTATGAATTACGATATTTTGGTGTTGTTTCAGGTTATATGTGCATATGTAGAAGATAAAGATGAATAGATTTTGTAATGGTATATAATGGTGTTGTTTTTTTGTAAAAGTATATATGTACAAGAGTAATAGTATATATAAGTACATTGGTACAAATGTATAGTATCTTATGGTATTATTTTTTATTGGACTGAAGCTCCAATATTAGTGAAAATCTGGTGAAATTTGTAATGGTATATACAGGTGCAAAATATGGTGAAAACCTGGTGCAAATATGGTTAAAATCTGTACATATAAAATTGTATATATCAAACAACATTTTTTCTTTCAAAAAGGTTATATAAAAAATTTCGTGGACATTAGACAGCGCTTTAAAAAACATTATCTAAAGCCCCCTTTAGACAACACTTTTACTGTAAAAGCGCTGCCTAAAGGGGCTCTTTTTTTTATAATTTTTTTTTTGTTTCAAAAAAAACGCTGGCTAAAGGGGGCCTTTAGCAGCTCTTTAAAAAAACGTTGTCTAAAGGGGGATTTAGACAGTCTTGTACCCCAAATTTTGTCCTAAGATACCATCTCCCATCTGCATCATTATATTGCAAGAGTTTTGACCTATCTTTATCAATTTTCAAAGCAGATTTCAAAATTCATAACTTTTTCAAAATCAAGAGCTGTTTATTTTTGAAACGCTAAATTTATTAATCGATCAATGATCAAGCAATGTTTATTTAATTATTTATTATTCTGAATTTAAATAGTTGAAATTTTATTTTCAGTAATTATAATTTAGAGAATTATAAATGATAAAATAAATAAATTGAAAAGAAGTTTATTAATTGATCAACAATGTTTATTTAATTATTTATTATTCTAAGTTTAAATAGTTGAAATTTTATTTTCAGTTATTACAATTTAGAAAATTATAAATAATGAAGTAAATAATTGAAGAGAGGTTTAATTGATCAATGATGTTTATTTAATTACTTATCATTCTAAATTTAAATAATTGGAATTGATTTTCAGTTATTATATAATTTAAAGAATTATAAATGATAAAATAAACAATTGGAAAGAAGAAAAGAATTAACTGGTAAATAATAGGATTTTATTCATCTTTATTCTAATTATTATAATTGTTGTTTAAATACTGTATTATGTACAAAGTATTTACAATGACAATTATATAAAATGTTTAAAGTAAAATAAAAACTATCCTATTTTTTCTAAGTTCTAAATCTTCATCTTCTATCCAATATTTCTTTGATGCTCATTTGATTTTACCTGCAAAAGAATTAAAAGAAAAAGTCAGAAATGAATATATGATTAAAAGCAGAAAATTAATTTAGCGTTCATCATTAAAAGCAAACGGCTGGAATCAGTTTTTACCCTCTTTGCAAATTACGGGATTTCTCCCGGTTCACAAAAAGGGATGAATTTTGTTGATAAATATGAATGCACAAATAAAAAATATGCACAAATTCACTTTTGTCAAAATTGCACATTTTTAATAGTAAACTGCATAGTTCAAAACCAATTGCACAAATTCATTTTTTTGTCAAAACTGCATTGTCAAAAAGCATAGTTCAACAGCATATACAAATTCCAAGTCAAGTTACATTTTCAAAGCCAATATACAACGTAAACTATCCAGCATGTGGGAAGAGGCCAAAAATACAAAGGCTCCCATACTGTAATGTGCAGTTTAAAACCAAATATGCAAGCAAAATATTTCCTAATTACATCATTTTCCAGCTTTGCTTTTTCAGAACTTAAAAGTACATACATCATTTTAATGTCAAACTGTACTAAGGAGAGAGAAGAGAGAAAGAGTGTGGTTTTACAGGTTTTGGCTTTAGGCAGAAAATGGACACAAAATAGAACAACAGCATCCAGTAAAGAAAAGGAAAGCATGAAAAAGGATACCAAACAAACTGAATGTAGCAGTATAGAGTGCAGAAGTATCAAAGGCCAGAAAATAGTAAAATATACATAACCTGTAACATAAGCCTCAAGGCCAAACTGTTATAACAACAACAAACCCTTCAAAAAATGGAGAGAGTTCAAAAACTTGTTTGTGAAGCCTCAAAAATTCAAAACTATTAAAAACAATTACAAAAGCCAATTCTCAAGGTCAAAACGAAAACATACAAGAACCTGCATTCAAGACAGCAAAACCACAACCAATATGGCCTAAACCATAAAACCTGTGAACCTTGTCAAGGCCATAACCTGCACAACCAGCATATGCCCAACCTAACCTGCATAAACCAGTAAAACCTCACCAAAACACAACCAATATGGCCTAAAAACCATAAAACCAGTTCAACCTGTTTCCATAACCTGCATAAACCAGTAAAACCTTATGGCCACAAACCAAAAACCAGGCCAAACCTGAAGCAAAACCAGCATGAACGATCAAACCTTAAACCACGGCCAATCCAACCAAAGCAAGAAACCAGAACAATACAAACTTTTATCAAACCAATGTCCAAACCCATCAAGCCTCAGAATTACATCATCATAGGCTAATATATAAAAAAGGCAACAGAAGTAAGGCGAGAAGAAGAAGAGGAAAAAGCATACAAACGAAGGCAACTCATTCAAGCATCAAAAGCCCTTAGACAGTATCATCACTGGGCAAAGGCAACTGAAACACAGCAAGCAAGCAAGAAGAGGAAAGAGACAGAGTACCAGGTTCCAGTCAAAGCAAAGCTAGCACCAGGTTCGTCATCGTCTTCCCCACCGTCTTGGCCGTCACAGCACTCCCAACCTTCCTTCCTCCGTCTCCAAAGGTAACGATTTCTCCTTCTCTTTCCTTCAAATACCTCAAATAACCATTAATAATTCGAAGTCAGAATCAAAAGGATGAAAGATCATAACATGCAGTAATGAAAACCCTAATGAAATAAAAATGAAAGATTACCTTGAATCGGTCACCCTAGCATTTCATTGGAGGGAAGAAGAAGTTTTGAGGACGCCGGTGGCCGTGGCAGGAAGACTCAGGCGAAGGTGGAAGAAGATGAATCAAGAGCGAAGAAGACGAACAAGGATGAACGAACGACGCAAAACCTTAACCCTTTTTCCCCTAAACTAAAACATTGTGTTTAACCCTAAACATTGTGGAATTTGGACCTTACCCGTTTCCTTCCTAAAAGCCCAAACGACTTCTACTAACACCCCCCATCCCTTTTTCTGTTTATTCTTGTTTTGGCCCCCTTGAAACTCTTTAGCCCACACATTGTTTATTATTTACCCCCTTTTGATTCTTGATACACCTCTTTCCATTTTATTTCTTTAGCCCTTTTTATAATTTTTATTAATTTAGTTAATTAGTAAAGTTAACCAAATAAGAGGTGTAACTTAATTAAACAATTTTAAATAATGTGACCAATTTTTATTAGTTTAACTTTAAGATTAATTTAATAATTTTAGTATTCTTTTTTAATTAGACTTAAGTTAATAACCTTTTAAAGTTTTAATTTAGTTTAATTATTTAATAATTCTTAAAAAATAATACCTTATATTAATATTAAAAAAAACATATAAAAATAAAAATATATAAAAAAATAGAAACTTAAAAAATAAAAAACATTTTATTTTCTTTAATTAATTCCCTCGCTTTAATTAATATTAAACAAAAATACAAAAAATGCATGTTCACATCCTTTAGTTTGTTATTTAATCATTGTTGTGGTTATATATCATTTAGCTATTTAAATCATTATCTGTCTGATTTTCAGTTTGATTTATTTCATCTTTATTTGATTATTCCGTTTACGTCTAAATCCAAGAGAAAAATGATTAAATTTGTTGACTTCATGTCCTCAAATCCAATCACGCGAATATCTTCATCTCATTAAAACTTAAGACAATTTTTCCTCAAATATTCAATCTTTTCAAAACTTATACCTTTTAAGCCAAAACTTCGACATTAGATCGTCGTATCTTCACAAACCCATCTGTACCCCTTTTCGGCCAAAACAATTTATTTCGATCAAACAAACGAATTTTAATAAACAGATATTTCAAAAGGTTCCTATAGGATACTATAGACGCATTGGGTGCTAATACCTTCCCATTGTATAACCAACCCCCGAACCATAGATCTCTTTTCAAAAACGCCTTGTATTTTCATTACTTTTAAAAGTATTATTTTACATTGCATACTTTAGGGTTTTATTTCGCTCTTTTCCCTTTTCCCTTGGAAATAATAAAGCGCGGTGGCGACTCTTGCTTTTGTGAGACAAATTAATCAATAATTCGATCTCCGATTTACCCCGCTACATTTTTTATCGCTACAGAATTGGCGACTCTGCTGGGGACAGATTGACCTCTTGCTGGTCCATCCCTAAGTGGGTTAAGCCTAGTTTGTCTTATCTGTTTTATTATTATTTATTTGATTTGTTTGATTATATGTTTATATTGGGGTTGTTTGGGTTTTTTTGCAAAGGACGAATCCTATACCCGGATTAAGTTACACTTAAGGAATAGGATGGGCGGTACAATCATGTTAACTTTGAGGGAGTAATCCCGAAGAAGGAGACATGAGATCCCCCACTCAATGGAAGGCCCTCTTGAACATAATATTTGTTTACCGAGTAATCGGGAAGATATTATTATTTTCGACCTGGGAGCCAGAGAAATTGAGAACCGTAGAACCCTAACCCATCTTGGCCTTTTTAGGTGTAGCGTGGAGACTATAACGGAGTAATTTGGAAGTAGTTGTTACGCAATGCTACGCTCGGATGAGTTTCTCTTGAGAATATTGCTAATTATTGAGTAATCAAGACGTTGGCAATATCCGAAGGAGGAATGTAGACTCTGGGAACTTTTAGAACCTTGTCTTACAGGTGTGATTGAACCGTTAATACATACCTTGGGGTGGGCTTTACCCTCGACTCCATGCTGAAACGTTGAACCTTTGAACCCCATGTTTGTGAACTTATGTGTAACTGTTGCATTACCATTCATCCATGCATTCATCAACATTTTTTTGTAAAAAACTTGTTTTTCAAGGAACTTAGGAATGATTTTTGCAGACATCTCAGGTACTATTATTATGGAATTTGGAAGGAGAAACACTCGAAGTTTTAGTTTTAAGGAGCCCGAGATTGAAGAACTGAAGAGTTTAATTCCTAAGATCAAGAACCCGACGGATTTTCAGAAAAAAGTATGGGTCCATTATACCTCTCATGAAGCGCAAGATGAAGGAAGGCATCCTTAATACGTTAGTCCAATTTTACGATCCTTTGTACCGATGTTTCACCTTTCCGGATTACCAGTTAATGCCCACCTTAGAAGAGTACTCCTACATACTTGGTTTGCCGATCACCGACTGTGTTCCTTTTTCTGGCTTAGAAGAGGAACCCAAATCTCACGAGATAGCGACCATCACCCACTTGAAGAAGTCAGAGATAGAGGAGAACATGACTACAAAAGGGGGAATCCGAGGTTTGTCTGCGCAGTATTTGTTGAAGAAAGCTCGTCATTTCGTTGAGATAAAAAATACTATGGCCTTCGAAGACGTCTTTGCTTTACTCGCTTATGGTCTATTCTTGTTCCCTAACGTTGATAAGTTTGTGGATATCAACGCCATCAGAATTTTCTTGATTGGAAATCCGGTCCCTACGCTGCTAGGAGATACCTACTACTCCATCCATCTTCGAAACTCTTATCAAGGAGGGATGATTATTTGTTGTGCACCGTTGTTGTATCAGTGGTATGTTTCTCATCTACCTGGGTCTGATGTTTTCTGGGATCTCGAGAAGGAGCCGTGATGGGCGCCAAAAATTATGGCTCTCACTCATTTCGACATTGATTAGTATAATCGAGTTTACTATGACGTGAAGATCATCGATAGCTATGGTGCTTTTCCTAATGTGCCTCTTCTTGGTACGAAAGGTGGAATTAACTATAACCCTGTTCTCGCGCGCCGTCAGTTTGGATACCCGATGAGGGACAAGCCAAACAACATCCATGTGAGTGGTTTCTTTCTACAAGAAGGACAAGATCACCAGGCAGATAAGAGGGAGATCGAAGGAGCTTGGCGCCACATCCATAGGAAAGGGAGAGATATGTTAGGACATATGGGTGCCATTTCTTTGGAGCCTTATCTACAATGGGTCCGTGCTAGGGGTTGTGCTCTCAAGATGCCTTATAAACCTGAGAAACCTTTATTCCCTACCGTTGCATCATCATCTGTTGATATCCCTATCGAGAATATGGGAGAATACAAAGGAAATCTGGCTAGGATGAAGTCCGAGAGAGATGCTTGGAAAGAAAAGTATAATATGTCTGAATATGAGAATCGGGTCCTGGCTCGACAACTAAAGGAAAAGGAAGATTTGCTATTTATTCAAGACGGCCGGTTCATTGATCATGATGAGAAGCTTCGTAAAAAGGATGCTTTACTGAAGAAATATGCTAGTGAAAGGAAGAGAAAGAAGGAAGGTTCGGTAAGCGTTGCTCTTGTTCCTAATCCGCAAAAGGAAATCATCGATCGACTAGTAGCTGAGAAGAAGGAGATGGAAGACTTTTATGAAGAGAAGATCAGGAAGCTCCAGTTACAGTTGGCATTTGGTCCTTCATCTGATGATTCTGAGTGATCTCTAGTTCTTGGTTTTATTTTGCTGATGTCATTTTGTAAAACTCTGTAAATGGGCTTCATGCTCCAAAGTTGTAATTTACTGCTTTTATTATGGGCTTCATGTTCCGAAGTTGTAATTTACTGCTTTTATTATGGGCTTCATGTTCCAAAGTTGTAATTTACTGCTTTATTATGGGCTTCATGTTCCAAAGTTGTAGTTTACTGCTTTATTATTGGGTTGTTATCCCAAAATTGTAATTTATTGTTTTGTTGTTCCAAAGTTGTAAGTTGTAATTTACCGCTTTTGATTAATGAATGAGTTTTTGTTGTTCCAAATTCCTTTACCATTGATGTGTGCAAAATTATCAAAGTTCCTTGAAAAACTATTAAAATGAATTATCATTTTCATCACATATCATGCATCATCCAACATTCCGCTTCATATGTTTTCTAGAGTCTTATCCTTGTTTCTTTTTCCACTCTGATAGATTGTCAAGTTGTCTCATCGATACGATACTCGAGCTAATCGTCAGAGGAAGATGGAAGATCTGGAACAGGAAAACCACGAGCTTCGTGAGGAGGTCGCTACCTTTCGTGTCGGTATGGAAAAGTTAACTGCGCTAGTGGAAAGTTTGATGGCTGCTCAGAATCAGCCATCGACTACAGCTGCTGAGATTCAGACTTCAACTACTGTGGTTTCTGAGATTGTCACTGTTCCAACATCTGTGACTCAAATCAACCCTCCGCTTCAGCATCAGATGCCAAAAGGTTTTCCGTGGGGAATGCCTTACAACTTTGTGCCAGAGGGGTATCAGCCTGTGTTTCAACCTACTTTGTCTCTTCCTCAACCAGAGACAACTGCCATGACGCTGGTAATCCCGTCTGTAACACCTTTCCCGCAACCGGTAATGACAACTGTCGCTCCTGTGGTTCACTCCGTGCCATACTTGAATGAACCTACTTATCCTGCCGAGCCTACTGAAAGTTTGGGTCTTTTTGATAGAATGGAAGAGTTTCAAGACCAATTCCAAGAAATGCAGAGGGAGCTCAGAGCGTTAAAGGGGAAGGATTTGTTTGGGAAGAACACTCATGACCTTTGTTTAGTTCCGAATGTCAAGATTCCAGCAAAATTCAAAGTGCCAGACTTTGAAAGATATAAGGGTGATTCGTTTCCTCAGAGTCACTTGACTATGTACGTGAGAAAGATGTCTACATATTCCGATGATCATGACTTGTTGATTCACTATTTTCAAGACAGTTTGACGGGTGCTGCCCTAAAGTGGTATATGGGTTTAGACAGTATTCGGATCCGCAACTTCAAAGATCTTAGCGAAGCTTTTGTCCATCAGTATAAGTACAACGTTGACATGGAGCCGGACAGGGATCAACTCCGGGCGATGTCCCAGAGAGACAGAGAATCTTTTAAGGAATACGCCCAGAGGTGGCGTGAAATTGCTGCTCAAATCTATCCTCCTCTTGAGGAGAAAGAGATGACGAAGATATTCTTGAAGACTTTAGGTTCCTTTTACTATGAAAGAATGATTGCCAGCGCACCCAGTGACTTCACCGAAATGGTAAGCATGGGCATGCGGTTAGAGGAAGGGATTCGTGAAGGGCGTTTGGTTAAAGAAGGAAGTACGTCTAGCAGTACCAAGAAGTTTGGAAGTGTTTTCCCAAAAAGAAAAGAGCAGGATGTCAGCGCAATCTTCCCAGGGAGACTAAGGAGAGGTTACCCTCACGTTGCGGCAGTCACTCTGGCTGTCCGCCCAGCTTTGATGACCCCAACTCATCAAACCCCACCAACTCAACAACGACCATTTCAGCAGCAGCCTCGACAACAGGTTTATCCATTCAACAACCAGAACCGTTCACCAAGAAAACCGCAATTCGATGCCATTCCTATGACTTATACTGAATTGTTCCCTGCTCTTATCAGAAAGAACCTCATAACGACAAAGCCTCCTCCTGTCGCACCGAATAGTAGTTCTCCGTGGTACAAGGCGGATCAGTTTAGTGAATATCATCAAGGGTCGCCGGGGAACAACCTTGAAAATTGTTTTGCTCTAAAGGCGGACGTGCAGAGGTTGATTAAGAATGGTATCTTGTCTTTCAAGGATGTTAATCCAAATGTTAGAGATAATCCTTTGCCTCGACATGGGGCAGCATCAGTGAATATGGTGGAAGGTTGTCCGGGAAAGTTTCGAGTTTTTCAAGTTGAACACATAAGAGAGTCGTTGATTAGGTTACATCAGAGCTTAAGAAGACTTGCCTTTGTTAGGCATCAGCATGATTATGATGTTTGTGAATTTTGTTCAAGAGAGGTTGATTGCCCTATTGTGAAGGAGGATATTCAAAAGTTGTTAGACCAGAGGGTTATCACTATTACATATGACAGAGATCCGGAGGATGAAGTGAATGTTATAATACCATAATTCAATTTGCCTGAATCAGTAGAGATCGTTTACGATATTCAGACTGCACCTGTTGCTCCTTTGATCATTTATCCACCTGGTCCTGTGCCTTACAACTCAGACCAAGCTATACCGTATAAGTATAATGCCACAATGATTGAGAATAGAGTAGAAGTCCCTATACCAACCCGGCCGTCTTTTGTTAACATCGCTGATGTGAGTAGAGTTACGAGAAGTGGACGTGTTTTTGCAGCAGTACCTTTGAAGAGACCAGAAGTTCAAGTCAGAAGGCCCATACCGGTAGAAATTCCAGCGAGAAATGTTGAACCAAGGGTTGAGATAGGCCGATCCAATGAACCTATCCCTCATCCTGAGGATGATAAGATTCTGAAGCTTATCAAGAGAAGTGAATATAAGATTGTGGACCAACTATTGCAAACTCCTTCCAAGATTTCTTTACTTGCTTTACTGAGAGATTCTGGTGCCCATAGAGAAGCTTTGATGAAGGTCTTGGACCAGGCGTTCGTGGATCATGATGTGACGGTTGACCAATTTGATGGAATTGTGGGAAATATTACTTCATGTAACAATCTTGGTTTCAGTGATGAAGAGCTTCCGGAGGAGGGAAGGAACCATAATATGGCTTTGCATATTTCAATAAGTTGTGGAAATGATACCTTATCAAGTGTGTTGGTAGATACAGGTTCGTTGTTAAATGTAATGCCCAAAACTACATTATCTCGACTCTCATATCAAGGTGCTCCCATGAGACCTAGTGGAGTAATTGTCAAAGCGTTTGATGGTTCTAGGAAGACTGTCATTGATGAAGTAGATCTTCCTATAGTAATTGTCCCTCATACTTTTCAGATCACTTTTCAAGTAATGGATATTCGTGCCGCCTACAGTTGCCTATTGGGTCGTCCATGGATCCATGATGCAGGGGCAGTCACTTCCGCGCTCCATCAAAGATTGAAGTTTGTAAGGCATGGAAAGCTGGTAATGATTGGTGGAGAGCAGGCTATGGTGGTAAGCCATTTGTCATCTTTCTCTTTTATTGATGTTGATGAGGATGTTGGGACCCAATTCCAAGCTCTATCTGTTGCTAATAATGAAGTGAAGAGGCAAGGGACATCTATTTCTTCTTTTGAGGATGCGCGACGAGTGGTTGAAAGTGGTTCGGATGAAGGTTGGGGCCAGGTGGTAACTCTGCCCGAGAACAAGTCTGGAGAAGGTCTTGGTTTTCATCCCGTGTCTACAAGAGTCAAGCAGGAAGTAGTTACTCGTCTGATACAACAAGTTTTCCGAAGCGCAGGTTTTATCCATCCGACTCCTCTTGAAGTTGATGCTATAATAGGAGATGATTCTGAAGAGGATTTACCCGATTTCGTAACGCATGGAGTGGTTTGCCAGAACTGGATTGCTGTTGATGTTCCTGTTGTGATGCACGTTTCTGAGTAATGTTTTGTTTTATTTTTGAAAAAAAAACTTTCGCTCTGCCCAAGGCGAAAAGTATTTGTGTCGGGCTATGATGAAAATAAATCCTTTTGCTCTGCCCAAGGCAAAAGAGAAATGTCTGGGCTCTTTGTTTCGAGTATTTCCCGTCATGAATAAAAATGTTATTTTGTCCACTACTGTTTTATTTTTCACTTTTTCTGGGAAATAGTAATGAAAATTAATTGGTAGTAATAGGAAAATATAATAATATTTTGTTTCATTTGTACAACATTCATATTAATCGATTTCTAAAATAAAGCATAATCATATGTGCAGATTAATCCATGACTTAACCATTGAAAACAATGATCATATGCCCTCTCCCAACTTTGAATTCCCTGTGTTCAGAGCCGAAGAAGAGGATAGCGAAGAAGTTCCTGATGAAATTTCCCGTTTGCTTGAGCATGATGAAAAGATTATTCAGCCGTTTGAAGAACCTATAGAGTTGATCAATTTGGGTAATGAAGAAGATAAAAAGGAAGTCAAGGTCGGAGCATTGCTTATCCCAGAGGTCAAAGAGAAAATGTTGGAGCTTCTCAAAGAGTATGTTGATGTGTTTTCTTGGTCCTACCAAGATATGCCAGGTTTGGACAATAATATTGTGGAGCATCGTTTACCGTTGAGACCTGAATGTCCGCCGATTAAGCAGAAGTTGAGAAGGACTCGTCCCGATATGGCTGACAAGATCAAAGAAGAAGTTCAAAAACAAATTAATGCAGGTTTCCTTGTTACATCGGTCTATCCTCAATGGTTAGCCAATATAGTGCCTGTTGCTAAGAAAGATGGCAAAGTTCGAATGTGTGTAGACTATAGAGATCTGAATAGAGCTAGCCCAAAGGATGACTTCCCATTACCGCACATTGACGTATTGGTCGACAGTACCGCAAAGTTCAAAGTCTTTTCTTTCATGGATGGTTTCTCTGGGTACAATCAAATCAAGATGGCACCAGAAGATATGGAGAAGACATCTTTCATTACACCTTGGGGAACATTTTGTTATCGGGTTATGCCGTTTGGTTTGAGGAATGTTGGTGCAACATACCAAAGGGCCATGACTGCTTTGTTCCATGACATGATGCATAAAGAGATAGAAGTGTATGTAGATGACATGATTGCCAAATCAAAAACTGAAGAAGACCATTTGGAACATTTATTGAAGTTATTCCAGCGTTTGAGAAAGTATAAACTCTGTCTGAATCCCAACAAGTGCACTTTTGGTGTTCGTTCTGGAAGACTTCTGGGTTTCATTGTCAGTCAGAAAGGTATTGAGGTAGATCCTGATAAAGTCAAAGCTATTCGGGAAATGCCCGCACCCAAGACGGAAAAACAAGTAAGAGGATTCCTTGGGAGACTGAATTATATTTCTAGATTTATATCTCATATGACTGCTACCTGTGGGCCGATTTTCAAGCTTCTCAGAAAGAACCAAGGATGTGTGTGGACAGAAGATTGTCAGAGAGCTTTTGATAGCATCAAAGAATATTTGCTTGAACCTCCCATTTTGATTCCTCCGGTGGAAGGAAGACCTTTGATTATGTACCTGACTATACTGGAAGATTCCATGGGATGTGTGCTTGGTCAACAAGATGAGACTGGAAGAAAGGAACATGCCGTATACTATCTGAGTAAGAAATTCACAGACTGTGAGTCTCGATACTCATTGCTTGAGAAAACCTGTTGTGCTTTAGCTTGGGCTGCTCGCCGTCTGCGCCAGTATATGATTAACCACACCACTTGGTTGATCTCCAAAATGGATCCGATTAAGTATATCTTTGAGAAGCCCGCCTTATCTGGAAGAATAGCCCGTTGGCAGATGTTGTTATCCGAATATGACATTGAGTATCACACTCAGAAAGCGATCAAAGGGAGTATTTTAGCCGACCACTTGGCTCACCAACCAATTGACGATTACCAATCCATCAAGTTTGATTTCCCAGATGAAGATGTTATGTACTTGAAAGCTAAAGATTGTGAAGAGCCGTTACCTGAAGAAGGACCTGATCCCGAATCCCATTGGGGTTTAATATTTGACGGAGCTGTGAATTCTTATGGAAATGGAATTGGGGCAATCACCGTCACCCCCCGAGGTACTCATATCCCGTTCACGGCAAGATTGAAGTTTGACTGCACGAACAACATGGCTGATTATGAGGCATGTATTATGGGTCTCGAAGAAGCAGTGGATTTAAGGATTAAGATTCTTGATATTTACAGAGATTCGGCATTGGTAATTAATCAAATCAAAGGAGAATGGGAGACTCGTTATCCTGGTTTGATCCCTTGCAGAGACTATGCTAGAAGATTGTTAACTTTCTTCAACAAAGTGGAATTACATCATATCCCTAGAGATGAAAACCAAATGGCTGATGCTTTAGCTACTTTGTCTTCAATGTTTCAAGTGAATGGTTGGAACGATGTGCCTACAATCCGGGTTATACGCCTCGACAGACCTGCTCATGTATTCTCAGTAGAAGAGGTCACCGACGACAAATCGTGGTTCTATGAAATTAAACGTGTTCTTCAAACTCAAGAGTACCCGCCTGGGGCATCCAATAAAGATAGGAAGACATTGAGAAGATTGGCAAGAAGTTTCTTCCTCAATGAAGAAGTATTGTATAAGAGGAATTACGACATGGTCTTGCTCAGATGTGTGGACAGACATGAAGCAGACATGCTGATGCAAGAAGTACATGAAGGATCCTTTGGCACTCACGCCAACGGACATGCAATGGCTAAAAAGATGTTGAGAGCTGGTTACTAATGGATGACAATGGAATCTGATTGCTGCAAATATGTGAAGAAATGTCATAAATGCCAGATTTATGCGGACAAGATGCACGTGCCACCGACTCTCCTTAATGTTATCTCTTCACCTTGGCCTTTCTCTATGTGGGGCATTGATATGATTGGAATGATTGAACCCAAAGCTTCAAATGGTCATCGTTTCATCTTGGTAGCGATCGATTATTTTACTAAATGGGTGGAAGCAGCATCTTATGCTAATGTAACCAGACAGGTGGTAGTCAGATTTATCAAGAATCAGATCATTTGTCGATACGGTATCCCGAGCAAGATCATCACTGATAATGGTTCGAATTTGAATAACAAGATGATGAAGGAACTTTGTGAAGAGTTTAAGATCGAACATCATAATTCTTCTCCTTACAGACCGAAGATGAATGAGGCTGTTGAAGCTGCTAACAAGAATATCAAGAAGATTGTCCAGAAGATGGTGGTAACTTATAAAGATTGGCATGAAATGCTTCCGTTTGCTCTGCATGGATACCTTACTTCAGTTCGAACTTCAACAGGCGCAACCCCATTTCCCCTAGTTTATGGTATGGAAGCAGTACTCCCTGTGGAGGTTGAGATTCCGTCTTTGAGAGTGTTGATGGAAGCTAAACTTTCTGAGGCCGAATGGTGTCAAAGTAGATATGATCAGTTGAATTTAATTGAGGAAAAGAGATTGACAACATTGTGTCACGGTCAATTATATCAGCAAAGAATGAAGAAGGATTTTGATAAGAAGGTTCGACCACGCGAGTTCAGAGAAGGTGACCTTGTGCTCAAGAAGATATTATCTTTCCAACCTGATTCTAGGGGCAAGTGGGCTCCGAATTATGAAGGACCGTATGTTGTTAAGAAAGTTTTCTCTGGAGGTGCCTTGATTCTCACCAATATGGACGGTGAAGAGCTCCCGCGCTCCATGAACGCCGATGCAATCAAGAAGTATTTCGCTTAGATTTGAGTTGACAGTTTGCTAGGTTGAAAACCCGAAAGGGCGGCTTAGGCAAGCTTTTGGTCAGACCGGTCTTGGCATTTGAACACATTTTGTAAATTCGAAGTTGTTAGGGAGAATAGTGATCATTGTTTTTGTGTAACCCTTTCTTTCATGTACTATTTCCCAAACTTTTGTAAACCGTTGGAGTCGCGTTGTTAGCGAACTGCCATCTTATTAATGAAATTTGAGCATTTACCTTTTGTGGGAAAAATTTTAATTTTACGACAATATTTGAAACAAAGTATTTAAAGTATTCTTATTTTTAAAATGTGTCGTGAATAATGAAAGGAATATTAACAGTTGTTCTGAGGATGGTCAAGCCATGAAATGCAAAACAATACAGTAATTTATCCTTGCATGATGAACATGTTTTATTTCAAAATCGTCATGATGTGTTGGTTGTGTAAACTTGTGTTTCTGGTGGTACTAAGTTTGGTGACTCCCCAGTTGTTCTAGTTAAGCGTTGTTTTGGCTACCTTTATTTGGGCAATTTCTGAAGTGTGGTACGCTTTGTCTCATGCTAGTGGTCTATTGGTATTAGAAGTTTGGATTTGAATGCTTTTCTCCTCAGAAGACTTGGGACTTGTAGCGTGATACGCTCTGACGTTGCTTTGTGTTTCCAGTTCCAGTTATCTTCCGTCTTTTTTAAAATTGGCCGAGTATCTATCTTGTCGTGACATCTTATTGTCTTCAAGATATTCCATCTGTTCGTTTTGTTAGCATAACATTCATTTACTCATTTACACCTACATCAGTATGCATATTCACATTTGCCGTTGATTTTGGGTTGTTTTACGTTGTTTTAATACAATGTACACGTTCTTTCCAAGTAGAAGGTTATCTTAGGCAGAAAATGTGCTTCCTTTCTAAATTCCCCAACCGAGCTAATCCTCGTGGATGATTTTTGATTCAGCCTACCTTGTCCATTTCTGGATAGGATGAATCCCCAATCGAGTTACTTTCTCATTGGGTGGAGTCTTGCTTGACTGTTTTCTCTCTAGTTTATTCCTGGATGAAGTTGTTGTCTCTTGCATAGGCTATCTCATGATTTTCCCCAGTAAAGTCGCGACTTAGACGAATGGTGCATTTATTTTGCACATTTAAGTATGTGATCTCCTCGGGAAGGACTGATTCATGATTCTCTTTAACGAAGATTTTATTCTCTGCCAGTGTCATTGCAATTTCCTTCTGAGTTATTCATCGGAAAACGGCAAGCGGCAGTCTCTTCATGAGCAACTTGTACGTTATTATTTTTTGGAAAACGACAAGCGGAGGTCTCTTCATGGGCAACTTGTGCGTTATTATTATTTTTCTGGGAAACGACAAGCGGCGGTCTCTTCATGAGCAACTTGTACGTTATTATTTTTTGGAAAACGGCAAGCGGCAGTCTCTTTATTTGAGCAACTTGTACGTTATAGACATCGGAAAACGACAAGCGGCGGTCTCTTCATGAGCAACTTGTACGTTATTATTTTTTGGAAAACGACAAGCGGCGGTCTCTTCATGAGCAACTTGTGCGTTATTATTATTTTTGGAAAACGACAAGCGGCGGTCTCTTCATGAGCAACTTGTACGTTATTATTTTTTTGGAAAACGGCAAGCGGCGGTCTCTTCATGAGCAACTTGTACGTTATAGACATCATCGGAAAACGACTAGCGGCGGTCTCTTCATGGGCAACTTGTGCGTTATTATTATTTTTCTGGGAAACGACAAGCGGCGGTCTCTTCATGAGAAACTTGTACGTTATTATTTTTTGGAAAACGGCAAGCGGCGGTCTCTTCATGAGCAACTTGTACGTTATAGACATCATCGGAAAACGACAAGCGGCGGTCTCTTCATGGGCAACTTGTGTGTTATTATTATTTTTCTGGGAAACGACAAGCGGCAGTCTCTTTATTTGAGCAACTTGTACGTTATTATTTTTCTGGGATACAACAAGTGGCGGCTTCTTTATTTGAGCAGCTTGTATGCTATTAACATCTTTGGACGACAACGAGTAGCAGCTTCTTTATTTGAGCAGCTTGTATGTCATAATATTTTTGGAAGACAGCAAGCGGCGGCTTCTTTATTTTAGCAGCTTGTATGTTATTGACATCCCTGGACGACAGCAAGTGGCAGTCTCTTTATTTGAGCAGCTTGTATGTCATAATATTTTTCTGGACGACAGCAAGTGGCAGCTTCTTTATTTGAAGCAACTTGCGTACCTACAATCTTATTATTTCAGCATTAATGAGTATATCTCCGGAAATCTCGCAGAGGAGTTTGTTATGAATCTTTACCTTCAGAAGTCGGTAATCCGTCGCCAGCAATTTGATACTCTCTGTCTATCATTGACCTTGAGTTGTGAACTCACTGTTATTTTTGGGTCAATAATCTGTTTTATGGCCTATGCAAGATGCCTTCTTTGTTAGGGTCAGAGGTCGTATTCCCTCAATTTTATTCGCCGTCAAGAGTCTGTCATTTGAGGTCGATGGCTTGTTTCCCCAGTAGTGTATAATCCATGTCTCTGTGTTTTGTTGGTGTTTGATTTCTCCAGCATTATCTTGTTTCATACAAAATCTTTCTCTGTGAATTCAATCACTACATTCATATCAAACATAATGGCGGTATCTTAGGGCAAAAATTTGCGTATTATGTATTTAAGTACCTTCAATCTCGTCGAGACGAAGATTTTAATCTTCATATCTCCGGATAGAAGAAACTTAAATAGGGGCAGCTGTTGTACCCCAAATTTTGACCTAAGATACCATCTCCCATCTGCATCATTACATTGCAAGGGTTTTGACCTATCTTTATCAATTTTCAAAGCAGATTTCAAAATTCATAACTTTTTCAAAGTCAAGAGCTGTTTATTTTTGAAACGCTAAATTTATTAATCGATCAATGATCAAACAATGTTTATTTAATTATTTATTATTCTGAATTTAAATAGTTGAAATTTTATTTTCAGTTATTATAATTTAGAGAATTATAAATGATAAAATAAATAATTGAAAAGAAGTTTATTAATTGATCAACAATGTTTATTTAATTATTTATTATTCTAAGTTTAAATAGTTGAAATTTTATTTTCAGTTATTACAATTTAGAAAATTATAAATAATGAAGTAAATAATTGAAGAGAGTTTTAATTGATCAATGATGCTTATTTAATTACTTATCATTCTAAATTTAAATAATTGGAATTGATTTTCAGTTATTATATAATTTAAAGAATTATAAATGATAAAATAAATAATTGGAAAGAAGAAAAGAATTAACTGGTAAATAATAGGATTTTATTCATCTTTATTCTAATTATTACAATTGTTGTTTAAATACTGTATTATGTACAAAGTATTTACAATGACAATTATATAAAATGTTTAAAGTAAAATAAAAACTATCCTATTTTTTCTAAGTTCTAAATCTTCATCTTCTATCCAATATTTCTTTGATGCTCATTTGATTTTACCTGCAAAAGAATTAAAAGAAAAAGTCAGAAATGAATATATGATTAAAAGCAGAAAATTAATTTAGCGTTCATCATTAAAAGCAAACGGCTGGAATCAGTTTTTACCCTCTTTGCAAATCACGGGATTTCTCCCGGTGATTTGCAAAGAAAAAGTCAGAAATGAATATATGATTAAAAGCAGAAAATTAATTTAGCGTTCATCATTAAAAGCAAACGGCTGGAATCAGTTTTTACCCTCTTTGCAAATCACGGGATTTCTCCCGGTTCACAAAAATGGATGAATTTTGTTGATAAATATGAATGCACAAATAAAAAATATGCACAAATTCACTTTTGTCAAAATTGTACATTTTTAATAGTAAACTGCATAGTTCAAAACCAATTGCACAAATTCATTTTTTTGTCAAAACTGCATTGTCAAAAAGCATAGTTCAACAGCATATACAAATTCCAAGTCAAGTTACATTTTCAAAGCCAATATGCAACGTAAACTATCCAGCATGTGGGAAGAGGCCAAAAATACAAAGGCTCCCATACTGTAATGTGCAGTTTAAAACCAAATATGCAAGCAAAATATTTCCTAATTACATCATTTTCCAGCTTTGCTTTTTCATAACTTAAAAGTACATACATCATTTTAATGTCAAACTGTACTAAGGAGAGAGAAGAGAGAAAGAGTGTGGTTTTACAGGTTTTGGCTTTAGGCAGAAAATGGACACAAAATAGAACAACAGCATCCAGTAAAGAAAAGGAAAGCATGAAAAAGGATACCAAACAAACTGAATGTAGCAGTATAGAGTGCAGAAGTATCAAAGGCCAGAAAATAGTAAAATATACATAACCTGTAACATAAGCCTCAAGGCCAAACTGTTATAACAACAACAAACCCTTCAAAAAATGGAGAGAGTTCAAAAACCTGTTTGTGAAGCCTCAAAAATTCAAAACTATTAAAAACAATTACAAAAGCCAATTCTCAAGGTCAAAACGAAAATATACAAGAACCTGCATTCAAGACAGCAAAACCACAACCAATATGGCCTAAACCATAAAACCTGTGAACCTTGTCAAGGCCATAACCTGCACAACCAGCATATGCCCAACCTAACCTGCATAAACCAGTAAAACCTCACCAAAACACAACCAATATGGCCTAAAAACCATAAAACCAGTTCAACCTGTTTCCATAACCTGCATGAACCAGTAAAACCTTATGGCCACAAACCAAAAACCAGGCCAAACCTGAAGCAAAACCAGCATGAACCATCAAACCTTAAACCACGACCAATCCAACCAAAGCAAAAAACCAGAACAATACAAACTTTTATCAAACCAATGTCCAAACCCATCAAGCCTCAGAATTACATCATCATAGGCTAATATATAAAAAAGGCAACAGAAGTAAGGCGAGAAGAAGAAGAGGAAAAAGCATACAAACGAAGGCAACTCATTCAAGCATCAAAAGCCCTCAGACAGTATCATCACTGGGCAAAGGCAACTGAAACACAGCAAGCAAGCAAGAAGAGGAAAGAGACAGAGTGCCAGGTTCCAGTCAAAGCAAAGCTAGCACCAGGTTCGTCACCGTCTTCCCCGCCGTCTTGGCCGCCACAACACTCCCAACCTTCCTTCCTCCGTCTCCAAAGGTAATGATTTCTCCTTCTCTTTCCTTCAAATACCTCAAATAACCATTAATAATTCGAAGTCAGAATCAAAAGGATGAAAGATCATAACATGCAGTAATGAAAACCCTAACGAAATAAAAATGAAAGATTACCTTGAATCGGTCGCCCTAGCATTTCATTGGAGGGAAGGAGAAGTTTTGAGGACGCCGGTGGCCGTGGCAGGAAGACTCAGGCAAAGGTGGAAGAAGATGAATCAAGAGCGAAGAAGACGAACAAGGATGAACGAACAGCGCAAAACCTTAACCCTTTTTTCCATAAACTAAAACATTGTGTTTAACCCTAAACATTGTGGAATTTGGACCTTACCCGTTTCCTGCCTAAAAGCCCAAACGACTTCTACTAACACCCCCCATCCCTTTTTCTGTTTATTCTTGTTTTGGTCCCCTTGAAACTCTTTAGCCCACACATTGTTTATTATTTACCCCCTTTTGATTATTGATACACCTCTTTCCATTTTATTTCTTTAGCCCTTTTTAGAATTTTTATTAATTTAGTTAATTAGTAAAGTTAACCAAATAAGAGGTGTAACTTAATTAAACAATTTTAAATAATGTGACCAATTTTTATTAGTTTAACTTTAAGATTAATTTAATAATTTTAGTATTCTTTTTTAATTAGACTTAAGTTAATAACCTTTTAAAGTTTTAATTTAGTTTAATTATTTAATAATTCTTAAAAAATAATACCTTATATTAATATTAAAAAAAACATATAAAAATAAAAATATATAAAAAATAGAAACTTAAAAAATAAAAAACATTTTATTTTCTTTAATTAATTCCCTCGCTTTAATTAATATTAAACAAAAATACAAAAAATGCATGTTCACATCCTTTAGTTTGTTATTTAATCATTGTTGTGGTTATATATCATTTAGCTATTTAAATCATTATCTGTCTGATTTTCAGTTTGATTTATTTCATCTTTATTTGATTATTCTGTTTACGTCTAAATCCAAGAGAAAAATGATTAAATTTGTTGACTTCATGTCCTCAAATCCAATCAAGCGAATATCTTCATCTCATTAAAACTTAAGACAATTTTTCCTCAAATATTCAATCTTTTCAAAACTTATACCTTTTAAGCCAAAACTTCGACATTAGGTCGTCGTATCTTCACAAACCCATCCGTACCCCTTTTCGGCCAAAACAATTTATTTCGATCAAACAAACGAATTTTAATAAACAGATATTTCAAAAGGTTCCTATAGGATACTATAGATGCATTGGGTGCTAATACCTTCCCATTGTATAACCAACCCCCGAACCATAGATCTCTTTTCAAAAATGCCTTGTATTTTCATTACTTTTAAAAGTATTATTTTACATTGCATACTTTAGGGTTTTATTTCGCTCTTTTCCCTTTTCCCTTGGAAATAATAAAGCGCGGTGGCGACTCTTGCTTTTGTGAGACGAATTAATCAATAATTCGATCTCTTACCCCGCTACATTTTTTATCGCTACAGACAGCACTTTAACATTAAAAGCGCTGCCTAAAGGGGCTTTTTATTTTTATTTTTTTTTTGTTTCAGAAAAAGCGCTGGCTAAAGGGGGCCTTTAGCAGCGCTTTAAAAGTACAAGCGCTGGCTGAAGGGGGCCTTTAGCAGCGCTTTAAAATTAAAAGAGATGGCTAAAAGGGGCCTTTAGCAGTGCTTTCAAAGTAAAAGGGCAGCCTAAAGGAGGGATTTAGCAGCGCTTTTACTTTTAACAAAGTGTTGTCTTTACCTACAACAGCACTGGAATAGACAGCGCTTTAAAGTGTTGTCTAAAGCCAAAAAAAAACGTTGTCTAAAGTCTTGTTTGGCGTAGTAGATATAGTCTCCTCATCACTTGGCCAGATATAGGCCACGTGTTGCTCGTCATGAAGAACGTGGAGGGAGTCTGATATAGTCTCTTTATCACGTGGTCAAATATTGGTCACGTGTTACTCGTCATGAAGGATGCGAAGGGAGTCTGATATAGTCTTCCTCGTCACGTGGCCAGATATTGACCACGTATCGCTCGCAGATGGAGTATTTGGTGAGTTGCATGGGTTTTGATGTCTTTGTAGAATATTGAATTAATTTTTAAAAAGATGTTTGAATTAACTTATTAAGAAGTATTTGTTTTTAATGTTGAACAATTAATTGGTATGTCAGTTGAGCCAACCAGAGAATATGATGGATGTGTATCCACCAATCCTGTTATTTGTAAAAATGTTAAATTAATTGTTATAAAAAAAGGTTTGATTATATATTTGTTTATAATTTTATTTACGAGTGGTGAAGATGCTAATTTATTCGGGGACTTAAAAATATGTACAAACAAATAATTTTCCCTAATCAAAACATGTTTTTTAGTTTTTAATATTTTTATTAAATACTCTAAACTAATAAGATTTATATTTTTTGGTGTTTTCTTATAATAATGAGAATGAAAACTATACTAAGAATGATAGAACCACATATTAATCGAAAAGGGTACTAATTAAATAATCTAATTGACCTAAATCCTAATGAAGCGTGCTTTTTATGTTGATTAAATGAAAATAAGATATTTGCATCTAATTTAAATTAATTAAACTAATTACCTAAATAAAAATATTCTTCTAAATGAACTAGAAATAAAATGAAATCCTAATTAAGAGATAGAAAAACTAAAATAATAGAATCTAGAATAAAAACTAAAGAACAATGGGGTGTTAGTTGAAGAGAGCAAGTAATATCTGAATATATCTATAAAACTCTAATTCTATCCTAATAATAACAAGAAACTAAATGAATTAAAATAAATGACAATAAAAACATGAAAATTGGAAGTAATAAGAATGGGATGTCACACGTTTTCTGATTTCTAGTGATAGCCTTATTTGACTTTTCAACCTTCTAGTAACAAAGATGTGTGTCATGTTATTATATGAGAAATAAATACATTAAAATACAAAAAAATATATAAGACATTGAACAAAACTCCAGGTTTCAAATCACAGAAATAATAGATATTATCACACTTGCTTCAAAAGTCCAGTAAACATCAAAGAGAAAATAAGAGAAAGTAACGACATCATAACGTAGAAGAAGATCTGACATCGACGAAACTATTACCACCTTAGAAGGCTTTGACAAAGGAGGCTTTATGGTCGGAGAGAGGAAATCTCTGCGTATAAGGAGTGACTAGATCGGAGGGGATGACAGGATCCGCCATGTCCAATTTCCACTCTTCCTTTTCTTTTGTTTTACCATATTCGGACTTTTACTTATTCTTCTTCTTTTTTCTGCAAAAACAAATCTGTAAGTTTGATGAAATATTGACATAACCTTTATTTGTTTGGAACCCCCAAGATCACTATCTGCTTGTTATTAGCTCGTGATTCTTGAATCTGCATAATAGTTCTTGTGTAATGATGATAATGGTTATTTTTTATGAAGTTATATTGACAGTAACTGAAAAGTGTGGAAATAAATTAGTGATATTGATGAATGAAAATTAAAAAATCTTGATGTTGCTATTTACAATATTCGTGAGTAAAAAGAGGTTTAGAATTTTGTATGATTTGGAGTATGATTTTGAAAGTGACAGCGGTTGTTAATTTTCTGAGATTTAGCCAATGAACAAAACGTGAAAGAAACCGTGAGTGTTAATTTACAATTGCCTTTTAAGAAAGGTGGAAAACCTTATACGTTTATGTTGAAAGTGAATCAGTCTAAAATATATAGCACGTGAACTGTTAGGGTAAGAATAATAATAAGAGTTAATGTGTATGGAAAATGTAGTGTAGAAAATAGCAAAACATCAAATAACATTATATGGGAAAGACAACCAATAAAACAAAATATAAAAAAAAAGATAAATTTAACAAGGAGGCCTCATATAAAAATCCTTGGCCAAGAATAGTTGTTGTCGGATATAGACAACAACCCTAGAATAAACAAAAAAGAGAAAAAGAATTGTAATAGGTTGAAAGAAAAAATGTATGTTTTTGTAGATTTGTGTGAATTTTGGATGAAAAACTAGGACAATGAGGAGTCATATTTATAGAGTGAGAATTAGGTTAAACAAACTTAACAAGTAAGTTATCCAAAGTGAATGAAAAGCCAAAAAAGAAAGAAAATTAGTAACAAAAAGAAATAAAAAGAACGTCACAAGTGCTCCACAAAAGTTTCGAACCCATGACCTTATATTTGCAAGCTTTATTCTTTAGCAATTTTGTTGTGTTACTCATTTGTAAATAAACTCAATTTGAAGGAATATGAAAGGTGTGCAGATATTTTCTATTTTGAAAATATAAATAATTTGAAATGAATCATTATATTTTTAAATAGGTTTGGAAGCGAATATTTATAAAAATCAAATAATATTATAAAAACAAAGTTTAAAATATTTTTGACTGGACTTGAGAATGAACATCTATAAAAATCAAATAATATTATAAAAATAATTTTTAAAATGTTTTTTTACTATAGAAATAAAAGGGCTGGCAAATTTGGGGTATGACACAGGCCTTGTGTGACAAAGGTATCTTAATGACCCAATAAGTATTCTGTATTGGGTTGGGTCGACATCATCTTCTTCTGAATCTTTCGATAGTTGTAGTCTTGGTTCTACATGTGTCAAAGTCGAATTGCATTCTTTCATCTCAAATCTCTTGATAATTTCTCCTGCATATCTTCTTTGATGCATCATCAAACCTCTACTACTCTTGTAGAATTCGATGCCAAGGAAATATGAAATGTCACCCAGATTAGACATTTCGAAATCCTTGTTGAGATCACCTTTGAAGTCTTCGATCTCCTTCTTGCAACTACCTGTTGTTAACAAGTCATTGATATAGAAACATAGTATAACCAATTCATTATTGCTTCTTCTTACATATACTCCATGTTCAGTTGTGCACTTTACAAATTCCTCCTCCCTTAGGAAACTATCATTCTTCTTATTTCAAGCTCTTGAAGCTTGTTTTAATCCATATAGGGCTTTATGCAGCATGTACACCTTTCTCTCTTCGTCATGTTTCACAAACCCAACAGGTTGTTTAACATAAACTTCTTCGTCTAAGGGTCCATTTAGGAACGCACACTTCACATCCATCTGACATATGTGCCAACTGTTTATTTCTGCAAGACCAACAACCAACCTGATTGTTTTGATTCTAGCCACAAGTGTAAAAACTTCATCGAAGTCTATTCCTTATTTCTGGAGAAATCCTTTTGCCATGAACCTTACTTTGTGTCGAGTTACTTCCCCTTTGCGATTTATCTTTATCTTGTATATCCACTTGACATCAATTGCCTTCTTGCCATGAGGCAATTTGACAAGTGACCAAGTGTCGTTATCTTCTATCGACTTCACTTCTTTGTTCATTGCTTTTACCCACTTTGAATCCTTTAATGCTTCAACTGCATTGATAGGCTCGACATTGTTGTACCCCAAAATTTGCCCTCTCATTTCTCAAGGATTCTCTCACAAGATCTTCTACGGCGTCAAGTTTGCAGCACTGATACATCAATTTAGGCCTGGAATTGGCACAAGGGCAAAATGGTCAATTGTATACTAGAAAGTCAAACTTTGACTTTTTGGTCAACATTACATTCCAAAGATCAATTTTCACCAAGAATATCAAGTTTGATCATCAAGAAGTCAAGAAAGTCAAAAGTCAACTTGAAAAGTCAAAATTTCCAAGACTTAGAAATTTTCTAAGTGTTTTTATACATGATAATTTCATCACTTCATGCCATTCTTTCACCAAGATGCAAGACAGTTCAAGGAAAACTTTAAACATGAAGTCATGACATTTTCATTTAACACTTAGAGAAATTTTCAACAGATTTTGTTCAGGATTTTATCTCAACTTCTTGGCATTTTTTCATATAGTTACAAGATGATTTTGTCAAAATGGACAACATGAAAGTTATAGAGGATGTTTCAAGCTTTCCAAAACATCCAAGAGCATGAATTTATCATACTTGAGCTAGGATATTCAAGGGCTTGAAGTTGGGCATCCATCCTTGAATTGTAAGTCATTCTATTGAAGAACACGTAACAAAACTCTCATGATTTGCTGCATAATCTTATGTTACAGGCTTCTTTGCTTGCAAATCTCTACATAATTTAATGTTTACACAAGAGATTGAGCTATTACCCAAGTGTGTAAACTATTGTCCAAAAGACATTTCCATTTATGGCATAAAGGCACCATTTCTATTTTTGAAAAGCAAGCTTTTTGTATAAAGTTTGTATTGAGCCCATACCTTGCTGGTTGCTGATTATACTCCACCACAAATCATGGGAAGTAGCTTCTCAATACCAGAAACTTTGGTACTTCATCTTAGGACTATGGAGTACTTGACTTAGTTTTATCTTTATAATCCAACCAAACCATAACATTCTATTTTAAAAAACCTAATAAGCTCATATGCAAAAACCCCTTTCCTATAAATAGAAGAAGCATTGCAAGAGGAAGAGGTTAGAGAAAAAATAGAGAAAAAGCCAGAAGTTTTGTTGTAAACTAGCCATCAAGATCCCATACTCTCCAAAAAGCCATAACTATCCAAAAAAGCTTCCACTCTTGAGTTTTAAAGTCCAAATATTTGGAACTCTCACACCTTGCAAACTCTGTCCAAACATCTAAGCACCTCACATACATCACCTAGAAATTGTTCAAACTCAAGAACAAGCTTCTACAACATCTTTGTTTTCTTTTCCAAGTTCAAGAATAGTCAAGACAACAACTCAAGCTCAGAGTATAAGATCCAACTCCAGGGTAAGTTTCTTGAATTTAGTTCTTCATTTCAAGCATCATTAGTGATTCATTTTTTGAAGACAAAGTGTAGTAACCATTGCCCTTGAAGCTAACCTTTTGTTTATCTTCCATTATTTTCATTATGTTTTGAGAACTAACCCATGTATGCAGCAAAACAATGTTGAAATAAAAAAAATGACAGTATGAGTCGACACATAGCCTTATGAGTCGATACATATTGCTTTACAGACCCAAAACAGAGGGAAAAGGAGTGTATGAGTCGACACAAAGCACGTATGAGTCGACACATGCAGTGTATGAGTTGAAACATACCATTATGTATTGACTCATACTAAGTTGGTTTGGTAATACAGGGGCAAGAAAAGTTATGTGTCGATGCATAGGAGCTTGTGTCGACACATAATAGTTCAAAATGCATTTTTTCCCTTCTTTTTACACTGTTTTTACATTTTCTTCATTTTTATTCGATATGGTTGTAATATTTAAGGTCCTATTTCATCCCCATTTGTAAATTATACCCCCATACCCTAAACGATGTAATAGCGTAGGACTTTATTTTTCACATTTTAACGCTTTCAAATACAAATGCTAGTAATTAGGGTTTTGTATGGAAAGACTACAACCAATCAATAGAAAACCCTAAATCAAAGACAAAAAAAAGCATGTAAATCAATACACTTGCACACAAACACCCCTAGGGTAAATCCACTTGGTTGCCTTACAAAAATGGCCATATTACGTATGTCAGGAATCTTAGCAAAGACGAACAAAATACAAGATCATAGTCCCTCGATGATGCTATCATGGTTGTCTTTCAAAAATGATCTTAGTCCATAAAGAATATGCTAAGATATCTTACAATATTACTAATCATGGCTATACGATGACCCTTTCCCGTCCCTTTACATCCAAATATAGGGGTTACTTACCAAGTCAATGGTAAGATAACAATGTCAAAGGAAAGAGGAAATGAACATGAAAGACTTTTGAGTAGGTAGAATGTTCCTAGTTACTTGCTCAATTTCAAAACAAAATATCCTTGCTATTTTCAAAACAAAACACCAAACACTTTCAAAAAAAAACTTTCAAAACACAAAATATTTTCAAAAGTTCAACACTTTGTATACGTTCTTACGAACGGTAACTATTATAAAGTTTGCCTAAACGAAGGCGCCTTTTCAAAATACTTTCAAAAACCACACAAAGCATATTTTCAAACAAAAGCAAGTGATATAGAAAGTAACTAAGAGCCCATGGAAAACCATGGATGAAAAGGGTTCTAATACCTTCCCTTTTCATAATCTACCCCCCGAACTCAAAAAACAATCTCAAAGGTCTTTCCTGTGCTTTTTCACCTTTCCTTTTGGATAAAAGAAAAGTCGATGGCGACTCTTGCTAACTGCAACATTTGCGATCAAATGCAAAACAACCAAGTCAATTCTCCCATAGTATCACAGAACTGGCGACTCTGCTGGGGATGTTAATAAAAGTGGGGTTACCTTAGGGCTAGATCACATTTACTTGCTTTCTTTGTTTGACTTGTGTGCTTTACATTATGGTTCTTTGTTTGGGTTTGAATCCTCTACCCGGATTTGGGATACCTTATAGGTAAGTAGCAATACATTGTGGAAACTGTGTGGGGTATACCGACACGGTCTAAGCAATAGCTACGTTAGTGCGACATATTTGTGTACCGGTAGCCCTTGAGTAGTCAAGGAGAATACGGGGCCGCTGAGTGATGTCATGAAGCACTAATGAACTTTTAGAACCTTTACTTGACCAACTTGGCCATTAGGACGTAGTGAGATGACCGGCTTTGGTGCAGTCCAAAGTTGGTAGATACTCGATACTACACTCATTGAGGTTTGGGTTTTTGGGATATTTCGGTTGCCATTAAAGAGGCTTGCGCTGAAACAATTCCCAAGGAAACAAATCAGTGATATTGAGCTCCTTAGAACCCAGTTACTATTGCTAGGACAGGTTTGAGCCAACTAGACTTCAAGAGGGTATTTACCTATGAGACTCCATGCAAGACTAATCCTAGGGACTTGTGTGTTTTGTTTGTATATATTTATTTGTACATAACATCATAAACATCATAACATCATACTCATATTCACTAACCATTTCAAGGATTTTTGGGATTTATCTTTGTTCTGTGTTGTAGGACATGGATTCTATTTGCAGGAAAACCATTCAAGTCAACCTTGTAAGGATCCCTCCTCAACTCAAAGAGCTAGAATCAAGGATTCCTGAAAATTCTCCATTTACCGAGAGACATGGTCGCCTACTAAACTTGGTTACCTCCAACACTGATGAAGACATGATGAAGGTGCTCTTCCAGTTCTTTGATCCTCTACATAATTGATTCACTTTTCCTGATTATCAACTTGTGCCAACTTTGGAGGAATTCTCCCAACTCTTGAGAATTCCTATTCTCAATCAACTACCCTTTAACAATACGGAAAGAGATCCAAAACCAGAAGAGATTGCTTAAGCCCTACACTTGCAACAATCTAATGTCACAACTAATTGGGAAACAAGGAGTGGTGTCAAAGGTTTCTTAGCCAAGTTTTTGTTTGAGAAGGCTCAAGATTGTTGGAACTCCTTGGACTTACGAGCTTTTGCGGAAATTGTGGCCCTTCTCATCTATGGGATGGTTTTGTTTCCAAATCCTGACCAACTCATAGATGTAAACCCCGTAAAAATCTTCATGTCTCGTAACCTGGTGCCTACTTTGTTAGGAGTCATCCTACATTATTTTCACTCTCGCACTTTGAGAAAGAGAGGTACCCTCATGTGTTGCACTCCTCTATTGGCAAGATGGTTTATTTCACATCTTCCTAAATCTGTGTTGAAAAATGAGCAAGGTTCAAGATGGTCCCATAGGTTGATGACGCTCAGACATTTAGATATTCATTGGTGTTCCCGCTCTTTGGAGAATGTTACTATCGTCGACCATCATGGAGAATTCCATAATGTCCCTTTGCTTGGCATTAGAGGAGCTATCACTTACAACCTCTGCTTAGCCCTACGATAGTTTGGTTACGCCCGGAGGGATGATCCCCATGAGATGCTTATCCAAGGATTGGTATTCGTTTACGAGAATGACAATCAAGGTTACCGTCAGAGGTTTATCCGAGCATGGAGGATGGTGAACAAGGTGGATAGCAAGACATTAGGACACAAGAATTACATTCCCCTCGAGCCTTACCTTAAATAGGTACGAGCTCGTGCTCAGAAACTTGTGATGCCTTATCCTTACATATTACCAATCATCATGGAGCCTGTGATCGAAGGAGATGTTCCCTACACTATCCTCCATCCCGACATGCCTACCTCTCTCGAAGACTTGCAAAAGGGTTGGATTCAACTTAAGGAAGAATGAGATACTTTCGAATCTCAATTCTATGCTAGTGAGAAGAGGGTCTTGGAGCTTACGAAGCAGCTATAAGAAGAGAAAAGTATGAACGCCTATCTCGCACTAAAGAGGATGCGTCCAGTCTTTCTATCTTAGAAAGTTATTTTGTAAGCCCAAGAGGCATGATGTAATCTTTCTTGTTTTGTCTAATGAGAATTAACGTTTGTTCATTATTTTGTCTATACAAATTTAAATTTCATTAATCCTTGAAATCATTTGCATGTACATATTCCATGCATCATAACATGACAGGTTTTCGCATAACAGGTTTCCTTATCTTTCTGCTGTTTATTTCAGCAAGATGGATCTAGAGAAAATTGTGAAGGATCTTCAAACCCAGAATTATCAGTTTCAGGAGACTCTACTAGCCCTAGCCAAGGGGCAGCAAGATATGATGGCTTTGCTGGCCGTTAAGAAGAAGCCAAAGAAGAAAGCTCTACTCAACATGGGTAGAAGGTTCAAAGAGACAGTCCGTCAAATCCCAGTAGGAGGAGATTCATCTGAAGAGGACGAGAACCAGATTGGTGAGGTCAAGAGTACTCAGGATGACTGTATCAATGATCAAGTATCCAATGATGATTATTTCAACGAGCAGTATCCACCCGCTGATATCAAATACAAGCAGTTAGAAGACAGATTAAAAGTTGTTGAAATCCAAGCTGTCCCCGGTTTAGATTTTGATGATTTGGGTTTGATCTTTGGGGTAGTCATTCCCCACAAATTCAAAATACCAATCTTTGCAAAGTACGATTGGGTTTCTTGTCCAAAAATCCATTTGAAATCTTATGTGCGCAAGATACAGCCGCACACTGCTAATAAGAAGCTCTAGGTTCACTTTTTCCAGGAGAGCTTGGATGGAACGCAACTTGAATGGTTTTATCAATTAGATGGTTCTTGTATCAATACTTGGGAGGATTTAGCTACTGCCTTCTATCATCAGTATCAGTACAACGCCGACTTGGCACTAATGAGGGTTCAGTTGCAAGATATGACCATGGGGAAGAATGAAGGATTTAAGGAATATGCACAAAAGTGGAGAGACCTTGCTAGTAGGGTCCAACCTCCCTTGACTGATAGAGAGCACATCGACATGTTCATGGGAACTTTATCTGGTCCTTTATTTAATTTGTTGGTTGGCTGCTCTTCTTCTGGTTTCACTGAATTGATCTTAACCGGCGAAAGAGTTGAAAGTGGCATCAAAAGTGGGAAGATCTTTGTGGAATCTACCTCCACTCCCAATCCTATCAAGAAATCTTTTGCTGCAAAGAAGGAAGTCAATATTGTGTATGGGGCAAGTGCCCATACCAAGAAGAATGATCACCCTTCTGTCAATGTTGTCCGAATCTCCAATCCAACTCCTACTCCAAGACCATATGCAAATCATCAACATTTTGAAACTCCAAGAAGACAATTTACGAGGTTAGGCATGTCACTTTCTCAAGCCCTTCAACATTTGCTCAAGGCTAATTTAGTGAGATTGCACAATCCTCCCGCCAACCCTGACACCTCGTCACCAAAGTATAATCTGAACGCTAAGTGTGCTTACCATTCAAGCAGCCCCGGGCACGAGACTGACCAGTGCTGGGCCTTGAAGAACAAAATCCAAGATTTGATTGATAACAAAACTATTGAATTTGATCCTCCTCCAACGCCTAATGTAATCACTGCTCCAATGTCGAAGCATGACAAAGGTATTAATGCTGTCGAAGATGTAATTTTTGTCGCCTCTATTGAAGAATTGACTACTCCACTGAATATAATAAAAAATAATCTGTTAAAATCCGGGATTTTCCTTGGCTACGTAAAGGACTGTGTGTATTGTACAAGACAACTCAATGGATGTGAAAGGCTGAAGAAAGGCATACAACGCCTGATGGATAGCCACAGAATTATATTCGAGAAGACCCCACTTGCCAAAAGTTTGACTAACAAATGTGAAGACCTCTCCATTATTACCATCTCAAACAAGCCTCTTAGGATCACCTCCAAAGGTCCTATTAGGATTTCAAATGAATCCACTATTTCTCCCTTAATAATTACCAGTCCCAGACCGATTCCCTACTTTTCAAATAAGGCGGTACCATGGAATTATGGTGTTGAAGTGTTCTATCATGGGATTAAATAAGACGTGTGTATCGAAGAAGGAAAAGATGACGATGTCAGTAACATAGCTGGTTCAAGCAAAGTAACTAGAACTGGGAGAATATTTTCACCCAATATCTCACCACCAGTTGTTACAAGGACGCCCATCCGCATTACTGCTGCCAAGACAAGTACTAATACAAGACGGAAGGAGAAGGTTGTTGAGCCTGATGTGATTGAAGTACCCTCCAAGGACGTAGCTGATGAAGAACCCTCCGCTCGCGAGATGGACGAGATTTTTAAGATCATAAAAAGAAGCAACTTCAAGATTGTAGAATAGTTGGGGCAAACCCCTTCTAAGATTTCAATGTTGTCATTGCTGCTTTGCTACGATGCCCATGCTCGAACATTAATCAAGTTCTTGAAAAGGCTCATGTCCCCCATGAAACAACAATAGACCAATTTGAGAATTGCATGGCTAGCCTGAAAGTTGATAATGGCTTGGGATTTTCACATGTTGACTTAACACCTCTCGGGAAGAATCACAATAAAGCTTTACATGTTTCTATCGAGTGCAAAGGGACTACCTTAGCACATGTTCTAGTCGACACTGGTTCTTCTCTAAATGTATTACCCAAGGGGGCGTTATACCGTCTAGACTGTGAAGATTTAGTCTTGAAGCCAAGTGATATCATTGTAAGGGCATTTGATGGATCAAAGAGGACTGTTCATGGGGAAGTAGATCTTTCGATCAAAGTGGGCTCCCAAATTTTCAACTCCAGCTTCTGTATTATGGATATTTGACCAGCCTATTCTTGTCTGTTAGGTCGCCCGTGGATCTATAAACTGGTGCAATAACCTCAACTCTCCATCAGAAACTCAAATATCCAGTCAAGGGCTGAATAGTCACTGTCTATGGAGAAGAAGAGTTTATGGTAAGCACCTTAACTCGTTCAAATACGTAGATATGGATGGAGAATTCATTGAAACCCCGTGTCAAGATTTTGAAGTCATGCCATCAATGATTGCTGCTACCAAATGTTCTTCTGATGAGTCTAAAACTGTTAAGGCCACGCCAAAGATGGTTTCAGTCAAGGATGCTCGTGCGGAAATTGAAGAAGGAAACTGTGATACTTGGGGACAACTCCTCGATATCCCATTTAAAGCGGACAAGTTTGGTTTGGGCTTCACCGTCAAAGCTCAGAAGGAAGTAAGGAGTGCTCGTGCTGGAAAGACACCTCTCCACATTGGAAGCCATGAAGTCAATGTCATGGGTGATTCTGATGAAGAAGCTGCATTTGAAGATTGGGTGTATCCAACTACAACGGAGCTGAAGAATTCGCAGGCAAAGGACTTTGTGCCCATCTCCTTCATCGAGGAGTAATCTACTTGTTATTGCTTTTCTTTCAATTCAAGAACATGTTGTCTGTAATATTTTAACAATGACTTTTCAGCCATTTGCCTAGCCCGGGGCACTTTGGTCCATTTGTCAAGGGTTTTATTTATGTTCATCTAATCATATGATCATTCAGTACATTGCACTATTTTGCATTCAAATATTCGTGTTCATTGTTTTTCTTTTCTTTCAAATACATTTTTCAAAAAAAGTATCCATGTATCTTACATGCACACACACACACACAACACACACACACACTCTCTTGCAGGTCCATATCCACTTTGGATCCTATTGCCAATGACTCTACTATTGCCAACTATGACTTTAAATGTCCTATCAACCAAGCCGAAGACGAAGGTGAGGAAGATTGTAACATACCAGGAGAACTAGCCAGACTTCTATTACAAGAGGAAAAAGCTATTCAACCGCACAAAGAGTCAGTTGAAGTTATCAACTTGGGTACTGAGTCAGATAAGGAGGAAATCAGAATCAGTGCTAATTTGGAAAGCAGTGTCAAGAGCGGGTTGGTTTAGATGTTGCATGATTATGTGGAAGTATTTGCTTGGTCTTATGAATATATTCCTGGGTTGGATACTGAAATCGTAGTCCATCGTCTTCCGATAAAAGAAGACTACCCTCCTTTTAAACAAAAGGTTCGTCACATGAGGCCTGATATGTCTGAGAAAATCAAAGCTGAAGTGATGAAACAGTTTGATGCAGGGTTCCTAGCCGTGACATCCTATCCCTAATGGGTTTCCAATGTGGTTCCAATGCCGAAGAAGGATGGAAAAGTTCGCATGTGCATAGACTATAGGGATCTGAATAGGGCAAACCCCAATGATGACTTTCCTCTACCACACATTGACGTTTTAGTTGATAATACTGCTCAGCATAAAGTCTTCTCTTTCATGGATGGATTCTCAGGATATAATCAAATAAGGATGGCTCCCGAAGACATGGAGAAGACTACTTTCTCTATGCAATGGGGCACCTTTTGCTACAAGGTCATGTTGTTCGGATTAAAGAATGCAGGGGAAACATATCAAAGGGATATGGTAGCTTTATTTTATGACATGATTCATCATGAGATAGAGGTATATGTGGATGATATGATTGCCAGATCACAAACCGAGGAAGAACATCTCAATCATCTGTACAAATTACTTGAGAGGCTGAAGAAGTACAAGCTGAGGTTAAACCCTAACAAGTGCACATTTGGAGTACGATCTGGAAAGCTTCTAGGGTTTGTTGTCAACAATAAAGGCATTGAAGTTGATCCTGCCAAGGTAAAAGCCATCCAAGAGATGCCGGTCCCACATTCTGAAAAAGAAGTCAGAGGATTCTTGGGTCGTCTCAATTACATTTCTCGCTTCATATTGATCGCGACCTTATCATCTAAATTAATCGGGAGACTGCAAGTATACAGCCCTATCGCGTAGTTTTAAAAGATATCGAACCTAAGGGACTATAAATCGAACTAACGTAACCTAAACTACTGTGTAAAGCTATAGCTATCGAATAATTGATTAGGGGAATTTTTGGGTAATAAAACTTAATTCTAATTGAAATAATAATAATGCGAATATCGGTATGTACTTCGTTAACATTTAAAGAATCCGGCTTTCCACTGGCTTATTTTCAAAGAAAATGATAATAATATCTTTTTCAGCAAAAAGTATTTATTCAAAAATCTATTCTCAAACTTTCGCTCTATTGAAGTAAATTATAATTTTAAACTCTGATGTATGCTTTCGCTATCCCATTGATTTTAAAATTACTTTTTGAAAATAAATAAAGTTTAATTGGTTTTAAAACGCTGTCGCAGTCTTTAAAAACAATACCTAGTGTTGTACCCCAAAATTTGCCCTCCCATATTTCTCAAAACATTTCAAGAAAAATTCACAAGTCCAACTCGGCGCGTCATATTCGGGTGTTCTTTCACCAAGATATCTCTGATAACATATTCTCAAATTCAGGTTCGTCTCAAGAGTCAATTATTTAAAGAAGGTATCCGAATGTGTGAGTTTTCTTGAAGAAATGTGGTGAAAAAGTGTGCTGAAAGTGCAGTTTTTACGCGCTAAAAAATTCATAACTTGAAGATCGTGACTCGTTTTGAACCCGTTCCGGTGGCCAAAATTACGTCTTGACATTATCTACGTTTTCATCTCTCACGGCTGGAAGCCAATTTCGATCAGAAGGTCTTCAAAAATGTGGATTTATCAAGTATTTTCATACAGAAAATTTGTGACAGAAGTTTATTTGCGTCATGTTCAGAAAATCATAACTTGGTCGATTTTCATCGTATCGAGCTGGTTCTGGTGCCAAAATTTCACAAATTGAGTTGGCTACATTTTCACAGAAGGTATTGAGTTCAAACGGTATTCAAAAGGCCTTCGTTTTTTACTCAGAGTGCGTGACACGCTGAAAATCCTGAATGCTGAATATTATTTCATCTGAGCCGAAACTTCGAAAATTCATAACTCGGTCAATTTTTATCGGATTGGACTCATATTTTTACACAAGGTCACTGACTCATAGATCTACAACTTTGCTTCAAAGGTCGAGACCGGATTATGCTCCGATCAATACCAGTTTTTTATTGAAGAACGTGTCAGAGTCAACACTGGAGCCCAAAATAAGTTTGTCTGAGCTGAAACTTCAAAAATTCATAACTAATTCACCTTTTATCCGATTGAGCCGATTTTCGGACAGGAGTTAGTTCTCGATGTCGGCTACATTTTGTTTTCAGATTTCAACTTCAAAAATTGCACTTAAGTCCCTGCGATTTAGCCTGGAAAGTGACGAACTCAAGTGAACATTGGAGGCCCAATTGGACATTCAAAGCCCATTTTCTTTACGCTAATTTCCATTATATAATCACATTTTTTTCACACAAACCAGGGAGGAGGAAAAGAGAGAAAAAACCTTGCCAGAACACTGTTAGAATATCAAATTCTTTCAAGAATCCTAAAACCTTGAAATCCTTATTACAAATCCCTCTCTCACTACAAACAAGTCATCACAGTTACAAACCAACACCTCACTACTTCTTCAGTAAGGATAAAGCTGGCTTGATCTCCATGATCCAAAAGGCATAAAAGCATTCATGTCACTAATTTTCCAGTGAGGGTAAGATTGATTTGATCTCCATGATCAAAAGGGTATAATCATTCATACATGCAATATTGTGCCTAAACATTAAATTTCTTCATATATTGGCTTTATTTGCATTTTATGATTTTATTTAATGTGTTCATGAGATTTAACACTGCAGATTTAGACAGCATCCCATGCAGGTTCATTAAAGAACGTTGAGGCCAAAAGCCAAATGGCCAAAAGCCAAAAGGCAAATGGCCAAAAGCCAAAAGGCAAATGGCCAAAAGCCAAAAGCCAAATGGCCAAAAGAACAACTTATGCATGACACCAATACATGGCGAGACAGACATCCTGAGAAGATTAAGGAACGTTGAGGCCAGAACACAAATGGCCAACGGCCAGAACACAAATGGCCAACAACCAGAATACAAATGGCCATGAAACCCAATCCAATGGTCAAAGAATGCAGACCACGGTACTCAGGAGTCAATGAACACGCACGTGATGCCAGAAAGTCAAACAAGGCTTTTTGTCTAATGGGCCAAATTGCTTCCAAAAAACCTCCCTTTGGGTCTGAATACCCCCCATGGTTTGCATTGTTTTTTATTTCTATTTGATTTTCTTTTAATTCTTTTAATGTTTTAATTATTTCTTTTAATTCCATCAAATAATTTTCATAATAAAAATAAAATACAAAAAAATCAAAAAAATGTTTATTGTTATTAATATTAATTTCACCATTATTTTTGTAAATAAACTTTAAACAATTAATTAGATTAATTTAGGTTTCAAAACTTTAATATTTTTCTTAACAAATTAAAATATGTAGAAATTAGGGTTTTTAACTTTTTATCACTTTTCTTAATAAATAACTTTTTCTTCTTCTTATTATTATTAATTACTAATTTATTTTGTAAATAAACATATACATAAATATTTTAGTAAATTAGGTTAAACTTTAATATTTTTCTTTAATAATTAAAAATAACTTAGAATTAGGGTTTCTTTTAATTTTAATTTTAATTTTCTTATTCCATTAAATACCAAAAACATAAAAAACATTTATTTTCTTTTAATTAAATAATTCATTAACCTTTCATTCAATTTAATTTCAAAAGGGTCCAACGCCCTCGAACGTTCAATTTTTATTTCGTTTCGCATGTTATTTTATTTTCCTTTGTGAATATTATGTAATTGCTCAAGCCATGTAATAGTAATTAGGAATTTATTTATTTTCCGCATTTTTTTTATCAAAACGGGTCTTTGTTAATTTGGCGATGTATAGACCCGCGCCTTGTAATAGCGTAGGATTTTACTTTCCGCATTTAAATTTCCGCACTTTTAAACTGCTAAACTTTGCATGAAAGAATGAATGACTAAATTAAAAACAAGCTTAGATCACCATGATACATGTACAAGATGAAACATAACTGAAACAACACACAAATTCACACACCACTCTTAGGGTACGCCTCACTGTTGCCTTACCTTCGAAACGTGGTCGTCGAGTATAGGACGTCTTAGTAAGTCCTTATGTCCATTGATCCCGTTGCCTCAAAACAAGTTGCCTCGAAACGGTTGCCTCGGAATAGTTGCCTCGAAACGGTTGCCTCGGAATAAAAAGGATCAATGGCATAAGGGTAGCTTCTAAGGTGTCCTACTGTTGCTCTGGTGACCACACTGTCCCTACACTCGAATTGACCCGAACACCTCCAACGGTGGTGCTACCTACCTCTCAATGGTGGGATGGCACTACCTTAAGGACATTTACACAGCCTAATTCCTTAGGGTAGGTGGATGACTCGTAGATACTTGCTCTAATTCAAAACAAATAAAAAAAACTCTTTTCACACTGACACTTTCTACAAGATTTCAAAACAAACGCTTCACAACACTCTTGAGGACTGATACAAGAGTCGAAATGAAGTTTTCAATGAAACTTTTTCAAACCCACGCACTTTTGAAAAGCAAACAAACATTTTGAAAACACAATGAGCAAGTATCTAAGAGCCCATGGATAACCATGGATAGAAAGGGTGCTAACACCTTCCCTTTCTATAAATCTACCTCCCGAACCGAGAAACTATCTCATAAGGAATTTTGCTGTGCTTTTGTCCTGTCCATGTTGGAGAAAATAAAAGACGGTGGCGACTCTTGCTTCCGCGACATTTCACGAACCAGCGTTAAACAGTCAGTTCCAGATCCACCGATCACAGAACTGGCGACTCTGCTGGGGACTCTTATAAAGTGAGGTGTACCTTAGGATAGCTCATACTTGTGTTTTCAATTGCTGTGTTTGTTTGCTTTATTATTGTGGGCTGCATCGGAGTTACATAGATCCTAACCCGGATCTGGGGATACCCTGTTAGGTAGCATAAGCTGTGAGGGACCTGTCCGGCGTAGACCGACATGGGTGAAGCAGTGGCTACGTTGGTGTGGCACCTTGGTCTGTACCGATATCCCTTGTGTTGCAACGAGGAGAATATGGGTCTTCTGAGGAGTCATTAAGCACCAACCGACCTTAGAACCTTAAATGACCCAACTTGGCCAATAGAACAGTAGCAGTATGCTACGGCCATTGAGGCTAAACTCTCGTGATGGTTCTGGCCGCAAGAAAAGATTGTGATGCTGGAGTTATGACCGATTGAGGGTAGTCAGTGATATTGGGATCCTCTAGAACCCGGTTACTTCTGATAGGACAGGTCTTAACCAACAAACTGAAAGAGGGTAATACCTAGACCCCATACTGGCCTAAACTCTAAGGGCTCTTTGTGTGACTTGTGTGCCTTCGAACTTGACTATGTGCATGCTTGTTATCTGACACTTGAGTTTCTTGCAGGTTTTGTTTATAGTCCTTAATCTGGACTCATAACAGGGTTTATCTATATCACTCCATGCATAGCATACCATCATACCATTGCATACATCCTGCATAAAGACTAATCCATTTCAAGGATCTCAAGGGCTTGTGATGCAGGTCATGATGAATCAAACGTCCAGCAAGGGGCAAAGAGGATTTATTTTCCTCTAGCCAAGGTTGTCAGGGGCTATGACCCACTCGATATGGTGAGCCTTGACCCTTGAAGAAGGACTCTCAACAACATGCAGTTCCTTCAATCAAGCTATCGGACTCCAATTCTAACAAGTTTCTTTGTTTACCCCGCGAGAGCCTTGAAAACATTGCATGTATACATACATATCATTGCATTATAGGTACCCTTCTTTACAGGTCACTTACCCTCTTCGCTGTTTATTTCAGCAATGGCTTCCCAACAAGATAACCAGGGTCTTCATGCTCAAGAGACTCAGTTCAGGGAGATCTTCCTAAGCCTATCCAAGGGGCAGGAAGAGCTGAGGGCACTCCTCGTGGGGAATTTGGCCAAGAAAAGTCCCGAGGACGACAAGGACGGACGACTGAAACATCTGCAAACTGAGGTGGATGCACTGAGAACTCAGATGCTAGGGCAGATAGCCTTTATCCAAGGCTTAGCTCGGGAGCAAGAGGAGCTGAGGACCATGATCAGTCAGCTTCATCAAGACAGATACAACATGAAGCAACCAGTCCAAGTCAGGGACCAAGTCATTAATCAGCCTCCAAGAGGACAAGGGTCTGGTATGGTTAAGAATAGACCTCTCTAAATTGCTACCACTTCACAGGTCCAACCACAACCTCGCCCAGAGCAACGGGTTGATCAGAGCAAGCCCATGAGGCAATTCACCCAGCTCAACATGTCGTTGTCCCAAGCTTTGCAACACCTGTTGAAGCTGAACCTGGTGACGTTGATAGGACCTCACCCTAATCCTAAGACTTCTTCACCCAGCTATAATCCTGGGGCCAGGTGCGCATACCATTCTAACAGCCCGGGGCATGATACTGATGACTGTTGGAAGTTGAGGTACAAAATCCAAAGCCTGATTGATGAAGGAGCTGTGGAATTCACCCCAGATGGTCAGGTCGAGTTCTTCTACTATCGCTGCGAGGTTCACCATTTGAAATGACAAGCCTTGAGACTAGAAGACTTTTGTTCATTCGAATGTTCAATTTGTAATTTTCTTTTGATTGTTCAAACAATTATTATCATAGCAAACTTTATTACTTCATCAATGCATCGCATATGTCTGTTTTGGAATTAATACAATTGTTTTCATTATATTCAAAATTGCTTTCATTTTTCTGTGATGATCAACGCTCGGTTAACAATTCTAAGTCTCTTGAGGGAGGATGACGAAAACGATACCATAATTTACAGTATGCTTTTGAACAGACCCCGCTGATGAGGTACAAGCATTGTTTCAAATCCTAAACACTGGAGTTATAAGGAAGATAATCCCTCATCAACCCCTCTGAGCCAAAGAAGTAGGAGTTTTTCTTTTCGAAAATTAAAACCCTTAATCATAACCTGGGGCAGGGTAGTTCTCTCAGCTGATCCAAGTGCATAATGAACGGCACCAAAGGAGTATGTCCAAACAAAAGACGATGATGGTTTCCTATAATCATAAAGACAGGCAGTCATTATCTATCAAAATAAAAAGCCCAATAAGTCAAAACCTATGAAGGAGACTTACAAAACTGGGGCATCCCGCTGACTGTAACTCCACAAAAGAAACAGTACAGGCAAAAAATAGGGATAACAAAATCAAAAAGAAAGAGGTCCTACAAACCCTTAACAAAAAAGGAAATGACTGCCTAATCAAAATAAATCGTCAGTATCCGAACCATCACTGGTATATCAAAGCAAAGACGCAACAAGGTCTAACGCACGATTAGCTGAGTTTAGGATTGAAGAACATCACGAAGAACGGGTGGGTACAAATAAATTTGAGCCTTTATCCTTTGTTTCTTGAACCGTGAACCAGGCCACGTTATAACCCTTAAAAGTCCTAGCTGAAGCATGGGTTAGTTCGAAAGCATACTGTTACGAAAGGTATCCTGACTCCTTAAGGCTTGCGGTAAAATAACGAGTTGACATCACAATTTACAAAACTCACTTGCTTTTATTGAAAAATGCATTTTCAAAAATTTCAAGACAGACATAAGCTTTGCATTATTAAGATAACATTGTTTGCATATGATTATTTGTTTGAACAGCAGAGAACTTTGCGCAACGAATATCTGATGAACGAAGGTCCTCTCAACAAAAGAGTCACCTCCGGTGGAAGAAACACTTCCAATCAAGGGACATGGCATGATTAGTGGCCATCATCTGGGGCAGTCCAGTAAAGATTCGGAGAATTTCTCAAAAGGCCAACCAGCTTGGGGCAAATCTCCATCTGGATCACCTGGGGCATTCCGACAATGAATCTTTCCTGATCAGACATCTTCTAGTGGTACGGCAACGCAATACTACTGATAGTGACAACTCCCTGCTCTCTGAGAGCATGGATATAGTCGAAAAAAATACTATGCAAAATCAAAGACCCGCTAGGTTGACACACCTAGGCAAAAATAAGGGCTTCCCGGCGAACCAAAAGGGTTCGGGCAAAATAAGGGATGAAATGAAAAAATTTGTACACCCGGCAAGCCGAAAACCTGAAAAGGCGGCTTGGGCAAAAATGGGTATCCCGGTGGACTGAAAACCCGAAAGGGCGGTCCAGGAAAAAGTTAGGGATTAAAGCGTACGACTATGTCCTGTCATCTCGTCACTTGCCTACCAGAAGAAGATTTGTCAATCGGCAGGTATCAAACACCTCACAGGCCTTCCTCTCCCGCAGAAACTGGGGCAATAAGAATGGTCTGAACGATCAAGCTGCTCTGTCCTCCAGGCACCAAGGTAAGGTCAGCTGAAGAACGTAACCAAGATACCTTAATTCCCCAGAGAGTGAGACAAGATCCAACAATTCTCCCCAAGCAGTTGGTCTCCCATCAGCCCTAAAAGGCACAGTATCTCCAGCAAGTCAGCAACACTCTCCACAAGCAGAGTTAGCGTACTGTCAGCCTTAAGGAAGTTGGATTATCCCCCGAAGATCTCAACATTCCCCAGCGGAGTATACAGACATTCCTAAACAAGCATCCCCGGCAGTCTTGATCTAAGATTGTTCCCCGACGGAATACCAGACATCAAGTAAAGCCACTTCCCCAGTGCAATCTCAGAAGTTTCCCCAGGAGAACTTAATCAATCTCCCCAGCAGGTCTTGAAGCTTATCCCCAGTAGATTATGGAAGCTTACCCCTGCAGAGCACGAACGCTCCCCCTGCTTTATTCAAAGGTTATTTCCCCACCAGGATATAACTGGGTTATCCTCAGCTAAAAGCCACGGAAAGATCGTCCTCAGCGAAGTCTTCTTATCCCCAGCGAAGTCTATTAACACTTCCAACACAACAATGGTATCCCCAGCGAAGTTACCATCAACATTTCAGCAAAGTATCTCTCTCCCCACAGAGTATTGCTTCCCAGCAAGATCGTTAGAGTACTTTTCTCCCTGCAGATTAATCCATTCGCCAAGTTTATCCCCAACGGAGTTATCTTCTCCTACCGGTATTCTTGCAACTATCATCCCCAGCGGAAGCAAAGATCTATTCTTCAAACATCAGCCCAGGAGTGACTTCCCGACACCCGTCAAGGATTTATTTTCCTAAGACGAAAAGATACATTCATAAACATCACATTTTCACACATTATAACATGCATATACGCATCATATCTTACCAATCTCATTTATGTTGAGAACATCATTGCTTGATCCATATCATGCATTGCATATGACTGACCTTTACCTTTCAGGAAAGATCCAGTTAAATTCTCAACTATATTTTAAGACCTAGTCTGGTTCAGTTAAATCGACCCTAATATTTTTCTGTTTCTTATCCAGTCAAAGGCCTTCTCTGGTTCAGTCAGATCGACCCTAAGATCTCCCTGTTTCTTATCCAGTTGAAGATTTTAAGACCTAGTCTGGTTCAGTTAAATCGACCCTAAGATTTTTCTGTTTCTTATCCAGTCAAAGGCCTTCTCTGGTTCAGTCAGATCGACCCTAAGATCTCCCTGTTTCTTATCCAATTGAAGACATTTCAAGACCTAGACCTGTTCAGTAAAATCGACCCTAAGATTTTCCTGTTTCTTATCCAGTCAAAGGCCTTCTCTGGTTCGGTCAGATCGACCCTAAGATCTCCCTGTTTCTTATCCAGTTGAAGATTTCAAGACCTAGACCGGTTCAGTTAAATCGACCCTAAGATTTTCCTATTTCTTATCCAGTCAAAGGCCTTCTCTAGTCCAGCTAAATCGACCCCTAACAAATTTTCCTAATAAAGACTCAGTAGAAGATATCCAAGATTCTCTCAGCGTTACTGTTGAGGTTGAAGTCGCCCAAGATTCTCTCAGCGCTACTGTTGAGGTTGAAGTCGCCCAAGATTCTCTCAGCGTTACTGTTGAGGTTGAAGTCGCCCAAGATTCTCTCAGCGTTACTGTTGAGGTTGAAGTCGCCCAAGATTCTCTCAGCGTTACTGTTGAGGTTGAAGTCGCCCAAGGTTCTCTCATCGTCCCGTTGAGGTAGTAATCGCCAAAGGTTCTCTCATCGTCCCGTTGAGGTAGAAATCACCCAAAGGTTCTCTCATCGTCCCATTGAGGTAGTAATCATCCAAGGTTCTCTCATCGTCCCGTTGAGGTAGTAATCGCCCAAGGTTCTCTCATCGTCCCGTTGAGGTGGTAATCGCCCAAGGTTCTCTCATCGTCCCGTTGAGGTAGTAATCGTCCAAGGTTCTCTCATCGTCCCGTTGAGGTAGTAATCGTCCAAGGTTCTCTCATCGTCCCGTTGAGGTAGTAATCACCCAAGGTTCTCTCATCGTCCCGTTGAGGTAGTAATCGTCCAAGGTTCTCTCATCGTCCCGTTGAGGTAGTAATCGTCCAAGGTTCTCCCATCGTCCCGTTGAGGTAGTAATCATCCAAGGTTCTCTCATCGTCCCGTTGAGGTAGTAATCGTCCAAGGTTCTCTCATCGTCCCGTTGAGGTAGTAATCGTCCAAGGTTCTCTCATCGTCCCATTGAGGTAGTAATCGTCCAAGGTTCTCTCATCGTCCCGTTGAGGTAGTAACCGTCCCGGATTCATTCATCACATCATTATGAACAAAAACCTTTTAAAGTTCCAGACTCGATTCCTGTATCCTGCCAGGACACGTCTGAAGAGTTCGAAGATCCGATTCCTGTATCTTGCCAGGGTGTATCTGTTGACGACTATATTCCAGATTTGATTCCTGTATCCAGCCAGGGCACATCTACATAAAGGGTTTGAAGATCAGCTCCTGTAATAGGCCAGGTAATTATTTTTCTATCTCAGGTACGCAAGTTCTCGCTAAGGAATCTCTTACGCGATCGACACCTAGATGGCATCTATAAGCCCATCCTCCTATCCATCAGTCTCCAAATGGCATCTGTAAGCCCATTCCCCCCATCACACTGCTGATACTCTACTATGCGAGTGCAAATTTCTGGGCACTCTAGTGTTCAATCATCTTATACCTTTGGATCACGAAAGGCACGCAAGCCAATCTACATCCTCAGGTTTAAGAAGATTGAACAGGGGCAACTGTTGTACCCCAAAATTTGCCCTCCCATATTTCTCAAAACATTTCAAGAAAAATTCACAAGTCCAACTCGGCGGTTCTCTATCGAGTGCAAAGGGACTACCTTAGCACATGTTCTAGTCGACACTGGTTCTTCTCTAAATGTATTACCCAAGGGGGCGTTATACCGTCTAGACTGTGAAGATTTAGTCTTGAAGCCAAGTGATATCATTGTAAGGGCATTTGATGGATCAAAGAGGACTGTTCATGGGGAAGTAGATCTTTCGATCAAAGTGGGCTCCCAAATTTTCAACTCCACCTTCTGTATTATGGATATTTGACCAGCCTATTCTTGTCTGTTAGGTCGCCCGTGGATCTATAAACTGGTGCAGTAACCTTAACTCTCCATCAGAAACTCAAATATCCAGTCAAGGGCTGAATAGTCACTGTCTATGGAGAAGAAGAGTTTATGGTAAGCACCTTAACTCGTTCAAATACGTAGATATGGATGGAGAATTCATTGAAACCCCGTGTCAAGCTTTTGAAGTCATGCCATCAATGATTGCTGCTACCAAATGTTCTTCTGATGAGTCTAAAACTGTTAAGGCTATGCCAAAGATGGTTTCAGTCAAGGATGCTCGTGCGAAAATTGAAGAAGGAAACTGTGATACTTGGGGATAACTCCTCGATATCCCATTTAAAGCGGACAAGTTTGGTTTGGGCTTCACCATCAAAGCTCAGAAGGAAGTAAGGAGTGCTCGTGCTGGAAAGCCACCTCTCCACATTGGAAGCCATGAAGTTAATGTCATGGGTGATTCTGATGAAGAAGCTGCATTTGAAGATTGGGTGTATCCAACTACAACGGAGCTGAAGAATTCGCAGGCAAAGGACTTTGTGCCCATCTCCTTCATCGAGGAGTAATCTACTTGTTATTGCTTTTCTTTCAATTCAAGAACATGTTGTCTGTAATATTTTAACAATGACTTTTCAGCCATTTGCCTAGCCCGGGGCACTTTGGTCCATTTGTCAAGGGTTTTATTTATGTTCATCTAATCATATGATCATTCAGTACATTGCACTATTTTGCATTCAAATATTCGTGTTCATTGTTTTTCTTTTCTTTCAAATACATTTTTCAAAAAAAATAGCCATGTATCTTACATGCACACACACACACACAACACACACACACACACACACTCTCTTGCAGGTCCATATCCACTTTGGATCCTATTGCCAATGACTCTACTATTGCCAACTATGACTTTAAATGTCCTATCAACCAAGCCGAAGACGAAGGTGAGGAAGATTGTAACATACCAGGAGAACTAGCCAGACTTCTATTACAAGAGGAAAAAGCTATTCAACCGCACAAAGAGTCAGTTGAAGTTATCAACTTGGGTACTGAGTCAGATAAGAAGGAAATCAGAATCAGTGCTAATTTGGAAAGCAGTGTCAAGAGCGGGTTGGTTTAGATGTTGCATGATTATGTGGAAGTATTTGCTTGGTCTTATGAATATATTCCTGGGTTGGATACTGACATCGTAGTCCATCGTCTGCCGATAAAAGAAGACTACCCTCCTTTTAAACAAAAGGTTCGTCACATGAGGCCTGATATGTCTGAGAAAATCAAAGCTGAAGTGATGAAACAGTTTGATGCAGGGTTCCTAGCCGTGACATCCTATCCCTAATGGGTTTCCAATGTGGTTCCAATGCCGAAGAAGGATGGAAAAGTTCGCATGTGCGTAGACTATAGTGATCTGAATAGGGCAAGCCCCAAGGATGACTTTCCTCTACCACACATTGACGTTTTAGTTGATAATACTGCTCAGCATAAAATCTTCTCTTTCATGGATGGATTCTCAGGATATAATCAAATAAGGATGGCTCCCGAAGACATGGAGAAGACTACTTTCTCTATGCAATGGGGCACCTTTTGCTACAAGGTCATGTTATTCGGATTAAAGAATGCAGGGGCAACATATCAAAGGGATATGGTAGCTTTATTTTATGACATGATTCATCATGAGATAGAGGTATATGTGGATGATATGATTGCCAGATCACAAACCGAAGAAGAACATCTCAATCATCTGTACAAATTACTTGAGAGGCTGAAGAAGTACAAGCTGAGGTTAAACCCTAACAAGTGCACATTTGGAGTACGATCTGGAAAGCTTTTAGGTTTTGTTGTCAACAATAAAGGCATTGAAGTTGATCCTGCCAAGGTAAAAGCCATCCAAGAGATGCCAGTCCCACATTCTGAAAAAGAAGTCAGAGGATTCTTGGGTCGTCTCAATTACATTTCTCGCTTCATATTGATCGCGACTTTATCGTCTAAATTAATCGGGAGACTGCAAGTATACATCCCTATCGCGTAGTTTTAAAAGATATCGAACCTAAGGGACTATAAATCGAACTAACGTAACCTAAACTACTGTGTAAAGCTATAGCTATCGAATAATTGATTAGGGGAATTTTTGGGTAATAAAACTTAATTCTAATTGAAATAATAATAATGCGAATATCGGTATGTACTTCGTTAACATTTAAAGAATCCGGCTTTCCACTGGCTTATTTTCAAAGAAAATGATAATAATATCTTTTTCAGCAAAAAGTATTTATTCAAAAATCTATTCTCAAACTTTCGCTCTATTGAAGTAAATTATAATTTTAAACTCTGATGTATGCTTTCGCTATCCCATTGATTTTAAAATTACTTTTTGAAAATAAATAAAGTTTAATTGGTTTTAAAACGCTGTCGCAGTCTTTAAAAACAATACCTAGTGTTGTACCCCAAAATTTGCCCTCCCATATTTCTCAAAACATTTCAAGAAAAATTCACAAGTCTAACTCGGCGCGTCATATTCGGGTGTTCTTTCACCAAGATATCTCTGATAACATATTCTCAAATTCAGGTTCGGCTCAAGAGTCAATTATTTAAAGAAGGTATCCGAATGTGAGTTTTCTTGAAGAAATGTGGTGAAAAAGTGTGATGAAAGTGCAGTTTTTACGCGCTAAAAAATTCATAACTTGAAGATCGTGACTCGTTTTGAACCTGTTCCGGTGGCCAAAATTACGTCTTGACATTATCTACGTTTTCATCTCTCACGGCTGGAAGCCAATTTCGATCAGAAGGTCTTCAAAAATGTGGATTTATCAAGTATTTTCATACAGAAAATTTGTGACAGAAGTTTATTTGCGTCATGTTCAGAAAATCATAACTTGGTCGATTTTCATCGTATCGAGCTGGTTCTGGTGCCAAAATTTCACAAATTGAGTTGGCTACATTTTCACAGAAGGTATTGAGTTTAAACGGTATTCAAAAGGCCTTCGTTTTTTGCTCAGAGTGCGTGACACGCTGAAAATCCTGAATGCTGAATATTATTTCATCTGAGCCGAAACTTCGAAAATTCATAACTCGGTCAATTTTTATCGGATTGGACTCATATTTTTACACAAGGTCACTGACTCATAGATCTACAACTTTGCTTCAAAGGTCGAGACCGGATTATGCTCCGATCAATACCAGTTTTTTATTGAAGAACGTGTCAGAGTCGACACTGGAGCCCAAAATAAGTTTGTTTGAGCTGAAACTTCAAAAATTCATAACTAATTCACCGTTTATCCGATTGAGCCGATTTTCGGACAGGAGTTAGTTCTCGATGTCGGCTACATTTTGTTTTCACATTTCAACTTCAAAAATTGCACTTAAGTCCCTGCGATTTAGCCTGGAAAGTGACGAACTCAAGTGAACATTGGAGGCCCAATTGGACATTCAAAGCCCATTTTCTTTACCCTAATTTCCATTATATAATCACATTTTTTTCACACAAACCAGGGAGGAGGAAAAGAGAGAAAAAACCTTGCCACAACACTGTTAGAATATCAAATTCTTTCAAGAATCCTAAAACCTTGAAATCCTTATTACAAATCCCTCTCTCACTACAAACAAGTCATCACAGTTACAAACCAACACCTCACTACTTCTTCAGTAAGGATAAAGCTGGCTTGATCTCCATGATCCAAAAGGCATAAAAGCATTCATGTCACTAATTTTCCAGTGAGGGTAAGATTGATTTGATCTCCATGATCAAAAGGGTATAATCATTCATACATGCAATATTGTGCATAAACATTAAATTTCTTCATATATTGGCTTTATTTGCATTTTATGATTTTATTTAATGTGTTCATGAGATTTAACACTGCAGATTTAGACAGCATCCCATGCAGGTTCATTAAGGAACGTTGAGGCCAAAAGCCAAATGGCCAAAATCCAAAAGGCAAATGGCCAAAAGCCAAAAGCCAAATGGCCAAAAGAACAACTTATGCATGACACCAATACATGGCGAGACAGACATCCTGAGAAGATCAAGGAACGTTGAGGCCAGAACACAAATGACCAACGGCCAGAATACAAATGGCCAACAGCCAGAACACAAATGGCCACGAAACCCAATCCAATGGCCAAAGAATGCAGACCACGGTACTCAGGAGTCAATGAACACGCACGTGATGCCAGAAAGTCAAACAAGACTTTTTGTCTAATGGGCCAAATTGCTTCCAAAAAACCTCCCTTTGGGTCTGAATACCCCCCATGGTTTGCATTGTTTTTTATTTCTATTTGATTTTCTTTTAATTCTTTTAATGTTTTAATTATTTCTTTTAATTCCATCAAATAATTTTCATAATAAAAATAAAATACAGAAAAATCAAAAAAATGTTTATTGTTATTAATATTAATTTCACCATTATTTTTGTAAATAAACTTTAAACAATTAATTAGATTAATTTAGGTTTCAAAACTTTAATATTTTTCTTAACAAATTAAAATATGTAGAAATTAGGGTTTTTAACTTTTTATCACTTTTCTTAATAAATAATTTTTTCTTCTTATTATTATTATTAATTACTAATTTATTTTGTAAATAAACATATACATAAATATTTTAGTAAATTAGGTTGAACTTTAATATTTTTCTTTAATAATTAAAAATAACTTAGAATTAGGGTTTCTTTTAATTATAATTTTAATTTTCTTATTCCATTAAATACCAAAAACATAAAAAACATTTATTTTCTTTTAATTAAATAATTCATTAACCTTTCATTCAATTTAATTTCAAAAGGGTCCAACGCCCTCGAACGTTCAATTTTTATTTCGTTTCGCATGTTATTTTATTTTCCTTTGTGAATATTATGTAATTGCTCAAGCCATGTAATAGTAATTAGGAATTTATTTATTTTCCGCATTTTTTTTATCAAAACGGGTCTTTGTTAATTTGGAAATGTATAGACCCGCGCCTTGTAATAGCGTAGGATTTTACTTTCCGCATTTAAATTTCCGTACTTTTAAACTGCTAAACGTTGCATGAAAGAATGAATGACTAAATTAAAAACAAGCGTAGATCACCATGATACATGTACAAGATGAAACATAACTGAAACAACACACAAATTCACACACCACTCTTAGGGTACGCCTCACTGTTGCCTTACCTTCGAAACGTGGTCGTCGAGTATAGGATGTCTTAGTAAGTCCTTATGTCCATTGATCCCGTTGCCTCAAAACAAGTTGCCTCGAAACGGTTGCCTCGGAATAGTTGCCTCGAAACGGTTGCCTCGGAATAAAAAGGATCAATGGCATAAGGGTAGCTTCTAAGGTGTCCTACTGTTGCTCTGGTGACCATACTGTCCCTACACTCGAATTGACCCGAACACCTCCAACGGTGGTGCTACCTACCTCTCAATGGTGGGATGGCACTACCTTAAGGACATTTACACAACCTAATTCCTTAGGGTAGGTGGATGACTCGTAGATACTTGCTCTAATTCAAAACAAATAAAAAAAACTCTTTTCACACTGACACTTTCTACAAGATTTCAAAACAAACGCTTCACAACACTCTTGAGGACTGATACAAGAGTCGAAATGAAGTTTTTAATGAAACTTTTTCAAACCCACGCACTTTTGAAAAGCAAACAAACATTTTGAAAACACAATGAGAAAGTATCTAAGAGCCCATGGATATCCATGGATAGAAAGGGTGCTAACACCTTCCCTTTCTATAAATCTACATCCCGAACCGAGAAACTATCTCATAAGGAATTTTGCTGTGCTTTTGTCCTGTCCATGTTGGAGAAAATAAAAGACGGTGGCGACTCTTGCTTCCACGACATTCCGCGAACCAGCGTTAAACAGTCAGTTCCAGATCCACCGATCACACCTAGTATCTACTATCTGATTCTAAACCTCAAACTGTCGCTCTATTGGTTTCTAATCTTAGTCAGTTTATTAACCTCAAACTTTCGCTCTGTTGGTTTCTAAACCTTTTTAACAAAATAAACTAGATAACTAAATCAGAAAAAGTGTTTATTTTATAAAATATAATCAAGCCTGTTTATTTCGGATCCATTCAAATTAACTCGTTACATACCGATATTTAAATAATTTAGCCAGACATACTCATAAAAGCAGACATGGATACATTAAAGGAATTACCATTCATAAATAAATTCATGGCTAAATAAATATCTCTCATGCAAATAATTAATTAAAGTGATGTAAATAAGGAACCTGAATTAAATAAATGCTGGAAATAATCCTTGAAGCTTGAATCAATTCGTACAGAATCCCGGTTCTTCAACGAAAATAAAATCTAAGTATTTGAAAAGGAAAAGGAGCTGGCTGGAAAATAACTACTGGAAATTGAATTACAATGGAAACTAGTAATGCGATGAAAGTAAATTCTGAAACTGGAAAAATAATCTAAGCAAAAACGGTCCCAATTTTGATTTCCTGATGTCCTTTTATAGTGGTAGAATGTAACCACTTTTGAGATATTTTCGTACCACTTATCCTCTAATTTCTCGTTCTAACTTGAACACGTTAAGACGGGCGCCTCAATTGACCACGTCCTCAATTGACCACGTTGAGACGGGCGCCTCCCACTAAGGGGAAAGTCCGAGGCGGGCGCCTAAATTGTAGGAGAAGAGATGAGACGTGCGTCTCACTCTTGCATGTGACTTTAGGGTTCTCTTGCTTGCGTGGGTATGAATTCGTTTGGGCCCAGTTTGGAGATGATAAACCTTTTGGTCCATCATTATTGCTTTGCACACCCCTTTTCTTCATTTCTTGCATATTTAGTCCAATAACTCTCTTAATTTCTTCACTTTGCTCAATTTGTCTAATTAAAATAAAATACCGGCGTAATATGGAAATAAAATGAAATAATTAAATAAAAATACTAACATTATCTATGAAAATTAAATCAAATATACTATATAAAATTGTGTTATCAAACTCCCCTATACTTGAACCGTTGCTTGTCCTCAAGCAAAAGTAAAAAAGTGAAAATCACTGACGCGCAATTAAACACAGATATAAGAACATACATCACTTCGTACCAGGTTGCAAGTTGAATTTTTCGTTAGAGAATTTAAGTCGAACTTAAACACCAAAGTTACCGTAGGAACACTGGATAACCCCATTTAAGCAGACCAATTTAAGTCATGTCATTATAGCTTAACCTAATACTATGTTTTATTTCACCCGTTTTCATTCTAGTGCAATCACATTAAGCCCTTTACCTTACACGCACATAGTGGAGTAACTGGTTAGTGAATTTGATCTTAGTAAGCCAGCTAGGAGTTCGGGTAATTTAATCATATGGTACTCCCTTTTTCCAATTAAAAATTGCGGGGGATCGAACCGTAATTCGCCCTACCAAGTTCAGCACCAGGGACCACTGAACCAATTTATAATGGATTATTATGCATTTAAATTTATAGTTTCTGCAACTGTTGGATTAAATGATCTGGTAAGGACCATTTAACTTAATAAGTGCATCTTCAGATAAAAGCAATTTCTTAAGAATATTTGATCAATCACTTATATTCATCAGCTCCCCACGTAGTTTGTGTTTATGGCGGTGCCGACTGCTTAATAAACTACTCGGGGCTAATCTAAAACTAAGTTTTAAAGGTTTTGGTATAATAAGTACTTAAATCGATCCAACATATCGGGGGTTTTGAAGTGTTAAGACGATAGCAATTTTGCTAAGTTGCTCGAATTCTTATTTATAATAGGCAACCTTAATACTAGTTGAATAATGTTTTATAAATGCGTGTTAAAATTGTTTTATTTTATTCATTATGGCTCAAGAAATAGGGGGAATTCGAGTAAGCACAAATTTTTGCATAAGAGATTAAAATTTGCATAAATAAGTATTTTATTGAATTGAAATTTTGCAATACAAGAAAAGAAATAAAAGGAAAAATACTACAAAGAGAGCAAGGGAAATGGAAATGAACAAGGAAATGATCTGACTCCCCTATACTTAAAAGGAGCAATGTCCTCAATGCGATAAAAACAAAGGAGAATCAGATAAAAAGAGAAAGGCGATCACTCGTTGCTTTGAGAATCATGATTTATTGTTCTTCGTCCTCTAGTACGAGGTCTTCGTCGTACGTCAGAATGAGAATCATTAAGATGAAGTGCGTCTGCTATGCGAGCTTGCAAAGATTCGAGGTTACGATCATGGCGAAAGGCATATTGTTGTTGTTCGCGTCGCATCTCTTGTTGGTCACGTTGTACTTCTTGTACGAGACGTAAAGTCTCAGCTTGGTTTTGTTGCATGGCATGGAACAACTGATCTTGACGAAGCATATGAGCCTGCATGGCTGCGAAATTTGCAGCGGGATTATCTGGTGGTTGGGCGGCAGGTGCATCAAGAGCATAACGCCAATTTGCACGGACTCAGACATCGATACGATTCGGACAAGGTAACACAATATCAGGAATTGGACGATGATTTATCACTAATGTAAACCGGCCATCATGTCTTGGAGAGATTATATGGGAATCTCGGCAATAGATGACATCAAGAAGAGTGGCTGGCATCATATATTGTAACAAAGAAAGTAGCTCGGTGGAAAGGCCTAAAGCATATGCTAAAGATGTGATGATGCCTCCAAAAACAAAGGGATTAGTACCTGCTGCGTTCACGCATGTGTGGATGTGACTGAGCATGAAAGGAGTGACGTTGACAGCCTGACCATTAAGGGTACAGAAAATGATGAACAACTCATTTTGGTTGACCTTGTGATTGTTGGTCCAACCAAAGATGGTGTTAGCTAGAACGCGGTGAAAGTACCTTAATGCAGAGTTATGTATTTGAGAAGCATAGAGGTCGCGCCAACTTTCCGTTGTTTGACCGGTTAGATCATTCCATAAGGAGAAGCCGACTTGATCCCAAGAAAGATCGTGGTCATCGTCGAAAGGCTTGTAATGAACATGCTCGCCGCGAGTGAAAGACAAGAGTTCGGCGACTCTTTCTTGATCAAGAGAGTACTCTTGGTTGAACATGCGGAAGTTGGCGGTTCCGGTTGTGTAGGGATCGTCGACAGGTGTTGTGTAAGAGAAGGAACTAAGAAATTCAAGCACGAGTGGTTCATAAGTTGGACATGGGTTTGTGCAGAGACTGATTAAATCGGTGTTATTGAGCATTAATACGATGCTATCGGTCATTCCTAAGGTTTCCAAACACTCTGAACTTACGTATTTTGTAGGAACGACGGAACGGGTATAGAATTTGTTATACATTTGTTGTTGTTGACCGTCGTCGTTATCGCGGAAAATGATATTGGATAGGTCAGGTGGTGGTCGGTCGGGCTTAACTTGTCTTTGGTTGTTTCGTGGAGCCATGGATGGATATGGGTAGAAGAAGGAAAAAGGTGGAAAATATGGGTGTAGGAGAGGAAATGGTAGAGATGGTTAGAAATGTTGTGAAATTAGAAAGAAGGATGAATGGTATTTATAGTGGAGTGAGAGTTAAGAGTGATAAATTATCATAAGTGGGTGTTGGAAAATGGAGGGGAAAATTTGAATGGGGATTAATGGTGGGAAATGGAAAGAATATAATTTGAATGAGAATAAAGAGTGTTGAATTTGAATTAATTGGGGTGAATGGGAAAACGAAACGGACAAGACAAGTAAATGCAAGGAGACCAACTTTTACTGCACGAAGCACAAGCTGAGGCGACCGCCTGACATAGGAGACCACGCGTGAGGCGTGCGTCTCAAAGCTGCATGGAAAGTTGGAGGCGTGCGTCTCCTGTCAGCGTGTTAGGCTGAGGCGTGCGTCTCAGCTTGTTGGGAACAGGCAAGCGTGTGAATGATAGTATGCATGCAATAATACTAGTATTCTTATAACAAAAATATTTTTATATGATATAATATTTTAAGCGGCAATATTATAATTATAAGAAAATAACATGAATTGCTTTTAAAATGAGGACCAAAGTTGCTTACAATTTTAAGAATCAAGTGTTTGGAAAGTAAAACATAATAATAAAAAGAACATAACGAAAATATTGCAATTCCTAACAAAATCAAACTAAGCTAAACTAAATAAAATGAACTACTTAAAAGCTCTATCCACTACATGGTCCTGCCTTAGGAGCGGAGGAAGAATGAAAGTAAGCGAAAACTTCTTGAAATTGTGCAGAAATAGTATCCATAAAACCAAAGAAATCGGCTCGCAAACTAGTCAAATCGTCCCTCAAAGCCTGATGTTCCACCTGGAGAGCGTGGATGACAAGGGCATAATCAATGGTATGAGCCTCATGCATAACAGTGTCAGGAGCAACAGAGTGAGCGGTAGAATCGTGCTGAGGAGGGCCCATATCATAATAACCTGAAGGAGCAGTGGGATCTTCCTCAGAATCTTCCAAAATCTCATAATCTTGCGGAGTCTCAGGAGTGCGGGGCGGAGAAGGCTGCTGATCAAGACCAAAAAGCCAGTTGGCTTTGTTATGCACACTCGTAGCAGGGTTAGGCAAGGTAAACAGCTGCATAACTTGACCATTAATCAACAAGGTAAACTGAGTCGGGCCAAGATCACCAATTATACCAGTGTTGAAACAGAACTCGATGGTCATGCAAGTAATACCAGTAAAAGCATTCAGATGCTTAAAAGATTGTCGAGGTCCAACAACATTTGCAATCATAGTGACGAGACCTCCCATCCGAATGGGTGCATGATCAGTATCAATGAGATCCACAAAGGTACGGATCAGATAAGTGATCGCATTAACCGGACGGTTTTGCGAAGCACAAAACATGATAAAAAGCTCATCCTTAGAAACAGTGGTGACATTCTGTGGTTTTCCAAAAATGGTGTGGGCCAGAATCTAATGGAAATACCTGAAGGCCGGATTATGGATATTCTCTGATACAAAGTCCTCGGGCTCAGGGTTAAGGATTCCAGAAATAGATCCTCAAAAATAGTCAAGCTCTCTAAATCCAAGATACTCCTCCTGAGTTTCATGATAAACTCCTATGCCATTAGGAAAACCTAGAAGCTCACCCAATTCCTTATGGTTAAACTTAAAAGTGATGCCAAAAAGTCTGAAGATAATAAGTCCACGGCGTAAAGCGAACCCATGAGTAGGAAAGTATATCAAAGAGCTGAGGAACTCCAAAGTGAGGTTCCGATAAGTGGCATAGCAAGTCATCAGGCGTGAACTATCCCACCCAATCTGATTCAGCAGAAAAAGCACACTATCACGAATACCAAGAGCAGTCATAGCACCGTGATGAGGGTAGATAGTAGGTAACATCTCACGCTCGGATAAAACTCCATATTTGGTGCGCTGATTTCTTCCTCTGAAACTAACTGGCATATCGTCAACTCGAGACATAGTGGGAAGAGAAATAAGAAGCAAGAAGTATCCTGAAGAGAAGAAAATAAAGAAGATCAGCATTGGCCAAAATGCCGATAAGAAGAAAAAACATAGAATAGAAAGAAATAAGACAAAGAGGAAAAATATAATGAATAGATAAAGAAAAGAAATAGACATGTTTTCGTTTTTGTTTTCGTTTAAAAAATAGACTAAAGAAGAAATGAAAAATAAGAAGAAGGAAATATATAAAAAAAACGGTGGGTTGTCTCCCACAAAGCGCTTTGTTTTATGTCGTAAGCTCGACAAATAAAACTAAAGACTAGGCTTCTAATCGAGCGTGTGGCTCGTCTAGATTTATCATTTGAGAATTTCCCTCGAGTTCAGTTAGATGATAATGTTTTAAATGCTGCCCGTTTACTATAAACGGTTCAATCGAAGGTCCCTTAATCTCTATCGCACCACTTGGATAAACTTGAGTAATTTCAAAAGGTCCGGACCACCTAGATCGTAATTTTCCAGGAAATAATTTCAATCGTGAGTTAAATAGTAATACCAAGTCGCCTATGTTAAAATTCTTCCTAGATATATGCTTATCGTGCCATTTCTTTGTGCGCTCTTTGTAAATCCTAGCATTTTCGTACGCATCCTGTCTAAGTTCTTCCAATTCATTAATATCCAGGATACGCTTCTCTCCAGCGGTAGTGTAACTTAAGTTCAGATTCTTAATGGCCCAATATGCCTTGTGTTCTAACTCAACTGGGAGATGGCATGACTTACCATAAATAAGCTTGAAAGGAGTAGTACCGATGGGAGTTTTATAGGCAGTTCTATAAGCCCATAAAGCTTCGTGAAGTTTAAAGGACCAGTCCTTTCTGGACGTAGCGACAGTTTTTTCAAGGATTTGTTTTATCTCGCGATTTGAAACTTCAACTTGTCCGCTAGTTTGAGGATGGTAAGGTGTAGCTATGCGATGTCGAACTCCATATTTTCCTAATATATTTTCAAAGATTTTGGAAATGAAATGAGATCCACCATCACTTATAACGAGTCTGGGTACACCGAACCTAGGAAAGATTATGTTCTTGAACAGCTTACGTACCACTCGGGTGTCATTTGTTGGAGAAGCTATAGCTTCGATCCATTTTGAGACATAATCCACAGCCACGAGTATATACTTGTTACCGGATGAAGATGGAAAGGGTCCCATAAAGTCTATCCCCCACACATCAAAGATTTCGACTTCTAAAATGCCTTTTTGTGGCATTTCGTCACGTCTAGATATATTACCGGTGCGTTGACACCTGTCGCATTTTAAGATGGTGGCATGTACGTCTTTCCATAAATTAGGCCAATAGAGACCGGATTGTAAGATCTTCGCACAAGTTTTGGATGTACTCGCATGTCCTCCGTAAGGTGCAGAATGACAGTGTTTTATAATGTTTTCAATCTCTTCTTCTGGCACACATCGGCGGAAAATTCCATCGGGACCTCTCTTGAAAAGTAAAGGTTCATCCCAATAATACTGTTTAAGATCATGGAAGAATTTCTTCTTCTGTTGGTAGGTAAGTTCAGGTGGTAAAACGCCTGCAGCGAGGTAATTTATGAAATCGGCATACCAAGGCACCGAGGAGACGGCTAAGGTGGTTTCCATGAGTTTATCTGGTTCTGTGTCTTCTAAGTGGGCAATCAGTTTATCATACTGGAATTCATCATCGATCGGCACTTGTTCATGTTTAAGATTTTCTAGTCTAGAGAGATGATCTGCTACCACGTTTTCGGTTCCTTTCTTATCTTTGATTTCTAAATCAAACTCTTGCAGTAGCAATATCCATCTCAGGAGTCTAGGTTTAGCGTCCTTTTTGGTTAGGAGATATCTAATAGCAGCATGATCAGTATATATGATTATTTTGGATCCTACTAAGTAGGAACGAAACTTGTCTAATGCGAAGATCACTGCTAAGAATTCTTTCTCGGTTGTAGCATAATTCATCTGCGCTTCGTCCAGGGTTCTGCTTGCATAATATATGACGTGGAGTCTTTTATCCTTTCGCTGTCCTAAAACAGCTCCTACGGCATAGTCACTTGCGTCACACATTATTTCAAAGGGTTCATTCCAATCTGGAGTTTGCATGATAGGCGCAGAAATTAATGCTTTCTTAAGTGTTTGAAATGCTTCTAAACATTTTTCGTCGAAGATAAATTCAGCGTCTTTCATTAATAGCTCAGTTAGGGGTTTAGTTATCTTAGAGAAATCTTTAATGAATCGTCGATAAAAACCGGCGTGTCCCAAAAAGCTTCGGATTTCTCTAACAATTTTTGGAGGTTGAAGTTTCTCAATAACTTCGATTTTAGCAGAATCGACTTCAATTCCTCTTTTGGATATAATGTGTCCTAAAACAATTCCTTCTTGTACCATAAAATGACATTTCTCCCAATTAAGCACTAGATTAACCTTCACACAACGTTCTAATACCCTTTCTAAATTTTCTAAACATTCTTCAAAGCTTTGTCCACAAACGGAAAAATCGTCCATGAAGACTTCCATAATATTGTCCAGAAAATCAACAAATATTGCCATCATACATCTTTGAAAAGTTGCAGGAGCATTGCATAAACCGAATGGCATTCTTCTATAAGCAAAGGTTCCAAAAGGGCATGTGAAAGTTGTTTTCTCTTGGTCATTAGGATGAATAGGTATCTGAAAGAAACCTGAATAACCGTCCAAGAAACAGAAATGAGAGTGTCTAGCTAAACGTTCCAACATTTGATCAATAAATGGTAAAGGGAAATGATCTTTTCTGGTGGCTTTGTTAAGTTTTCGATAATCGATGCACATCCTCCATCCAGATTCGACTCTTTTAGTTATGATTTCTCCTTTCTCATTTTCGACTACTGTGACACCTCCTTTCTTAGGTACAACATGCACAGGGCTAACCCATTTGCTATCAGATATAGGATATATGATTCCTGCTTCTAACAACTTCATAACTTCCTTTTTCACAACCTCGCTCATAATCGGGTTTAGTCTCCTCTGGTGTTCTCTTGAAGTTTTACAATCTTCTTCTAGCATAATGCGATGCATACAGATAGAGGGACTTATTCCTTTAAGATCAGTGATATTATATCCTAAGGCTGTTGGATATTTTCTCAGAGTTTGTAAAAGTTTTTCAGTTTCGGTTTCGCCAAGTTCTGCGTTGACTATCACTGGTCGTTCGAGTTCCGGATCTAGGAATTCATACCTTAGATTTTTAGGAAGTGTTTTGAGTTCTAGGGGTGGTTTCCTTAAACATTGTGTAGGATCTGGTGCTATAGCTAAGCATTCACTTAGATTACTACTCAGATTTTCATCGAGATTGTCTTCATTTTCAAGCTCAGCTTCTTTTCTACATTCATCGATGATATCCATGAAGTAACAAGTATCTTCAATTGCAGGTGCTTTCAGGAATTGAGAGAGGATAAATTCGATTTTCTCTTCACCTACTTCAAAAGTAAGTTTTCTTCTTTTTACATCTATAATTGCACCGGCTGTAGCTAAGAAAGGCCTTCCAAGAATGATTGGGGTAACTTCGTCCTCCCTTATGTCCATGATAATGAAATCGGTTGGTATATAGAATTGGCCAATGCGTACAGGAACATTCTCGAGAACTCCTGCAGGATATTTAATTGACCTATCTGCTAATTGAACGGACATTTTGGTTGGTCTGAGTTCTCCCATTTCAAGTTTCTTGCATATAGATAACGGCATCACACTTATACTGGCTCCAAGATCACATAAAGCTTTATCTATGACAAATTTGCCAATTACACATGGAATAGAGAAACTTCCAGGGTCTTTGAGTTTATGAGGCATTGTGTCTTGAATAATTGCACTACATTCGGCAGTAAGCATGACAGTTTCATTATCCTCTAGCTTTTTCTTATTGGATAGAATCTCTTTAAGGAATTTAGCGTAGGAGGGCATTTGAGTTATAGCTTCGGTAAAAGGAATTGTAACATTAAGTTGTTTCAGAAGATCCACGAATTTCTTGAATTGACCCACATTCTTAGTTTTAGCTAACCTTTGAGGGTATGGGATACGAGGCTTATAAGGTGGTGGGGGTACATAAGTTTCATCTTTTTGCATGGTATCTTCATTATTATCTCCCTGATTTTCCTTTTCTTCTTTATCTTTAGTTTCAGATTGTTTAACATAATTTGGTTGCATAGCTGGGCTATTATTTCTGGGATCTACAGGTCCATCATACTCTGTTTCGCTTCTTAAGATAACAGCATTTGCATGTCCTTTGGGATTAGGTTGAGGCTGTCCAGGAAATGAGCCAGCAGGAGCAGCAGAAGCCGCTTGTTGTTGAGCTACCTGAGAGATTTGTGTTTCTAACATTTTATTATGTGTAGCTAAAGCATCAAGCTTGTTAGATAATTGCTTAATCTGCTCATTAATGTGTATATTCTGATTTTGAACATCCTTATTAGTCTGGGATTGAGTATTATTGGTTTGGGATTGAGTAGCGATGAAATGCTCTATCATGACTTCCAAATTAGACTTCCTAGGAGCATTAGACGTGTTAGGACCATTATTAGGATGATTTGGGATAGCCTTAGGGTAACCAGGTGGTGTAGCAGGAGCTTGTCCAGGTGCGTATAACGCGTTGTTACTCTTGTATGAAAAGTTAGGATGATTCTTCCAGCCAGGGTTATATGTGTTGCTGTAAGGATTACCCTGTACGTAATTCGCTTGTTCAACTGGAACTCCTGTTAAAAGTGGGCATTCTGGAGAAAGATGTGATTGGATACCACATAAGTCGTAAGTTTGAGCAATTGCAGCAACAGTAGCTGCGGGAGCGGTGGTAAGATTCTCGAGCTTTTGAGTGAGAGCTTCCACTTTAGCGTTGACTTGATCCAGACTATTCACTTCAACCATGGCACCTTTCGTTTGAGATTTCTCTACGCTAACTCTCTCCGTACCCCATTGGTAATGGTTTTGAGCCATGCTTTCGATAAGTTGTCTTGCTTCAGTATATGGTTTATTCATCAGTGCGCCACCAGCTGCGGCGTCTATAGTTAATCTCGTATTGTACAAGAGACCATTGTAGAACGTGTGAATGATCAGCCATTCTTCTAAACCATGATGAGGACAAAGTCTAAGCATGTCTTTATAACGTTCCCAAGCTTCAAAGAGTGATTCATTGTCTTTTTGTCTGAAACCATTGATATTGGCTCTTAGCATAGCAGTTTTGCTTGGAGGAAAATATCTAGCTAAGAAGACTTTCTTCAACTCATCCCATGTGGTGATTGAGTTGGAAGGAAGAGATTGGAGCCATGCGCGAGCTCTGTCTCTGAGAGAAAAAGGAAATAGGTGCAATCGTATCGCCTCGGGGTTAACACCATTCGCTTTCACAATGTCTGCGTACTGCACAAACACTGACAGATGAAGATTCGGGTCGTCAGTAGGAGCTCCAGAAAACTGGTTCTGCTGAACGGCGGAAAGAAGTGAAGGTTTTAGCTCGAAATCGTTTCGAGCGATAGCAGGAGCAGCAATACTATTATGAGGCTCTGCTTGAGAAGGAACGGCGTAGTCCTTAAGAGGACGAGGAGCAGGTGCAGGTGGATCAGCCATCTTCTTGAGTTCTTCAACGTCAGGAAGTTTGGTCGGAGGAAGGTTGTTGCGTTCTAAATACTCTTGAATTCGTCTTCTTAATCTAAGGTAAGGCTCGATATCGTATATAGGTATATGCAAAGGCGCGCCTTGAGAGCGAGTATTTGGCATACACAGAGGGAAAAGAAATAGTTGCTATAGTCTATACTTCGTAATAAAATTACGATATCAACTTAAATAGTCCCCGACAACGGCGCCAAAAACTTGATCGCGACTTTATCGTCTAAATTAATCGGGAGACTGCAAGTATACATCCCTATCGCGTAGTTTTAAAAGATATCGAACCTAAGGGACTATAAATCGAACTAACGTAACCTAAACTACTGTGTAAAGCTATAGCTATCGAATAATTGATTAGGGGAATTTTTGGGTAATAAAACTTAATTCTAATTGAAATAATAATAATGCGAATATCGGTATGTACTTCGTTAACATTTAAAGAATCCGGCTTTCCACTGGCTTATTTTCAAAGAAAATGATAATAATATCTTTTTCAGCAAAAAGTATTTATTCAAAAATCTATTCTCAAACTTTCGCTCTATTGAAGTAAATTATAATTTTAAACTCTGATGTATGCTTTCGCTATCCCATTGATTTTAAAATTACTTTTTGAAAATAAATAAAGTTTAATTGGTTTTAAAACGCTGTCGCAGTCTTTAAAAACAATACCTAGTATCTACTATCTGATTCTAAACCTCAAACTGTCGCTCTATTGGTTTCTAATCTTAGTCAGTTTATTAACCTCAAACTTTCGCTCTGTTGGTTTCTAAACCTTTTTAACAAAATAAACTAGATAACTAAATCAGAAAAAGTGTTTATTTTATAAAATATAATCAAGCCTGTTTATTCCGGATCCATTCAAATTAACTCGTTACATACCGATATTTAAATAATTTAGCCAGACATACTCATAAAAGCAGACATGGATACATTAAAGGAATTAACATTCATAAATAAATTCATGGCTAAATAAATATCTCTCATGCAAATAATTAATTAAAGCGATGTAAATAAGGAACCTGAATTAAATAAATGCTGGAAATAATCCTTGAAGCTTGAATCAATTCGTACAGAATCCCGGTTCTTCAACGGAAATAAAATCTAAGTATTCGAAAAGGAAAAGGAGCTGGCTGGAAAATAACTACTGGAAATTGAATTACAATGGAAACTAGTAATGCGATGAAAGTAAATTCTGAAACTGGAAAAATAATCTAAGCAAAAACGGTCCCAATTTTGATTTCCTGATGTCCTTTTATAGTGGTAGAATGTAACCACTTTTGAGATATTTCCGTACCACTTATCCTCTAATTTCTCGTTCTAACTTGAACACGTTGAGACGGGCGCCTCAATTGACCACGTCCTCAATTGACCACGTTGAGACGGGCGCCTCCCACTAAGGGGAAAGTCCGAGGCGGGCGCCTCAATTGTAGGAGAAGAGATGAGACGTGCGTCTCACTCTTGCATGTGACTTTAGGGTTCTCTTGCTTGCGTGGGTCTGAATTCGTTTGGGCCCAGTTTGGAGATGATAAACCTTTTGGTCCATCATTATTGCTTTGCACACCCCTTTTCTTCATTTCTTGCATATTTAGTCCAATAACTCTCTTAATTTCTTCACTTTGCTCAATTTGTCTAATTAAAATAAAATACCTGAAACAATAAAATACCGGCGTAATATGGAAATAAAATGAAATGATTAAATAAAAATACTAACATTATCTATGAAAATTAAATCAAATATACTATATAAAATTGTGTTATCACATATCACACTTGATTGCTACTTGTGAGCCAATCTTCAAACTCTTGAAGAAAGATCAAGTAGTCGGATGGAATGATGAGTTCCAGGTCGCCCTCGATAAAATCATAGAATATCTATAAGAGCCTCCTATTCTCATGCGTCCAGTTGAAGGAAGACCCTTGATCATGTACTTGACAGTATTAGAGAACTCTATGGGTGTGTTTTGGGCCAACATGACGAGTCTGGTCGAAAAGAGCATGCTATTTATTACCTGAGCAAAAAGTTTACCGACTGTGAAACCAGATATTCACTGCTCGAGAAAACATGTTGCGCTCTAGCATGGGCTGCTCGCCAGCTAAGACAGTATATGTTAACTCATACCACTTTGTTGATTTCTAAGATGGACCCAATCAAGTACATCTTCGAGAAACCTGCCCTTTCTGGACGGATAGCCAGATGGAAAATGATCTTGACTAAGTATGATATTCAATATACTTTGCAAAAGGCCATCAAAGGAAGCGTGCTAGCTGATCATTTGGAACATCAAGCTGTGAATGATTATCAGTCAATGAACTTCGACTTCCCTGATGAGAACATCATGTTGGTAACTGATTGCGCGAGACTTGGACCGTATGATGGACTTGAACAAGGATCCCAATGGACTATGATCTTCGATGGGGCTTCCAACGCCTTAGGTAATAGAATTGGTGTTGTAATCATCTCTCTTGAAGGTTTCCATACTCCATTCACTTCCAGATTATGCTTCGATTGCACGAACAATATGGTCGAGTATGAAGCATGCACCTTAGGTCTGAAAGCTGCTATTGACTTAAGGATCAAGCATTTGGATGTGTTTGGGGATTCCGTCCTAGTGATCAACCAAGTAAAAGGAGATTGGGACACTAAACACCCTAATCTTATCCCTTACAAGGAACTTGTGCTATCCCTGATTCCCTACTTTGAAGAGATCACCTTTGAGCACTTCCCTAGGGAGGAAAACCAGTTGGCTAACGCCTTGGCAACACTGTCTTCAATGTTCAAGGTCAGATGAGACAACGAAGCCCCTATGATTACAATTAAAAGATTCAACGAACCTGCACATTGCTATGATCTTTACACTGACGCGGAAAAGCCATGGTACCATGAGGTGATGAGATAACTTGAAGCACAAGAGTATCCAGAGGGAGCATCTATCAACGATAGAAAGTTCTTACGAAGATTCGCAGCCAAATTCTTCCTAAGCAACGAAATATTGTACAAGCGCAACCATGATTCAACTCTACTCTGATTTGTGGACAAGAAAGATGCAGAGGAAATCATGGAAGACATGCACGATGGTCTCTTCGGTACTCATTCAAGTGGACATACGATGGCTAAGAAAATCTTAAGAGCCGGTTACTATTGGTCAACGATGGAGATTGATTTCCATCAACATTCAAGAACATGTCACAAATGCCAAATATATGCTGACAAGGTTCATGTGCCTCATATCCCTTTGAATGTCATAACTGCTCCGTGTCCATTTGTAATGTAGGGCATTGACGTGATTGGAGAGATCAGGCCCACCGCTTCCAACGGACATCGCTTCATTCTTGTTGCTATAGACTATTTTACCAAATGGGTCGAAGCCGTCTCGTTTGCCTCAGTCACCAAGAATGTGGTAGCCAATTTCATCAGACACAACCTCATCTCCCATTATGGTATCCCCGAAAGGATCATCACCGACAATGGGACTAACCTCAACAATGTTATGATCACTGAGCTTTGCACTCAGTTTAAGATCAAGCATCACAATTCTTCTTCATATAGACCGAAAATGTATGGCGTAGTCGAGGCGGCCAACAAAAATATCAAGAAGATTATACAGAAAATGGTAGTAACCTACAAGTATTGGCATGAGATGTTGCCGTTTGCTCTACATGGCTACCGTACTTCAGCTAGAACATCAACTGAGGCAACTCCTTTTTCTCTAGTCTATGGCATGGAAGCTGTTTTTCCAGTGGAAGGTCAGATTCCCTCGTTGAGGATTATGAAGGAGGCAGGCCTAGGAGAAGACGAGTGGATTCAAACGAGATTGGATCAGCTGAACTTGATTGACGAAAAACGATTGGCTGCTGTTTGTCACGGTCAGATATACCAAAAACGAATGATCAAGGCTTTCAACAAAAAGATCAAGCCTCAGGTATATCAAGTTGGTGACTTGGTGATAAAACACATCATTCTACCACAAGGCGACCCTAGAGGCAAATGGACTCCCACCTATGAAGGGTAATTTGTTGTCAAGAGAGTTTTCTCTGGCGGTGCCATGATGCTGACTACCATGGATGGTGAAGATTTCCCACATCCTATAAACGCGGACATAGTTAAAAAATACTACACATAAAAGACCCGCTAGGTCGACACACCTGGGCAAAATAAGGGCATCCCGGCAAACCAAAAGGTTTGGGCAAAAATTAGGGATATATGCAAAAGATTGTACACCCGGCAAGTTGAAAACCTGAAAGGGAAACTTGGGCAAAAAAGGGTATCCTGGTGGGCTGAAAACCCGAAAGGGCGGTCTAGGAAAAAATTAAGGATTAAAAGCGTATGACTATGTCCTGTGGAATCATCACAGTCAATTTTATCACCAAGGTCTAAGTTCAAACGGTCCAAGATCAATCCAATCAACTTCTATCAACGACAAGGGACATTCGAAGACATTGGGGGCAATAGTAGAGTTGGAAGGCGATGAGATCGTTTCACATGGCTATTTGTTTACATTCTCAAATTTTGTTTTCCTTTTGACGATTTCCTCTTACTAGGATCTCCGTCTCGCTGTACAAAAATGCCTATTCACGGCAAAAATATCAAAACAAATATACTTTGAAGTGCAAAATTTATGTCTTTGTTTTGAATGCAAATTTGTCCAATGACTAAAATTGAATGAACATATGCATATGAACATAATTAAAACTGTTTGGCACGTATGACCTAAGCAGTAACAGGAACCTCTTAAATAAATAGGGAATACCCTCAGAGTTATTCCATCAACATCCTACTCAAGAAAGTTACTCACAAAGTCTCTTTGCATAGGATAATCCCCAACCAGAGTCTCAATCTCTTGGTAGCTCTCTCTCTCTCTCTCTCTCTCTCTCCAGCTAAAGTTGAATGTTACAAGTTGATGCCTCGTGGATCTCTTCCTAAAAGAAATTCACCTCCTCAACAGGGTTTATTTCCCCAAAAAGTTTTATTTCCCTAACAATCATCGAGGAATCACAAAATTCCCCAGCCGAGTACATCCTCCCCAAACGAGTATGTATTCCCCCGACATAGTCTATCTTCTCTAACAAACGAAGAGATAGCATAACTCCCCAACCGAGTTCAAATTTACACAACATACAACAATCAAGAGACCACAAAATCCCCCAGCTGAGCCTGTCTTCCTCAGCTGAATATATCTTCCCCGGCCAAGGCTATTATCCCCAAACGGAGTCTATCCTCCCCAATTGAGTGTATCCTCTCCAAGCTGAGTCTATCCTACCCGACTGAGTCCATACTCTCCAGTTTGAATTTTCCTTTCAGATTATTGCAAATAATAGGGCCACAACCCCTGATCCCCAGTAAAGCCGTCAACAAAGCCTTTACTATTTCCAAAAAGATACTATGAAGCATGGATCCGACCAAATATTAGCACAATTTTCATGTTATTACTGAAGCCTGGACCCGACCAGATAATAGTTTAACTTCTTAAATTGCCGAAGCCTGGGCCCGACCAGATAGCAGTTTAATTCCTACAAAATCATTAGCAAAAGTCCTCTTCTCCAATAGAGTTTTCCATTATCCCTAGTGAATTACTAAAACCTGTACCCGACCAGATAACAGTTTGAGTATCTGAAACCTGGACCCGTCTAGATAATAGTTGATCTCAATTTCAAGATACTATGAAACCTGGGCCCGACCAGATAATAGTCTAACTCTTCAAAGATATAGAAGAAACTGGACTCAACCCGACCAAGGTTTAACTTCTTTTCCCCAGTAGAGTTTTCCTCTGCCCCAACAAATTACTGTGAAACCTGGATCCGACCAGATATCAGTTTTCAATTTCATCTTTTCAAGTAAGTTGTTGTGAAGCCTGGATCCGATCAGATAGCAATTACCCTCAGAAATTCGTTGTGAAACCTGGAAACCGACCAGATAACAACTAAATCCCCAAACAGTTAATTGTGAAATCTGGACCCAACCAGATAGCAATTGACCTCATCAACCTCAAAAATCTGCAAAGCCTGGACCCGACCAGATGACAGTTTTTCAAACAGTTTATTGTGAAACCTGGATCCCGACCAGATAACAATTAACTATGATCCCCAAAGAGACACTATGAAGCCTGGACTCGACCAAATAATAGTACGACTTTCCAAAAAAAACCATGAAACCTGGACCCGACCAGATAGTAGTTACCACTTCAAGTTACTGCGAAGCCTGTATCCGACCAGATAACAGTTAACTTTCGTATCCCTAGTAAGTTGTTGTGAAGCCTGAATCCGACCAGATAACTATTCAATTTCAAGAACTTTTTTGCAAAGCCTGGAATCCGACCAGATAACAGTTAATTCGTATCTTCCCCCAGTAAGTTGTCGTGAAGCCTAGATCTGACCAGATAGCAGTTGACTACTTCATCCTTAGAAAATTATGAAGCCTGGATCCAACCAGATAACAACTGACATTCAAGAGATATTCCCAAGCGAAAGCCTCCTTTCAACAAAGTTTGAAGATATGTATATTCTTCATCCCCAACGGCAATCAAGGATTTAACCCACCAGGATTTCCTCAGCGGCAGTCAGAGATTTATTTTCCCAGACAGAAACATACATCTCACGTTCATACCATATGCATTTAACATGATACCACATCTGGTGAACATCATGCATACATCTGCATTTTACTAACTCATTTTCTCACAGGTAAAGCATCAAGTTTTAATATAAATCAACAAGAGATTTGTGTTGATACTTCTTCCAGTATTTATCAACATTCCTCCAAATGGCAACTATAAGTCCATTCACAATTCATCTTCGAGTGCAAATTTCTGGGCACTCTAGTGTTCAATCATCTTTCACCTTCAAATCACGAATGGCGAACTCGCCAATATAACTCTTAAGGTTTAAGAAGATTGAACAAACGCAGCTGTTGTACCCCAAAATTATCCTTCTCACTTCTCAAGGATTCTCTCACAAGATCTTCTACGATGTCAAGTTTGCAGCACTGATACATCAACTTAGGCCTGGAATTGGTACAAGGAAAAAATGGTCAATTGCATACTGAAAAGTAAAACTTTGACTTTTTGGTCAACATTATATTCCAAAGATCAAATTTCATCAAGTCATTCAATAATATAAAGCTTGATCATCAAGAAGTCAAGAAAGTCAAAAGTAAACATGAAAAGTCAAAATTTCCAAGACTTAGAAATTTTCTAAGTGTTTTTATACATAATAATTTCATCACTTCATGCCATTCTTTCACCAAGATGCAAGACGGTTCAAGGAAAACTTTCAACATGAAAGTTGTAGATCCCAATGAGATCTATAACTTTTCTTTGTTGATCAAATCCTAGAAGTGATTGGATTTTGAGTTATAAATTCATGAAGTAATGACATTTTCATTTAACACTTAGAGAAATTTTCAACAGATTTTGTTCAGGATTTTATCTTAACTTCTTGGCATTTTTTCATATAGTTACAAGATGATTTTGTCAAAATGGCCAACATGAAAGTTATAGAGGATGTTTCAAGCTTTCCAAAACATCTAAGAGCGTGAATTTATCATACTTGAGCTAGGATATTCAAGGGCTTGAAGTTGGGCATCCATCCTTGAATTGCAAGTCATTCTATTGAAGAACACATAACAAAACTCTCATGATTTGCTGCATAATCTTATGTTGCAGGATTCTTTGCTTGCAAATCTCTACATAATTTAATGTTTACACAAGAGCTTGAGCTATTACCTAATTTTTTAAACCATTGTCCAAAAGATCTTTCCATTTATGGCATAAAGGCACCGTTGCTATTTTTGAAAAGCAAGCTTTTTGTACAAAGTTTGTCTTGAGCCCATACCTTGCTAGTTGTTGATTATACTCCACCACAAATCATGTGAAGTAGCTCCTCAATACCAGCAACTTTGGTACTTCATCTTGGGACTATGGAGTACTTGACTTAGTTTGATCTTTGTAATCCAATCAAACCATAACATGCTGTTTTAAAAAACCTAATCAGCTCATATGCACAAACCCCTTGCCTATAAATAGAAGAAGCATTTGCAAGAGGAAGTGGTTAGAGAAAAAATAGAGAAAAAGCCAGAAGTTTTGTTGTAAAATAGCCATCAAGATCCCATACTCTCCACAAAGCCATAACTATCCAAAAAAGCTTCCACTGTTGAGTTTTAAAGTCCAAATATTTAGAAATCTCACACCTTGGAAACTCTGTCCAAACATCTAAGCACCTAACATACATCACCTAGAAATTGTTCAAACTCAAGAACAAGCTTCTACAACATCTCTGTTTTCATTTCCAAGTTCAAGAATAGTCAAGACAACAACTCAAGCTTAGAGTATAAGATCCAACTCCAAGGTAAGTTTCTGGACTTTAGTTCTTCATTTCAAGCATCATTAGTAATTCATTTTTTGAAGACAAAGTGTAGTAACCATTGTCCTTGAAGCTAACTGTGATCGGTGGGAATGAGAACTGACTGTTTTGGAATGCTGGTTCGCGTTTTGCGTTTTTTTTTCGCAAAATGTCGTGGTAAGAAAGAGTCGCCACCGTCTTTTATTTGATCCAACAAGGAAAGGACAAAAGCACAGAAAAATTCCTTTTTGAGATATTTCTCGGGTTCGGGAGGTAGATTATAGAAAGGGAAGGTGTTAGCACCCTTTATATCCGTGGTTATCCACGGGCTCTTAGGTACTTGCTCATTGTGTTTTCAAAAGTTTGCTTTTCTTTGTGTTTGTGGGTTTTAAAAGAGTTTTTTGTTTGAAAGGGGTGTAAGTGCGAAAAGTTTTGTTTTGTTTTAAAAGGAGCAAGTACTTAAGAACCATCTACCTACTCAAAAAGGAATTAATCTGTACAAGTGTCCTTTAGACAATGCTAGCCCACTATTGATGAGTAGGTAGCATCGTCGTTGGAGTTTAAGGGTCAATTCGATTAAGGGACGTGTGGTCACTAAAGCAATGTAGGACGCCTTAGCGGTAACCCTAATGTCTTAGATCATTTTTCCGAGGCAACCGTTTCGAGGCAACTATGATCTTTGGACAAGAGGGAGACCTCTAAAACTTCCTATACTCAATGACCACGTTCGAGGCAACCAAGTGAGGTGTACCCTAAGAGTGGCATGTGCGAGTGTGTTATTTTTCAGTTATTTATCTTTATACATGTCATGGGTGAGCTACTGTGGATTTTAGGTTAAAGATTAATCTTGTCATGCATTGCCTATTTATCAAACATCTAGCAGTCAATATTGTGCGGAAATTAAATTGCGGGAAGGTAAATCTAAGCTATTACAAGGCGTCGGGTATTTACATCGCCAAAAATAACCCTTTAATTTTCAATTGCAGAAAGTAAATAAAAGCGATAAATAAATAAAGTCCTAATTTAAAAAAACTATTACATTCCCGAAGCAGTTACAATATTGGATAAAAAATAATACGCGTGCGAGAAATTTAAATCGGAGCATTTTTAGGGTTTTGACCCTTTTTATTAAATAAAGCATATTTTCTATTATTTTGAATTAAAATGGAAATTATATCTAAGTTAATCAATTAATTAATTAAATGAAAATATTTTTTGGGTTTTTTATAATTAAGGAAATAAATTAAAATGATTAAAAGTTATTAAAACCTAATATTCTAATTAATTTTAAATTATTGCAAAAAATGTTGAAATTGTACCTAATTAAAAACTAAATTAAATAAATTATTTATTTACAAAATAAAATAGTGAAATTAATAAGGATATTATTTTTTGGTTTTTTTCTGATTTTATAAAAAAATGTTAATTGGTTAATTTTTAATAATAATAATAATAGTTAACAAAATAAATAAATAAAGAAAAAGAAATAAAAAGTAAAAGAAATACTCAGGGGGTGTGGGCCTGATCTTGGTGTATGATCAGCAATTTTTGAGGCCCAGAACGTCCAGCCTTGTTTGACCTTTGTGATTCAATGTGTGCTTGTTGACCAGGGACCATGGTGGATATCCAACCTAAGCCACTGGATTTGATTTGCAAGCCATCTGGCAGGTGGATCTTTGAGGAGCATGGTAGACCACCTTTTGAGCCTTGCATAGGAATAACTGAAACAAAATTGTAACAAATTTTTGGGGGACCTGGGATTCGAACCCAAGTCCCAATGGTATCATGCACTAACTCCTTGCCAGCTGAGCCATTGGTTCTTTTTGTTAATGGGATAATCAATAAATATTATATGGACAAGTCAATTAATTATGCTGGAAATAAAAAAAAACGCGCAATTTGTTTGAATTGTCCAATGAAGCTAGGACATGTCTTCGTCTTCTTCAACGAAGACTGGTTCGTTCACCTGCGGATTTTATTCCGCAACTAAATCCATGGCATCATCCTATCATGAGCTACAGGCCATATAAACGCCAATGGAGACCATCACTGCATTCGTCTCTCTCCCCTGATCATCCCTATACCCATCATTAGTCTCAATTTATCCTGCATAAAAAATGCCTAAAAAGCAAGAACAAGAACCCTAGCTTTGGATACAGGGTTATAAGCCACGAAAACAAAATTAAATATTACAGAATCATTGGAAATTGAATAGTAAGTATGAATATACAAGAAAATTGGCAAAAAGATGCAAGAATGATGAGTTACGTTTTCATGTACAGGGCTTGGTTCATGGGTACTTACAACGAGTTTTAGGCAATGAGAAGGCTTGATTTTGATTGGTATCGCTTCAGGGGATTGCCAGCAAGGGATTAGTGTCCAGCTTTTGCTTTGAATCAAGCTCTAATGTGGATTTTGATCTCACACTTTTTCCAAACTTCGTATGGCCGTTTCTGCAATGTTTTCAACGTGTTCTTGATTTGTTTGGCTTGTGTGTACATAAAGGAATGAATTAGGTTAATCATTTGGGCTTGAATCCATAGGAATTGAATATTGGAGATTTGATTTTGATCACCATTATCAAGTTTCCAAATATATGCCTGTGATACGGTGGGAGAACTGACTTGAAGTTTTGCGTTTGTTTTCGCACTTGTTCGGTTTAGTAAGAGTCGCCACCGACTTTTTATTTTATCCTAAAGGAAAGGTTAAAAAGCACAGGAAAAACCTTTGAGATGTTTTCGTGGATTCGGGGGGTAGATTATGAAAAGGGAAGGTGTTAGCACCCTTTTCATCCATGGTTATCCATGGGCTCTTAGTTACTTGTTTTAGATCACTTGCCTTGATTTTCAATTTCTTGAAATGGTGTTTGTGTGTGTGTGGTTTTGAAAATGTTTTGAAAAAGATGCCTTGTCTTAGGCAACCCTTGTAACAATTCTTTACTCGAATGTTTTACAAAAGGTGTTTGTCTTTTTGAAAAGATGTTTCAAGGTTTTTGAAAGTTGTTTTGAAATTGTGTTTGTGAAGTGTGTTTTGAAAGTAGGCAAGTGTGTTTTGCAAGCTTGATCAAGTAACTAAGAGTTGTCTACCCCTAAATTTACTCAAAGATTTTTCTATGTTTTAACCCTTTTAACAGTATTGTTCCACCATTGTATTTGGTGGACAATCTTGTGTTAGGATGTTAACGGGACGGGCGCGGGTCATCTTATAGACCAATCTTGTGTCTTTGGCAATTTTGCTTGAAGGGACTATGATCATTTTGTTTAGGCAACTTCGAAAGCGTCATCGAGGGACTATGATCATTTTATTTGTTTTGTTTTGCCAAAGAAACTCAACATGCAACATGACCCATTTTTGAAGGCAACAAGCGGGATTACCCTAGGGGTGCAAGTGTGAATTGTGTATTGATTGTCATGCATTTGTCTTGTATTAGGTTATCTAGAGGTTGATTTTATTTACATACAAACCCTAGGTCTATCATGGCAGAATTTGAAAGCTTTTAAATGCGGAAATTTAAAGTCTAAGCTATTACAAATAAGTATCCGGGAATGGGGGTACAAATATTTACAAATGGGGGATGAGACTTATCAGAATAGTAGCGTCCAAATATATTTACAACCAAATCGAATCGCATTCTCAATGTAAAATATAGCAAAGTATAAGAATCAAAGAGAAATAAAAGTATGTAAAATGCACAGTGATAAAAAAATGTTAACCTAATATATTAAGTATTTTATTTATCTTTGGGTTTTTGTTGATTGTGTTATATGAACAAAAGTTTTAATTTAAAAAAGGGAATATTCAACCTAAAAAAAAAGTCTACTTTTTATGTATTTTATTGATATTAATGTTTTTTAGGAGGTTTTATAAAAGTGATTTATTAAACAAAGAGAAGTTTTAAATGGAAAAGTATTTAAACTTAACAAAAATCTATTTTTATGTGTTTTTAAATGTAATAAAATAAAATAAAAACAATTAAGAAAATTTGGTATCAAAAAGTTAATGTATTATTTTATTTACAAAACAAGTTATATTATATAAGAAAAAAAAATAAAAAGGTATTAGTTATAAGAAAAAGCAGTAAATGGGCTTAAGGGGAAAGCTGGGCCCAAACAGATTTGCAAAGGGAATCAGAGGGGGGGTGTAACGCCTGGAATCATTTGGGCTTAGGCATGATTCTGTAGGGCAGGCCCAGATACGTTTGACATCATTTTTATTAGGGTTTTCATTTTGTTGTTTCAGAACAAGGGTTCATAGTTTTGAGCGGCGCCGTTTCTATCATCGTCTTCTTCGTTCTCCTTGAGCCATGGTTTCTGAACAAAATTCCTCTTCGCCTATGGCCACCAGGCGCCACCGTCCATCTCCTCCTCGCGTTTGTTCAAGCAGTGACAAAAAGAAAGGTAAAGATTTCTGTTCTTTCAAGTTTTAGGGTTTCAAGTTTTGCATGTTATTGATTTCTTTTTCTTGGCAAGTTCTGATCTTCTATGTTTGTTATGTTTGTGTAAGATATTTAAAGAAAAGGGAAACGGAAATTATACCTTTGGAGAGGAGACGGGGGAATGGACTGGAGGCGCTTCAGGCGGCCAAGGCGTGGAGTGATAATGCTGATGAGCTTGCTAGCTTGCCTGGTATTTTTGTATCTTTATTCCCTCGTTTAGTGATGATGCTGTAAAATCTGAAAACGCTAGCCTATAGTTCTCTCTTCTTCTTTTGATTGCTTGCTCTGAGATACTTGATTTGTGTTTCAATGATGATGTTGTTTGAATCTGAGATGCTTTAGTGTTGCCTTTGACTTTTTTTTTCTCTTCCTTCTTATCAATGATGATAGCTCTGAGACATTTTGCTTCAGTTACTGTTTGGCTTTGGCTTGGTCGGAATTTGTGTTTTAGTTATGGCCTATGATGAACCTTAGTTCTGAGGCCTTTTTGTTGTTGTTTCGATTTTGAGATGGTTTGGATTGGGTTTGTAAGCTTGTTTGTAAGGCTTTTTCTGGTATAGGCTTCAAGGTTTGGCTTGCTTCAGTTTGTATGGCTTGAAACAAGCTTGAGAACTTGTTTTTTTGAAGTTATAGTTTTGAAAGGCTTGAGACTGTTTGGAATTTTTGTTTGAGGTTCATGTGCTTGGTAGCTGTAACAGATTTGTATGGCTTGTGTTTATTTGTTGTTTTTGCTTTTGGCTTCTTTTTCTGGTATTATACAGGCAGCTCCCTTTGATACAGGCTTCAAGGCTTGTTTTTTGAAGTAAGCCTTGGTTTGAATACCAATGCTTGAGCAGGTTGCAAGGCTTGAGGTTTACAATTTTTTGTGATATCTTCTGCTGCATGTATTCTGCCCCCCCCCCCCCCCTCTGACAGTATTCTGATTTTGTTATATTTATCTTTAGGCCTGCCTGGAAAACTGTAAGCCTGCTACTTTTCTCTTTTTCTCTCTCCACAGAAAGCACATCTTTGCTTAGAATATCTTTTTTCTGAAAAGACTTTGGCCTGGAAAATGATGGATAAAATGTATTCTTTCATAAGCTTGCTTGCATTTGCCTCTCTTCTGCATACTTCCAAATTTTCTGCCTTGCTTTTGTGTACTTGTTGACCACTTTTTGACAGTTTACAGCTTGGTTGACATTGTTTTGTTGACAGCTTTGTATTTGTGACTTAGTTTGCCTCTTTTATAATTTGGTTTGCTTCTTTGGACAGTTTTGGCAGTTTAGTTGGCATCTTGGACGTGGGCAACTTGCTTTTCAGTTTGAACTTTGTGATTGTTTGGCATATGCAGTTTGCTTGAATTTGTTGACACTTTGCAATTTTGGATTTATGCAGCTTTGTGCATTTTGAAAAATAATTCATATGCTTGTAAAACATTGCTTTCCTCTTTGTGAACCAAGAAGAAACATCTTCTTGCGATTTGCAGAGAGGACGAATAAACTGATTCTAGCCAAAATCTTTAATGATGAGTTTTTATGATTAACTGTCTAAAAATGCTTTTTTCTTTTAATTTATCTGTGTTGACTTCTTTCTTTTCTTGTCTTTTACAGATAAAAAATTAGTTAAGCAATGGGGAGCAGCAGTAGAAGATGAAGATTTAGGATAGATTTAATTTATTTTTCAATTATTTGTAATAAAACATCATTGTAAATATTGTAAATAAATTTACAATATCCTAATAATATTTGTAACAATAATTAAAAATAAATAAAAATCTTTTTGTCAGATAATTCTTTAATTTGCACTGTTTATTTATTTATTTAAATCTCTTGATTTAAAATAACTGGAAGTACATCCCAATTATTCTAATTTAGATAAAATAAATAAATAATAAACACCGTAGTCTTGCAACTTTGCATTAATCAATAGTGCACCCGGCATTTCAATCAAGCATTGCACAGTTAACCAAACAAACGTCCATATGCCTTTCCTTTTACTGATTAGACCAATACTTCAAACTCTCAATCAGCAGCCTCAGCCCATGTCCCAGATGTTTAGACCTTGAGAAACAAACAAAAATCTTGAGCAAACGTCAAAGCAGTGTAACAGCCAATTAAGACACTGTGGATTCAAATTCTTCTGAGAATGCAAACCCTAATTCTTGATTTAATGTTAAAGAAGCGCATGCTTGATCAAACCCTGATCCAAACTCAAACAAATCAAAAGAAACTCTAATTTTGTCTGACTGATTCAAAAATCAATGAAAAACCCTAATTTTGTCTGACTGATGAGAAAAATCTGTTTGACCGATTCTTAAACCAATATGAAAAATCAGGAAGAGCCTGAAGCTGTGATTTCTTATGGAAAAGAGAGGGCAAATTTTGGGGTACAACAGTTTCCCCTGTTCAATCTTCTTGAACCTGAAGAGTTAGATCGGCAAGTTTTCCGTTCGTGTCTCAAAGGTAAAAGGAGATTGGATACTAGAGTGCCCGTAAATTTGCACTTGTCAGAACATGGATGCGGGAATGGGCTTAGAGATGCCATTTGGAGATGGGCTTAAAGATGCCATCTGGAGGGGAGACAGAATCTGGTCGGGGATGGGCTTAAAGATGCCACCTAGAATGTTTGTTGAACTGTATGTCGTTGAAATTGAAGCTTAATAATCTTATCCTGAAAAGGGTAAAATATTAGCTGAAACACAACGTTATGTTGCATGAAATGTATGATGCAATACATGTTATATCAATGTTTATGACATGAACGTAATGATTGCGCATGTAAGCTGATGAGCTGTCTTGCTGAGGATAGATGAATCCCGGATAACCGGAGGTAATAGATTCTTGACTGCTGTCGGGGAAAGTGAATCCTTGACTGCTGCAGGGGGTTGCAAGAATCTTTTGATCGTTGAACACGAGGAGTCCTGGGACCGCTGTTGGGAGAATCAGGAGCTTGGGTTGTATGCCACTTCGAGAATGAGAATCTTCATTCTGTTGGGGGGTATCAGGAACTCAGGTTATCTGCCACTTTGAGAATGAGAATCTTTATTCTGTTGGGAATATCAGAAGCTTGGGTGTATGCCAATCTACTGGGGTTTCAAGGATGAGAGTCTTCATTCTGTTAAGGGTCAGAAATTGGGAGTATACCAATCTTCTGAGGTTTTAAGGATGAGAGTCTTCATTCTGTTAAGGGTCAGAAATTGGGAGTATACCAATCTTCTGAGGTTTTAAGGATGAGAATCTTCATTCTGTTAAGGGTCAGAAATTGGGATTATACCAATCTTCTGAGGTTTTAAGGATGAGAATCTTCATTCTTGAGAGGAACGGATTTTTAGGAGCTTCAATTGTCCGTTATTCTGTTGGTGGTTGTAACTTCCAGCAGGTGATGAAGGAATTTGAAACTTGAAATGTAATTTGTTTTGGAGAATAAATCCTTGACAAAGGTTGGGGATTGGAAGTCTATGGACATCCTTGTCAACTACTGACTGCTTAGGGAGCAAGATCTTCAATGGTTGAGGGATTTCAGGGCCACTGCTGGAGATTGAAAATCCTTGGTGATTTGTGGGGAATGAGAATTCTGATGATCTCTACTGGGGAGTTCAGAACCTGGGAGACTCATGCTGGAGGAGTGAGACTGAGAATCTTCAATCTGGTGGGAAATATCTCTGTGGGGAGAATGTTCACTGGTCTGGTTCCGCTGGGGATTGATAGTTGGAAGTTTTAGCTCCGCTGGGGATTAACAACTTTGACTTCACTAGGGATAGGATTTTCAGATTTTTAAGGCTCCATTGGGGAACTGAAACTTAACCCTGAGGGGAATTAAGTTCTGGAAGGCTCTCTGGCTGGGGAAATCAGCTTTGAGGAAGCTCTTGTTCTGCTGAGGATCCTGAAGTTTAACTCTGTTTGGGGAATTAAGTTCTGGATTTTAACCTTGTTGAGGAATTTGGAGTTTAACTCCGCTGGGGATTCTTTCGGAAAGGGCATCAAGATATCTATCTGTACCTTTAACCTATCAGCAATCATCTTTCTTGATTTGTAAGAAAATGATTATGTTCAAATGCATATGCCTATTTAACAAAACATTGGACGTTTCTCAAATTAAACATAAGTGTAAGAAGCAAAAGGAAGACAAAGCAAATTTTTGTATTTGGAAAAGTGTTTGTATTAACTTTTTATGAGTATCTTTGTACAAAGGAGACAGACATCCTAGTAAGAGGGTCTTGTCGCTAAAAATTGAAAAAGTTTATACAAAAGAAAGATGGCTATGTGTAACAATTCTATGGGATTCCCATTCTGCTATAGCCTTCACAACTCTGAATGTCTGTCCATTCGCTGCTTCATCCACCGATGACTGGATTGATCAGAAGCTCGGAGCTTGTTGATGAAGAGATTGTTCTTTAAAATGATCCGACGAGACATAGTCATACGCTTTAATTCCCTAACTTTTGCCTGGATCGCCCTTTCGGGTTTTCAATCCACCGGGAAACCCCTTTTTACCCAAGTCGCCCTTTCGGGTTTTTGACTTGTCGGGTGTACAGTTTTTTTTTGTTTTATCCCTAATTTTTGCCTGAACCGCCCTTTCGGGTTTTCGGTTCACCGGGATGCCCATTTTTGCCCAAGTCGCCCTTTCGGGTTTTCGACTTGTCGGGTGATTTTATGCGTAGTATCTTTTGACTATGTCTGCGTTCGTAGGGTGCGGCAAATCATCGCCGTCCATGGTGGTCAAAATCATTGCACCACCAGAAAAGATACTCTTGATTACAAATGGTCCTTCGTAAGTAGGAGTCCATTTTCCCCTGGGATCACTTTGCGGTAAGATAATCCACTTGATTACGAGATCTCCGACTTGGTATACTTGATGTCTGACTTTCTTGTTGAAAGCCTTGATCATCCGTTTTTGGTACGTCTGACCATGGCAAACAGCAGTGAGTCGCTTATCGTCGATCAAATTGAGCTGATCAAGTTGGGTCTGAATCCAATCGTCTTCACTCAAACCAGCGTCCTTCATAATCCTTAAAGAAGGAATCTGAACTTCCATGGGTAGGACAGCTTCCATGCCATATACCAAAGAAAATGGGGTTGCCCCCGTTGAGGTACGTGCCGTGGTACGGTATCCATACAGAGCAAACGGTAACATCTCATGCCAGTCCTTGTAGGTGACTGTCATTTTCTGAATGATCTTCTTGATGTTTTTGTTTGCAGCTTCGACAACACCGTTCATCTTCGGCCGATAGGGAGATGAATTGTGATGATAAATCTTGAACTGTTCGCACAACGCGGTGATCATAGTATTGTTCAGATTTGTACCGTTGTCTGTGATGATCCTGTCGGGGACACCATACTGGCATATAAGGTTCTGCTTGATGAAGCGGGCAACCACATTTTTTGTAACAGAGGCGAAGGAAGCTGCTTCGACCCATTTGGTAAAATAGTCAATGGCGACCAGGATGAAGCGATGTCCATTGGACGCTGTGGGCTTGATCTCTCCAATCATGTCAATGCTCCACATTGCGAATGGCCAAGGAGCTGTTAGAACGTTGAGAGGAACAGGAGGAATATGAATCTTGTCAGCGTAGACTTGACATTTGTGGCAAGTACGGGAATGTTGATGGCAATCAGCTTCCATGGTAGACCAGTAATAGCCTGCCCTTATAATCTTCTTAGCCATCGTATGTCCGCTCAGGTGGGTGCCAAATGTGCCGCTGTGTATCTCAGTCATGATTAACTCTGCTTCAGCTTTGTCCATACAACAAAGTAAAACACAATCATGGCTGCGTTTATAAAGAATGCCATTGCTCAGGAAGAACTTGGCCGCAAATCTCCTTAAGAACTTCTTGTCATTTATTGAAGCTCCTTCAGGGTATTCTCTAGTCTGGAGATACCTTTTGATTTCGTGAAACCAAGGTTGTTCCACTACTTCTTCGGTATTAATCTCATGACAGTGCGCAGGTTCATCCATTCGCTCGATGGTGATTTGGGGAGCCTCGTTATCCCAGTTGAGTTTAAACATGGAGGACATGGTATCCAGAGCATCTGCTAGCTGATTTTCTTCTCGCGGGAAATGCTCGAAGGTGATCTGCTCGAAATGAGGCAACAATGTCAGGACATGTTCTTTGTATGGGATAAGATTAGGATGTTTGGTATCCCACTCTCCTTTGACTTGACTGATAACCAAAGTCGAGTCCCCAAATACAACTAATGATTTGATTCCCAAGTCTATAGCATCCCTGAGACCAAAGATGCAAGCTTCATATTCGGCCATGTTGTTGGTACAGCTGAAACAAAGTCGGGCCATGAAAGGTGTATGGCAACCTTATGGGGAAATGAGTACCGCACCGATACCATTTCCAAGTGCATTTGAAGCCCAATCAAAGTACAGGGTCCATCGGGATCCATTTTCAGGTCCTTCATACGGTCCATTACCTTCGATGTTGTCCAATGTCATGATGTCCTCGTCTGGGAAGTCGAATCTCATGGATTGATAATCTTCGATAGCTTGATGAGCTATATGGTCAGCTAGTACACTCCCCTTTATAGCTTTTTGGGTAGTATACTGGATGTCATACTCAATCAGGAACATTTGCCATCTAGCGATTCTTCCAGATAAAGCAGGCTTCTCGAAGATATACTTGATAGGATCCATTTTGGAAATCAACAGAGTGGTATGAGTCAACATATACTGTCTTAGTCGGCGAGCAGCCCATACCAAAGCGCAGCAAGTTTTCTCAAGCAGTGAGTAGCGAGTCTCACAGTCGGTAAAATTTTTGCTGAGGTAATAAATGGCATGCTCTTTTCGACCAGACTCGTCATGCTGGCCCAGTACACATCCCATTGAGTTGTCCAAAACAGTCAGATACATGATCAGCGGCCTTCCTTCGACGGGTGGCATCAGAATAGGAGGTTCTAGCAAATACTCCTTGATCTTATCAAAAGAAGCTTGGCAATCGTCGTTCCATTCGACTACCTGATCTTTCTTCAATAGTTTGAAAATTGGCTCACAGGTAGACGTCAGATGAGAGATGAATCTGGCAATATAGTTTAAGCGCCCCAAGAACCCTCTAACCTCCTTTTCAGTACGGGGGGCAGGCATTTCTTGTATAGCTTTCACTTTTGCTGGATCGACCTCAATGCCTTTGTTGCTGACAATAAATCCTAGAAGTTTACCAGACCTAACTCCAAAAGTGCACTTACTTGGATTCAGCCTGAGTTTGTACTCCTTCAACCTGGCAAACAGCTTCTGCAAATGTTCAAGGTGTTCCTCCTCTGTTTGTGATCGAGCTATCATGTCGTCTACATAAACTTCGATCTCATGATGTATCATATCATGAAACAAAGCTACCATGGCGCGTTGATAAGTTGCCCCTGCGTTCTTCAGCCCGAACGGCATCACCTTGTAGCAGAAGGTGCCCCATTGAGTAACAAAGGTTGTTTTCTCCATGTCCTCGGGGGCCATTTTAATCTGGTTGTAGCCCGAGAATCCATCCATGAAGGAAAACACCTTGTGCTGAGCTGTGTTGTCAATCAAAATGTCGATATGCGGTAGCGGAAAATCATCTTTAGGGCTGGCCCTGTTCAAATCCCGGTAGTCCACACACATTCTGACCTTGCCGTCTTTTTTGGGAACGGGCACAATGTTAGCAACCCATTACGGATAAGACGTAACAGCCAGAAAGCCAGCGTTGAATTGCTTCATTACTTCAGCTTTAATCTTCTCAGACATATCGGGCCTCATTCGGCAGACTTTTTGCTTGATCGGTGGACAGTCTTCTCTTGTAGGGAGACGGTGAACCACGATGTCTGTGTCTAACCCCGACATGTCTTCATAAGACCAGGCGAAGATTTCAACATATTCATTTAACAGTTGTATTAAGCGCTCCTTGACACTTGGTTCCAGATTGGCACCCACTTGTACTTCCTTCCGGTCTTCCTCTGTTCCTAAGTTGACAGTTTCCAACAACTCTTCATGAGGCAAGATGGCCCTTTCTTCTTGCTGTAGGAGTCTGGCTAGCTCTCCCGGTACTTCACAATCTTCGTCATCTTCATATTCAGCCTGATTGACCAAATCTTTAGAGTTATTGAAGGATACAGCAGAATAGTCACCCATAGAATCCAGAGTGGATGGGTACCTGCATTTGTGAGTGTGGGTGTGTGTAAGGGATAGCCATCTTTAAACAAACAAAATGCAAAAGGAAAGAAAATGAACACAACAGTTTATAAATGAAAAACGTCCAATGATTCATTAAATATGGCATATGATTATGAAGAGAATCAAAACCCTTACAAATAGACCTACATGCCCCGGGAAAGGCATGAGGTGAAAAAGTAGTGTGCAAATTGTTTTAGTAATTATTACAGACCAACAGGAAATGTTCGAAAAATAAATTACTGATTAATGAAAGTAATGGGAACGAAGTCTTTCGCCTCCCAGTTGCGTAGTCCCCCTTCGATGGTTGGGAAGATCCAATCTTCAATATTACCCTCTTCGTCTTCGTCTTCTAAAGCATTGATTCCATGAGGAGAAATCTTGATGGGTGTCCTTTCAATTTTTGAGCGACGCATAGCTTTTTGCCCCGCAGCGGTAAATCCCAATCCAAACTTGTCTGTCTTGTGGGGAAAGTCAGGAAACTGACCCCACGTTGAGCCCTTCCCCTCCTTCATTGCAGCCCTTGCGTCTTTCAGAGATGCCATCCTGGCCACCTGCTTGGGTACCTCAGCTACTGCCTTTGCTACTGCCACCTCGGGAGATACTTCCTCGAAGTGCTGAAAGGGTGTTTCAATGAATTCACCATCCACTTCCACATACCGAAAGGAATTCAGATGACTGATCATGTACTCCTCCTCACCGTGTACAGTTATGATTTTTCCCTTAACAGGGTATTTCAACATCTGATGTAGGGAGGAAGTGACTGCCCCAGCATTGTGTATCCATGGCCTTCCTAGCAAGCAGGAGTATGATGGGCGGATGTCCATCACATAGAATGTTGAGTGGAACACTTCAGTGCCTACCTTGATGGGAATGTCGACCTCCCCATGCACCATTATTTTAGACCCGTCAAAGGCCCTGACAATGATATTACTTAGTTTTAGCTCCAAGCCTTCACAGTCCAACCGGTCCAGAGCTTTCTTAGGCAGCACGTTTAGGGAAGAACCAGTGTCGACCAAGACATGGGCGAGAGTGGTTCCTCGGCATTCGACTGACACATGCAATGCGTCATTGTGCTTTCTTCCCTTCGGAGTCAAGTCAGCATCAGAGAAACCCAGACCGTTGTCGGCGGTAAGGCTGGCTACACAATCCTGGAATTGATCGGCTGAGGTTTCCTGGGGCACATGGGATGTCTTCAAAAACCTTATCAAGGCTTTGGCATAAGCCTCCGAACAAAGCAGCAATGCTAACATGGAGATCTTCGAGGGGGTTTACCCCAATTGCTCTACCACATCATAATCTCTCTTCTTAATTATTTTCAGAATCTCCTCCATTTCTTTCTTAGAGGTTTCAGGGATAACTAATGGTTGAGCCCTCGTCCTGACGAGCTCATCTTAGATACCTTTCCCTTTATCAGCAGAAGTAGGAGGGACAACCACAGGAGTAACAACTTCTTCAATTAACGGAGTTCTTGCAGAAAGTTTTATCGGTGCAGGAGTAACCTTGGCAGCAGCTGAGGGTCTAAAGATTTCCTTTGGAGGGGCAATCTCTGGAGAGAAAATTCTCCCACTTCGGGTAATCTTGCTCATACCGGCAATGTTTCCAATGTCGGCATCTTCTTCGTCAGAGCTCTCTTCAGTTATCTCAACTTGTTTAACACCATGGTAGTAGATTTCTCCACCATAATTCCATGGTATTGATTTGTCAGATTTGTAAGGGACAGGCCCAGGCATGGTTATTTTCAGAGGAACAATCTTCGTAGCAGATGTAATCTTAACAGGCTTTTTAGGGACCTTGGAAAGATTGGTGGAAATGGTGATTATTGAAACATCTTTGATAAGGGTTGGAGTAGCAGGAATATTTTCGAAAAGAATTTGTTGGCTGTCCATTAGGCCTTGGATGCTGTTGTACCCCAAAATTTGCCCTCCCATATTCTTCAAAGATTGCAAAGAACAAGCTTCAAAGTTTCCCCAAGGGTTGCACAGTTCAAGGGCCTCCTAACAGTCAAAAACTAGGGTTTTGGTTCTGACAAAGAAAATGAAGTTTCCAAGGGTCCAATCAAGTCCCACATGCCTACAAACATGGTCAAGCATCCTCATACCAAGTTTCAAGACTTACAGCACAAAATTGCACAGTCAAAAACCCTAATTGCCCTACAGTCAACTGCAGGGGCAAAATGGTCATTTGACAGTCAAAAGTTCAAATTTTTGGTCAACATCTCATTTTGAAGCCATAAACATCATTTGATCAATGCTTGATCATGATTCTCAAAGCTTGGCTCAAAAAGTCTCAAGATGCAAAAGTTTCCATATTTGGACAGTTGAAAAAGTCAACTGTAACTTGACCAAGGCATAACTTCCACATGGATTATCAGAAAAATTCCATCCAAAGCTCATTTTGAAGAGACAGACATTTCCTACAACTCCTCTTCACACTTCAAGTCCAAGAAATGCCCTCACAAAAAGTTATCAATTTCAACATTATAGGTCATTTTCAAAAGTCAACAAAAAGGGACTTTACGTCAAAGGCCATAACTTGAGATTGGTAAATCAAAATGACATGGGACAAAAGGCATTGGTTAGAGGACTTCAAGACCTTTCCAAAATGTCAAAGAACATGATCAAAGCTTAAAAATTGAGCAATATATGCCTTGTGGAAGTTGGGAAAGTTTTGGGTATTTTGAAAAGTCAACTTTGCTTCAAAAGACTTAAAATTGCTAATGGGCCACATTTTCTTCCAAGATTCATCATCCAAAGCATGTGCACGACCATTTGGCCCAAAGGGAATTTATTCATCATTTTTATTTATTTATTTGAATTTTTAATTGCTAATAATTCATTTAATTAATTAAAATATGGAAAAAATACCAAGGCAGGCTTTTTAAATCTTTTTATGCATGGAATAACTTCAGATTTTCATGCATTATTAGATATAGAAAGAATCAATGTGATTTGCCATGATTGGAATCAAATATGCATGGAAAAGATTGAAAAATATATGCATGAAAATCAAATATCTTGTACATCAATGCAAAGGTTTTTTGGATCCAATTTTCAATCCTAATCATTCCATACATAAGCAGGATGCAAACCCTAGTGCTAAGGACCTCAGAGCTGCGCCAGAAAGCAAGAACAACTTTTGCATTTTTTGTAAAAAACTCCAAAACTGAAAACGTGATTCCAAGGCTTCTCAAGGCAAGAAAACCATCCTATTGTGTTCCTGAGGCTTCAAGGAACGTGCCTGAATCAAAACCATCATCCCTAACATAAAGAATTGGTAACTAAAAGTCAGACTGTGTCACTTTTTTTGCATAATCGTGTTCTATTATTCAGGCCATATCCATGCATTTTTATTGTTGATTTATACTAATGAGTTGATTCTGAAGCTAGCAGTATGATTTAATTGAAGAATTATTGTGTATATGAAGAGTTGCCATGAACGACGCCTAGGGTTTTAAAAACCTTGAATTGGGGTTTCCCAGTTATGGAAAAATTAGGACGTGAGACTTAGACCATTAAACTCAGGAGGCTTGGACGATCTGAACACACTACTCGCGCTCAATTTATGAGCCACCATATTATAATCGCTGTTTTTGCACTTTCCATTTAGTGGGGGTTTAAAACCCCCGCTATTTAATCTGTTTTTGTTTTAGGCACAACAAGCAAGTGGGGAAGATGATGATATGTAGGCCAGTGATTAGCTTGTTTGAATTTCGCGCGGAAAAATATTGTTAACCCTTGCATTGACTGATATTATTCATTGGTCATATAATAAACAAAGTGCGTGTTTGGTATAGTTGGTCAAAGCGTTGAGGTGGTAATCTCTGGGACCTGGGTTCGAATCCCAGGTCCCCCTTTCTTGTTCCATATTATTTTTCTAACCATACTTGCGTGCAGCGTTCTATTTAAAAGCCTACCATACACTCACAATCCAGGCACGCCACATGGCTACTGAAAGCAATCCAAAGGCCTTGATTTGAAGAGTACCATAGGCATAAGTCAATGAAGCTACACGTGGCCAATAAAGTCAACAAGGCCAGGGTTCTAATGGGCCAGAATTACTGGGTTATACCTCCAATTTGGGGACAGAACCCCCCATGGTTTGCTCTTTTATCTTTTTTGTATTTTTCTATTTTTATTTGTTTTAATTAATTTCCCTTTAATTCTTTAAATTGATTTATTTTCATAAAATATAAAAATAATAAAAATCAGAAAAGACAAAAGTTAAAATATATTTCATTTAATGTTATTTTTGTAAAAAAGGTCTTATTAATTAATTAGGTTTTTTTTAGGGTTAACTTTTAACATTTTCCTAATAAATTTAAAATTTGTAGAATTAGGTTTTAATTACTTTTATCTTTTTCTTTTCTTTTATCATTGTTAATTATTAATTATTTTCTTGTAAATAAAATTGCATTAATTAATTAGATTAATTTTAGGTTAAATTTTAATGCTTTTCTTAATAAATTAAAAATAACTAGAATTAGGGTTAATTAATTAATTTCATTTAATTTCTCTCATAAAAAAATCATAAATACCAAAAAGCTCAAAAATCTTTTCTCTTTTTATTTTTATTTTTAATTTAATTAATTTCATAATTACAATTTAGTTAAAAAGGGTCCAACGCCCTCGTTTTCGATTTTCATTCTCTTCGCGCATTGTATTCTTATTTCCTTTCCTATAATTTTTATGTAATTCTCCCAAAGCCGTGTAAATCAGACATTGATATTTTCTCGCACTTTATTTTATGTCAAATTGGGTCCTGGATTTAATTTGGCGATGTGGACCCACGCCTTTGTAATAGTTTAGGAACTTTACATTTCTCGCAACCTTTTAACTATTAATAATTGCATGCAAGAATGGATGTCAAAATAAAAACAAAAGCATAGATCACCCATGATATGAACAAGACAAAATATCTGAAAACGACACACAAATCACACACCACCCCTAGGGTACGCTTCACTGTTGCCTTGCCTTTCAAAAGGTGATCGTCGAGTAGAGGATGTCTTAGTAAGTCCTCATGATCTGGGAACCTGGCATGAGGGTAGCTTCTAAGGTATCTTCCTATTGCTTTGGTGATCACCATGTCCCGAACCTCGAATTGACCCGAATACCTCCAACGGTGGTGCTACCTACCCCTCAATGGTGGGATGGCACTACTTTAAAGGACATTTACACAGACGAATTCCTTAGGGTAGGTAGACGACTCTAGATACTTGCTCTAATTTCAAAACAAATTCAAAAATACTTTTCACACCGACACCCTTTTCAAAAAGCTTTCGAAAGTAACTTTTCAAACACTCTTGAGGACTGATACAAGAGTCGAACTGAAATTTTCAAAGAAACTTTTTAAAACCCACAGTTGAAAAGCAAACAAACCATTTTTGAAAACACAAATGAGCAAGTATCTAAGAGCCCATGGATAACCATGGATAGAAAGGGTGCTAACACCTTCCCTTTCTATAATCTACCTCCCGAACCGAGAGCAATCTCTTTAAGGAATTTTTCTGTGCTTTTGTCCTTTCCATTTGGAGAAAATAAAAGACGGTGGCGACTCTTGCTTCCGCGACATTTCGCGAACCAGCTTTAAACAGTCAGTTCCAGATCCACCGATCACAGAACTGGCGACTCTGCTGGGGAATTAAATTTAAAGTGAGGTGTACCTTAGGGTTAGTTCATAACTGTTTTTTCAATTGTATTGACTTGTCTGCTTTAAATTTGTGGGTTGCATGGGAGTTACATAGATCCTAACCCGGATCTGGGGATACCCTGTTTAGGTAGCATAAGCTGTGAGGGACCTGTCTGGCGTAGACTGACACGGGTGAAACAGTGGCTACGTTGGTGTGGCACCTTGGTCTGTACCGATATCCCTTGTGTTGCAACGAGGACAATATGGGTCTTCTGAGGAGTCATTAAGCACCAACAGACCTTAGAACCTTAAATGACACAACTTGGCCATTAGAACAGTAGCAGTATGCTACGCCCATTGAGGCTAAACTCTCGTGATGGTTCTGGCCGCAAGAAAAGATTGCGATGCTGGAGTTATGATCGATTGAGGGTAGTCAATGATATTGGGATCCTCTAAGAACCCGGTTACTTTGATAGGACAGGTATGAACCAACAAACTGAAAGAGGGTAATACCTAGACATCATGCTGGCTTAAACTCTAAGGGTTTCTCTTGTGTGACTTGTGTGCCTTCCAACTTGACTATTTGCATGCTTGTTATCCGACACTTGAGTTCCCTGCAGGTTTTGTTTATAGTCATAACAGGGTTTACTAAGTTTCTTGAAGGTTTTGTTGATAGTCCTTAATTGGGACTCATGACAGGTTTTACTTGAATTTCTCGCAGGTTTTGGTTTGCAGTCCTTAATTGAGATTCATAACAGGGTTACCTACACTACCCCATGCATACCATAACATCATACCATTGCATACATCTTAACCCATTTCAAGGATCTCAAGGGTCTGTGATGCAGGTCATGATAAATCAAACATCTAGCAAGAGGCAAAGAGGATTTATTTTCCTCAAGCCAAAGTTGTCAGGGGCTATGACCCACTGGATATGGTGAGCTTTGACACTTAAAGAAGGTTCCCCGAGCCAAGATTGTCAGGGGCTATGACCCACTAGATATGGTGAGCCTTAACCCTTGAAGAAGGACTCTCAACAAATATGAAGTTCTTTCAATCAAGCTACTGGATCCCAAATTCTAACAAATTTTCTTGTTTATCCCGCGAGGTCCTTGAAAACATTACATGCATGTCATACACATCATTGCATAACAGGTATCCTTGTTGCAGGTCACTTACCTTTCTCGCCGTTTATTTCAGCAATGGCTTCCCAACCAGACAACCAGGACCTTCTTGCTCAAGAGACTCGGTTCGGGGAAATCCTCCTGAATCTATCCAAGGGGCAGGAGGAGCTGAGGACACTTCTCATGGAGACTTTGGTCAGGAACAGCGTCGAGGACGAACGGCTGAAACATCTGCAAGGCGAAGTGGATGCATTGAAAGCCCAGATGCTGGGGCAGGTGACTATCATTCAAGACTTAGCTCAAAGACAAGACGAGCTCGGGGTTCTCGTCAACCAACTGCTTCGGGGTAACCAACTGGGGCAAACATCTAAGGTTGAAGGGCTAGTCGTCATCCAACCACCTTTGAGGCAAGGGAACAAGAGAGCCCCCCAAAAGGCTTCAGTGTCACAAATTCAGCAGCAACCTCACCAGCTTCAGCCAGACAAGCCCAGGAGGCAATTCACCCAGCTCAATATGTCACTGTTTCAAGCTTTACAGCGCCTGTTGAGGTTGAACCTGATCACATTAAGGGCTCATCCCCGGAACCCCAACACAGCATCTCCTATCTATGATCCCAATAAGAGGTGTGCCTACCACTCTGCCAGCCCAGGACATGATACAAATGAGTGTTGGGCTCTGAAGAACAAGATCCAGGACCTGATTGATGAAGGAGCATTGGAGTTCACACAAGATGGTCAAGCTGAGTTTTTCTACCATCCCTCCAAGGCTCACCATTTGAAGTGACAAGCCCTGAGACTAGAAAACTTTTGTTCATTCGAATGTTCAAGTTGTGTTGTTCTTTGATTGTTTAAACATTTACTCATGTTAAACGTTGTTATTTCATTAATGCATCACATATGTCTGTTTTGAAGCAATATATTCGTATTCACTATATGCAAATTATTTTCATATTTTTTCTGATGATCAACGCTCGATTAATAATTCTAAGCCTCTTGAGGGAGGATGACGAAAACGATACCATAATCTACAGTATGCTTTTGAACAGACCCCGCTGATGAGGTACAGGCATTGTTTCAATTCCTAAACACTGGAGTAATAAGGAAGATAATCCCTCGTCAACCCCTTTGAGCCAAAGAAGTAGGAGTTTTTCTTTTCGAAATTTAAAACCCTTAATCATAACCTGGGGCAGGGTAGTTCTCTCAGTTGATCCAAGTGCATAACGAATGACACCAAAGAGGTCCTTACAAAAAAAAGAAAGACAGTGATGGTTCCGAACAATCATAAAGACAGGCAGTCATTACTTCTCAAAATAAAAGCCCATTAAGTCGAAACCTATGAAAGAGACTTACGAAACTGGGGCATCCCGCTGACTGTAATTCCAAAAAGAAACAGTTCAGGCAAAAAACAGGGATAATGAAAAAAGAAAGAGGTCCTACAAACCCTCAACAAAAACAAAAAATGACTGCCTGTTCAGAACAAATCATCAATATCTGAACCATCATTGGAACATCAGGACAAAAACTCAAATAAGGTCTAACGCACGATCAGCTGAGTTTAGGATTGAAGAACATCACGAAGAGCGGGTGGGTACAAATAATTTGAGCCTTTATCCTTTGTTTCTTAAACCGTGAACCAGGCCACGTTACAACCCTTAAAAGTCCTAGCTGAAGCATGGGTTAGTTCGAAAGCATACTGTTACGAAAGGTATCCTGATTCCTTAAGGCCTACGGTAAATACGGAGTTGACATCACGTTTTACAAACATTCACTTGTTTTAGGAAAAAGAATGCATTTTCAAAATCTTCAAGACAGACATAAGCTTTGCATTTTTGATATAACATTGTTTGCATATGACTATTTGTTTGAACAGCAGGGAATTTCGCACGATGAATACCTAGTGAACAGAAGCACTTCCAATCAAGGGGCACGGCATGATCATTGACCATTATCAGGGGCAGTTAAGTCAAGATTCAGAGGATCTTTCAAAGGCCAAATAGCCTGGGGCAAATCTCCGCCTGAGTCACTTGGGGGCATTCCAACAACGAATCTTGCTTGATCAAACATCTTTTGGTGGCATGACAAAATACTTCTAACAGGGACAACTCCCTACATTATGAAAGCATGGACATAGTCGAAAAAATACTATGCACAATCAAAGACCCGCTAGGTTGACATACCTAGGCAAAAATAAGGGCTTCCCGGCGAACCAAAAGGGTTCGGGCAAAAATAAGGGATGAAATGAAAAAATATGTACACCCGGCAAGTCAAAAACCTGAAAAGGCGGCTTGGGCAAAAATGGGTATCCCGGTGGACTGAAAACCCGAAAGGGCGGTCCAGGCAAAAATTAGGGATTAAAGCGTACGACTATGTCCTGTCATCTTGTCACCTGTCTACCAGAAGATGGTTTGTCCCTCAACAATTATCAGCACCTCACAGGTCTTCTTCTCCCATCTCAGAAACAGGGGCAATAATGAGTTGTCCAAACGATCTAATCGCTCTGTCCGCTAAGGTACCAAGGTAAGTTCGGCTGAAGAACATAACCAGATATATTAATCCCCCAGAGAGTGAACCAGCAAGTCAGTACACTCTCCCCAAGCAAAGTTACAAACAAACCTTAAGGAAGTTGGGTATCCTCCCGCAGAGCTCAACATTCCCCAGCACGATAAACAGACATTTTTAACAAGCATCCCCGGCAGTCTTGACCTAAAGATTGTTCCCCGGCGGTATATCAAACATTCAATGGAGTCACTTCCCCAATACAGTTCAAACTTCCCCAGGAGAGCCCAATCCAGTTTCCCCAGGAAAGTTGGAATCCATCTCCCCAAGCAGTAAGCTTATCCCCAGTAGATTCTGGAAGCTTATCCTCGCAGAGCACGAACGCGTCTCCCGGCTGTATTCGAAGAGTTATTTCCTTACCAGGATATAACTGGGTTATCCTCAGCCAAAAGCCACGGAAAGACCGTCCCCGGCAAAGTCTTCTTATCCCCAGCGAAGTCTATTAACACTTCCAACACAACAATGGTATCCCCAACGAAGTTACCATCAACATCTCAACAAAGTACCTCTCTCCTCACAGAGTATTGCTTCCCAGCAAGATCGTTAGAGTACTTTTCTTCCCACAAAGTTATCCATTCACCAAGTTTATTCCCCAACGGAGTCATCTTCTCCTACCGGTATTCTTGCAACTATCATCCCCAGCGGAAACAACAAAGCACTATTCTCCAACATCAGCCCAGGACGTGACTTCCCGGCACCCGTCAAGGATTTACTTTCCTAGACAAAAACATATATTTATAAACATCGCACTTCCCTACATTATAGCATGCACATACGCATCATGACCTTACAATCTCATTTATGTTGAGAACATCATTGCTTGATCCATATCATGCATTGCATATGACTGACCTTTACCTTTCAGGAAAGATCCAGTTAAGTTCTCAGCTACATTTCAAGACCTAGACCGGTTCAGTTAAGTCGACTCTAAGATTTTTCTGTTTCTTATCCAGTCAAAGGCCTTCTCTGGTTCAGTCAGATCGACCCTAAGATCTCCCTGTTTCTTATCCAGTTGAAGACATCAAGACCTAGACCGGTTCAGTTAAATCGATCCTAAGATTTCTCTGTTTCTTATCTTGTCCAAGGCCTTTTCTGTTTCATTCAGATCAACCCTAAGATCTCCCTGTTTCTTATCCAGTTGAAGACATCAAGACCTAGACCGGTTCAGTTAAATCGACCCTAGGATTTTCCTATTTCTTATCCCGTCAAAGGCCTTCTCTGGTTCAGTCAGATCGACCCTAAGATCTCCCTGTTTCTTATCCAGTAGAAGACATCAAGACCTAGACCGGTTCAGTTAAATCGACCCTAAGATTTTACTGTTTCTTATCCGGTCAAAGGCCTTCTCTGGTTCAGTCAGATCGACCCTAAGATCTCCCTGTTTCTTATCCAGTTGAAGATTTCAAGACCTAGACCGGTTCAGTTAAATCGACCCTAAGATTTTAGTGTTTCTTATCCAGTCAAAGGCCTTCTCTAGTCCAGCTAAATCGACCCCTAACAGATTTTCTTGATAAAGACTCAATAGAAGATATCCAAGATTCTCTCAGCGTTACTGTTGAGGTAGAAGTCGCCCAAGATTCTCTCAGCGTTACTGTTGAGGTAGAAGTCGCCCAAGATTCTCTCAGCGTTACTGTTGAGGTAGAAGTCGCCCAAGATTCTCTCAGCGTTACTGTTGAGGTAGAAGTCGCCCAAGATTCTCTCAGCGTTACTGTTGAGGTAGAAGTCGCCTATGGTTATCTCCCCGTTACTGCGGAGGTAGTAATCACCCCCAGATTCTCTCAGCGTTACTGTTGAGGTTGAAGTCGTCCAAGATTCTCCCAGCGTTCCTGTTGAGGTAGTAATCGTCCAAGGTTCTCTCACCGTTCCTGTTGAGGTAGTAACCATCCCTGGTTCATTCATCACCTTTTGAAGCTCCAGATCCAGCTCCTGTAACCAGTCAGGACACATCTATACAAAGAATCTGAAGACCAGCTCCTGTAACAGGTCAGGTAATCATTTTCTTTTGCAGGTACGCAAGTTCTCGCTAAGGAATCTCTTACGCGATCAACATCCAGATGGCATCTATAAGCCCATCCACCATCCATCATCTCTTAGCATGGCATCTATAAGCCCATCATCCTATCCATCAATCTCCAAATGGCATCTATAGGCCCATTCCCATCATCACACTACTATGTGAGCGCAAATTTCTGGGCACTCTAGTGTTCAATCATCTTCCACCTTCGGATTACGAAAGGCACGTCAGCCAATCTGCATCCTCAGGTTTAAGAAGATTGAACAGGGGCAACTGTTGTACCCCAAAATTTTCCCTCCCATATTCTTCAAAGATTGCAAAGAACAAGCTTCAAAGTTTCACCAAGGGTTGCACAGTTCAAGGGCCTCCTAACAGTCAAAAACTAGGGTTTTGGTTCTGACAAAGAAAATGAAGTTTCCAAGGGTCCAATCAAGTCCCACATGCCTACAAACATGTTCAAGCATCCTCATACCAAGTTTCAAGACTTACAGCACAAAATTGCACAGTCAAAAACCCTAATTGCCCTACAGTCAACTGCAGGGGCAAAATGGTCATTTGACAGTCAAAAGTTCAAATTTTTGGTCAACATCTCATTTTGAAGCCATAAACATCATTTGATCAATTCTTGATCATGATTCTCAAAGCTTGACTCAAAAAGTCTCAAGATGCAAAAGTTTCCATATTTGGACAGTTGAAAAAGTCAACTGTAACTTGACCAAGGCATAACTTCCACATGGATTATCAAAAAAATTCCATCCAAAGCTCATTTTGAAGAGAAAGACATTTCCTACAACTCCTCTTCACACTTCAAGTACAAGAAATGCCCTCACAAAAAGTTATCAATTTCAACATTATAGGTCATTTTCAAAAGTCAACAAAAAGGGACTTTAAGTCAAAGGCCATAACTTGAGATTGGTAAATCAAAATGACATGGGACAAAAGGCATTGGTTAGAGGACTTCAATACCTTTCCAAAATGTCCAAGAACATGATCAAAGCTTAAAAATTGATCAAGATATGCCTTGTGGAAGTTGGGAAATCTTTGGGTATTTTGAAAAGTCAACTTTGCTTCAAAAGACTTAAAATTGCTAATGGGCCACATTTTCTTCCAAGATTCATCATCCAAAGCATGTGCACGACCATTTGGCCCAAAGGGAAGTTATTCATCATTTTTATTTATTTATTTGAATTTTTAATTGCTAATAATTCATTTAATTAATTAAAATATGGAAAAAATACCAAGGCAAGCTTTTTAAATCTTTTTATGCATGGAATAACTTCAGATTTTCGTGCATTATTAGATATAGAAAGAATCAATGTGATCTGCCATGATTGGAATCAAATATGCATGGAAAATATTGAAAAATATATGCATGAAAATCAAATATCTTGTACATCAATGCAAAGGTTTTTTGGATCCAATTTTCAATCCTAATCATTCCATACATAAGCAGGATGCAAACCCTAGTGCTAAGGACCTCAGAGCTGCGCCAGAAAGCAAGAACAACTTTTGCATTTTTTGTAAAAAACTCCAAAACTGAAAACGTGATTCCAAGGCTTCTCAAGGCAAGAAAACCATCCTATTGTGTTCCTGAGGCTTCAAGGAACGTGCCTGAATCAAAACCATCATCCCTAACATCAAGAATTGGTAACTAAAAGTCAGACTGTGTCACTTTTTTTGCATAATCGTGTTCTATTATTCAGGCCATATCCATGCATTTTTATTGTTGATTTATACTAATGAGTTGATTCTGAAGCTAGCAGTATGATTTAATTGAAGAATTATTGCGTATATGAAGAGTTGCCATGAACGATGCCTAGGGTTTTAAAACCCTCGCTATTTAATCTGTTTTTGTTTTAGGCACAACAAGAAAGTGGGGAAGATGATGATGAGTAGGCCAGTGATTAGCTTGTTTGAATTTCGCGCGGAAAAATATTGTTAACCCTTGCATTGACTGATATTATTCATTGGTCATATAATAAACAAAGTGCGTGTTTGGTACAGTTGGTCAAAGCGTTGAGGTGGTAATCTCTGGGACCTGGGTTCGAATCCCAGGTCCCCCTTTCTTGTTCCATATTATTTTTCTAACCATACTTGCGTGAAGCGTTCTATTTAAAAGCCTACCATACACTCACAATCCAGGCACGCCACATGGCTACTGAAGGCAATCCAAAGGCCTTGATTTGAAGAGTACCATAGGCATAAGTCAATGAAGCTACACGTGGCCAATAAAGTCAACAAGGCCAGGGTTCTAATGGGCCAGAATTACTGGGTTATACCTCCAATTTGGGGACAGAACCCCCCATGGTTTGCTCTTTTATCTTTTTTGTATTTTTCTATTTTTATTTGTTTTAATTAATTTCCCTTTAATTCTTTAAATTGATTTATTTTCATAAAATATAAAAATAATAAAAATCAGAAAAGACAAAAGTTAAAATATATTTCATTTAATGTTATTTTTGTAAAAAAGGTCTTATTAATTAATTAGGTTTTTTTTTAGGGTTAACTTTTAACATTTTCCTAATAAATTTAAAATCTGTAGAATTAGGTTTTAATTACTTTTATCTTTTTCTTTTCTTTTATCATTGTTAATTATTAATTATTTTCTTGTAAATAAAATTGCATTAATTAATTAGATTAATTTTAGGTTAAATTTCAATGCTTTTCTTAATAAATTAAAAATAACTAGAATTAGGGTTAATTAATTAATTTCACTTAATTTCTCTCATAAAAAAAATCATAAATACCAAAAAGCTCAAAAATCTTTTCTCTTTTTATTTTTATTTTTAATTTAATTAATTTCATAATTACAATTTAATTAAAAAGGGTCCAACGCCCTCGTTTTCGATTTTTATTCTCTTCGCGCATTGTATTCTTATTTCCTTTCCTATAATTTTTATGTAATTCTCCCAAAGCCGTGTAAATCAGACATTGATATTTTCTCGCACTTTATTTTATGTCAAATCGTGTCCTGGATTTAATTTGGCGATGTGGACCCGCGCCTTTGTAATAGTTTAGGAACTTTACATTTCTCGCAACCTTTTAACTGTTAATAATTGCATGCAAGAATGAATGTCAAAATACAAACAAAAGCATAGATCACCCATGATATGAACAAGACAAAATATCTGAAAACGACACAAAAATTACACACCACCCCTAGGGTACGCTTCACTGTTGCCTTGCCTTTCGAAAGGTGATCGTCGAGTAGAGGATGTCTTAGTAAGTCCTCATGATCCGGGAACCTGGCATGAGGGTAGCTTCTAAGGTATCTTCCTATTGCTTTGGTGATCACCATGTCCCGAACTTCGAATTGACCTGAATACCTCCAACGGTGGTGCTACCTACCCCTCAATGGTGGGATGGCACTACTTTAAAGGACATTTACACAGACGAATTCCTTAGGGTAGGTAGACGACTCTAGATACTTGCTCTAATTTCAAAACAAATTCAAAAATACTTTTCACACCGACACCCTTTTCAAAAAGCTTTCGAAAGTAACTTTTCAAACACTCTTGAGGACTGATACAAGAGTCGAACTGAAATTTTCAAAGAAACTTTTTAAAACCCACAGTTGAAAAGCAAACAAACCATTTTTGAAAACACAAATGAGCAAGTATCTAAGAGCCCATGGATAACCATGGATAGAAAGGGTGCTAACACCTTCCCTTTCTATAATCTACCTCCCGAACCGAGAGCAATCTCTTTAAGGAATTTTTCTGTGCTTTTATCCTTTCCATTTGGAGAAAATAAAAGACGGTGGCGACTCTTGCTTCTGCGACATTTCGCGAACCAGCTTTAAACAGTCAGTTCCAGATCCACCGATCACAGAACTGGCGACTCTGCTGGGGAATTAAATTTAAAGTGAGGTGTACCTTAGGGTTAGTTCATAACTGTTTTTTCAATTGTATTGACTTGTCTGCTTTAAATTTATGGGTTGCATGGGAGTTACATAGATCCTAACCCGGATCTGGGGATACCCTGTTTAGGTAGCATAAGCTGTGAGGGACCTGTCTGGCGTAGACCGACACGGGTGAAACAGTGGCTACGTTGGTGTGGCACCTTGGTCTGTACCGATATCCCTTGTGTTGCAACGAGGACAATATGGGTCTTCTGAGGAGTCATTAAGCACCAACAGACCTTAGAACCTTAAATGACACAACTTGGCCATTAGAACAGTAGCAGTATGCTACGCCCATTGAGGCTAAACTCTCGTGATGGTTCTGGCCGCAAGAAAAGATTGCGATGCTGGAGTTATGATCGATTGAGGGTAGTCAATGATATTAGGATCCTCTAAGAACCCGATTACTTTGATAGGACAGGTATGAACCAACAAACTGAAAGAGGGTAATACCTAGACCTCATGCTGGCTTAAACTCTAAGGGTTTCTCTTGTGTGACTTGTGTGCCTTCCAACTTGACTATTTGCATGCTTGTTATCCGACACTTGAGTTCCCTGCAGGTTTTGTTTATAGTCCTTAAATGGGACTCATAACAGGGTTTACTAAGTTTCTTGAAGGTTTTGTTGATAGTCCTTAATTGGGACTCATGACAGGTTTTACTTGAATTTCTCGCAGGTTTTGGTTTGCAGTCCTTAATTGAGATTCATAACAGGGTTACCTACACTACCCCATGCATACCATAACATTATACCATTGCATACATCTTAACCCATTTCAAGGATCTCAAGGGTCTGTGATGCAGGTCATGATAAATCAAACATCTAGCAAGAGGCAAAGAGGATTTATTTTCCTCTAGCCAAAGTTGTCAGGGGCTATGACCCACTGAATATGGTGAGCTTTGACACTTAAAGAAGGTTCCCCGAGCCAAGATTGCCAGGGGCTATGACCCACTAGATATGGTGAGCCTTGACCCTTGAAGAAGGACTCTCAACAAATATGAAGTTCTTTCAATCAAGCTACTGGATCCCAAATTCTAATAAATTTTCTTGTTTATCCCGCGAGGTCCTTGAAAACATTACATGCATGTCATACACATCATTGCATAACAGGTATCCTTGTTGCAGGTCACTTGCCTTTCTCGCCGTTTATTTCAGCAATGGCTTCCCAACCAGACAACCAGGACCTTCTTGCTCAAGAGACTCGGTTCGGGGAAATCCTCCTGAATCTATCCAAGGGGCAGGAGGAGCTGAGGACACTTCTCATGGAGACTTTGGTCAGGAACAGCGTCGAGGACGAACGGCTGAAACATCTGCAAGGCGAAGTGGATGCATTGAAAGCCCAGATGCTGGGGCAGGTGACTATCATTCAAGACTTAGCTCAAAGATAAGACGAGCTCGGGGTTCTCGTCAACCAACTGCTTCGGGGTAACCAACTGGGGCAAACATCTAAGGTTGAAGGGTCAGTCATCATCCAACCACCTTTGAGGCAAGGGAACAAGAGAGCCCCCCAAAAGGCTTCAGTGTCACAAATTCAGCAGCAACCTCACCAGCTTCAGCCAGACAAGCCCAGGAGGCAATTCACCCAGCTCAATATGTCACTGTTTCAAGCTTTATAGCGCCTGTTGAGGTTGAACCTGATCACATTAAGGGCTCATCCCCGGAACCCCAACACAGCATCTCCTATCTATGATCCCAATAAGAGGTGTGCCTACCACTCTGCCAGCCCAGGACATGATACAAATGAGTGTTGGGCTCTGAAGAACAAGATCCAGGACCTGATTGATGAAGGAGCATTGGAGTTCACACAAGATGGTCAAGCTGAGTTTTTCTACCATCCCTCCAAGGCTCACCATTTGAAGTGACAAGCCCTGAGACTAGAAAACTTTTGTTCATTCGAATGTTCAAGTTGTGTTGTTCTTTGATTGTTTAAACATTTACTCATGTTAAACGTTGTTATTTCATTAATGCATCACATATGTCTGTTTTGAAGCAATATATTCGTATTCACTATATGCAAATTATTTTCATATTTTTTCTGATGATCAATGCTCGATTAATAATTCTAAGCCTCTTGAGGGAGGATGACGAAAACGATACCATAATCTACAGTATGCTTTTGAACAGACCCCGCTGATGAGGTACATGCATTGTTTCAATTCCTAAACACTGGAGTAATAAGGAAGATAATCCCTCATCAACCCCTTTGAGCCAAAGAAGTAGGAGTTTTTCTTTTCGAAATTTAAAACCCTTAATCATAACCTGGGGCAGGGTAGTTCTCTCAGTTGATCCAAGTGCATAACGAATGACACCAAAGAGGTCCTTACAAAAAAAAGAAAGACAGTGATGGTTCTGAACAATCATAAAGACAAGCAGTCATTACTTCTCAAAATAAAAGCCCATTAAGTCGAAACCTATGAAAGAGACTTACGAAACTGGGGCATCCCGCTGACTGTAATTCCAAAAAGAAACAGTTCAGGCAAAAAACAGGGATAATGAAAAAAGAAAGAAGTCCTACAAACCCTCAACAAAAACAAAAAATGACTGCCTATTCAGAACAAATCATCAATATCTGAACCATCATTGGAACATCAGGACAAAAACTCAAATAAGGTCTAACGCACGATCAGCTGAGTTTAGGATTGAAGAACATCACGAAGAGCGGGTGGGTACAAATAATTTGAGCCTTTATCCTTTGTTTCTTAAACCGTGAACCAGGCCACGTTACAACCCTTAAAAGTCCTAGCTGAAGCATGGGTTAGTTCGAAAGCATACTGTTACGAAAGGTATCCTGACTCCTTAAGGCCTACGGTAAATACGGAGTTGACATCACGTTTTACAAACATTCACTTGTTTTAGGAAAAAGAATGCATTTTCAAAATCTTCAAGACAGACATAAGCTTTTCATTTTTGATATAACATTGTTTGCATATGACTATTTGTTTGAACAGCAGGGAAATTCGCACGATGAATACCTAGTGAACAGAAGCACTTCCAATCAAGGGGCACGGCATGATCATTGACCATTATCAGGGGCAGTTAAGTCAAGATTCAGAGGATCTTTCAAAGGCCAAATAGCCTGGGGCAAATCTCCGCCTGAGTCACTTGGGGGCATTCCAACAACGAATCTTGCTTGATCAAACATCTTCTGGTGGCATGACAAAATACTTCTAACAGGGACAACTCCCTACATTATGAAAGCATGGACATAGTCGAAAAAATACTACGCACAATCAAAGACCCGCTAGGTTGACATACCTAGGCAAAAATAAGGGCTTCTCGGCGAACCAAAAGGGTTCGGGCAAAAATAAAGGATGAAATGAAAAAATATGTACACCCGGCAAGTCAAAAACCTGAAAAGGCGGCTTGGGCAAAAATGGGTATCCCGGTGGACTGAAAACCCGAAAGGGCGGTCCAGGCAAAAATTAGGGATTAAAGCGTACGACTATGCCCTGTCATCTTGTCACCTGTCTACCAGAAGAAGGTTTGTCCCTCAACAATTATCAGCACCTCACAGGTCTTCTTCTCCCATCTCAGAAACAGGGGCAATAATGAGTTGTCCAAACGATCTAATCGCTCTGTCCGCCAAGGTACCAAGGTAAGTTCGGCTGAAGAACATAACCAGATATCTTAATCCCCCAGAGAGTGAACCAGCAAGTCAGTACACTCTCCCTAAGCAAAGTTACAAACAAACCTTAAGGAAGTTGGGTATCCTCCCGCAGAGCTCAACATTCCCCAGCACGATAAACAGACATTTTTAACAAGCATCCCCGGCAGTCTTGACCTAAAGATTGTTCCCCGGCGGTATATCAAACATTCAATGGAGTCACTTCCCCGATACAGTTCAAACTTCCCCAGGAGAGCCCAATCCAGTTTCCCCAGGAAAGTTGGAATCCATCTCCCCAAGCAGTAAGCTTATCCCCAGTAGATTCTGGAAGCTTATCCTCGCAGAGCACGAACGCGTCTCTCGGCTGTATTCAAAGAGTTATTTCCTTACAAGGATATAACTGGGTTATCCTCAGCCAAAAGCCACGGAAAGACCATCCCCGGCAAAGTCTTCTTATCCCCAGCGAAGTCTATTAACACTTCCAACACAACAATGGTATCCCCAGCGAAGTTACCATCAACATCTCAACAAAGTACCTCTCTCCTCACAGAGTATTGCTTCCTAGCAAGATCGTTAGAGTACTTTTCATCCCGCAAAGTTATCCATTCGCCAAGTTTATTCCCCAACGGAGTCATCTTCTCCTACCGGTATTCTTGCAACTATCATCCCCAGTGGAAACAACAAAGCACTATTCTCCAACATCAGCCCAGGATGTGACTTCCCGGCACCCGTCAAGGATTTACTTTCCTAGACAAAAACATATATTTATAAACATCGCACTTCCCTACATTATAGCATGCACATACGCATCATGACCTTACAATCTCATTTATGTTGAGAACATCATTGCTTGATCCATATCATGCATTGCATATGACTGACCTTTACCTTTCAGGAAAGATCCAGTTAAGTTCTCAGCTACATTTCAAGACCTAGACCGATTCAGTTAAGTCGACTCTAAGATTTTTCTGTTTCTTATCCAGTCAAAGGCCTTCTGTGGTTCAGTCAGATCGACCCTAAGATCTCCCTGTTTCTTATCCAGTTGAAGACATCAAGACCTAGACCGGTTCAGTTAAATCGATCCTAAGATTTCTCTGTTTCTTATTATGTCCAAGGCCTTCTCTGGTTCAGTCAGATCGACCCTAAGATCTCCCTGTTTCTTATCCAGTTGAAGACATCAAGACCTAGACCGGTTCAGTTAAATCGACCCTAGGATTTTCCTGTTTCTTATCCCGTCAAAGGCCTTCTCTGGTTCAGTCAGATCGACCCTAAGATCTCCCTGTTTCTTATCCAGTAGAAGACATCAAGACCTAGACCGGTTCAGTTAAATCGACCCTAAGATTTTACTGTTTCTTATCCGGTCAAAGGCCTTCTCTAGTTCAGTCAGATCGACCCTAAGATCTCCCTGTTTCTTATCCAGTTGAAGATTTCAAGACCTAGACCGGTTCAGTTAAATCGACCCTAAGATTTTACTGTTTCTTATCCAGTCAAAGGCCTTCTCTAGTCCAGCTAAATCGACCCCTAACAGATTTTCCTGATAAAGACTCAATAGAAGATATCCAAGATTCTCTCAGCGTTACTGTTGAGGTAGAAGTCGCCCAAGATTCTCTCAGCGTTACTGTTGAGGTAGAAGTCGCCCAAGATTCTCTCAGCGTTACTGTTGAGGTAGAAGTCGCCCAAGATTCTCTCAGCGTTACTGTTGAGGTAGAAGTCGCCCAAGATTCTCTCAGCGTTACTGTTGAGGTAGAAGTCGCCTATGGTTATCTCCCCGTTACTGCGGAGGTAGTAATCACCCCCAGATTCTCTCAGCGTTACTGTTGAGGTTGAAGTCGTCCAAGATTCTCCCAGCGTTCCTGTTGAGGTAGTAATCGTCCAAGGTTCTCTCACCGTTCCTGTTGAGGTAGTAACCATCCCTGGTTCATTCATCACCTTTTGAAGCTCCAGATCCAGCTCCTGTAACCAGTCAGGACACATCTATACAAAGAATCTGAAGACCAGCTCCTGTAACAGGTCAGGTAATCATTTTCTTTTGCAGGTACGCAAGTTCTCGCTAAGGAATCTCTTACGCGATCAACATCCAGATGGCATCTATAAGCCCATCCACCATCCATCATCTCTTAGCATGGCATCTATAAGCCCATCATCCTATCCATCAATCTCCAAATGGCATCTATAGGCCCATTCCCATCATCACACTACTATGTGAGCGCAAATTTCTGGGCACTCTAGTGTTCAATCATCTTCCACCTTCGAATTACGAAAGGCACGTCAGCCAATCTGCATCCTCAGGTTTAAGAAGATTGAACAGGGGCAACTGTTGTACCCCAAAATTTTCCCTCCCATATTCTTCAAAGATTGCAAAGAACAAGCTTCAAAGTTTCACCAAGGGTTGCACAGTTCAAGGGCCTCCTAACAGTCAAAAACTAGGGTTTTGGTTCTGACAAAGAAAATGAAGTTTCCAAGGGTCCAATCAAGTCCCACATGCCTACAAACATGTTCAAGCATCCTCATACCAAGTTTCAAGACTTACAGCACAAAATTGCACAGTCAAAAACCCTAATTGCCCTACAGTCAACTGCAGGGGCAAAATGGTCATTTGACAGTCAAAAGTTCAAATTTTTGGTCAACATCTCATTTTGAAGCCATAAACATCATTTGATCAATTCTTGATCATGATTCTCAAAGCTTGACTCAAAAAGTCTCAAGATGCAAAAGTTTCCATATTTGGACAGTTGAAAAAGTCAACTGTAACTTGACCAAGGCATAACTTCCACATGGATTATCAAAAAAATTCCATCCAAAGCTCATTTTGAAGAGAAAGACATTTCCTACAACTCCTCTTCACACTTCAAGTACAAGAAATGCCCTCACAAAAAGTTATCAATTTCAACATTATAGGTCATTTTCAAAAGTCAACAAAAAGGGACTTTAAGTCAAAGGCCATAACTTGAGATTGGTAAATCAAAATGACATGGGACAAAAGGCATTGGTTAGAGGACTTCAATACCTTTCCAAAATGTCCAAGAACATGATCAAAGCTTAAAAATTGATCAAGATATGCCTTGTGGAAGTTGGGAAATTTTTGGGTATTTTGAAAAGTCAACTTTGCTTCAAAAGACTTAAAATTGCTAATGGGCCACATTTTCTTCCAAGATTCATCATCCAAAGCATGTGCACGACCATTTGGCCCAAAGGGAAGTTATTCATCATTTTTATTTATTTATTTGAATTTTTAATTGCTAATAATTCATTTAATTAATTAAAATATGGAAAAAATACCAAGGCAAGCTTTTTAAATCTTTTTATGCATGGAATAACTTCAGATTTTCGTGCATTATTAGATATAGAAAGAATCAATGTGATCTGCCATGATTGGAATCAAATATGCATGGAAAATATTGAAAAATATATGCATGAAAATCAAATATCTTGTACATCAATGCAAAGGTTTTTTGGATCCAATTTTCAATCCTAATCATTCCATACATAAGCAGGATGCAAACCCTAGTGCTAAGGACCTCAGAGCTGCGCCAGAAAGCAAGAACAACTTTTGCATTTTTTGTAAAAAACTCCAAAACTGAAAACGTGATTCCAAGGCTTCTCAAGGCAAGAAAACCATCCTATTGTGTTCCTGAGGCTTCAAGGAACGTGCCTGAATCAAAACCATCATCCCTAACATCAAGAATTGGTAACTAAAAGTCAGACTGTGTCACTTTTTTTGCATAATCGTGTTCTATTATTCAGGCCATATCCATGCATTTTTATTGTTGATTTATACTAATGAGTTGATTCTGAAGCTAGCAGTATGATTTAATTGAAGAATTATTGTGTATATGAAGAGTTGCCATGAACGATGCCTAGGGTTTTAAAACCCTCGCTATTTAATCTGTTTTTGTTTTAGGCACAACAAGAAAGTGGGGAAGATGATGATGAGTAGGCCAGTGATTAGCTTGTTTGAATTTCGCGCGGAAAAATATTGTTAACCCTTGCATTGACTGATATTATTCATTGGTCATATAATAAACAAAGTGCGTGTTTGGTACAGTTGGTCAAAGCGTTGAGGTGGTAATCTCTGGGACCTGGGTTCGAATCCCAGGTCCCCCTTTCTTGTTCCATATTATTTTTCTAACCATACTTGCGTGAAGCGTTCTATTTAAAAGCCTACCATACACTCACAATCCAGGCACGCCACATGGCTACTGAAGGCAATCCAAAGGCCTTGATTTGAAGAGTACCATAGGCATAAGTCAATGAAGCTACACGTGGCCAATAAAGTCAACAAGGCCAGGGTTCTAATGGGCCAGAATTACTGGGTTATACCTCCAATTTGGGGACAGAACCCCCCATGGTTTGCTCTTTTATCTTTTTTGTATTTTTCTATTTTTATTTGTTTTAATTAATTTCCCTTTAATTCTTTAAATTGATTTATTTTCATAAAATATAAAAATAATAAAAATCAGAAAAGACAAAAGTTAAAATATATTTCATTTAATGTTATTTTTGTAAAAAAGGTCTTATTAATTAATTAGGTTTTTTTTTAGGGTTAACTTTTAACATTTTCCTAATAAATTTAAAATCTGTAGAATTAGGTTTTAATTACTTTTATCTTTTTCTTTTCTTTTATCATTGTTAATTATTAATTATTTTCTTGTAAATAAAATTGCATTAATTAATTAGATTAATTTTAGGTTAAATTTCAATGCTTTTCTTAATAAATTAAAAATAACTAGAATTAGGGTTAATTAATTAATTTCATTTAATTTCTCTCATAAAAAAAATCATAAATACCAAAAAGCTCAAAAATCTTTTCTCTTTTTATTTTTATTTTTAATTTAATTAATTTCATAATTACAATTTAATTAAAAAGGGTCCAACGCCCTCGTTTTCGATTTTTATTCTCTTCGCGCATTGTATTCTTATTTCCTTTCCTATAATTTTTATGTAATTCTCCCAAAGCCGTGTAAATCAGACATTGATATTTTCTCGCACTTTATTTTATGTCAAATCGTGTCCTGGATTTAATTTGGCGATGTGGACCCGCGCCTTTGTAATAGTTTAGGAACTTTACATTTCTCGCAACCTTTTAACTGTTAATAATTGCATGCAAGAATGAATGTCAAAATACAAACAAAAGCATAGATCACCCATGATATGAACAAGACAAAATATCTGAAAACGACACACAAATCACACACCACCCCTAGGGTACGCTTCACTGTTGCCTTGCCTTTCGAAAGGTGATCGTCGAGTAGAGGATGTCTTAGTAAGTCCTCATGATCCGGGAACCTGGCATGAGGGTAGCTTCTAAGGTATCTTCCTATTGCTTTGGTGATCACCATGTCCCGAACCTCGAATTGACCCGAATACCTCCAACGGTGGTGCTACCTACCCCTCAATGGTGGGATGGCACTACTTTAAAGGACATTTACACAGACGAATTCCTTAGGGTAGGTAGACGACTCTAGATACTTGCTCTAATTTCAAAACAAATTCAAAAATACTTTTCACACCGACACCCTTTTCAAAAAGCTTTCGAAAGCAACTTTTCAAACACTCTTGAGGACTGATACAAGAGTCGAACTGAAATTTTCAAAGAAACTTTTTAAAACCCACTGTTGAAAAGCAAACAAACCATTTTTGAAAACACAAATGAGCAAGTATCTAAGAGCCCATGGATAACCATGGATAGAAAGGGTGCTAACACCTTCCCTTTCTATAATCTACCTCCCGAACCGAGAGCAATCTCTTTAAGGAATTTTTCTGTGCTTTTATCCTTTCCATTTGGAGAAAATAAAAGACGGTGGCGACTCTTGCTTCCGCGACATTTCGCGAACCAGCTTTAAACAGTCAGTTCCAGATCCACCGATCACAGATGCCTATCTTCAGCAATGGACAGTCGATTGGTAGGGAGGAACAACAGTAGCAGTCTTCTTTACATCTTGGGAAAATCCCAGCTTTTAACAGATTCAACTTGATTTGTCAGTAATGGAGTTAACAGATCATCAACAGCAGAAACATACAGATCTTCTTCAACAGCATGAACATGATGGTCATGCTTTGGCATCGGAGCAGATATTACGTTCGGCTTCTCGGGGGCGTCGAACTCAACCTCTTTTGCGTCTATCAAGTCCTGAATTTTATTCTTTAGTGCCCAACAATTGTTGGTGTCATGTTCGGCGCTGTCAGAATGATAGGCACATTTGGCATTGGCATGATAGTATGGAGATGTGGTGTTAGGGTTTTTCGGTTCCTCCTTTGAACCAGTAAGATTCAACTTCAATAAATGGGGAAGAACTTGTGCAGGCGTCATATTGATGCGGGTGAACTACCGTTGTGGCCGTTCTACTCGTTGCTGGTTAGGTCTAGACTGATTGGTACGAGGCTGATCATTTGACGAATTTTGAATCATCACGACCCCTACAGTCGGCCGGCGCTCAATTCTCCCCGATCCCTTTTGAGAGTACACAACAGCTGTCTCCTTCTTGGCTGGAAATGGCTTTTTAATGGTTGTAGATGCAGAGGCATCCCTTTGAATCTTCCCATTCTTAATACCAGCTTCCACCCGTTCGCCAGTCAGAATCAATTCAGTAAACCCTGCGGAAGAGCTCACGATCAAATAGTTGAAGAACGGGCCAAATAGGGTCCCCAAGAACATATCAACTAGTTCCCTATCAGAAAGAGGTGGTTGCACTCTTCCGGCCAAGTCGCGCCATTTCTGGGCGTATTCTTTGAATCCCTTATTTGAGGCCATCCCCGTACTCTGTAGATGAGTACGGGTTGGCGCCAAGTCAGCGTTATATTGATACTGGCGATAAAAGGCAGCTGCCAAGTCTTCCCAGTTATGCACTTCTGACCTCTCAAGCTGGTAAAACCAGTCTAGCTGCGTACCGGACAAGCTGTCCTGAAAGAAGTGTACCCAAAGATTTCTGTCGGATGTATGAGGTTGAATTCTTCTGACATACGACCTCAGGTGCATCTTCGGGCAAGACAGCCCATCATATTTTGCAAAAATTGGCACCTTAAACTTTGGAGGGATCACAATTCCAGCAATCAATCCTAATTCTTCAAAATCTAACCCGGGAACCCTTTGCAGCTCCATAGCTGCCAGTCTATCCTCCAGGTTTTTGTATTTGTCGTCCGCTGACGGGTATTGCTGCTCTGAGTAGTCTTCATCTTCCTCAACCTCTTCCTCTTCAGCCTCGGACTCAGAAGGTAATGCAGCCCCTTTTCCTTTATCGGTCCTCTCATCAGATGCGGAGGGGAATTCAAGAACTCTCCTAGCTTCATTCTCAAAGCTTCTTCCCAATGTAGCTACCCCAACTCTTTTCTTCTTCTTTTTTCCTTTTTCTTGCTCTTTACTCCCTAACAGTGCTTTAAGATCCTCCTGACCCTTTGCCAAGGTCATAAGGAGCTGTTAAAACTGCGAGTTTTGTGCCTGCAGATCTTTGACCGTCTGTTCGAGATCCATCTTACTGAAATAAACAGCAGAAAGATAAGGAAACCTGGTGTGGAGACCTGTCTATGCATATGATGAATGATATGTTTATTCATGTAATGCATTCAAGGATTTAGAAATTCAAAGTTGTTGCAAACAAAAAGAACACACGTCATATTAATAAGAAGAAATTTGTCAGTACATAAATGCCCCATGGGCCAAATATTACAAAAACTTCTTAAGGTAAAAAGACGTTACGCATCCTCTTTGGTGCGATGTAAGTGTTGAGGGTCTCCTCCTCGTGAAGTCGGCGGGTAAGCTCCAAAACCTTCTTCTCACTGGCGTAGAAGCTGGCTTCAAAAGTATCCCTTTCTTCCTTGAGTTGGATCCAACTCTTCTGCATCTCCTCCCATGATGTTGGCATGTCAGGATGTAGGATGGTGTAGGGAACCTCTCCTTCCTTAACAGGCTATTTGATCAAAGGGAGAATATGAGGGTAAGGCATCATAAAACTCTGGGCTCGGGTTCGTACCCACTTGAGGTAAGGCTCAAGAGGGATTGAGTTCTTATGCCCCAGTGTCTTGCTATCTACCTTGTTAGGCATCCTCCAAGATCTGATGAATCTTTGGCGAAGTCCTTGCGCATCGTTGTTGAAGTCAAAAACTAGGTCAGGAATTAGCATGTCATGAGGGCCGTCCCTCCGCACATATCCAAATTGTCTCAAAGCTAGACAAGGGTTGTAGGTAATGCCTCCTCTAATGCCAAGTAATGGAACATTAGGGAACTCACCACATCGATCGATGATGATGACATTTTCTATGGACCGAGAACACCAATGTACATCAGAATGTGTGAGGGTCATCAATCGTTGTGACCACCTTAAGCCTTGCTCGTTCTTCAAAACAGATTGTGGAAGGTGATAAATAAACCACCTTGCAAGGAGAGGAGTACAGCACATGAGAACACCTCTCTTCCTCATTGTTCGTGTGTAAAATGAGTGGAGGATGTCCCCAAGCAATGTAGACATGGGATTCCTAGATAGGAAGATCTTGACAGCATTGACATCTATAAGTTGGTCAGGATTTGGGAACAAGACCAACCCATAAATGAGAAGTGCCACAATTTCTTCAAAGGCTTGTAGGTCCAATGAATTCCAACACTCTTGTGCTTTCTCAAACAAGAATTTTGCCAAGAAGCCTTTGACACCACTTCTAGTTTCCCAATGCCCCTTGATGTCAGATGGTTTCAAGTGTAGTGCTTGAGCAACATCTTCAGGCTTTGGTTCTTTTTCCGTACCGTTGTAGGGTAGTTGATTAAGAATAGGAATTCTTAGGAGTTGAGAAAATTCCTCCAAAGTAGGCACCAATTGGTAGTCGGGGAATGTGAAACAGTGGTGAAGGGGGTAAAAGAATTGGAACAACACTTTCACCATGTCGTATTTAATGTTGGTGTTGACTAGGTTGAGCAGTCTACCATGTCTTTCACTGAAGAGAGAGCTTTCTGGAATTCTGGATGTAAGCTCCTTGAGTTGAGGAGGGATTCTCACAAGGTTGACTTGGATGGTTTTCCTGCGAAGAATTTCCATGACCTACAAAACAGGAACAAAGATGAAAATCCAAACCCTTGAAATGGTTAGTGGATGCATATGATGCTTTATGATGTTTATGATGTATGCTCAAACACATGTACAAGCAATTCACACAAAACCCTAGTTTCAGGCTTGCATGAGGTTTCATAGGTAAGTACCCTCTTGAGTGTAGTTGGCTTAAAAACATGTCCTATAAATAGTAACCGGGTTCTAAGGAGCTCAATATCATTGGATTGTTTTCCATGTTCATTGTTTTGGTTTAGCCACTTAACTAGCGACCAAAATATTCTAAGAAAACAACCCTCAATGAGTGTAGTATCGAGTATCTACCAACTTCGGACTGCACCAAAGCCGGTCATCTCACTACCCCTAATAAAAGGCCAAGATGGTCAAGTAAGGTTCTAGGTCATTAGTGCTTAGTGACATCACTCAGCGGCCCCGTACTCTCCTTGATTGAACTCAAGGGTTACCGGTACTCACAAATATGTCGCACTAATATAGCTATTGCTTCAACCGTGTCGGTATACCCCGCACAGTTTCCACAATGTATTGCTATCTATGAATGTTTCCCAAATCCGGGTGTAGGATTTCAAGCCCAAACAAGAGAACCACAAAGGTAAAGCAATCAAAGCAAACAATTAATCATGCAAAAGGGTGATCTAAAACCCTAAGGTAACCCCACTTTTAGGCATATCCCCAGCAGAGTCGCCAGTTCTGTGATACGGTAGGAGAACTGACTTGAGGTTTTGCGTTTGTTTTCGCACTTGTTCGGTTTAGCAAGAGTCGCCACCGACTTTTTATTTTATCCTAAAGGAAAGGTTAAAAAGCACCGGAAAAACCTTTGAGATGTTTTCGTGGGTTCGGGGGGTAGATTATGAAAAGGGAAGGTGTTAGCACCCTTTTCATCCATGGTTATCCATGGGCTCTTAGTTACTTGTTTTAGATCACGTGCCTTGATTTTCAATTGCTTGAAATGGTGTTTGTGTGTGTGTGGTTTTGAAAATGTTTTGAAAAAGATGCCTTGTCTTAGGCAACCCTTGTAACAATTCTTTACTCGAATGTTTTACAAAAGGTGTTTGTCTTTTTGAAAAGATGTTTCAAGGTTTTTGAAAGTTGTTTTGAAATTGTGTTTGTGAAGTGTGTTTTGAAAGTAGGCAAGTGTGTTTTGCAAGCTTGATCAAGTAACTAAGAATTGTCTACCCCTAAATTTACTCAAAGATTTTTATATGTTTTAACCCTTTTAACAGTATTGTTCCACCATTGTATTTGGTGGACAATCTTGTGTTAGGATGTTAACGGGACGGGCGCGGGTCATCGTATAGACCATGAATGCAATGGTGCCAAGTGTCTATGATCATTTTATTTAGGCAACTTCGAAAGCGTCATCGAGGGACTATGATCATTTGATTTGTTTTGTTTTGCCAAAGAAACTCAACATGCAACATGGCCCATTTTTGAAGGCAACAAGCGGGATTACCCTAGGGGTGCAAGTGTGAATTGTGTATTGATTGTCATGCATTTGTCTTGTATTAGGTTATCTAGCTATTTATTTTATTTACATACAAACCCTAGGTCTATCATGGCATAATTTGAAAGCTTTTAAATGCGGAAATTTAAAGTCTAAGCTATTACAAATAAGTATCCGGGAATGGGGGTACAAATATTTACAAATGGGGGATGAGACTTATCGGAATAGTAGTGTCCAAATATATTTACAACCAAATCGAATCGCATTCTCAATATAAAATATAGCAAAGTATAAGAATCAAAGAGAAATAAAAGTATGTAAAATGCACATGATTATTTACAAGTGATAAAAAATGTTAACCTAATATATTATTAAGTATTTTATTTATCTTTGGGTTTTTGTTGATTGTGTTATATGAACAAAAGTTTTAATTTAAAAAAGGGAATATTCAACCTAAAAAAGAAAAGTCTACTTTTTATGTATTTTACTGATATTAATGTTTTTTAGGAGGTTTTATAAAAGTGATTTATTAAACAAAGAGAAGTTTTAAATGGAAAAGTATTTAAACTTAACAAAAATCTATTTTTATGTGTTTTTAAATGTAATAAAATATAAAAAAACAATTAAGAAAATTTGGTATCAAAAAGTTAATGTATTATTTTATTTACAAAACAAGTTATATTATATAAGAAAAATAAAATAAAAAGGTATTAGTTATAAGAAAAAGCAGTAAATGGGCTTAAGGGGAAAGCTGGGCCCAAACAGATTTGCAAAGGGAATCAGAGGGGGGGTGTAACGCCTGGAATCATTTGGGCTTAGGCATGATTCTGTAGGGCAGGCCCAGATACGTTTGACATCATTTTTCTTAGGGTTTTCATTTTGTTGTTTCAGAACAAGGGTTCATAGTTTTGAGCGGCGCTGTTTCTATCATCGTCTTCTTCGTTCTCCTTGAGCCATGGTTTCTGAACAAAATTCCTCTTCGCCTATGGCCACCAGGCACCACCGTCCATCTCCTCCTCGCGTTTGTTCAAGTAGTGACAAAAAGAAAGGTAAAGATTTTTGTTCTTTCAAGTTTTAGGGTTTCAAGTTTTGCATGTTATTGATTTCTTTTTCTTGGCAAGTTCTGATCTTCTATGTTTGTTCATGTTTGTGTAAGATATTTAAAGAAAAGGAAAATGGAAATTATACCTTTCGAGAGGAGACGGGGGAATGGACTGGAGGCGCTTCAGGCGGCCAAGGCGTGGAGTGATAATGCTGATGAGCTTGCTAGCTTGCCTGGTATTTTTGTATCTTTATTCCCTCGTTTAGTGATGATGCTGTAAAATATGAAAACGCTAGCCTAAAGTTCTCTTCTTCTTTTGATTGATTGCTCTGAGATACTTGATTTGTGTTTCAATGATGATGTTGTTTGAATCTGAGATGCTTCAGTGTTGCCTTTGACTTTTTTTTCTCTTCTTTCTTATCAATGATGATAGCTCTGAGACATTTTGCTTCAGTTACTGTTTGGCTTTGGCTTGGTCGGAATTTGTGTTTTAGTTATGGCCTATGATGAACCTTAGTTCTGAGGCCTTTTTGTTGTTGTTTCGATTTTGAGATGGTTTGGATTGGGTTTGTAAGCTTGTTTGTAAGGCTTTTTCTGGTATAGGCTTCAAGGTTTGGCTTGCTTCAGTTTGTATGGCTTGAAACAGGCTTGAGAACTTGTTTTTTTGAAGTTACAGTTTTGAAAGGCTTGAGACTGTTTGGAATTTTTGTTTGAGGTTCATGTGCTTGGTAGCTGTAACAGATTTGTATGGCTTGTGTTTATTTGTTGTTTTTGCTTTTGGCTTCTTTTTCTGGTATTATACAGGCAGCTCCCTTTGATACAGGCTTCAAGGCTTGTTTTTTGAAGTAAGCCTTGGTTTGAATGACAATGCTTGAGCAGGTTGCAAGGCTTGAGGTTTACAGTTTTTTGTGATATCTTCTGCTGCATGTATTCTGCCCCCCTCTGACAGTATTCTGATTTTGTTATATTTATCTTTAGGCCTGCCTGGAAAACTGTAAGCCTGCTACTTTTCTCTTTTTCTCTCTCCACAGAAAGCACATCTTTACTTAGAATATCTTTTTTCTGAAAAGACTTTGGCCTGGAAAATGATGGATAAAATGTATTCTTTCATAAGCTTGCTTGCATTTGCCTCTCTTCTGCATACTTCCAAATTTTCTGCCTTGCTTTTGTGTACTTGTTGACCACTTTTTGATAGTTTACAACTTGGTTGACATTGTTTTGTTGACAACTTTGTATTTGTGACTTAGTTTGCCTCTTTTATAATTTGGTTTACTTCTTTGGACAATTTTGGCAGTTTAGTTAGCATCTTGGACGTGGGAAGCTTGCTTTTCAGTTTGAACTTTGTGATTGTTTGGCATATGCAGTTTGCTTGAATTTGTTGACACTTTGCAATTTTGGATTTATGCAGCTTTGTGCATTTTGCAAAATAATTCATATGCTTGTAAAACATTGCTTTCCTCTTTGTGAACCAAGAAGAAACATCTTCTTGCAATTTGCAGAGAGGACGAATAAACTGATTCCGGCCAAAATCTTTAATGATGAGTTTTTATGATTAACTGTCTAAAAATGCTTTTTTCTTTTAATTTATCTGTGTTGACTTCTTTCTTTTCTTGTCTTTTACAGATAAAAAATTAGTTAAGCAATGGGGAGCAGCAGTAGAAGATGAAGATTTAGGATAGATTTAATTTATTTTTCAATTATTTGTAATAAAACATCATTGTAAATATTGTAAATAAATTTACAATATCCCAATAATATTTGTAACAATAATTAAAAATAAATAAAAATCTTTTTGTCAGATAATTCTTTAATTTGCACTGTTTATTTATTTATTTAAATCTTTTGATTTAAAATAACTGGAAGTACATCCCAATTATTCTAATTTAGATAAAATAAATAAATAATAAACACCGTAGTCTTGCAACTTTGCATTAATCAACAGTGCACCCGACATTTCAATCAAGCATTGCACAGTTAACCAAACAAACGTCCATATGCCTTTCCTTTTACTGATTAGACCAATACTTCAAACTCTCAATCAGCAGCCTCAGCCCATGTCCCAGATGCTTAGACCTTGAGAAACAAACAAAAATCTTGAGCAAACGTCAAAGCAGTGTAACAGCCAATTAAGACACTGTGGATTCAAATTCTTCTGAGAATGCAAACCCTAATTCTTGATTTAATGTTAAACAAGCGTCTGCTTGATCAAACCCTGAGCCAAACTCAAACAAATCAAAAGAAACTCTAATTTTGTCTGACTGATTCAAAAATCAATGAAAAACCCTAATTTTGTCTGACTGATGAGAAAAATCTGTTTGATCGATTCTTAAACCAATCTGAAAAATCAGGAAGAGCCTGAAGCTGTGATTTCTTGTGGAAAAGAGAGGGAAAATTTTGGGGTACAACAATGCCAAATCTGATTTTTATGCATGAAAAGCCTCGATACGAATTTGATTTGATGAATCATGGTAATTGAAAGCTGCAATGACCACAAGAATCTCCTTACATCAATTTTTAGATTTTATTTGATTTAATATTGATTTAAAATGAATAAAATCAATAAAAATTAAATAAAATAGAAAAATAAATGAATGGCCATGAAATTAAAGATGGGACACGTGTGTGGCATGAAAAGACCATATCAAGTGGAAAAAAGTGGGCCCTTTTGTAAAAAATTGGAGTTTTGAGGATAGTTGACTTTTGGCCATTTTGGAAAAATGCCCAACTTCAATAATGCATAACTTCTTCAATTTTGAACTTTTAGAGGTGTTCTTTGACTTTTTAGAAACCTTGAGATGTCCTATAACCAACCTTTTTGGTCTCATCTCATTTTGATATTCCATGCTCAAGTTATAAGCTTTTACAAAAAAGGTGTTTTTGTTGACTTTCAAAAATGACCTATAATGTCCAAATTTGTAATTTCTTGTGAGTGCATTTCTTGATCTTGGGGTGTGAAGATGGATTGTAGGAAATTTAATCCTCTTCAAAATGAAATTTGGATGGGTCATTTATCATAAAGTATGAGAAAGTTATGCTTGGTCAAAGTTGAGTTGACTTTTCCTGCAAAACCTTAATTTAGCAACTTTTGAATCTTGATGAATCTTGAGCAATCCTTGATGAATCATGATCAAACCTTGATAAAATGATGTAATATCCTTCAAAATTAGAATGTTGACAAAAAATCTTGAGGTTTGACTGTATTTGGGACACAGTTGACTTTTGCCCTAGCACAATCGATTTTTGGACTTCTTGAGCAATTGGTTGACCAAACTTTCTCTGCAAGGCTTGAAATTTGACATGGATAAACTTGAGAACATATTAGGAAATTGGGGAGCACTTGGGGTCATTTGGATGTGAGGACCTTGATTCAACACAAAACCCTAATTTTGAATTGACTGCCTTAGGAGGTGATTTGATTGTCCAACCCTTGAGCCAACTTGATCAACTTGGAGATTATTCTTGACATGTCTTGAGAAATATGGGAGGGAAAATTTTGGGGTACAAAAGTTGCCCCTGTTCAATCTTCTTAAACCTGAGGATATAGATTGGCGTTCGGGCCTTTCGTGATCCGAAGGTGGAAGATGATTGAACACTAGAGTGCCCAGAAATTTACACTCGCATGAAGTAGTATTAGCATTGTGATGTCGGGAATGGGCTTACAGATGCCATTTAGAGATTGATGATGGGAGATGGTCTTAAAGATGCCATCTGAAGAGATTCCTTAGCGAGAGCTTGTATACCTGTTGTTGAGAGAGATTCCGTTGAGGAATGCTGTTCTTAGGAGAAGTAGAACTTTAGGAGCTTCGGCCGTCCGTTATTCTACTGGGGAATCATCTCTGTTGAAGAGATGAGAATGAACTACTATCTGGCCATAACCCAGGCTTCATAGTGATAAGACCGACTGCTATCTGGTCGTAATTCAGGCTTTTCAGTGACTTACTAGGGAGATGAGATTAAACTTGATATCCGGTCGTAATCCAGGCTTTGCAATACCTCACTTCTTATCTGGTCGAAATCCAGGCTTCAGAACAAATCAAATGGTTATCCGGTCCCATCCGGTCTTTAACTTGAATTTAGGGCATACTAATATTCGGCCGACTATGGGCTTCTTAGTAACTGTCCATGTAAACTGCTATTTGGTCGGAATCCAAGCTTCACAGTGCCTTGTACCGCTATTTGGTCGTAATCTAGGCTTCATAACAAATGAAGTGGTTATCCGGTCGCATCCAAGTTTCCTTTTGACTGTTGGGTTTACTAGTATCCGGTCGAATCCGGGCTTCGTAGTAACTGGCTGGGTAAACTGTTATCTGGTCGTAATCCAAGCTTCACAGTGTCCCTTAACTCTTATCTGGTCGCAATCCAGGCTTCACGATGTATCATACCACTATCTGGTTGAAATCCAGGCTTCGTAGTACTCTTGGTTGCTATCTAGTTGTAACCCAGTCTTCACAACATCTTCTATCATTATCTGGTCGTAATCCAGGCTTCATGATGTATCATACCACTATCTGGTCGAAATCTAGGATTCGTAGTACTCTTGGTTGCTATCCGGTTGTAACCCAGTCTTCACAACATCTTCTATCATCATCTGGTCGTAATCCAGGCTTCATGATGTATCATACCACTATCTGGTCAAAATCCAGGCTTCGTAGTACTCTTGGTTGCTATCTGGTCGTAACCCAGTCTTCACAACGTCTTCTATCATTATCTGGTCGTAATCCAGGCTTCATGATGTATCATACCACTATCTGGTCGAAATCCAGGCTTCGTAGTACTCTTGGTTGCTATCTGGTCGTAACCCAGTCTTCACAACATCTTTTATCATTATCTGGTCGTAATCCAGGCTTCATGATGTATCATACCACTATCTGGTCAAAATCCAGGCTTCGTAGTACTCTTGGTTGCTATCTGGTCGTAACCCAGTCTTCACAACATCTTCTATCATTATCTGGTCGTAATCCAGGCTTCATGGTCTTGTATCACTTTCTGGTCGTAATCCAGGCTTCACAATAACTTGCTGAGCTGTTATCCGGTCGTAATCCGGGCTTCACGACTCACTGGGGAATAAACTACTATCCGGTCATTCTCCAGGCTTCATAGCTTTCTTTTGGGAGATGTCACTATCTTGTCGTAATCCAGGCTTTGTGGTAGTCTGATATTGTTATCCGGTCGTAATCCGGGCTTCACAATATGCTGTAGAAATCAAGATACTATCCTGTCGTATCCGGGCTTCATAACTTGAATTTTGATTGTATTTTTCCGGAAATGGAAGGGTTAGCTGTATGTAATGCATGATATGTATCATGCAATGATATTCTCAAAATAAATGAGATTGTATGGTATGATGCGTATATGCATGTATCATGATGTATGGACATGTAATGTCTTAGCTAGGGAAAATAAATCCTGAAGCTGCTGGATAATAGAGTTGAATTCTTCGTTTCCGCTGGGGATGGTGAACGAAGATGATTGTGAGGATAAACCTGCAGGAGAAAAGAACTCCGTTGGGGAATAAACTGATGAAGAGATTACTCCGAGGGGAATTACTCTGTGGGGAAGAGATGTTCTGCTGAAGATTCTAACGATAATTCCGTTGGGGATTCTGCTGATAAGCTCTGTTGGGGATTTTAATGATGAACTTTGCTGGGGATGGATTACCGTTACTGGCGATACAGAATCGGTTGAGGATTGAACTCCTGTTTGGGGAAAGAAAGAATTTCGCTGGGGATGACCTTTCAGTTGCAACTTGCTGAGGATAACCCAGTTAGACTCTTGTGAGGATAACCTTCTGAATTTGGTTGGGGAGATTGATTTTGTACTCCACTGGGGGTAAGCTTCCAAAGTCTACTGGGGATGATGGTTCAACTCTGTTGGGAAAGCTTTTTTAGACTGTGCTGGGGAAATGACTCCACTGTGGATATCTTGTATTCCTCCGGGGAACATTCTTATACTCTATTGAGGAATATTAAGACTGCCGGGGGTATTCTTATACTTGCTGGGGAATGTCTTTATACTCCGTTGGAGAATATTAAGACCTTCTGGGGATACCACACCTTTTTAGGGCTGTTGGTAGACTAACTCTGCTTTGGGAGAGTATTGCTGATTTGTATCCAACTACAAGTCTTAGCTGGGAGAGCTACCATTACGGTATTTCTCTGCGGGGAGTGAAGGTATCGCAGCCATCTTCTTCAGCTGAACCTACCTTGGTACCAGGTGGACAAAGTAACTACACAGTTTGGACATTTCTTATGCCCCTGTTTCTGATATTACCCGTAATTTATCTTTTATTTCATATGTAATTATTTATGATCAGCAATTAATGTCAAATGCATATATCAAAAATGGACCTTGGACGTTCTTTGAAAAACAAAACAGATAAAGGAAAAAACAGTTTGAAATTTCTGAGAATGAATTTGTATTGATTTTGAAGTTTGGCTTGTAAATAGGCGTTTTTGTACAAGAGGCTGACGTCCTAGTAAGAGAACGCCGTCGAACAAATAGAATTTATACAATTTGTGAAAAGAAAACAAAATAGCTATGTGAACAATCCCACTGGGTTCTAACTCTGCTATTGCTTTTATGCCCTCGAGCATCTCATCACTTTTGCTACTGGTTGAAGATGATTCTGATTGATTAGTGCCTTCCGAGCTTGATAGTCAGTACCGAAGTCTGGATACGAGGTGATCCAATGAGACATAGTATTACGCTTTAATCCCTAACTTTTGCCTGGACCGCCCTTTCGGGTTTTCAGTCCACCGGGATACCCATTTTTTCCCAAGCCGCCTTTTCAGGTTTTCGACTTGCCGGGTGTACAGATTTTTTATTTTCATCCCTTATTTTTTCCCGAACCCTTTTGGTTCGTCGGGAAGCCCTTACTTTTGCCTAGGCCAGTCAACCTAGCGGGTCTTTGATTATGCGTAGTATTTTTTCACTATGTCTGCATTGACGGGGTGAGGAAGGTCGTCACCATCCATGGTGGTTAGAATCATAGCTCCTCCTAAGAAAATGTTCTTAACCACAAATGGCCCTTCGTAAGTAGGGGTCCATTTGCCCCTGGGATCACCTTGAGGTAGAATAATGCGTTTGATTACCAGGTCCCCAACTTGATACTCTTGTCGTTTAACTTTCTTGTTAAAAGCCTTGATCATCCGTTTTTGATACGTATGACCATGACAAATAACAGTAAGTCTCTTTTCGTCGATTAGGTTCAGTTGATCAAGCCGGGTCTGAATCCAGTCATCTTCGCTCAAACCTGCATCCTTCATGATCTGAAGAGAGGGTGTCTGAACTTCAATGGGCAAGACTGCCTCCATGCCATAAACCAAGGAATAAGGTGTTTCCCCTGTTGACGTCCGTATTGAGGTACGATACCCATGAAGAGAAAATGGTAACATCTCGTGCCAATCTTTGTATGTCACTGTCATCTTCTGCACAATATTCTTAATGTTCTTATTTGCTGCTTCGACTGCCCCATTCATCTTCGGCCGGTAGGGAGAAGAGTTGTGATGCTGTATTTTGAATTCTTCGCAGAGCTCAGTGATCATCTTGTTGTTGAGATTGGTACCATTGTCCGTATTGATCCTCTCTGGTACACCGTATCAACAGATCAGGTTATGCTGAATGAACCGTGCCACGACGTTCTTGGTTACGGTAGCAAAGGAAGTTGCTTCAACCCACTTCGTAAAGTAATCAATCACTACCAAGATGAAACAATGCCCGTTGGATGTCGTAGGTCTGATCTCGCCGATCATATCAATGCCCCATATTGCAAAAGGCCAAGGTGCTGTCAAAACATTCAGAGGGACTGGAGGTATGTGCACTTTATCAGCATAGACCTGGCACTTGTGACACGTCCGAGAATGCTGATAATAGTCGGCTTCTGTTGTGGACCAGTAATATCCTGCCCGGAGGATTTTCTTTGCCATGGTATGTCCATTGGAATGAGTTCCGAAAGTACCCTCATGCAGTTCTGCCATGATCCTTCCTGCTTCATTTTTATCCACACAACGCAGTAAGGTTGAATCATGGTTACGCTTGTAAAAACTGTCATTGCTGATGAAGAACTTTGCTGCAAACCTCCTCAGAAACTTCTTATCATTAACAGATGCACCCTCGGGGGTATTCCTGAGCTTCAAGGTACCTTTTCACCTCATGATACCAGGGTTTTTCTGTTACCTCTTCAGTCTCAAGATCACAGCAATGTGCAGGTTCATCCAATCTTTCAATAATGATCTGGGGAGCCTCGTTGTCCCAGTTGACTTTGAACATAGAAGACATCGTAGCCAGCGTGTCCGCCAACTGATTCTCCTCTCTAGGGAAGTGTTCAAAGGTTATCTCCTCGAAATGGGGAAGCAATGTCAACACATACTCCTTATAAGGGATAAGATTCGGGTGTTTCGTATCCCACTCGCCTTTGATCTGACTGATCACGAGAGCGGAATCTCCGAAGACACTTAGAAACTTAATCCTTAGGTCAATTGCAGCTCGAAGACCCATGATGCATGCTTCATACTCCACCATGTTGTTGGTGCAGTTGAAACATAGTCGGACGGTAAATGGAGTATGAGAGCCTTTAGGAGATATGATCACGGCGCCAATGCCATTACCCAAAGCGTTCGAAGCTCCATCAAAGTACATAGACCATCGGGATCCTTCCTCAGGTCCTTCATCCGGTCCAGGTATCTCAATATCAGTTACTAACATGATATTCTCGTCCGGGAATTCAAAGTTCATAGACTGGTAATCATCCACTGCCTGATGTGCCAAATGGTCTGCCAATACACTTCCCTTGATTGCTTTCTGAGTTGTGTACTGGATGTCATACTCAGTCAAGATCATCTGCCATCTTGCTATTCTTCCGAACAAGGCAGGCTTTTCGAAGATATACTTGATTGGATCCATCTTTGAAATCAACAGAGTAGTGTGAGTCAGCATATACTGTCTCAGCCGGTGAGCAGCCCATGCCAAAGTGCAGCAAGTTTTCTCAAGCAGTGAGTATCGGGTCTCACGGTCGGTAAACTTTTTGCTAAGGTAATAAATAGCATACTCTTTTCGGCCAGACTCGTCATACTGACCCAGCACACACCCCATTGAGTTGTCAAGTACTGTCAAGTATAAGATCAGGGGTCTCCCTCCAACTGGTGACATTAGGATAGGTGGCTCTTGGAGATACTCTTTGATTCTTTCGAAAGCGACTTGGCATCCATCATTCCAACGTACCACTTGATCTTTCTTCAGTAGCTTGAAGATTGGTTCACAAGTAGCAGTCAGGTGCGAGATGAATCGGGCAATATAATTCAGTCGTCCCAGAAAGCCTCTGACTTCTTTCTCTGTTCTGGGAGCTGGCATCTCTTGTATGGCTTTCACTTTGGCAGGGTCCACTTGAATACCTTTGTTTCTCACGACGAAACCCAGTAGCTTACCAGACCTCACCCCGAAGGTGCACTTGTTCGGGTTCAACCTCAACTTGTACAACTTCAACCTGTCAAACAGCTTCTGTAGATGGTCAAGGTGTTCCTCCTTAGTCTTGGACCTTGCAATCATGTCGTCGATGTAAACTTCAATCTCATGATGGATCATGTCATGAAACAAAGCAACCATGGCACGCTGATATGTTGCCCCTGCGTTCTTTAGTCCAAAAGGCATGACCTTGTAGCAAAAGGTGCCCCACTGAGTAACAAAGGTGTTCTTCTCCATGTCTTCGGGAGCCATTTTAATTTGATTATATCCGGAGAAACCATCCATAAAGGAGAATACCTTGTGCTGAGCAGTATTGTCAACCAGAACATCGATGTGAGGTAGAGGGAAGTCATCTTTAGGGCTGGCCCTGTTCAAATCCCTGTAGTCAACACACATTCAGACCTTACCATCCTTCTTCGGTACCGGAACCACATTGGCGACCCACTAAGGGTAAGAATTCACTGCTAGAAAACCAGCGTCAAATTGTTTCATAACTTCAACCTTGATTTTCTCAGACATCTCTGGGCGCATACGGTGAACCTTCTGTTTTACTGGGGGACAGTCTTCCTTGGTAGGCAGGCGATGAACCACAATGTCAGTATCCAACCCATGCATATCTTCGTAAGACCAGGAAAAGATCTCAACATAGTCATGCAGCATCTGAATCAACCGCTGTTTCACACTAAGCTCCAGATTTGCACCGATCTTGACTTCCTTTTTGTCTGCCTCAGTACCCAGATTCACTGTTTCCACTGGGTATTCATGTGGCTGAATGGCCCTCTCTTCTTGGAGTAGAAGTCTTGCAAGTTCACCAGGCACTTCGCAATCATCTTCACCTTCGTCTTCAGCTAAGTTGATCAGATTTTTGAAGTCATAACTGGCAGTAGCAGAGCCGTTACCAGTGAGATCCATAGTGGATGTGGACCTGTATATGTGAGTGTGTGTAAATAGCTGTTTCGCAATATATAATAAAGAAAGACAAGGAGCACAAGATTTGAAATGCAAGACCGTCCAATGTTTTTATTAATGATATATGAAAATGACACACAAAAGCCCTCACAAATGAAGCCACGGTGCCCCGGGTAAGACACCGGGCCATAAAGTTTCAAAACATTGTCTGTTACAAATTCAAAATAAAGAGTTCATTACTGGGTAACAAAAGTAATAGGGATGAAGTCCTTTGCGGTCCAGTTGCTTGGTCCACCGTTGGTTGTAGGATAGATCCAGCTGTCGAATTCAGACTCTTCTACATCTTCTTCAATGGAATTCACTCCCGAGTTGCTGATGAACACGGGAGGTCTTCTAATCCTTGCTCTTCGAACAACCCTTTGAGCTTCTGCAGTGAAACCCAAACCAAACTTATTAGTCTTCTGTGTAAAATCAGGAAGTCGGCCCCAATTTGCACACTCACCCTTCTCAATAACAGCCCGGGCATCCCTTAAGGAAGCCATCTTCATAGGAGAATCTTCAACCACAGTCTCAGTTGATGCCAGTGTCTGGGGGACCTCTTCAAAGTGCTGAAATGGGGTATCAATGAACTCCCCATCCATCTCTACGTATCTAAACGAGTTGAGGTGGCTGACCATGTACTCTTCCTCCCCTTGAACTGTCACAATCTTTCTTCTGACATGGTACTTCAGCTTCTGGTGGAGCGTTGAGGTTACGGCCCCAGCTTTGTGGATCCATGGACGACCCGGCAAACAAGAGTAGGATGGCCAAATGTCCATCACATAGAACGTAGAATTGAAGACCTGAGAACCAACTTTAATTGGAATATCAACTTCACCGTGCACCATCTTTTAGACCCATCAAAGGCCCTGACAACAATGTTACTTGGTTTTAGCTCTAGCCCTTCGCAATCCAACCAGTCTAGAGCTTTCTTGGGCAAGACGTTCAATGAGGAACCAGTATCCACCAACACATGTGCAAGAGTAGTGCCCTTGCATTCAATGGAGACATGCAGGGCATCGTTGTGATTCTTCCCCTTAGTCGTCAAGTCAACGTCTGAGAAACCCAATCCATTGTCAGCAGTTAAATTGGCCACACAATCGGTAAACTGATCAGCTGATGTCTCTTGCGGTACGTGGGCAGTCTTCAGGAAGGTAATCAGAGCCTTGGCATGGGCCTCTGAGCACAGCAATAGTGACAACATAGAAATCTTGGATGGGGTTTTCCCCAGTTGCTCAACTACATTGTAATCACTCTTCTTAATAATCTTCAGAATCTCTTCCATCTCCTGTTTGGAAGCTTCAACAGTAATCATCTTCGGTGCCTCCGTCCGGGCAGGCACATCAGTGATGATCCCTTTGCCCCGGGCGTCAGATGACTCGGCGACAGGGGTAAGGATAGGAACTGGATCGGGAATAGTGGTGGGTACACTTGCAGGTGTAATAACGACAGGTCTTCGGACAGTTGGTGGAGTAATATCAGGTGAGAAAAGTCTACCGCTACGGGTGACTTTAGTAGGTCCAGTAATGTTGCTGATGTCAGTATCAACATCCAACTCTTGCTTAACTCCAAGAACATAAACATCAGCCCCATAGTGCCAGGGGACATCTTTGTTAGAGGTGTAGGGGATGGGCCCCGGAACGGTGATAATCACAGGTGCGATCTTCGGAACAGATGTAATTCTAACAGGCTTCCTCGAGGCAGCCTTGGAAGAATTGTCGAAAATGGTAATAATGGCAACTTATTCAGAATGAATAGAAGGAACAACAATCTTCTCAAACAGGATCTCCTTATTATCCATCAGGTTTTGGATACCTGACTTCAGGAATGGGAAACCAGTAGGTAAAACAGAACACATATGGCAACCTTCGCCACAACCCGGAAATAAACCGGCTAGCAACAGGTTCTTCTTGACAGTCATCAGAGGGGTAACAATGTCATCCACAGAAACTACAAACAAGTCTTCCTCTACAGCATTTACTCCATGTTTGGGCATGGGAGCAGTCACAACATTAGGCCTCTCGTGCGCCTTGAACTCAATCTCCTTTGCATCAATTAAGTCTTGTATCTTGTTATTTAATGCCCAACAATCATCTGTATTATGCCCCGGGCTATCGGAGTGATAAGCGCAGCGGGCGTTAGGGTTATACCTTGGTGACATTGTATTTGCATTCTTTAGGGGTTCCCTTATAGTCACCAGGTTAGTCTTCAGCAACTATGGCAGAATCTGAGATAAGGTCATGCTGAGACGAGTGAATTGCCTCTTAGGTCTCTTGTCCTTTTGTTGATTGTTGTACTGAGGAGCAACAATAGGTTTTGAAATAACAACCGCATTGACAGCTTGGCGGTGTTCGGGTCTATTCTGTCTTCTTGCACTGTAGACAGCACTAGACTCTTTCTTAAACGGCTTCTTATCGGTGCTCGATGAGGCACCCTTATGTATCTTTCCAGCCTTAATACCAGCTTCAATCCTCTCATCAGTCAAAATAAGATCTGTAAACCCAGCTGAAGAGCTTCCAATCAGATGGTTAAAGAATGGACCAGACAGGGTCCCCAAAAACATGGCAACAAGTTCACGATCAGCCAAAGGTGGTTGCACCCTTCCGGCAAGGTCTCTCCACTTCTGCGCATACTCTTTAAATCCTTCACTCGTTCCTATTGACATACCCTGGAGTTGGGTACGCGTAGGAGAGAGGTCGGAGTTGTACTGATACTACCTATAGAATGCAGTAGCCAAATATTCCCAGCCGCGGATACTGGCTCCGTCCAACTGATAGAACCACTCAAGCTGAGTCCATGAGAGACTGTCTTGAAAGAAATGGATCTATAAGTTCTTATCAGCAGTGTAAGGCTGGATCTTCCTCACATATGATCGGAGGTGCAGCTTCGGACAGGAAACTCCGTCATACTTGGCAAAGGCCGGTGCCTTGAATTTATGGGGAATCACCACCCCAAATGATAGACCTAGATCTCCGAAGTCCAGACCGGGCACCTTCTAGATTTCCATAGCGTTCAAACGGTCCTCCAGCTGTTTGTACTTATCCTCAGCAGGAGGATACTGTTCTTCATCGTAGCCCGTCTCGTTGTCGGAGACCATAGGGCTAGGAGCCCTCCTTTCTTGTGGACTATCTTTCCCTCCAGATGAGGTGGTTAGATCAACTTCATTCTGCATCCCGTTTCCAAAGCTGGGTCCAGTATTGAACAGGATGGTCCTCTTCTTCTTCTCTTTCAGAATCAAAGTCTTCAGGTCCTGCTGACCATTAGCTAGATTCATGAACAGTTCTTGAAACTGGGAATTCTGGGCCTGGAGGGCCTTGATAGCTTGCTCAGTTGAAGGTTCAGTAGACATGATGATTGCTGAAATAAACAGCAAAGAAGATAAGAGACCTGTAAAAAGGGTACCTATTTATGAAGTGCATGGGATGAAATGCGTATGATTTATGATTTCAAAGACAATCGGGATTCAAATTTGTAAACAAGAAAGGAAACACACTTTATTAGATTTAAACTTCAAAATTTAAATTGTTCAACAAACTGCCCTTAGGCGTTACAAGAATGGAAATACTGAAAAGTAAATAAAAATTGTAAAAGAAATCATCAAAGGTACATCAATGCTCCCATGGTCTCTTCTTCTCAGTGCAGACATAATCATTCAGGATCCGCTCGTTCTCCAGTTGCCTAGTCAGCTTCCGGATCTTCTGCTCTTGTTCATTGAACTTCTCTCGGTAGGAATCACGTTCATCCCTCAATTGCATCCAAGACCTCTTCAGTGCCCCAATATCAGTGGGCATATAAGGATGGAGAATGGTTGGAAGAACCCCTTCTTCATTAGCAACTTCAAGAGTGACAGGTCGGACAGATTCATATGGCATACCTAGCTTCTGGGCATGGATGTGGACCCATCTGAGATATGGCTCCATTGGCAGAGAAGTCTTTGGACCCAACTCATGTGGATCAGATTGGTGAACTCTGTCCCAAGCCCTTATGAATCTACGACGCAACTCGTCGCTATCTCCCTGAAAATCAAAGATGATATGAGGCATTAACATCTCATGAGGCCCTTCTCTTCTAGCTCTTCCAAACTGACGGAGAGCTAAGCATGGGTTGTAATAAATTCCTCCATGGGTTCCGATCAATGGAACATTAGGATACTCTCCACAGTGATCAATGACAGTCACCTCATCCATACCTTTGAGAGTCCAGATAATGTCATTATTAGAAAGAGACATCACCCTATAAGCCCAGCCCATTCCTTCTTTATTCTTCAATACTGACTTAGGGAGGTGCGAAATAAACCACCTCGATAATAAAGGAGCACAACACATCAAAGTTCCCCGCTTTCTGGCAGTACGAGCATAGAGCCCGTGAAGGATGTCACCCAAGAGAGTGGGTACAGGATTCTGAGAGATGAAGATCTTTATGGCATTGATATCAACAAAAGTGTCAGGATTCGGAAACAATACCAGACCATAAATCAGAAGAGCTAAAATGTCCTCAAAGGCCTTAAAGTCTAGGCTATCCCAGAAGTAGTTAGCCTTGCTCACCAAGAACTTAGTCAGAAAACCCTTAGCTCCACTTCTAGTCTCCCAGTTAGCCATTACCTCTTCTTTGGTCAAGTGAAGGGCTGCAGCAATCTCTTCAGGCTTAAGAGTCTTTTCCCAACCACTAAATGGGGTTTGCTCCAGAACAGAGATATTGAGCAGCTCAGAGAACTCTTTTAGGGTAGGAACCAGCTGATAGTCTTGAAAAGTGAAGCAATGGTACAACGGATCATAAAACTGGACCAGGACACTCATCATCTGTTCGTCTAACTTGGAGGTGACCAAACTGAGAAGAGAACCATGCCTCCTGATGAAGGAAGTAGTGTCAGGCATCTTGGCAACCAATTCTTTAAGCAAGGTAGGGACTTGGACAAAGTTGATCCGGATAGTATTCATACGCATGGGCATTATGATGACCTACAAAATAGAGCAAAGATGAAACCCTCTTGTCTTTGGAATAGGTTAGTCCTTATGCAAGATGTATGAAATGTTATGATGTCATGATGTCATGATAGTAAGCACACCACAAGTATCTACAAAAAGCAAACATGGTAAAGGCACACAAGTCACACTGAGAGCCCTTAGATTTCAGGCTGGCATGGAGCTTAGGTACTACCCTCTTTTAGTTCAGTTGGTTTAAACCTGTCCTAAAAATAGTAACCGGGTTCTAAAGGATCTCAATATCACTGACTACCCTCAATCGGTCATAATTCCAGTTTAGCAACCTTTTTCTTGCGGTCAGAATCATCGCGAGAGTTTAGTCTCAATGAGTGTAGCATACTACTACTGTTCTATGGCCAAGTTGGTCAATTTAAGGTTCTAAGGTCAGTTGGTGCTTAATGACCCCTTAGAAGACCCATATTCTCCTCGTTCCAACACAAGGGATATCGGTACAGACTAAAGTGTCACACCAACGTAGCTACTGCTTCATCTGTATCGGTCTACGCTGTACAGATCCCTCACAGTTTATTGCTACTTACCTAAAGGGTACCCCCCAGATCCGGGTTAGGATCTATAGAACTCCGATACAAGCCCACAAGATTAAAGCATACAAAGCATACAATTGAAAACATAGTGATCTTAATCCTAAAGTACACCTCACTTATAAAGTCCCCAACAGAGTCGCCAGTTCTGTGATCGGTGGGAATGAGAACTGACTGTTTTGGAATGCTGGTTCGCGTTTTGTGTTTGTTTTTGCAAAATGTCGCGGTAAGCAAGAGTCGCCACCGTCTTTTATTTTATCCAACAAGGAAAGGACAAAAGCACAGAAAAATTCCTTTTTGAGATATTTCTCGGGTTCGGGAGGTAGATTATAGAAAGGGAAGGTGTTAGCACCCTTTCTATCTGTGGTTATCCACGGGCTCTTAGGTACTTGCTCATTGTGTTTTCAAAAGTTTACTTTTCTTTGTGTTTGTGGGTTTGAAAAGAGTTTTTTGTTTGAAAGGGGTGTAAGTGCGAAAAGTTTTGTTTTGTTTTAAAAGGAGAAAGTACTTAAGAACCATCTACCTACTCAAAAAGGAATTAATCTGTACAAGTGTCCTTTAGACAATGCTAGCCCACTATTGATGAGTAGGTAGCATCGTCGTTGGAGTTTAAGGGTCAATTTGATTAAGGGACGTGTGGTCACTAAAGCAATGTAGGACTCCTTAGCGGTAACCCTAATGTCTTAGATCATTTTTCTGAGGCAACCGTTTCGAGGCAACTATGATCTTTGGACAAGAGGGCGACCTCTAAAACTTCCTATACTCAATGACCACGTTCGAGGCAACCAAGTGAGGTGTACCCTAAGAGTGACATGTGCGAGTGTGTTATTTTTCAGTTATTTATCTTTATACATGTCATGGGTGAGCTACTGTGGATTTTAGGTTAAAGATTAATCTTATCATGCATTGCCTATTTATCAAACATCTAGCAGTCAATATTGTGCGGAAATTAAATTGCGGGAAGGTAAATCTAAGCTATTACAAGGCGTCGGGTATTTACATCGCCAAAAATAACCCTTTAATTTTAAATTGCGGAAAGTAAATAAAAGCGATAAATAAATAAAGTCCTAATTTAAAAAAACTATTACATTCCCGAAGCAGTTACAATATTGGATAAAAAATAATACGCGTGCGAGAAATTTAAATCGGAGCATTTTTAGGGTTTTGACCCTTTTTATTAAATAAAGCATATTTTCTGTTATTTTGAATTAAAATGGAAATTATATCTAAGTTAATCAATTAATTAATTAAATGAAAATATTTTTTGGGTTTTTTATAATTAAGGAAATAAATTAAAATGATTAAAAGTTATTAAAACCTAATATTCTAATTAATATTAAATTATTTCAAAAAATGTTGAAATTGTACCTAATTAAAAACTAAATTAAATAAATTATTTATTTACAAAATAAAATAGTGAAATTAATAAGGATATTATTTTTTGGTTTTTTTCTGATTTTATGAAAAAATGTTAATTGGTTAATTTTTAATAATAATAATAATAGTTAACAAAATAAATAAATAAAGAAAAAGAAATAAAAAGTAAAAGAAATACTCAGGGGGTGTGGGCCTGATCTGGGTGTATGATCAGCAATTTTTGAGGCACAGAACGTCCAGCCTTGTTTGACCTTTGTGATTGAATGCGTGCTTGTTAACCAGGGACCATGGTGGATATCCAACCTAAGCCACTGGATTTGATTTGCAAGCCATCTGGCAGGTGGATCTTTGAGGAGCATGGTAGACCACCTTTTGAGCCTTGCATAGGAATACCTGAAACAAAATTGTAACAAAGTTTTGGGGGACCTAGGATTCGAACCCAGGTCCCAATGGTATCATGCACTAACGCCTTGCCAGCTGAGCCATTGGTTCTTTTTGTTAATGGGATAATCAATAAATATTATATGGACAAGTCAATTAATTATGATGGAAATAAAAAAACGCGTAATTTATTTGAATTGTCCAATGAAGCTAGGACACATCTTCGTCTTCTTCAACGAAGACTGGTTCGTTTACCTGCGGATTTTATTCCGCAACTAAATCCATGGCATCATCCTATCATGAGCTACAGGCCATATAAACGCCAATAGAGACCATCACTGCATTCGTCTCTCTCCCTTGATCATCCCTATACCCATCATTAGTCTCAATTTATCCTGCATCAAAAATGCCTAAAAAGAAAGAACAAGAACCCTAGCTTTGGATACAGGGTTATAAGCCACGAAAACAAAATTAAATATTACAGAATCATTGGAAATTGAATAGTAAGTATGAATATACAAGAAAATTGGCAAAAAGATGCAAGAATGATGAGTTACGTTTTCATGTACAGGTCTTGGTTCGTGGACACTTATAGCGAGTTTTAGGCAATGAGAAGGCTTGATTTTGATTGGTATCGCTTCAGGGGATTGCCAGCAAGGGATTAGTGTCCAGCTTTTGCTTTGAATCGAGCTCTAATGTGGATTTTGATCTCACACTTTTTCACACTTTTTCCAAACTTCGTATGGCCGTTTCTGCAGTGTTTTCAACATGTTCTTGATTTGTTTGGCTTGTGTGTACATAAAGGAATGAATTAGGTTAATCATTTGGGCTTGAATCCATAGGAATTAAATATTGGAGATTCGATTTTGATCACCATTATCAAGTTTCCAAATATATGCCAAATCTGATTTTTTATGCATGAAAAGCCTTGATACGAATTTGATTTGATGAATCATGGTAATTGAAAGCTGCAATGACCACAAGAATCTCCTTACATCAATTTTTAGATTTTATTTGATTTAATATTGATTTAAAATGAATTAAATAAATAAAAATTAAATAAAATAGAAAAATAAATGAATGGCCATGAAATTAAAGATGGGACACGTGTGTGGCATGACAAGACCATATCAAGTGGAAAAAAGTGGGCCCTTTTGTCAAAAATTGGAGTTTTGAGGATAGTTGACTTTTGGCCATTTTAGAAAAATGCCCAACTTCAACAATGCATAACTTCTTCAATTTTGAACTTTTGGAGGTATTCTTGAACTTTTTAGAAACCTTGAGATGTTATATAACCAACCTTTTTGTTCTCATATAATTTTGATATTCCATTCTCAAGTTATAAGCTTTTACAAAAAAGGTGTTTTTGTTGACTTTCAAAAATGACCTATAATGTCCAAATTTGTAACTTCTTGTGAGTGCATTTATTGATCTTGGGGTGTGAATATGGATTGTAGGAAATTGCATTCTCTTCAAAATGAGCTTCGGATGGGTCATTTCTCATAAAGTATGAGAAAGTTATGCTTGGTCAAAGTTGAGTTGACTTTTCCCTATAAAACCCTAATTTAGCAACTTTTGAATCTTGATGAATCTTGAGCAATCCTTGATGAATCATGATCAACCCTTGATCAAATGATGAATTATCCTTCAAAATGAGAATTTTGACAAAAAATCTTGAGGTTTGACTGTATTTGGGACACCGTTGACTTTTGCCCTAGCACAGTTGATTTTTGGACTTCTTGAGCAATTGACTGACGAAAATTTCTCTGCAAGGCTTGAAATTTGACATGGATGTACTTGAGAACATATTAGGACATTGGGGAGAACTTGGGGTCATTTGGATGTGAGGACCTTGATGCAACACAAAACCCTAATTTTGAATTGACTGCCTTATGAGGTGATTTGACTGTCCAACCCTTGAGCCAACTTGAGCAACTTGGAGATTATTCTTGACATGTCTTGAGAAATATGGGAGGGCAAATTTTGGGGTACAACACTAAAATTTTGTTTATCTTCCATTATTTTTATTATGTGTTGAGAACTAACCCATGTATGCAGCAAAACAATGCTGAAGTAATAAAAATGGCAGTATGAGTCGACACATAGCCTTATGAGTCGAGACATACTGCTTTACAGACCCAAAACAGAGGGAAAAGGAGTGTATAAGTTGACACAAAGATCGTATGAGTCGACACATGCAGTGTATGAGTCGAAACATACCATTATATATCGAATCATACTGAGTTGGTTTGACGATACAAGGGCAAGAAAAGTTATGTGTCGATGCATAGGATCTTGTGTCGACACATAATAATTCAAAATACATTTTTTCCCCTTCTTTTTACACTGTTTTTACATTTTATTCATTGTTATTCGATATGGTTGTAATATTTAAGTTCATATTTCATCCCCATTTGTAAATTATACCCCCATCCCCTAAACGATGTAATAGCGTAGGACTTTATTTTCCGCATTTTAACGCTTTCAAATACGAATGCTAGTAATTAGGGTTTTGTATGGAAAGACTAAAACCAATCAATAGAAAACCCTAATCAAAGACAAAAACAATGCATGTAAATCAATACACTTGCACACAAACACCCCTAGGGTAAACCTACTTGGTTGCCTTACAAAAATGGCAATATTACGCATGTGAGGTATCTTAGCAAAGACGAGCAAAATACAAGATCATAGTCCCTCGATGATGCTATCATGGTTGCCTTTCAAAAATGATCTTAGTCCCTAAAGAATATGCTAAGATATCTTGCAACATTGCTAATCATGGTTATACGATGACCCTTGCACGTCCCTTTACATCCAAAGATAGGGGTTACTTACCAAGTCAATGGTAAGATAACAATGTCAAAGGAAATAGGAAATGAACATGAAAGAATTTTGAGTAGGTAGAATGTTCCTAGTTACTTGCTCAATTTCAAAATAAGACATCATTGCTATTTTCAAAACAAAACACCAAACACTTTCAAAAACAAACTTTCAAAACACAAAATATTTTCAAAAGTCCAACACTTTGTATACGTTCTTACGAACGAGAACTATTACAAAGTTTGCCTAAACGAAGGCGCCTTTTCAAAATACTTTCAAAAACCACACAAAGCACATTTTCAAACAAAAGCAAGTGATCTAGAAAGTAACTAAGAGCCCATGGAAAACCATGGATGAAAAGGATTCTAATACCTTCCCTTTTCATAATCTACCCCCCGAACTCAAAAAACAATCTCAAAGGTTTTTCCTGTGCTTTTTCACCTTTCCTTTTGGATAAAAGAAAAGTCGATGGCGACTCTTGCTAACTGCAACATTTGTGATCAAACGCAAAACAATCAAGTCAGTTCTCCCACCGTATCACAGAACTGGCGACTCTGCTGGGGATGTTAATAAAAGTGGGGTTACCTTAGGGCTAGATCAAATTTACTTGCTTTCTTTGTTTGACTTGTGTGCTTTACATTATGGTTCTTTGTTTGGGTTTGAATCCTCTACCCGGATTTGGGATACCTTATAGGTAAGTAGCAATACATTATGGAAACTGTGCAGGGTATGCCGACACGGTCTAAGCAATAGCTATGTTAGTGCGATATATTTGTGGGTACCGGTAACCCTTGAGTAGTCAAGGAGAATACGGGGCCGCTGAGTGATGTCATGAAGCACTAATGAAATTTTAGAACCTTTACTTGACCAACTTGGCCATTAGGACGTAGTGAGATGACCGGCTTTGGTGCAGTCCGAAGTTGGTAGATACTCGATACTACACTCATTAAGGTTTGGTTTTTTGGGATATTTCGGTCTCCATTAAAGAGGATTGCGCTGAAACAATGCCCAAGGAAACAAATAAGTGATATTGAGCTCCTTAGAACTCAATTACTATTGCTAGGACAAGTTTGAGCTAACTAAACTTCAAGAGGGTATTTACCTATGAGACTCCATACAAGCCTAAACCTAGGTACTTGTGTGTTTTGTTTGTATATATTTACTTGTACATAAGATCATAAACATCATAACATCATACTCATATTCACTAACCATTTCAAGGATTTTTGGGATTTATCTTTGTTCTGTGTTGTAGGACATGGATTCTATTCGCAGGAAAACCATTCAAGTCAACATTGTAAGGATCCCTCCTCAACTCAAAGAGCTAGCATCAAGGATTCCTGAAAATTCTCCATTTATCGAGAGACATGGTTGCCTACTAAACTTGGTTACCTCCAACACTGATGAAGACATGATGAAGGTGCTCTTCCAGTTCTTTGATCCTCTACACCATTGCTTCACTTTTCGCGATTATAAACTTGTGCCAACTTTGGAGGAATGCTCCCAACTCTTGATAATTCTTATTCTCAATCAACTACCCTTCAACGGTACAGAAAGAGATCCAAAACCAGAAGTGATTGCTCAAGCCCTACACTTGCAACAATATAATGTCACAACTAATTGGGAAACAAGGAGTGGTGTCAAAGGTTTCTTAGCCATGTTTTTGTTTGAGAAGGCTCAAGATTGTTGGAACTCCTTGGACTTACGAGCTTTTGAGGAAATTGTGGCCCTTCTCATCTATGGGATGGTTTTGTTTCCAAATCCTGACCAACTCATAGATGTAAACGCCGTAAAAATATTCATGCCTCGTAACCCGGTGCCTACTTTTTTAGGAGACATCCTACATTATTTTCACTCTCGCACTTTGAGGAAGAGAGGTACCCTCATGTGTTGCACTCCTCTCTTGGAAAGATGGTTTATTTCGCATCTTCCCCAATCTATGTTGAAAAATGAGCAAGGTTCAAGATGGTCCCATAGGTTGATGACTCTCATACATTCAGATATTCATTGGTGTTCCCGCTCTTTGGAGAATGTTACTATCGTCGTCCATTATGGAGAATTCCCTAATGTCCCTTTGCTTGGCATTAGAGGAGGTATCATTTACAACCCCTGCTTATCCCTACGACAGTTTGGTTACGCCTGGAGGGATGGTCCACATGAGATGCTTATCCAAGGATTAATATTCGACTACGAGAATGACAATCAAGGTTACCGTTAGAGGTTTATCCGAGCATGGAGGATGGTGAACAAGGTGGATAGCAAGACACTAGGACACAAGAATTCCATTCCCCTCTAGCCTTACCTTAAATGGGTACGAGCTCATGCTCAGAAACTTGTGATGCCTTATCCTTACATCTTACTAATCATCATGGAGCCTGTGGTCGAAGGAGATGTTCCCTACACTATCCTATATCCCGACATGCCTACCTCTCTCGAAGACTTGCAAAAGGGTTGGATTCAGCTTAAGGAAGAACGAGATACTTTCGAAGCTCAATTCTATGCTAGTGAGAAGAGGGTCTTGGAGCTTACGCATGAGCTACAAGAAGAGAAAAGTGTGAGCGCCTATCTCACACCAAAGAGGTTGCGTTTAGTCTTTATATCTTAGAAAGTTATTTTGTAAGCCCAAGAGGCATGATGTAATATTTCTTGTTTTGTCTAATGAAAATTAACGTTTGTTCATTCTTTTGTCTATACAAATTTAAATTTCATTAATCCTTGAAATCATTTGCATGTACATATCCCATGTATCATAACCTGACAGGTTTTCGCATAACAGGTTTCCTTATCTTTCTGCTGTTTATTTCAGCAAGATGGATCTAGAGAAAACTATGAAGGATCTCCAAACCCAGAATTCTCAGTTTCAGGAGACTCTACTAGCCCTAGCCAGGGGGCAGCAAGATATGATGGCTTCGTTGGCTGTTAAGAAGAAGCCAAAGAAGAAAGCTCTACTCAACATGGGTAGAAGGTTCAAAGAGACAGTCCGTCAAATCCCAGTAGGAGGAGATTCATCTGAAGAGGACGAGAACCAGATTGGTGAGGTCAAGAGTACTCAAGATGACTATATCAATGATCAAGTATCCGGTGATGATTATTTCAACGAGCAATATCCACCCGCTTATATCAAATACAAGCAGTTAGAAGACAAATTGAAAGTTGTTGAAATCCAAGCCGTCCCCGGTTTAGATTTTGATGATTTGGGTTTGATCTCTAGGGTAGTCATTCCCCACAAATTCAAAATACCAATCTTTGCAAAGTACGATGGGGTTTCTTGTCCAAAACTCCATTTGAAATCTTATGTGCGCAAAATAAAGCCGCACACTGCTGATAAGAAGCTCTGGGTTCACTTTTTCCAAGAGAGCTTGGATGGAATGTAACTTGAATGGTTTTATCAGTTAGATGGTTCTCGTATCAGTTAGATGGTTCTTGTAACCTCATGTCGAATGATACCCTACTAGAATCATTTGAATTGACTTGTCATCAAGTTTTCTTCTCAACAGATCTGGCACATGTCTATGTGCAATAGATCTAAATACCTTCAAATAACTCAAGCTAGGCTTTGTACCAAACTAACATTCTTCTTGCGTAATTCCTTCTAGCGACTTTGTCAGACATCTTATCAAAATGTATGTTTCAGTCACCACAACTTCACCCCAAAAATGTTTAGGTAAATTCTTGCCTTTCGACATACTTTTCACCATATTCATGATGGTTCGATTCTTCCTTTCTGCAATTTCATTCTACAGTGGAGTATAGGGTGGCACCACCTCATGCACAATCCCTTCTTTTTCATATAATTTATCAAAATATCTCAAGACATACTCTCCACCACCGTCAGTTCTCAAAACTTTGAGCTTTCGACCACTTCGTATTTCAACCATAGACTTAAACTTGGCAAATACCTCAATCACTTCACTTTTCTTCTTAATCAGGTAAGTCCATAGTTTTTTACTAAAATCATCTATCAATGTGACAAAGTATTTGTTACCTCCATTTGAATCTACCTGGATTGACCCATATACATCTGAGTATATGACTTCAAGAATAGCCTTTGACCTACTTCTTGTATCCTTGATGAAACTATTCTTGTGTTGCTTCGCTTGCACACATTCCTGACATACCTCATTTTGAATGTCAATTTCTAGCAATCCAGAAACCATATTTATTCTCTTCAAATCTCTGATATCTCTGAAGTTGAGATGGCCTAGTCGATAATACCATATCCATTCATCCCTGCTAACTGCGGTTGAAAAGGAACTTGTGCTAAATCACATTAAGTTTGACCTTGAAAGTCATACTCTGAGACATGGGAGTCTTCAAGATTAACCTTCCTTTTGCGTTGGCGACACTTATTATCTTGTCTTTGACCGACACTTTGTAATTCTTTTCAACCAACTGCCATATGTTGAGCAAGTTGCTCTACATTCCTGGTATTTATAACACATTCAAAATTACTAACCTCTTGCCATCTTTCCTCATAATCATAACATCTCCAATACCTTCAACCGCTAGAGTATTGTCATTTGCAAATTTCACCATGTTCTTCATTGAGGGTTTTAGGTTAATAAACCAATATTTCCTTCCAGACACGTGTGATGAGCATCTTGAATCCAAGTACCATTGGTACTTGAATCTATCTTCATCTTTTGTTGTGACCATCAACATCATCTCTTCTTCTTCTTCTTCTTACTTTGTGAACTTTGCATCACTTTCTTGATTCTTTTACTTTTATAGACAATCACTTGAATAATGACCATACTTCTGACAATTGTAACATTGAATGTGAATCTTGTCAGGATTTTGACCACCACCTCTTCCTATATTTGCAACACCACCTCTTTAGTTGCCTTGGTATGGTCTTCTCTAATTCGACACATTTTCTTCGTGCTAGTTTCCTCTACCAGTCGAATTGTTGTAGCCACCTCTGCCTTTGTTGTCGAACCACTTTCTTTTGCTTTTCTTGTCTCTTGCTGATTGAGCCTGCAAAGCCACATCACTCTTCGAATTGCCTGCAACTCTTTCAGCCATTCTTTGTTCGTGAGATTCAAACATCCCTTGAAGCTCTTCCTTCGACAAATTTGACATGTCCTTCGACTCTTCAATGGCCACTGCCACATAGTCGAACTTCAGATCCAAATATCTCAATATCTTCGAAACAACAACTCTTGTTGTTAACATCTCTCCACAAACTTTGATTTGATTCACTAGTCTCGTAACCCTAATGAAGAAATCAGATATGCTCTCTCTATCTTCCATCTGAAGCAATTTATACGTTCTTTTATGAGTTTGTAAACTCACCTCTTTCACCTTCTTAGCGCCTCCAAACAATTTCTTGAGAATCTCCCAAGCTTCTTTTGTAGATTCTACATCACTAACCTTTTCGAAATTGTCCGGGCTAACACGTTGGTGAATTATAAAGAAAGCTTTATAATTCTTCTTCTTCAATTCTTTGTATTACTTTTCTTCTTATTCTGAAGTGTCTTCTTCAATCGGTTCTAATACATATTTCACAAGATCCCAAAGACCTTAAAAATAGAATATAAGTGTTGTACCCAAAAATTTACCCTCCCATATTTTTCAATACATGTCAAGTGAGGTCCTCAAATTGCTCAAGGAGGTCCAAGAGTTGACCAGACAAACTCTCTCCTAAGGCAGTCTACCTCAAATTAGGGTTTCATTTTGCATCAAGATGCTTGAGTCCAAAGGATCCCAAATGCTCACCATTGTCCTGATATATTCTCAAGATCATCCATGTCAAGTTTCAAGCCTTGCAGAGGAAGTTTGCTCAGTCAATTGCTCAAATACCTAGAAATCGACTGTGCTAGGTCAAAAGTCAACTGTGGCTCACATACAGTCAAACCTCAAGATTTCTGGTCAACATCCTCATTTTGAAGTATCATTCATCATTTGATCAATGGTTGATCATGATTCCTCAAGGATTGCTCACAATTCATCAAAACCCAAATGTTGCTAAATTAGGGTTTTGCAGGAAAAGTCAACTCAACTTTGACTAAGCATAACTTTCTCATACTTCATCAAAAATAACACATCCAAAGCTCATTTTGAAGAGGATGAAATTACCTACAATTCATCTTCAGCTCACAAATTCAAAATATGCACTCACAAGAAGATATGAATTTTGACATTATAGGTCATTTTGAAAAGTCAACAAAAACACCTTTTGGGTCAAAGCTTCATACATGAACATGGAAGAATAAATTGAGATGATACTAAAAAGGTTGCTTAGGGGACATCCTAAGCTTTCTAAAAAGTCTAAGATCACCCTTATAGGGTCAAAATTGAAAGAGATATGCCTTGTCAAAGTTGACCATTTTTGCAAAATTCCCAAAAGTCAAATGTGTCCAAAATTGCATTTTTGCTAAATAGGCCTAACTTTCTATGCTTGCACTGAGCTTGTGATGTGATCCACGACCCATGAGCCCTTCCACTTGTCATTCTTTTATTTTTATTATTTATTTTGATTTTATTTCAATTAAATCAAATAAAATCAATATAAAATAATGAAAATATCAAAAATCAATTAAACCTTGAGATTTTGTGCATGATTAGAGTCATTATATAGTTGGTGGCAAGATCAAATCGTGCAAGGCTTCATATGGACAGAAAAAGATTGAAAATGCTTGTTTTGGAAAGATTTGGTGCAAGGAATAAATCAATGGTTAATCTTCATAAATGACAAAGATTTGATGCAAATTTTTACGCTAATGCACTCTATTATAGATAGTGAACAAAAGGCAGACCAGAAAGAGGGTGAAGCAGCCGAGAAAAGGTGAAAGAAAAACGCAAAGATTGCAAGAAAAGGGGTGATCCAATTTCTGTGTTAGAGGTCAATTCGTGCCATTCTCAGGTTGCCAAAAGATTGCTGGATGTTCCAGGAGCACATCCCAGTCAAATTCAAGCCTTTTCACTCATAGGATTGTAAGTTGCAAGTATCACAATTGGCTTCTAAACTCATTTTCGTTTTCATCAATCTATACGCCATTTTCACATTTTGACTGCATATTCTTGTTCCTTAACATGTTTGCAAGCTAATCATCATATTCAATTGTGTTTTTGGTGATTGTATGACAAACTGACATAGCTAGGGTTTGCCTTGTTGTTTTGGGGATTTCAAATGCAGGAACAATTGGCCCTAATGAAGAATACCATCGTGATCAGAGGGTCAAACCCAATGGATCCATGGTCTTGAATCTTATTTACATTGCTTGGATGTAGTTTTTGAAATACACAGAGTTGTAGCTTCAGTGCCATGTCTGTAGGTAAAGGTTTAGAGTTTTAAACAACAGTTCCAGGGAAGAAGACGATGGCGTGTCACAACCTTACTTGTCGGTTTAAATTCTGGCGCATTTATTCTGGCCGGAAACTTATTGTTCTGATATATATTGTTTGTTTTTATTGTATTAATAAACCAGTATCCAGCGCAGTTGGTCAGAAGAAGGAAGTCAGAAGCTCATGATTCTGGGTTCGATCCCAGGCGTGAGCTTTTGGAATTTTCCCCTTTGTTTTCACCAGATCCAGCGCCTGCACTTTCTGAGGGTCATCTTCTGGTTCCATCGGCCAGAACCAGATCAAGCGTTCTTTGGTCATCTCCTGGACCCGTCAGCCAGGACCAGATCAAGTGTTCTCTGGTCATCTTCTAGAACCATCAGCCAGGACCAGATCAAGCATCCTCTAGGCATTATCCTCTGGATCCATCAGTCAGAGCCAGATCCAGCACACCCCATCTTCTGAGGGTCATCATCTGCTGGATCCGCCAGCCAGGAGCAGGCCCAGTGTCCCCATCTTCAGAGGGCCACCATCTTCTGGACCATCATCCTCTGATCAGAACCGCTGGCAGCAGGCCCTTGGGTTATTTCTTTTAATTTATTTTCTTTAATTATTCTTTTTTTATCAACACCAAAATTATTTTCTAAAATTGACCAATCAAAAAATCACAGAAAGAAGACTTATTTACTTAATAAATGTTTTTTAAGTAATTAGTTTAATTAATCTAAGGCAATTCTAATTTCTTTCACAATTAAAATTAATTAGAACTTAGGATTTTCTTTTTTAATTCAATTATTTCATTATTTTCTTAAATAATAAAAAATGACAAAAAAATATGTTTACTTTAATCAATTACAATTAGGTTCAGTCAAGGGTCAAAACCCTAGTCGCTTCATATTTAATTCGCCGTGCGCTGATTATTTATTTTTGACAATATTGTTGTAACTGTTCATGGTTTGTAATAGTTTAATCTAGGGCTTTTATTTATCGCTTTTCCCGGGTTTTTGGCTATGTAATTAATCACCCTCCCCGAAGCCTTGTAATAGCGTAGATTTACTTTCTCGCATTTTAATTCTCGCAAATATTTGACTGTTTAGATGTATGATAATAGGATTATATGACAAGAATGTATGGAAAATTAATCCAGTTAGAAAATCCTAATGTGCAAAGATAAATAATTGAAACCAATCACTCGCACATGTCACTCTTAGGGTATACTCTCACTTTGGTTGCCTTCGGTAAACGATCAGTAAGCATAGGGTGTCTTAGTGGTTGCCCTCCTGTCTTACAAAGATCAAATGTCCCGTTCGAATGCTGCCTCATAAATGTTGCCTCAGAAATGTTGTCTCGAATATGATCTTAAGACTCTAGGGTAATTACTAAGGTGTCCTAACATTGCTTTAGTGATCGTACGTCCCTTTCGAATTGACCCTCACAATTCCAACGACGGTGCTACCTATTTCTCAATAGTGGGTAGATGCTAGTAGGTACTTGCTCAAATCAAAACTTTTCACACTTACACTTTTTAAAAACAAATTTTCAAAACAACTTCATCACACCTTTGAGAACTGATACAAGGGTTATCAAGAAGTCAAACTTTTCAAAAGTAAAGCACGTACACAAGCAATTTTAAAAAGATGAGCAAGTACCTAAGAGCCCATGGAAAACCATGGATAGAGAGGGTGCTAACACCTTCTCTTTCTATAATCTATCCCCCGTACTCAAAATCTCGAAAAAGGATTTTTTTCTGTACTTTTTTTCCTTTCTGGTTGGATGAAATAAAATTTGGTGGCGACTCTTGCTTACCGTGACATTTTGCGAACAAAAAACGCAAAACACAAACCAACATTCAAACAGTCGGTTCTGCCACCGTATCACAATAAGTTTCATCTGTTTGCACTAATTCTCATAGTTATCACCTTTCAGAATTGGGAGATTTATGGAAAATTTCCATTCGCATAATTCATCGTCGTTGATTTTCTTATTCTTCCCTTGATCGCTCAACTGGAGATCTTGATACCAGATGTTGGAAATCCACCAAAAGTCTATGATGAATTTCTATAAATCTTGATGAAAAATATTGTTATCACCATACATTGCCAATAAAAAGAAAAGAAAATTAAAGAAGAAAAGAGATTTAAGGTTTCTACAAAGTAACTCTATGTGCAACACCTCAAAAATCTAGATTAATCATTTAATTAATTTAGTGTGACTATTGGTGATTATTGGTTATTATTGGTGAATATATGAATTATGGTGAGTTATGTGATGCATGGTGATGAATTGGTGAATGTAGTGCTATGAGTAGTGTGTGAATGAGAGTAATATGAGAATTTAATTAGTTTATAATTATTTAGAGCATAAATAATCATTTGAGGTTAAATTAGATTTAATAATAATATTTAGAATTATTATTTATAATAATACGAGGATAATAATAGTGTAAGACAAGAACGGCAAGATGGTAACGGCGTGTTGAACAAGTGAGGGCAAGGTTGAGATTTGTGATTTAGGGGTCTAAGGGATAGATAAGTCAAAACAAGAAGAATAGAAGAGAATTCTTATTTTGATCGATCGTAGAAACAAGAAAAGAGCATAAGCAAGAAAGAGGGAGAGCTAAGAAGAGAAGAACTATTTCTGAAGCTTGAGGAATCTACAATCTAAGGTAAGGGTGGGGTTCCGACTCTCTAATATGTGGTATAATTGTGGATAGATGATGATATTGGATGTTAGGTTTTGGGTTTAGATTGTTTTTTATTTAATCCGTTGTAACGGCGTGTTGAACAAGTGAGGGCAAGGTTGAGATTTGTGATTTAGGGGTCTAAGGGATAGATAAGTCAAAACAAGAAGAATAGAAGAGCATTCTTATTTTGATCGATCGTAGAAACAAGAAAAGAGCATAAGCAAGAAAGAGGGAGAACTAAGAAGAGAAGAACTATTTCTGAAGCTTGAGGAATCTACAATCTAAGGTAAGGGTGGGGTTCCGACTCTCTAATATGTGGTATAATTGTGGATAGATGATGATATTGGATGTTAGGTTTTGGGTGTAGATTGTTTTTGATTTAATCCGTTGAAATTATGAATAATTGATGATGTGAATTAAGTTAGAATGTAGTAAATGTAGTTTGACAATGTGATCAATTAGATTATGTATTTTGATATAGAAAAATTGGGGTTTTGGGTTGGAAAAGGATGATTTTCGTAACATAAAAATCTAGTTTTTTTACTCTGGTGCAGTGGGAATCGGTTAGAGTATATGGGTAACCGGTTACCGCATGGAAAAACAACATTTTTGGGCATTTTGACTAGGTGTACCTGAGTACCACATATTGGGTAATCGATTACCCCGGGAGTAAATTAAAAAAATGAAATTTTCAAAAGTTTATAACTTTCAAACCGTGAGTCTGTTTTGGATGTCGTTTGAATCGTTGAAAAGCTAATACAATGTACTTTCTTGGAAAATGGTTTTTAAGTTCTGGAAATAAATTTAATTGGTGTGTAAATATATTTTGTAGTGTCATTGTTTGTTGTTGTAGGTTGTCAATGTTGGTAAATCTTATAAAACTTCAAAAAATCATAACTTGAGTTTCGTATATCCGATTGACGCGTATTTCGAATCGTTGGAATACTGGTTTAACTTAATTTCTATTAAAAATATTTCTATTACCAGAATTCCAACTATTTGATGCATGGACGGGTGTTTTGTACTGTCGAGTTATGTCATTTTGTGAAATTATGCAAATGATTTGTATAGTAGATTAATTGAGAATGTTCTATTTTTAATGATGAATTGTTTTTATTGTGGAATTAATCATGAGGATTTTGGTGTTGGTGTGATGTGATATTTTCTATCTTATGATGATTAGTTTGGTGAAGGTTTATGCCTTGTGTGTTAATGTTGTATGAAGTTTGATGCATATTAATGTGGTTGAGAAAGATGATGTCGTATGAATAATTCAATTGTTTTGCACGATGTATTGCATGATAATGGTGATGAAGATGGCCTGTATTGGTGTGGTATTTATGAGTAAGAATAATCAATGTTAATTGCGTTGTTGCATGTTAGTTTCGCATGCATTCATGAATGATGGCCTGTATTGGCGAACGATGACCTGTATTGGCGAATGATGGCCTGTATTGGCGAATCATGGCATGTATTGGTGTTATGATGTTGTTTCCCTTAGTTGGAAATATCACGATGAGGGTTCTGCCTTATTGGTACCACATGCATCTTGCATCAACGTCAGTCGCGTTGCATTTAATTGAATTGTTGATATAACTGTGAAGTTTAGTTGCATAGTTGGTATGTGTTGTATGATGGATGGTGATAAATATATATGTACTTGTATAATCGTTATGAATTATGATTGATGATTGTTGAACTTGGAATCTTGCATGATATATATGTCGTATACTTATGATTATATAACTTATTATATTGTTTTGATATCTCACCCCTTCTGTATGAATGTTGCCTCTATGTGGGTAACGTGCAGATGATCCGAAATAGCTTAAGGTAGAAACTCGCTGAGAAGTTCCCCATTTTGTGTAGATTGAGTTGGTGTCAGCTCTGATACGTAACACTTGTGGGTTTTGCATTTGTTTTATTATGATGGGAGTAAACTACTGTAGAACTCCACTTTGTTGGATTTATTTGATGATGCATGTTGGAGTTTGAATTATGATAATTATAACTCATGTTAAAGAGTTAAGAATAATTTTTGTTGATGTTTTTTCATTGCGAATAAATGAAATGAAGTTTAGACTTGGTGAACATGTGATTATGTGTTGTGTATCTTATTATATGAGCATGTGTGTATGTACGAAGATGTGACATTCTATTTTTGATGTTTTTATTTTATGAATTAGTTTACTCTGATTTTTGGTTAAATTACCGACAGGGAAATAGGGTGTTACACTCTACCCACAAACTATGGAAAACTTTTTATTCACTAGAAACTGCAAATTCTATGAATACAACTTGATTGCTTACAAAATAGGGGTTACTTATTCTATTTATAGATTTAGGTTAGCTTTCTCTCTAAGCCAAAGCCTAAAACTATAAAAGTCCAAAATACCTATTTTGTAACTAAATCAAATCTATCTATTTTAGACCTAAATCAAATCTTATCAAGATCTAAAATAAATTTGTGTGTAACAAATTGTTTCCACACTTTGAAAACTTCGACACACACATAGTTTCGACACAAAAGAATTATAATTTAACAATAATGACCAAACTTTCTTAGAAGTTTCTCAACATAATGTTCATGAGATAGTATTATACTATCATCCTTCCTTATGATTTTAACTCCCAATATTACACTTGCTTCACCCATATCTTTAATTTCCAATTTGAAAGCAAGAACTTTTTTTAGCTCTAATCATAATATCAATACAAGTACCAAAGATAAGCATGTCATCAACATACAAACATATAATCACACATTCATTATTCACATATTTAGTGTACGGACATTTATCAACTTCAATTGATGAAATTCCATCAATGATCAAAACTTGATTAAATTTTTCATGTCATTGTTTTGGTGCTTGTTTTAAACCATATAATTATTTAAGAAGTTTGCATACTTTATTTTTCTTGACCAACAACTACAAATCCTTCAGGTTGTGACAGATAAATTTCTTCTTCTAAATCTGTATTTAAAAACATTGTTTTTACATTTGTAAGTTCTCTAGTTTTAAGGATTAACATTAATTTTTGTAAAACAAATAAGACAATAATATGTTAGATATAAGATGTTAACTTTCTAACAGGAACAAGTTTGAGCAAGAAGTCCTATTATATGTTAAGACATGTTGAGATGAGAAGTTCTCATCTGCTGGAACAACATGTCATATAAGATGTCCTATGAAGGAGCATACGACATCACGCCTGAGCTGAAGTGGACATTTAGATTCTATTATGATTTAATTGATGCAAAATATTTTGGGAATATTATGCAATCCTATGTGGAGCTGAATTAAAGGCCAAGAAGAATCAAGTCGCAATATTGAAGATTATGAAGTTTCTAAATATGGAGATCATTTAGGAAACAAATGATTAAAGACCTTGTTTGTAGTAGAAGTTTTAGTTGGTTTGTAATAGCTGTTGAGCTGTGATTGAAGGCCTAAATCCAATTGGGAATAGGTTATAAATAGAAGGGTTTATAACCTAGTTATGTACGGGTTTAAGATGTAGAAGTCTAGGGCTTTGTCATTGTCTCCACTTTCTAGGATAGTTGGTGTAAGTGGACCACTCGGAATGTGAGATGGTCAGTGTTCTCACTCAGAAGTTGTAAAGTAAAGAGTTGAATATTGTTCTTGGAGGAAGCTTCTAAGAAACTCCAAGTTGTTGTTCTTAGTTAGGAGAAAAGTTATAAACGTGGGAGTTTAACTTTGAGTCTTAGCTAGGTATTTTCATGGATGTGTGTCTTCCTATTTATTCAGAATTATTTATGTCTAATTGCTGTCTGTGATTGATGAGAGATTGAAGAGGGCCTCATATCTAGGTGAGTCTTAGATAGTAGTATAACACACGTAGTGACTAAGTGAGTAGACTGTAAACTGGTATATTTGTTGGAGGGTCTACAAATTGATACTATCATAGTGCACTTGTCACTGGCTTGGTATGCCCCCAGAGTAGGAGAGTTGCTCCGAACCGAGTTAACAATTCTATGGTGCTATTTATGTTTTTCAGTACTGTTTTCAAATTTTATACCTTACATGTGTTTGTTATGTTTAGATCAGATGTCTCGACATCCTATAAGACATATGAGTTCTGTTATACTAAAATTTCAATTGGAATCAGAGCAGACATCATGTTTTATTTCTGAGTGAGATCCTGGGATGATACTTTCTGGTTTGGCAAGAAAGAAGGTATTACTGAAAAGTTGTTTGAACTTGGAGAGTTTATATTGTTGTTTGAGTGGTCCTTAGAAGCGGAGGATGGACTATTTGTGGCAGGGTTGTGTTGGACATTGTGATACGGTGGAAGAACCGACTATTAATATTGGTTTGTGTTTTTCGTTCACAAAATGTCGCGGTAAGCAAGAGTCATCACAAACTTTTATTTTATCCAATCATGGAAAAGGAAAAAGAATAGAAAAAAAAACCTTTTTTCGAGATTTCTGAGTACGGGGGGTAGATTATAGAAAGGGAAGGTGTTAGCACCCTTTCTATCCGTGGTTTTCTATGGGATCTTAGGTACTTGCTCATTTTGATATTGCTTATGTGTGCTTTGTTTTGAAAATGTTTTACTTCGTGATAACCCTTGTATCAGTCCTCAAGAGTGTGACGAAGTTGTTTTTGAAAACTATTTTGAAAGTGTTTGTGTAAAAGAGTTTATTGAGCAAGTATTTAAGATTCTACCTACTCGAAAAAAAGTCTATTCATTTCCCTTTTAGACAATGCTATCCCATTATTGAGAAATAGGTAGCATCATCGTTGGAGTTTTTTAGGGACATTCGAAGGGACAAAATGGTCTCTGAAGGCAACAAGTAAGGATACCTTATCATTTTGAAGGGACCGTCATCATATATTTGTAGGCAACATCGAGGGACCAAATCATTTCTCGTAGGAAACTCGAGGGACAGTAAGGGACTATGATCTTTATGATGAATTTTAGATTGAGGGTCTTTCCTAAGATATCCCTACGTTCGAGGGACATGACCATTGTTTTCTGAGGCAACCAAGTGGGGAGTACCCTAGGAGTGAGCATGTGCGAGTGTAATTTTCGGTTAATTTATCTTTTCACATTTAGGGTTTTCTACCGTATTAATTTTCATTTTGTCTTTCCATACAATCCTATTAACATATATCTAAGCAGTTTATAGTTTGGGGAATTAAAAACAAGAAAGTTTAAAGTCCTAGCTATTACAAGGCTTTTGCAGATACATAATTATTTTGGACTGAAAGTAAAAAGGCGGAATTTAAACCCTAATTACTATTACAACCTCGAAACATTTACAATAATAATAAAAGGAAATTAAAAAATGCGCGCGGCGAATTATATGCGAGAATAATTTAGGAAACCTAAAAAATCTAATTGAAAAAAGATTTAGGTTAGTTTTTTTTGAGAAAAATTAATTAGGTTATGTACAAATTAAAACCCTAATTTCTAATTAATTTAAATTATAAAAAAGGAATTAAATTTGCCCTAAATTAAATTAAACTAATTAATTAAGGAAATAAAAAAATTTATGAAAAAAAATGAATTTTATGTTTTTTTGATGATTTTTTATTAAATAAAAAATAACAATTTTTTGGTGTTATTTTAATAAAGGAAAATAATTAGTAAAACAATTTAAAAAAATTAAAATAGAAAAGAAAAGAATGGGCATGTGTTGTGCCAGTCTGAGAGTGCACCATAGTCCTTCATTGTTTGAGGCGTTGGATCTGAATTATTGATACATCCAATGGCCAAATGGTGGTAGCACATGGTAGGGGTTTTGGATGATGATGCATTGAATCTGTAGAAACAAAGTAAGAAAACAAAATTTGCTGGGATGGTTAGTTGTATATATAATAACATAAATAAAATATAAAGGAAATAAAGTGTTCTTTCCCAAACGCGCGCGTGATTCAAATCACCCAATAGGATTCTGCCACCTAATTGTCTTCTTCCCCATAATTGTTGTTTTTGGCCACACTTTTACCTACGGTCGTTTCCTTCACTAAAGGCTATAGTGACGGATTTTGTTCGTAGCCATAAACCTGTAAAATTCAAAAAAACACAGCACAAGCAGAATAAATTCAAACCAAAGACATGGATCAACTGCAAATCATCTCCTGAGCACGATAGTACCCCTAATTTTGTCCAATTTTGCCTCTATATGGAATTGCCAATTTGGGACCTCAAAACCCTAACAATGGCATTGTGCCATTCCCGCACTTAAACATCAATCAAACCAATCAAAAACATTGCAAATATGATAGCAAGCATGGATATATGATCAAAACATGTTTATGATGGATAAATTATTGAAAACGAATCTTGAAAAAAGATGCAAATCGTGGCACTGTGAGACATGATTTCTGAAGGTTTTAAGGCTTGAGGATGATTGTAATGGCTTCAGTAAGTGTCCAGGAACGGATTGCTGGCCTTGGAATTGCTTTAATCAGTCTATGGAGGAATATGTGATCAGCATTTTTTTTTGACAAAACTTTGAGGTTGACTCCTTTGTTTTCACGACCAAGAACCCTTTTTTATGCTTTGGAAATGTTGGGTATATATGATATAATGATTTAGGTCAACAAAAATTGATCATATCTTTGCAAATTATGGAGATTTGATTTCATTCTTTGCCTTGTATGATTTATTTCTAAAATAGACCAAATTAAGATATTTTCCAATAAATTAGCTCTTGCACGATTTTTTTGATTTGCTAGCTGTTCATGGACTCATAATATGCTCATAAAATCAAATCTTTGATTTTATTTGATTATTCTACTATTTAAATTGATTTATTTTGATTTAAATGGATAAAAAATCAAAATAAATAATAAAAATAATAAAAATAATAAAATAATAGGTGGATAAGCTCAGGGGTTGTGGGTCATCTTAGGAACAAGTTTCAAACAAGAAAACATGGGCCCATTTGGAAAAAAAGTCATTTTGATCAATATTGACTTCATGCACATTTCCAAAAATTGGTCAATTTTGACAATACATATCTCCCTCAATTTTAACCCTAAGAGGGTGTTCTTGGACTTTTTAGAAAGCTTAGGATGTCCCCTAAACAACCCTTTTTGTTTCATCTCAATTGGGTCTTCCATGTTCATGTAATAATCTTTGATCCAAAAGGTGTTTTTTTTTAGTTTTCAAAAGGACCTATAATGCAAAAATTTATATCTTTTGATGAGTGCATATTTTGAGCTCGTGAGCTGAAGATGAATTGTAGGGAATTTCATCCTCTTAAAAATGAGCCTTGGATGGAAAATTTCTGATAAAGTATGAAGAAGTTATGCTTGGTAAAAGTTTGGTTGACTTTTCCTAAGAAACCCTAATTTAGCAACTTTTGGGTTTTGATGAATTTGGGGAATTCCTTGGGGTATCATGATTAACCCTTGATAAAATGATGAATATAACTTCAAAATGTTAATTTTGACCAAAAATCTTGAAGTTTGACTGTATGTGGGCCACAATTGACTTTTGACCTAGTATAGTTGATTTTCAGGCATCTGGGCAATTGACTAAGCAAACTTCTTGTGCAAGGCATGAAACTTGACATGGATGATCTTGAGAACATATTGGGACAATGAAGGCATTTGGGGCCTTTGTGATCCACACATCTTGATGAAAGTGGAAACCCTAATTTAAGACACACTGCCTTAGGAGAGAGTTTGTCTGGTCAACTCTTGAGCAAACTTGGGCAAATTGAGGATCTATAGGAGTATGTTTTGATTAAAATGAGAGGGAAAGCTTTGGGGTACAACAACTTCCCCTGTTCAATCTTATTAAACCTGGGGATGTAGATTGACTTGTTTGTGTTTCTTGATCTGAAGGTGGAAGATGATTGAACACTAGAGTGCCCAGAAATTTGCACTCGCATGAAGTGATACTTGATTTGTGATATCGGGAATGGGCTTATAGATGCCATTTGGAAGTTGCTAGAGAATTTTCAGAGATGGGCTTAAAGATGTCATCCAAGATGTGATGGAGTACCGTTGGAGATGGGCTTAAAGATGCCATCTAGAGGATGTTGATTTCCTGAGACATTCCTTCAATGAGAGTCCCTGCTCCTGTCGTTGAGGAGGAATCAGTTGAGGAATGTTGGTATCTATCTTGGGAGAAATAGAATTTTAGGAGCTTTAGTTGTCCGTTACTCTACTGGGGAATTAACTCCGGAGGTGAACTACATATCTGGTCAGTGTACAGGCTGCACCACGACTTACTGGGGAAATGAGAAACCAATCGGGTTTGATCAGGTCCAGGCCTTACAGTGTTGTGGACTGCTGTCTGGAGATAAGAGAAAAGAAACCTGGATGGTAAGGTTATGAGAAGGAACCCGGATAGTAGGGCTTAAGGGAAGGAACCTGGGTAAGGTTGTTTCGTGAGGAGTTTGGGTAAAACTACATCTGAACCGAGAAGGAACCTGGGCGAGGTTGCTTTGTGAGGAGTTTGGGTAAAACTTCATCTGAACTGAGAAGAAACCTGGGTAAGGTTGCTTTGTAAGGAGTTTGGGTAAAACTGCATCTGAACTGAGAAGGAACCTGGGCAAGGTTGCTTGTGATGAGTCTGTGTAGGGCTTTAGGAGGAACCTGGGTAGGGTTACTTCGGGATAAGTTCGTGTAAAACTTCGGCAGGAACCTGGGTAAGGTTACTTTGGGCTAAGTCTGTGTAAAACTTCAAGAGAAACCTGGGTAAGGTTACTTTGTGATAAGTTCGTGTAAAACTTTAGAGTGAACCGGGGTAAGGTTACTTTGAGATAAGTTTGTGTAAAACCTCAGGAGGAACCTGGGTAAGGTTACTTTGTGATAAGTTCGTGTAAGACTTCAGGAGGAACCTGGCTAAGGTTACTTTGTGATAAGTTTGTGTGAAACTTCAGAAGGAAATGTATGAGAAAGGACCCGTGTAATATTTTTCAGGATAAACCCGTGTGAAGCTGCATTTAGGTGAAACCCGTGTAAGATTGCTTCGTGACGAACCCGCGTAAAGCTGCATTTGATCGCGCAGATAATTACTCTGTCTAGTTTCAGGAGCTAATCTTGAACTTGCTGGAAGTTGTTGATGATAACCATTTTTCCTAAAAAGGTACATGATTAATCGTATATGATGTATGAAATGCATTGTATGATGATGTTCTCAAAATAAATGAGACTATGATATATGCAATGTGTATGCGCATGTCATGATATATGAACATGAAATGCTATTGTGACATATCTAAGTGGGAAAATACATCCCTGACCGCTGCTGAAGAGTAACGGGAATTGAGTTCCTGACCGTCATAGAAAAAGTGGTTCTTCTACTTCCGTTGGGGATGGTGAACCGGAGATTACTACGTTGGGGATTTTCCCCTTGCTTACGGATATTCTACCAAGGAGAGACTCTGCTTGAGAACAACTCTGCGGGGGGAATAACTCTGTTTGAGAGAGGAGATGCTTTGCTGGAAGATCTTGCCGATTCAGAGAGATAAACTCCGTTGGGGGATGAAATTTCGTAGCCAGAGGAATAAACTCTGTTAGGGATTGAGCTTTTGTATTCAGAGAAATAAACTCTGCTTGGAAGACAACTTTACGAACCGCTTACGATTATGAAATTCGACCGGGGAATATAGATGTTGATTCTCTGAAGGAACTTTGCTGGGGAACGTAGCTCCTGTTTGGGGAAGCCGATGTCAAAGCTTTAGTTGCCTCTACTCGGTGGGGAGTGTAGATGTCACAGGGTCGTATGCTGAGGATATGACAATGACTTTGCATCAGGACTTTTCTGCCCCTGTACCTGTTGGAGAAAGTGCCTGTGGAGACCTTGTGGTGCTTGGTAACTGCCGATAGGAATGATAAGTCTTCTACTGATAGGCAAGTGACTAGATTGAAGAAGTGAAAAACACAAGAAGGGGGGTTGAATTGTAAAACTGAAAATCAATTGCAATGAACACGATATTTGTATCCTGGTTCGTTTGATCTCAAACTACTCCAGTCCACCCGTCAAGGTGATTTCGCCTCTCTCCAACGAGGTCTTAATCCACTATATTCAACTGAATATTACAATCTGCTTTAACAATTGCTAAAGCCTTCTTGATGCAAAAAACAAACCGGTTTGTCAAGGAAACACTTTCTTACAAAGAATAGAAGTCTAGGTGTGTGAATGTTTTCTACAAAACTGTTTATCACAACTGTGATATTACACAACTTAAGCTTATTGAAACTAGATTGCTAAAGATAATTGAGTAATGAAATGAGGAGCTTTTTAGCAAACTGAGAATGAGAAGATGATGAATAGCTTTTAGGCGTGGAAATAGTTGTAGAGCATTAGCCAATTCAATCTTCATTGTCTTGTTTATATAGCACTGAAATTGTTGAACGTTGGAGCAATAATCTTGATTCAATGCCAATTACAAACTTTCCTTATTAAGCAGATCTTGTCTGGAATGATGTCGTTGGTAATAATTCCCCTTGAATGCACAGTACCGTTGCTACTTAAAGCGTGTTCTGGCTTTGGCTCATTCTGACTCTGCTTAAGTGCTGATGAACTGTTGTTGTCTTTATCAGAGTGTTGAGCACAGTTCTGTTCATCAAGCTTTAGCATACGCGTGAATTGTTCTTCTGATTCTGGTATTCTGATATAGCATCTTCTGATGCTGATGTTGATATCCAATATTCTGATGCTGATTAAGATGTACTTTTGCTGATACCTATCAGAGTTTCTGCAAAACAGAAGGTAATATTTTAGGTAGCAAATAGTTCTTATATGAATCACATATTAATATATCCTTTCATTTTGTTATCATCAAAACTTAAACTTAGGGTAGTAGATTCAAACTTTGTTCTAACAATCTCCCCCTTTTTGATGATGACAAAAACTAGATATTTTTAATTGAAAGTAACGTGAAAAAGTATCAGAGATAACCAAATGATAAGATGTATCAGAGTAAGAAGTTATCAAAGATAAGGGATAAAGAGATATCAGAGTTGGGAGATACTCCCCCTGAATTTATTACTTCCCTTTTTAATTCCAAGAGTTCTTCAGGATCAGATTTTTGTTGTCTTTCTTTGATCATCAGAATATCAGAGCTTTGACTATCAGAAGCTTTAGATCAGAATATCAGAGCAGAGCTTCAGATCAGAATATCAGAGCGTTATCAGAGCTTTGCTTTGGGTCAGAGTATCAGGGCTTTGGTCTTCAGTGAATCAGAGAGCATTCTTGTACCTGTAGACTTAAGCAAAAAACAGAAGAAAACATTCAAGTATATCAGAGTTAGAATGTTTGAGATTTTCTGTCTCAGTAATCCGTTATTGAAAAATATCATTCTTGTTCTCCCCCTTTTTGTCAGCAATCAAAAAGTGTAAGTGATGTGCTAAAACATTTAGATCAGAAAAACTTGTCATATTAAAATAGTCAGAGCTAGACAAAACAGTACAGAAGATATGCAAAGAAAACATGAAAATAGCATGAATGAAAATCTAAGGTTGAGGAGGGAGGCGTGTGAACAGAGTCTCCAGCATTGCCTTAATATGATCAGCAGTCTCATTCTGCTTGTGCACCATGCTGACTACTGTATCTATCTTGTTATCCTGCACATCCATCCTTTCCTTCATCTTCTGATCATTTTCATCCATCCTTTGCTGCAGACGGATATCATTCAGCTTCAGCTCTTCCAGAGTCTGCCTGTCCAAGGCAGCTTGAGAAACATCAGAAGCAGGGAGCTTCTGAGAGCTTTCTGCAACATCTTCAGCTTGACTGGCTTCAGCTTGAATTGCCTGATCTTCTTCTGGCTGCACTTGTGAAGTTGGACGCTTCTCAGACCATGGCTCACTATCCAGAAGGAGCACGTCTTCTTTCAGCAGCTGACTTCCAACTTCGTTCAGAAGCTTGCTGAAATTCTACTGTGCTTGCTCATAATTGATGTCTTGCAATTTTAGAGCTTCAGCACGTACCCAAATTCTGAATCGTGTCCAGAGCTGGTCAGAGGCAGCTGGATCAATCATTCTAGGACAGACTTGCTTCAGAGAAGCAATCCACTGCTGCAAACCTGTTTCAAAGTTCATAATGCCAGAGCCAACATCTGGCTGTTTTGGTTTTGGAATGGCTATTTTATTTTTCAGATCAGCAAGACGATCAAGGATTGTTAAATCTATGAAGGTCCTACTGGGGTCTTCTGTGGTTTGTTTGGGAGCTGTTTGTTTGGGAGATGGAGTGGGAGAATCAGAAATAATGATTGGACTGTTTGGGGTTTTGGGAGTGTTTGGAGGAGTGGTTTCTGGCGAGGATGGCAGCTGGGCCATTGTTACAGTTATTCCACATGGCAGCTGGATTGCCAGAGGTTGTGGTTCAGAGGATTGAGGAGAATGAGGTTCAGAAGGTGGAGGAGTTGGAGTTCAGAGTGATGAAACTCAGGTTGAGGTGATGGTTGAGGTGATGGTGGATGAATTTCTGGTTGAGGAGAGGGAGAAGGAATTGCTGGTTGTGGAGAAGGAGGAGGAATTTCTGGTTGTTCAGGAATATGTGGTTCTTCTCGAATGGGTGAGATAGGTTGTTCTGGTTGAGGAGAGTGAACAGTTTGTGGTTCAGAGTTTGGATTATTGGAGAGGTGATCAGAAGCATGTTGATCAATGTCAGACAGAACTTTGTCAAGTGCTGATGTTGTTGAAGTTGTTGGTTTGGTATGTTTGGTGTGGGGTCTTCTGAGTTTTAGTGCCTCGGAAGGGTCATCTTCTGGTTCGGTTTCATCTATTGTTGGGATGGGGATTGGGATTGCATGAGAAGCTGGAGTTGGGATTGATGTTGGAATAGCAGAAGAATTTAAAACAGAAGCAGCAGATAAATTACCTCTTTTCTTGGGTGTCTGCTGGGATGTTCCTTCTGAAGGGGCCTTCCTTTTCTTCGTCTTCTTCAGTGTAACTTCTGGTTGAGGTTGATGCAGATCTTTGATATTCAGCTTGGGATCTGATCCGTCAGCCTTGCACGCGTCCAAGTATCTGAGAACCACCACCGGTTTAGATTCTATCTCAGAAAATAAGGGAAAGTCACTCAGTGGGACTCTTTTGCTGGTGATATCAGCAATAGGAGTAACGCTGGGTTCCTTTCTGATATTCTCTATTAATTTCATTTTTCTTCAGATTCTTCGTGTTCAGAGGCTTGCCAACCGTTGGTTCAATGGTGCTTAACTCTTGAGCTTCTATCAGGTGCTCTATCAGCCTATTCTCAGTCAGAATATCTGATATTAACCTTCCAAAGGGTATCCAATCCCTCTTTGTTCTTTCTTCTTCCCTGGTTTCCTTCACGCTTGTTCTGAGGTGATTAAACAGAAGATGAGCCAAGTTGATTTTTACCTTCTGATTGATAAAATAGATCAGAAACTGCTGATCTATATTTATGTAATCAGGGGAACTTATTGGCTTCCTATGATTAAAGCACCCCAAAATGATCTTCGCTCAAACTCTGTGGTGATCCTTGAGGTCTCTGATTTTGCTGCTGGGCACCCTAAGGGTGAAAATCTGTTCTGCTATGACGCCAATGTCAGAGCATCTTTCAGCCATATCAATACAGCGGACGCCACCGCCACTGTAACCAATCAACTTTGCTATGTGATCCTCAGTGATCACAATCTTCTTTCCCATTATGTAGGAGGTGACTTGATGCGTTGAAGCAGTCGCATGAATCCAGAACTCCTTGACTAACATTGGGAATGTTGGTCCAACCAACCTGTCAAAATACCTCTCCCATTTCTATGCCCTAACTTCTTCTGTCAAGTCAAAACCATTCTCTTTCAGACTTCCAAAATCAATAATCAGTTCAGACAACACTTCAAGATTCTTCACTGGTGTAAGGAGTGTTCTGAATGGAACTTGGTACTGTTCAGAGGATGCTTTCTTCTGAGAACCTGCAGAAGCACTGCTGGAGGTTGCCATGTTCACACTTAGGGTTTTTCTAAGAAAACTGAGAAAAAGGGTTTAAGTTTGAAAGAGATGAACACAGAGAAAATGCAGAAAATATGTGAGAGATAATGAGAAACTGTAAAAGATTAATGTGAGAAGTTAACGTGCTTAAATAGGCTTCAGAATATTTTGAAAGTGTAAACGGTTTAAATAAAGAGAAATAAAATCATGATTACGTTTTAAAAGCATGATTACTGTCATTTAATGCTTGTGGATTTTGGGGGATTTGAGAAAGATACTTGAAACGGTTACCAGACATGTGTCTCAATGCACCCAATCAGCGTTTTGCCTTCTCAGAAGCGTGCACGCGTGTTCTGCTTCAGAGATTTGCTGATGATTGGATGACACTTGTTTGATTTAGTGATCAACACGTCTATCCTTGAGCTGAAACGCTCAGATCTTTAAGACTAGCATCTGATACAATCTGCATGTTCTTTCTTTCTGAAAAGAGATTGATGAGAAGTTCACAGTAAAACAGATACATTCTGAAGATAAATATATAGAATTAAAGCATTTTCACTCTGGGCAGATTTTTATGCTGAGATGTTTCAGAATGAAATTGAATCTATCTTCAGAAAGGGGTTTAGTGAAGATATCAGCCCATTGATGGTATGTATCTATAAATTTTAAGTTCAAAATACCTTTCTGAATATAGTCCCTAATGAAGTGATGTTTTATTTCTATATGCTTAGCTCTAGAATGTAAAATAGGATTCTTACTTAAGCAAATAGCAGAAGTATTGTCACAGAGTATAGGAATGTTACTCTCAAAAATCTGGAAGTCTTCAAGCTGACTTTTCATCCAGAGCATTTGTGTGCTACATCCTACTGCTGTTATGTACTCAGCTTCTGCTGTTGATAGCGCAATTGTGGATTGCCTTTTGCTGGACCAAGAGATCAGATTTTCTCCCAGAAACTGGCAGCTTCCAGAAGTACTTTTACGCTCTACTCTGTCTCCAGTAAAGTCAGCATCGCAGTAGCCTACTAAACTGTAATCACTATATTTTCTATAAAATAAACCCAGATTAGTAGTACCTTTCAGATACTTGAAAATTCGCTTAACAGCTGTTAAGTGAGATTCTCTAGGATCTGATTGGAATCTAGCACAAATACATACGCTGAATAATATATCAGGTCTTGAAGCTGTCAGATACAGGAGAGAACCAATCATACCTCTGTAGACTTTCTGTTCTACCTTTTTGCTTACCTCTTCTCTTTCCATAATGCACGTGGGATGCATTGGAATCTTTGATGGCTTACATTCTAAGAGGTCAAATTTCTTCAGAAGATCTCTGATATATTTGCTCTGATGAATGTAAGTTCCCTCTGGAGTTTGATTGATCTGAATTCCTAGAAAGAATTTCAGTTCCCCCATGAGGCTCATCTCAAATTTTGTCTGCATACACTTAGAAAATTTTCTTCCAAGAGAAGGATTAGTAGATCCAAAAATAATATCATCAACATAAATTTGACAGACTAAGATGTCATTCTTAACTGACTTACAGAATAAGGTAGTGTCCACCTTCCCTCTGGTGAATTCATTTTCTAGCAGAAAGTTACTTAGTCTTTCGTACCAAGCTCTGGGAGCTTGTTTCAGACCATATAGTGACTTCTTTAGTTTGAAAACATGTTCTGGATGTTTTGTATTTTCAAAACCAGGGGGTTGGTGCACATAAACCTCTTCTTCTATATAACCATTTAAGAATGCACTTTTGACATCCATCTGATACAGAGTGATGCCTCTATTAACAACAAATGAAATTAAAAGTCTGATAGATTCTAACCTGGCGACTGGAGCAAACGTTTCTGTATAGTCTATCCCCTCTTGCTGACTATAACCTTGAGCAACCAGTCGTGCTTTGTTTCTGATGACTTTACCTTGTTCATTTAGCTTGTTTCTGAACACCCATCTTGTTCCAATGACGTTGAATCCTTTTGGTCTGGGAACAAGATCCCATACGTCATTTCTGGTGAATTGATTCAGCTCTTCTTGCATTTCCAGAATCCAGTCGTTATCCAGAAGTGCTTCATCAATAGAAGAAGGTTCAATCAGAGACACAAGTCCCATGAGAGTTTCTTCAGAGTTTCTGAAGCTTTCTCTTGTTCTGATTGGATCTTCCTTTCTTCCTAAGATAGTTTCTTCTGGGTGATCCAAGCTGCTTCTGGGTAATCTCTTCTGAGGTTGATCAGCAACTGTCGTAGGATTGCTAGCAGTGCTCCTTTCAGACGTTGAAGGAGTGTCTGTGTTGAGAGCTTCTGATGACTTGTCTTCAGAACCTGTAAATTCAATTTCCATACCTGCAAAAACTTCATTCTGCTTTGACTTTTCAGAGTCAAGCTTATCATCAAAACGAACACTGATTGATTCTTCCACAATCTGTGTTTCTGTATTGTATACTTTGTACCCTCTTGAGCGTTCAGAGTATCCTAACATAATACACTTTTGTGCTTTAGAGTCAAACTTGTTCAAATAATTCTTTGTATTTAACATAAAACAGGTACATCCAAATGGATGAAAATATGAAATGTTGGGCTTTCTGTTCTTCCACAATTCATATGGAGTCTTTTCCAGAATAGGTCTTATTGAGATTCTATTCTGAATGTAGCACGCTGTGTTTATTGCCTCTGCCCAGAAGATCTTAGCAACGTTTGTCTCATTGATCATGGTTCTGGCCATTTCTTGCAATGTTCTGTTCTTTCGTTCTACAACTCCATTTTGTTGGGGAGTTCTAGGACAAGAGAAATCATGCAGAATGCCTTTGTCATTAAAGAATGACTCAAAATCTTTGTTTTCAAATTCTCCACCATGATCACTTCTGACTTTAACGATTCTAAGATCCTTTTCATTCTGAACTTGGTTACAGAAGGTAACAAACACAGAGTGTGACTCGTCCTTGTGTCTTAAGAACTTTACCCATGTCCATCTCCTATAGTCATCTACGATTACTAACCCATACTTCTTGCCACTGACTGAAGCAGTTTTAACTGGTCCAAATAAGTCAATGTGCAGAAGTTCTAATGGCTTAGAGGTAGAAACAACATTTTTAGATTTAAAAGAAGGTTTTGTAAACTTGCCTTTCTGACATGCTTCACACAGAGCATCTGAATTGAACTTCAAATTAGGAAGTCCTCTGACCAGATTGAGTTTGTTAATCTGAGATATTCTTCTCATACTAACATGCCCCAATCTTCTGTGCCAGATCCACTGCTCGTTGTTAACAGACAGAAGGCACTTTACATTCTGACTTTTCAGTTCAGAAAGTTTGATTTTGTAAATGTTGTTTTTCCTCTTTCCATTAAACAGGATAGTCCCATCTTTCTGACTAACAGCTTTACATGATTTTTGATTAAAGATTATATCATAATCGTTATCACTTAATTTACTTATGGATAACAAATTATACATTAATCCATCTACTAGCTGAACATTATTAATAGAGGGAAGATTTCCATTACCTACAGTTCCAGAGCCAATTATATTTCCCCTCTGATTGCCTCCAAAGCCAACGTGGCCTCCAGGCTTAAGTTCCAGGCTTTGGAACATATGCCTTCTTCCCGTCATGTGTCGCGAGCAGCCAGAGTCCAGGTACCATGACTGGTGTTTCTGATTTGCTGCTAAAGATATCTGCAACATGTATTATTTTATCCTTAGGTACCCAGATTTTCTTGGGTCCTGATTTGTTAGATTTACCAAAACTCTGGTTGAATTTTGGTTTCACAGAATACTTACTGCTAGTGTATTTAATATCATGTGTGTGACCATACACAAAATGTGAATTCAGAGGAGTGTGTTTAATGGTTAAATCCATGACATTCTTTGGTGTAGGAACCTTACCTTGGTATCCTATTCCCTTCCTGCCGTTTCTGCTAACTCCATAGATCATTGAAGCCATTTTGCTTCTATCTATGCTTTTAGCAAGGAACTTCTGGAAACTGTGATCATACTCCTTGATGATCTCATCAGCGTTGCTGAGAGTTTCAGAAATTGGTTCCTTCTGAGAGTTTTGTAAATTATTTTCTAATTTTGAAATTTTATTTCTCAGCTCAGAATTCTCCAATTTAAGACTCTCAGACTTATCAGAGTCAGATTCAAGATTCCTTTTCAGGTTTCTGAATTTAACTCTAATCTGCTGGTACCTTTCCAGGATTTCATTAAGGCTTTCAGCAAGTTCAGCCTTGGTAAAATTAACTACAAAGTCAAGAAATACCTCTTCTGTGTCTGATTCTGAGTCTGATTCAGAAGCTTCACTATCTTCTGAAATGTTAGCCATGAGAGCTATGTTGGCTCTCTCATCATCTGATTCTGAGTCAGCTTCAGACGAGTCAGAGTCATCCCATGTGGCCATGAGACTTTTCTTCTTTTCTCTTCCAAACTTCTTTTTGGGCTTTTCCCTCTGAAGCTTTGGGCAGTCACTCTTGTAGTGTCCTTGCTCATTGCACTCATAGCAGATGATGTCCTTGGTGTTTGGCTTTCTGCTTCCTGAGGAGCCTTCAGATCTTCTGTATCCAGAGGAAGAGTCTGTCCTTCTGTATCTGGAAGAAGACTCGTTCTGATCAGATCTTCTGGGATTCCTGAACTTCCTTTGCCTCTGCTTCCACAGTTGATTCACTCTTCTGGAGAGGAGGGAGAGTTCGTCTTCTTCTGATGAGGATCCATCAGATGTTTCTTCAACTGCCTGCAAAACTTTAGACTCAGATTTTTTGTTAGATTTTAATGCTAAAGGCTTACCTTGCTTCTGGGGTTCATCAGCTTCTAGCTCTATCTCATGACTTCTGAGGGAGCTAATAAGTTCCTCCAGAGAAATTTTATTGAGATCTTTTGCTAGCTTCAGAGCTGTAACCATTGGCCTCCACTGCTTTGGTAAGCTTCTGATGATTTTCTTGACGTGATCAGCAATAGAGTAACCTTTGTCCAGAACCTTGAGACCAGCTACCAGAATCTGGAATCTTGAGAACATTGTTTCAATGGATTCACTTTCTTACATTTTGAATGCCTCATACTTATGAATGAGCGCCAGAGCTTTAGTTTCTTTGACCTGAACGTTGCCCTCATGCGTCATTCTGAGTGAGTCAAACATGTTCTTTGTTGTGTCTCTGTTGGAGATCTTTTCATATTCAGCATACGAGATGGCGCTGAGAAGGATGGTTCTGGCCTTGTGGTGATTCTTGAAGTCACGCTTTTGTTGGTCAGACATTGTTTTCCTATCAATCTTCTGACCGCTTGCATTCACAGGGTACGTGTATCCATCTGTCACCATGTCCCACAGATCAGCATCATGTGCCAGAAAGAAGCTTTCAATTCTGTCTTTTCAGTAATCAAAATTTTCTCCATCAAAGACTGGAGGTTTGCCGCTGAATCTGTCTCTGTCCTCATGGTTGTCATTGCTGGTGTGAGAATAAGTTCCTGCCATTGTGTTTTTCTGACGCTGGATCTTGTACTGACACGGTTAAGTGTTTTAGCTCAGAACCAGGCGCTCTGATACCAATTGAAGAAGTGAAAAACACAAGAAGGGGGGTTGAATTGTAAAACTGAAAATCAATTGCAATGAACACGATATTTTTATCCTGGTTCGTTTGATCTCAAACTACTCCAGTCCACCCGTCAAGGTGATTTCGCCTCTCTCCAACGAGGTCTTAATCCACTATATTCAACTGAATATTACAATCTGCTTTAACAACTGCTAAAGCCTTCTTGATGCAAACCACAAACCGGTTTGTCAAGGAAACACTTTCTTACAAAGAATAGAAGTCTAGGTGTGTGAATGTTTTCTACAAAACTGTTTATCACAACTGTGATATTACACAACTTAAGCTTATTGAAACTAGATTGCTAAAGATAATTGAGTAATGAAATGAGGAGCTTTTTAGAAAACTGAGAATGAGAAGATGATGAATAGATTTTAGGCATGGAAATAGTTGTAGAGCATTAGCAATTCAATCTTCATTGTCTTGTTTATATAACACTGAAATTGTTGAACATTGGAGCAATAATCTTGATTCAATGCCAATTACAAACTTTCCTTATTAAGCAGATCTTGTCTGGAATGATGTCGTTGGTAATAATTCGCCTTGAATGCACAATACCGTTGCTACTTAAAGCGTGTTCTGGCTTTGGCTCATTCTGACTCTACTTAAGTGTTGATGAACTGTTGTTGTCTTTATCAGAGTGTTGAGCGCAGTTCTGTTCATCAAGCTTCAGCATACGCGTGAATTGTTCTTCTGATTCTGGTATTCTGATATAGCATCTTCTGATGTTGATGTTGATATCCAATATTCTGATGCTGATTAAGATGTACTTTTGCTGATACCTATCAGAGTTTCTGCAAAACAGAAGGTAATATTTTAGGTAGCAAATAGTTCTTATATGAATCACATAATTAATATATCCTTTCATTTTGTTATCATCAAAACTTAAACTTAGGGTAGTAGATTCAAACTTTGTTCTAACATAGATGACGGGACATAGTTGTACGCTTTAATCCCTAACTTTTTCCTGGACTGTCTTTTCAGATTTTCAGTCCATCGGGATACCCCTTTTTTTGCCCAAGCCGCCCTTTTCAAGTTTTCGACTTGCCGGATGTACATAACTTTTTTGTTTTTATCCCTAATTTTTGCCCGAACCCTTTTGATTCACCGGGATGCCCTTATTTTTGCCTAGGCCAGTCAACCTAGCGGGTCTTTGTTCATGCGTAGTATTTTCCGACTATGTCCATGTTCACCGGGTACGGAGAATTGCCACTGTCCATAGTAGTAAGTGTTGCCACACTACCAGAAGATGTTTGTTTGATTGTACAGGATTTGTTGCTGGAATTCATGCCCAATGCCCCAAGGGATTCAGATGGAGATCTTCCCCTGGCTATTTAACATCTTTGAGAGATTCCTTGAATCTTGACTTGACTGCCCTAGATGATGGCCAATGATCATGCTGTGCCCCTTGGTTGGAGGTGTTTTTCCACTTGAGGTGGTCCTTTTTATTGAGAAGGTTTTTTGTTCACTAGATATTCGTTATGCAAATTTCTCTGCTATTGAACAAATAGTCATATGCAAACAATATTATTTTAAGAATGCAAAGCTTATGTCTGTCTTGAAGTTTGAAAATTCATTTTTTTGTAAAACAAGTTTTTTTTTTGTAAAAGTGTGATGTCAACTCAGGATTTATAGCAAGCCTTATGGGAGTTAGGATACCTTTTGTAACAATATGCTTTTGAACTAACCCATGCTTCAGCTAGGACTTTTAAGGGTTATAACGTGGCCTGGTTCACGGTTTAAGAAACAAAGGATAAAGGCTCAAAATTTATTTGTACCCACCCGTTCTTCGTGATGTCCTTCAGTCTTATGCTTAGCTAATTGCGCGTTTAGAATTCTAGTTGAGTACTGGAGTATTGTCCTTGATGTTCCGGTGATGGTTTGGATAGTTAAAGTTTGTTTTGAATAGGAAGTCATTTTTGTAACCTTCTTTCTGTTGAGGATTTGTAGGACCTCTTTCTTTTTTATTTTACAATCCCTATCTTTTGCTTGAACTGTTTCTTTTTGTGATTACAGTCAGTGGGATGCCCCAGTTTTTTCTTAAGTCTCCTTCATAGGTTTTGACTTAATGGGCTTTTATTTCGAGAGATAATGACTGTTTGTCTTGACGATTATAGGGAACCATCACCGTCTTTTGTTTTGGAAGGACGTCTTTGATGCCCTTCATTGTGCACCTGGATTAACTGAGAAAACTACCCTGCCCCAGGTTGTGATTAAGGGTTTTAAATTGTGTGAAAGAAAAACTCCTACTTCTTTGGCTTAAAGGGGGTTGACTAGGGATTATCTTCCTTATAACTCCACTGTTTGGGATTTGAAACATCGCCTGTACATTGTCAGCGGGGTCTGTTTAAAAGCATACTGTAGAGACTGTGGTATCATTTTCGTCATCCTCCCTCTAAAGGCTTACAGTTTTTTAGTCGAGAGTTGAATATCACGAAAAGGAAATATAAAGAAATTTAAGCATAATGGAAACAAATTAGTTCAAGACAGACATGTGTAATGCATTAATGAAATAATTAAGTTTGACATGACAATAATTGTTCGAATAAGCAAAGAAAATACAACTTCAGAATTCAAATGAAAAAAAATGCTTTCAATCCTAGTCGTGTTTTGGCAAGGGAGCAGTGATCACATTGGGAGTCTCAGGAGGGTCGAATTCGATCTCCTTGGCATCAATCATATTCTGAATCTTGTATTTCAGTGCCCAACAATCGTTAGTATCGTGCCCCAGGCTACCAGAATGATAAGCACACCTTGCATCTGGGTTGTAGTTAGGAGAAGAAGTCTTAGGGTTCAGATGAGGGTTTATCACCGTAATCAGATTCATCTTCAACATGTGTTGCAATGCTTGTGACAATGACATGTTGATTTGGGTGAATATCCTTGGAGGTCTTTCCACCCTTGGCTGATTGTTTCGTTGTTTTGGTCGTTGTGTGCATGTCAAATTAGAGATCAAAACTGCCCCTACAGATTGGTGGTAGTCTGCCTTGCTACGCCCCTTCTGACCATGCACAGCATTGGCTTCCCTCTTGCCACCAAATGACTTCTTCTCCGTACTCGAAGAGGTATTTTTCTAGATCTTACCACTCCGAATCCTAGGTTCTACTCTTTCTCCAGACAGAATCAGCTCGATGAAACCCGCTGACGAGCTGCCGATCAAATGATTAAAAAATGGACCAGATAGCGTCCCCAGAAACATATCAACCAACTCCCTATCAGAAAATAGGGGTTGAACTCTTCCAACCAAGTCTCTCCACTTCTGGGCATAGTCTTTAAAGCCTTCACTTGCCCCCATGGACATAATCTGGAGTTTAGTACGAGTAGGAGCCAGGTCGGCGTTGTATTGATACTGCTTATAGAATGCAACAACCAGATCTTCCCAATTTTGGACATTGGCTCTCTCCAGTTGATAGAACCATTCAAGCTGAGTCCCTGACAGACTATCTTTAAAGAAATGAACCCACAAATTTCTATCAGCGGTGTGGGGCTGGATCTTTCTGACATAAGAGCGAAGATGGAGTTTTTGGCAGGACGCCCCATCATACTTTGCAAAAATTGGAGCTTTAAACTTCTGCGGGATGACCACTCCCGACACCAATCCCAATTCTTCGAAATCCAACCCAGGTATCCTCTGGACTTCCATGGAACTCAAACGATCTTCCAACTGTTTGTATCTATTATCAGTAGGAGGATACTGCTCATCATTGTAGTCGGTATCATTGTCAGAAACTTCAGGACTGGGATCTTTCTCCCTTATCTCTTCTTCTTGATTCTCCCCTTCCTTAGATGAAGAGGTCAGATCGACTTGTTGCTTCAACGTCCCTCTAAACCTTCTGCCTATATTCAGAATACCGTCATCCTTCTTCTTTTTCTTTTTCTCTTTCAGGATGAGGGTTTTCAGATCCTCCTGCCCTTTTGCCAGATTTATGAACATTTGTCGGAACTGGGCGTTTTGTGCCTAAAGGTCCTTGATGCTTTGTTTGGAAGACATTTTTGCTGAAATAAACAGCGAAGAAGATGAGAAACCTATAATGGTACCTGTAATGATGTGTATGATATGCATGCAATGTTTTCAAGGATCTCGCAGGGTAAACAAGAAACTGTTAGAATTTGATTGCAACTTAATTGAAGAAACTTCGTGTCATTGGGAGTCCTTCTTCAAGAGTCAAGCTCACCATATCGAGTGGGTCATAGCCCCTGACTCAAGATCCTCTGACAACATTGACTAGAGGAAAATAAATCCCCTTGCCCCTTGCTAGACGTCTGGTTCGCCATGACCTACATCACAGACCCTTGAGATCCTTGAAATGGTTAGTATGATATGCCATGTTTATGATGTCATGATGTCATGATTATATTGACAAATCACAGGTATAACAAGCACAAACAAATCACACCAAGTTCTTACGTTTAAGGCTTGCCTGAGTTTAAGGTAGTACCCTCTTGAAGTTGGATTGGTTCAACCTGTCCTATAAATAGTAACCGGGTTCTAAGGGATCTCAATATCACTAACCATCCTTTATCGGGCATTATCTCAATATCCCGAAAGTTTGATCTCAATGAGTGTAGCATCGATTATCAACCAATCATCAGCTTTATACCGAGGCCGTCTATCTCACTACTTTCTAATGGCCAAGTTTGTTCAACTAAGGTTCTTAGGTCCGTTAGTGCTTCACGACACCACACGGAGGCCCCATATTCTCCTTGTTTCCCCATGAAGGATACCGGTACCAACCAAAGTTCCACACCAACACAGCCATCGCTTAAACCATATCGGTCTATGCCGCACAGTCTCCACGATCTATTGTTGTTTACCTAAAAAATACCCCCAGATCCGGGTGTAGGATCTATAGTAACCCAAACAAAACCCTTTAAGAATAAAGCAAACAAGAAAGAAAGCAATTTGAAATGACCTAGATCCTAAGGTAAACCCCACTTTATTTTACGCCCCAACAGAGTCGCCAGTTCTATGATACGGTAGCAGAACCGACTATTAATACTGGTTTGCGTTTTTCGTTCGCAAAATGTCGCAGTAAGCAAGAGTCGCCACCGACTTTTATGTTATCCAATCATGGAAAAGGAAAAAGAACAGAAAAAAAACCTTTTTTCGAGATTTCTGAGTACGGGGGGGTAGATTATAGAAAGGGAAGGTGTTAGCACCCTTTCTATCCGTGGTTTTCCACGGGCTCTTAGGTACTTGCTAATTTTGAAATTTCTTGTGTGTGCTTTGTTTTGAAAATGTTTTACTTCATGATAACCCTTGTATCAGTCCTCAAGAGTGTGACGAAGTTGTTTTTGAAAACTATTTTGAAAGTTTTTGTGTAAAAGAGTTTATTGAGCAAGTTCTTAAGATTCTACCTACTCGAAAAAAAGTCTGTTCGTTTTCCTTTTAGACAATGCTATCCCATTATTGAGAAATAGGTAGCATCATCGTTGGAGTTTTTTAGGGACATTCGAAGGGATGAAATGGTCTCTGAAGGCAACAAGTAAGGATACCTTATCATTTTGAATGGACCGTCATCATATATTCGTAGGCAACATCGAGGGACCGGATCATTTCTCGTAGGCAATTCAAGGGACATTAAGGGACTATGATCTTTATGATGACTTTTTAGGTTGAGGGTCTTTGCTAAGATATCCCTACGTTCGAGGGACATGACCATTGTTTTCCGAGGCAACCAAGTGGGGAGTACCCTAGGAGTGAGCATATGCGAGTGTAATTTTCAGTTAATTTATCTTTGCATATTTAGGGTTTTCTACCGTATTAATTTTCAGTTTGTCTTTCCATACAATCCTATTAACATACATCTAAGCAGTTTATAGTTTACGGAATTAAAAGCAAGAAAGTTTAAAGTCCTAGCTATTACAAGGCTTTTGCAGATACATAATTATTTTGGACTGAAAATAAAAAGGCGGAATTTAAACCCTAATTACTATTACAACCTCGAAACAGTTACAATAATAATAAAAGGAAATTAAAAAATGCGCGCGGCGAATTAAATGCGAGAATAATTTAGGAAACCTAAAAAATCTAATTGAAAAAAGATTTAGGTTAGTTTTTTTTAGAAAAATTAATTAGGTTGTGTACAAATTAAAACCCTAATTTCTAATTAATTTAAATTATAAAAAAGGAATTAAATTTTCCCAAAATTAAATTAAACTAATTAATTAAGGAAATAAAATATTTTTTATGAAAAAAAATGATTTTTATGTTTTTTTTATGATTTTTTTATTATATAAAAAATAACGGTTTTTTGGTGTTATTTTAATAAAGGAAAATAATTAGTAAAACAATTTAAAAAAATTAAAATAGAAAAGAAAAGAATGGTCCTGTGTTGTGCCAGCCTGAGAGTGCACTTAGTCCTTCATTGTTTGAGGCGTTGGATCTGAATTATTGATACATCCAATGGCCAGATGGTGGTAGTGCATGGTAGGCGTTTTGGATGATGATGCATTGAATCTGTAGAAACAAAGTAAGAAAACAAAATTTGCTGGGATGGTTAGTTGTATATATAATAACATAAATAAAATATAAAGGAAATAAAGTGGTCTTTCCCAAACGCGCGCGTGATTCAAATCACTCAGTAGGATTCTGCCACCTAATTGTCTACTTCCCCATAACTGTTGTTTTTGGCCACACTTTTACCTATATTCGTTTCCGTTACTAAAGGCTATAGTGACGGATTTTGTTCGTAGCCATAAACCTGTAAAATTAAAAAAAAAACACAGCACAAGCAGAATAAATTCAAACCAAAGACATGGATCAACTGCAAATCATCTCCTGAGCACGATAGTACCCCTAATTTTTTCCAATTTTTCCTCTATATGGAATTCCCAATTTGGGACCTCAAAACCCTAACAATGACATCGTGCCACTCCTGCACTTAAACTTCAATCAAACCAATCAAAAACATTGCAAATATGATAGGAAGCATGGATATATGATCAAAACATGTTTATGATGGATAAATTATTGAAAACGAATCTTGAAAAAAGATGCAAACTGTGGCACTGTAAGGCGTGATTTCTGAAGGTTTTAAGGCTTGAGGATGATCGGAATGGCTTCAGAAAATGTCCAGGAACGGATTGCTGGCCTTGGAATTGCTTGAATCAGTCTATGGAGGAATATGTGATCAGCACTTTTTTTGACAAAAATTTGAGGTTGACTCCTTTGTTTTCATGACCAAGAACCCTTTTTTATGCTTTGGAAGTGTTTGGTATATATGATAGAATGATTTAGGTCAACAAAAACTGATCATATCTTTGCAAATTATGGAGATTTGATTTCATTCTTTGCCTTGTATGATTTGTTTCCAAAATAGACCAAATTAGGATATTTTCCAATCAATTAGCTCTTGCACGAATTTTTTGATTTTCTAGCTTTTCATGGACTCATAATATGCTCATAAAATCAAATCTTTGATTTTATTTGATTATTCTACTATTTAAATTGATTTATTTTGATTTAAATGGATAAAAAATAAAAATAAATAATAAAAATAGTAAAATAATACGTACATAAGCTCAGGGGGCATAGGCCACCTTAGGAACAAGTTTCAAACAAGAAAGCATGGGCCCATTTGGGAAAAAAAAGTCATTTTGATCAATATTGACTTCATGCACATTTCCAAAAATTGGTCAATTTTGACAATACATATCTCCCTCAGTTTTAACCCTAAGAGGGTGTTCTCTGACTTTTTAGAAAGCTTATGATGTCCCCAAAAAAACAACCCTTTTGGTTTCATCTCAATTGGGTCTTCCATGTCCATGTAAGAATCTTTGACCCAAAAGGTGTTTTTGTTGACTTTTCAAAAGGACCTATAATGTAAAAATTCATTTCTTTTGATGAGTGCATATTTTGAGCTTGTGGGATGAAGATGAATTGTAGGGAATTTCATCCTCTTCAAAATGAGCCTTGTATGGAAATTTTATGATAAAGTATGAAGAAGTTATGTTTGGTCAAAATTTGGTTGACTTTTCTTGAGAAACCCTAATTTAGCAACTTTTGGGTTTTGATGAAGTTGGGGCATTCCTTGGGGAATCATGATCAAACCTTGATCAAATGATGAATATTACTTCAAAATATTGATTTTGACCAAAAATATTAAAGTTTGACTGTATGTGGACCACAGTTGACTTTTGACCTAGTACAGTTGATTTTCAGGCATCTGGGCAATTGACTGAGCAAACTTCTTGTGCAAGGCATGAAAATTGACATGGATGATATTGAGAAAATATTGGGGCAATGGAAGGAATTTGGGGCCTTTGTGATTCACACGTCTTGATGAAAGTGGAAATCCTAATTTGAGACACATTGCCTTAGGAGAGAGTTTGTCTGGTCAACTCTTGGGCAAACTTGAGCAAATTGAGGATCTCTAGGAGTATGTTTTGAGTAAAATGAGAGGGAAAATGTTGGGGTACAACAGACATATCTGCTATTTTCAGGCGTGTAGCTTTGGTAGCAAGCTATTGTGTTGAGGGTTTGATTTATTTTCAAACCTAGGTTAACCTGTTGCACCTAGAGTATGGTGTGTTTGTAAGAACAGGATTTGGTTCTACAAAATTGTCTCTGAGTTTTGATGATAACAAATGAGTATGTTTGTATGAAAAATTTTGATACTCTAATGTTTGTTATTGTTGAGTACTTAACAAACAATTTATGATTCTGACAAATGGCGTGACCAAGACATTAAAAGAGAATTGATTCCGCTTCTACGCTACACAAGTTCTGTTGAATAGTAGCAAGACACTCTAGAAGTCTCTGAAGTGTAATCTATAATTATTGTCTAAAGAAACCAGTTAGAAGATCTGAAGAAAGAGGTTTCTACTTACGTCCAGATGCTAAAGACTCAAGCTTCTAAAAACAACGTGTTCCAAAGAAACAAAGTTAGAAGATTTGAAGACAAAGTTTCTACTGAAGTCCAGATGTTGAAGGCTTGTGTTTCTAATAACAAGGTTCTAAAGATAAGGGTTTTGAAAACCAAGTTCTGAAGACTCTAAAAGACAGAAGGTCTAAAGATTCTAAAGACTTGAAGTTCTAAAGAACCAAGGTTCCAAGAAAAGGTTCTCACAACCAAGTGTTGAAGACTCTAAAGACGTTGTTCTTAAGACTCTAAAGACTTCAAGTTTTGATGACTTAATGTTATGTTCTTGCTTCTAAACTCATGCTCGTAGAAGCCTTTGAAGTGAAGAAGGAAAGAAGATAACGTTAACGTGGTACAAATAGTACATGGTACAATCAACGTTTCATTCAACTAGCATGAAAGGACGGACGCGTCGCACGATCTTGTCCCCCACGTTACTATTCAAGCTGCCAATGTTTTTGGAAATCCCAAGAGTATCCCTCAATGGATATATTATTTTATTGTCTATATAAAGGCTTGAAGACTAAGAGAGAAAGCTGCCAATTAACTGAATAATCACGCGCAAATGTTGTTTATAGCTTTCACATTCTTAAGTCACTATTCATAAAATAGTTTACATATTCAGCTTTTTAGAAGCAATATCCTTGTAAGCAAAACTTGTATTCAAACAGTTGTTTGATTTTCCTTAAGGGATCGGGTAGGTTTGTATTCTTAAGAAGTCTAGAGCTTGCGAGTTTTAGAAGTTGTTAATCACTTGCGGGTAGCTTGTGCATTGTAATAATCAGGTTGACTATTTTTCGATATTCCTTAAGGGATTGTGTAGGTTTGAATCCTTAAGAAGTCTAGGGCTTGCAAGTCTTAGAAGTTGTTAGTCACTTGCAGGTATCTTGTGTAAATTTTAATCAGTTTGGTTGTAGTGAATTATGTCCTCGATTGAGTGAGGAGAAATCACCTTGGCAGGTGGACTAGACTAGCTTGATAATTTTCAAGTGAACTAGTATAAACATTGTTGTACCCCAAAATTTTCCCTCTCATTTCTCAATAAATCTCTCACAAGATCTCCTTTGGTTCAAGACTGCACAAGGGTTGATCAGCTCAAGACACCTCCTCAAGCACCGATGACTGAAAATTAGGGTTTGGGATTGCACAAGGAAAAATATGCTTTTAATTCCCCACATGACTTTCATGGATCATTTTTTACTCTCAAGTTTGCTCGTGTCAAGTTTCAAGTCTTGGATCACATTTTTGCTCAATCAATTGATCAGTTGACCTAAAATTAATTGTATTGGAGAAAAAGTCAACTTTGGTCAATTTACAGTCAAACTTCATAATTTTTTATCCATATCAACATTATGAACTCATATATGTCATTTGATCAACTTTGTTATACGACTGTACAACTGAGTTGTTGATGAGATGATGTTAATGAGATTATGTTTGATGATTTATGATGATAAATTATATTGATGAATGATGTTGATGAAAATATGTTGAGATGCTTTTAAGATGTAGGCTTTTGGCCAATGATGATGTTGTATTGATATGTTGTCACTTATGCTGTTGTCATTACATTCATGATTGTGTCGCATACATTGCATTCTGAGATGGAGCTTATGCATGTTGAGATGGCCTGTATTGGCGAATATTGAGATGAAAGCTTATGCCTTGTTGATGCCTCTATTAATTGGCAATTTTTGAGATGGGGGTTCTGCTCCAATGGTACCACATGCATTTGCATAGTATTGAGTCGCATTATTTGATTTCATAAAGAGGTTATGCATTGAAGTGGTATATGTGTATATTGGTGATATTCCGTTACGGCGTTTGCTGTTTGTAATATGAGAAGTGGTGATGTTATGTGATCTAATTTAATATATTAATTATCATACGCTTTATTATATTGTTATATATCTCACCCCTTTTGTTTGAATGTTACCCTCATGTTGGTAACATGCAGGTAATCGAGAGTGAAGGTTGTATACCTTCTGTAGTTTGAGTCAGTGTCATTGCTCTGATATGTAACACTCGGGGGGGATGAACGCTTGTTGCTTTTGATTGTTGATTATTCAATTGTTGAACTTTCATTTTCTTATTAATTAAATATGTGTTGTTTCGAAGTTGTTGTAACGATGATAAAGATGTTATTAAGAATTCTACTGCGTAGATGTTTAAATTGTTGAATTAAGAGATTTAATTATTATGATGATGGTTCATCCGAATTTTAAAGTGTTATGTATCCACGATGAATGCAATGTGTTTGGAAAGTTGAATTTGTGGCATCCTAATTCGTTTGCATGAATAATTTTATAAATCTGATTTATTTATATAATTGTTGGGTAGAATTGGGGTGTTACAGCAAGGGTGTTAATACTGTTGAAGATACAATTTTCATTGACTTTGTTGAAGACTTGACTACTCCTTTGAACATCATCAAAAAGAACCCGTTAAAAGCCGAGATTTTCCCTGGCTGTGTAAATGACTATGTTTGTTGTGCCAAATAACCTAATGGATGTGAAGGGCTGAAGAAAGGCATTCAACGCCTGATGGATAGCCACAAAATTCTATTTAAGAAGACCCCGCTTGCCAAAAGTTTGACTAATAAATGTGAAGATCTCTCCATTATCACCATCTCAAACAAGCCTATTAGGATCTCCTCCAAAGGTCCTATTAGGATTTCAAATGAACCAACTATTGCTCCCTTAATAATTACCAATCCCAGACCAATTCCCTACTCTTCAAACAAGGCAGTGCCATGGAACTATGGTGTTGAGGTATTCTACCATGGGATAAAACAAGACGCCTGGATTGAAGAAGACAAAGATGATGATGTTGGCAACATAACTGGCGCAAGTAAGGTAACTCGGACTGGGAGAATCTTTTTACCCAACATCGCACCGCCAGTTGTTACAAAGGCACCTATTTGCATTACTACTGCTAAGCCAAGTACTGATATAAGAGGGAAAGAGAAGGTTGTTGAGCCTGTCGTGACAGAAATACCTGCCAAGGACATTGCTGATGGAGAACCTTCCGCCCGTGAGATGGACAAAATCTTGAAAATAATAAAAAGGAACGATTTCAAGATTGTGGAGCAGTTGGGGAAAACCCCTTCTAAGATTTATATGTTGTCTTTACTACTCTGTTCAGATGCCCATGCTTGGACATTAATCAAATTCTTGAAAAAGGCTCATGTCCCCCATGAGACCACAACGGACCAGTTTGAGAATTGCGTGGCAATCTTGATGGCTGATAATGGCTTGGGATTTTCGGATGCTGACCTAACACCGCTTGGGAAGAACCACAATAAAGCTCTACATGTTTCTGTCGAGTGCAAATGGACCACCCTAGAACTTGTTTTATTCGACACTGGTTCTTCTCTAAACGTGCTACCCAAGGGGGCGTTAGACCGTCTAGACTGTGAAGGCTTAATCTTAAAACCAAGTGATATCATCGTGAGGGCCTTCGATGGATCAAAAAGGACAGTTCATGGGGAGGTAGATCTTCCAATTAAGGTGGGATCACAAGTTTTTAACTCCACCTTCTACATCATGGATATCCGTCATGCCTATTCTTGTTTGTCGGGTCGCCCTTGGATCCATGAAGCTGGGGCAGTAATCTCAACTCTCCATCAAAAACTCAAATATCCAGTTAAAGGAAGATTTGTCACCGTCTGTGGAGAGGAAGAGTTCATGGTAAGCCACCTCAACTCTTTCAAGTACGTAGAGATGTATGGAGAATTCATTGAGACCTCGTTTCAAGCCTTTGAAGTGGTGCCACCAATGGTTGCTGCTACCAAATGTTCCTCTAATGAATCCAAAGCTATTAAGGTCGCATCGAAGATGGTTTCAGTTAAAGATGCTTGTGTTGCAATTGAAGAAGGAAACTATGATACTTGAGGGAAACTCCTCGATATCCCATTCAAAGCGGACAAGTTTGGGTTGGGTTTCACCGTCAAGGCTCGGAAGGAGGTGAGGCGTGCTCGTGCAGGAAAGCCACCTCTCCGCATCGGAAGACATGAATTTAACATTGTGGGGGATTCAGATGATGAAGCTGGATTTGAAGATTGGGTGTATCCAACTACAACGGAGCTGAAGAATTGGCATACCAAGGACTTCGTGCCCATCTCCTTCATTGAGGAGTAATCATTTGTCTATTTCTTTCTTTCAATTCAAGAAAATTTTGTCTGTAATATTTAAACAATGACTTTTAAGTCATGTGTCTGGCCCGGGGCACTTTGGTCCATTTGTCAAGGGTTTTATTTATGTTCATCTAATCATATGATCATTCAATACAAATCATTGGACTCTTTTGCATTCAAATATTTGTGCTCATTGTCTTTCTTTTCCTTCAAATACATTTTTTCAAGATAGCCATGTATCTTACATGCACACACACACTCTTACAGGTCCTCATCCACTCTGGATCTCATTGCCAATGACTCTACTATTGCCGACTATGACTTTGAATGTCCAATTAACCAAGCCGAAGAAGAAGGCGAGGAAGATTGTGATATACCGGGAGAACTATCCAGACTTCTATTACAAGAGGAAAAAGTTATTCAGTCGCACGAAGAGTCAGTTGAAGTCATCAATTTGGGTACTGAGACAGACAAGAGAGAGGTTAAGATAGATGCTAACTTAGAAGACAATGTCAAGAGTAGGTTGGTTCAAATGTTGCATGACTATGTGGAAGTGTTTTCTTGGTCGTATGAAGATATTCCAGGGTTGGATACCGACATTGTAGCATCGTCTGCCGAAAAAAGAAGATTGTCCTCCTGTCAAGCAAAAGCTTCATCGCATGAGGCCTGACATGTATGAAAAGATCAAAGCTGGAGTGATGAAACAATCTGATGCAGGGTTCTTAGCTGTGACATATTATCCCCAATGGGTTTCAAATTTGGTTCCAGTGTTGAAGAAGGACTGAAAAGTTTGCATGTGAGTAGACTATAGGGATCTGAATAGGGAAAGCCCCAAGGATGACTTCCCTCTACCATACATTGACGTCTTGGTCGATAACACTGCTCAACATAAAGTCTTCTCTTTCATGGATGGCTTCTCTGGCTATAATCAGATAAGGATGGCTCCCGAAGACATGGAGAAGACTACATTCGTTACACAATGGGGCACCTTTTGCTATAAGGTCATGTCGTTCTGATTGAAGAATGCAGGGGAAACATATCAAAGGGTTGTGGTAGCTTTGTTTCATGATATGATCCATCATGAATTAGAGGTATATGTGGATGATATGATTGCCAGATCACAAACTGAAGAGGAACATCTCGATCACCTGTACAAGCTATTCGAAAGGTTGAAAAAGTACAAGTTAAGGTTAAACCCTAACAAGTGCACATTCAGAGTACGATCTGGAAAGCTTCTAGGTTTTGTTATAAACAATAAAAGCATTGAAGTCGATCCTTCCAAGGTGAAGGCCATCCAAGAAATGCCAGTCCCTCATTCTGAAAAAGAAGTTAGAGGATTCTTGGGTCGTCTCAATTATATCGCCCACTTCATATCTCACTAGACTGCTACTTGTGAGCCGATCTTCAAACTCTTGAAGAAAGATCAGGTAGTCAGATGGAATGATGAGTGCCAAGCTGCCTTCGAGAAAATCAAAGAATATCTACAAGAGCCTCCTATTCTCATGCCTCCAGTTGAAGGAAGACCCTTGATCATGTACTTGACAGTACTAGAGAATTCTATGGGGTGTGTTTTGGGCCAACATGACGAGTTTGGCCGAAAAGAGCATGTTATCTATTACCTGAGCAAAAAGTTTACCGACTGTGAAACCATATATTCAGTGCTCGGGAAAACTTGCTGCGCTCTGGCATGGGCTGCTTGCCGGCTAAGACAGTATATGTTGACTCATACCACTCTGTTGATTTCTAAGATGGACCCAATCAAGTACATCTTCGAGAAACCTGCTCTTTCCGGACGGATATCCAGATGGTAAATGATCTTGAATGAGTACGACATTCAATACACAATGCAGAAGGCCATCAAAGGAAGTGTTCTAGCAGATCATTTGTCCCACCAATTTGTTGATGATTAACAGTCTATGAACTCCGACTTCCCTGATGAGAACATCATGCTGGTGACCGATTCTGCAAAACCTAGACCGTATGAAGGATCTGAACAAGGATCCTGATGGACTATGATCTTCGACGAGGCTTCCAACGCCTTGGGTAACGAAATTGGTGTTGTAATCATATCTCCTGAAGGTTGCCACACTCCATTCACTGCTAGACTATGCTTTGATTGTACGAACAATATGGCTAAGTACGAAGCGTGCATCTTGGGTCTAAAGGCTGCCCTTGATTTGAGGATCAAGCATTTGGATGTGTTTGGGGATTCCTCTCTAGTGATTAGCCAAGTAAAAGTAGATTGGGACACTAAGCACTTTAATCTCATCCCTTACAAAGAACTTGTGCTATCCCTGATTCCCTACTTCGAAGAGATCACCTTTGAGAACTTCCCTAGGGAAGAAAATCAGTTGGTTGACGCTTTGGCAACCATGTCTTCAATGTTCAAGGTCAGATGGGACAACGAAGCCCCTATGATTACAATTGAAAGATTCGAAGAACCTGTGCACTGCTGTGAGCTTGACACTGATACAGAAAATCCATGGTACCATGAGGTGAAAAGTTACCTTGAAGCACAAGAGTATCCCGAGGGAGCATCCATCAATGGCAGAAAGTTCTTACAAATATTTTCAGCCAAATTCTTCCTAAGTAAAGGAATATTGTACGAGCGCAACCATGACTCTACTCTACTATGATGTGTGTACAAGAAGGAGGTAGAGTAAATTATGATAGACATGCACGATGGTCTATTTGGAACTCACTCTAGTGGACATACCATGGCCAAGAAGATCCTAAGAGCTGGCTACTATTGGTCAACCATGGAGACTGATTTCCATCAACATTCAAGAACTTGTCACAAATGCCAAATCTATGCTGACACGGTCCATGTGCCTCCAATCCCTTTGAACGTCATGGCCGCTCCGTGGCCATTTGCAATGTGGGGCATTGACATGATTGGAGAAATCAAGCCCACTGCTTCCAATGGACACTGTTTCATTCTGGTCGTTATTGATTATTTCACCAAATGGGTCGAAGCCGCCTCGTTTGCCTCAGTCACAAAGAACATGGTAGCCAGATTCACCAAACATAACCTCACCGGCCGCTATGGTATCCCCGAAAGGATCATTATCGACAATGGGACTAACCTCAACAATGTTATGATTACCGAACTTTGCACTCATTTCAAGATCAAGCATCACAATTCTTCTCCATGTAAACCTAAAATGAATGGCACAGTCAAAGAGGCCAACAAAAACATTAAGAAGAATGTGCAGAAGATGGTAGTAACCTATAAGGACTGGCATGAGATGTTACCGTTTTCTTTACACGGCTACCGTACTTCAGCTAGAACATCAATTGGGGCAACTACCTTTTCCTTGGTCTATGGCATGGAAGCTGTTTTACCAGTAGAAGTTCAAATCCCCTCACTGAGGATTATGAATGAGGCAGGCTTAGGCGAAGACGAGTGGTTTCAGACAAGATTGGATCAGTAAAAATTGATCGATGAAAAGTGATTGGCTGCTGTTTGTCATGGTCAGACATACCAAAAACGTATGATCAAGGCTTTCAACAAAAAAATCAAGCCTCGAGTATATCAAGCTGGTGACTTGGTGATAAAACGCATCATTCTGCCACAAGGCGACCCTAGAGGCAAATGGCCCACCTACAAAGGGCCATTTGTTGTCAAGAGAGTGTTCTCTGGCGGTGCCATGATGCTGACTACCATGGATGGTGAAGACTTCCTGCATCCTATAAACGCGGACATAGTTAAAAAATACTACGCATAAGAGACCCGCTAGGTTGACACACCTAGGAAAAATAAGGGCATCCCGACAAACCAAAAGGTTTGGGAAAAAATTAGGGATATATGCAAAAGATTGTACACCCTGCAAGTTGAAAACCGAAAGGGCGACTTGGGCAAAAATGGGTATCCTGGTGGGATGAAAACCCGAAAGGGCGGTCCAGGCAAAAATTAAGGATTGAAAGTGTATGACTATGTCCCTTAGAATCACCACAGTCAACTTTATCACCAAGGTCCGAGTTCAAATGGTCCAAGATCAATCCAATCAACTTTTGTCAACGGCAAGGGGCATTCGAAGATATTGGGGAAATAGTAGAGTTGGAATGCAATGAGATCATTTCCACATGGCTATTTGTTTTTGTTTTCAATTGTTGTTTTCCTTTCGACGATTTCCTCTTACTAGGATCTCCGTGTCTTTGTACAAAAAACGCCTATTCATGGGCAAAATATCAATACAAATATACTTTAAAGTGCAAACTTTCTATTTTAATTTTGAATGCATATTTGTCCAATGACTAAAATTGAATGAGCATATGCATATGAACACAATTAAAACTGTTTGGCACATGTGCCATGCTAAGCAGCGGCATGCATCTTTTAATGTATATGGAATATCCCCACAGAGTTATTTCATTAACATTATCCCCACAAAGTCTCTTTGCATAAACTGATCTCCAACCAAAGTCTCAATCTCTTGGCAGCTCTCTCCCCAGCTAAGTGGATCCTACAAGTAGGAGCCTTGTGGATCTCTTCCTCAAAGATCTCACCTCATGAGTAGTTCATCAAATATTCATCAACAGGGTTTATTTCCCCAACAGGGTTTATTTCCCCAACAACCAACGAGTAGCATAACTCCCCAGTCGAGTTCAAATTCCCCCGGCATAGTCTATCTTCCCCAGCTGAATCTGTTATCCCCAGTTGAATATATCCTTCCCAAGCTGAGTATATTATCCCCGGTTGAGTATATCCTCCCCCAAGATGAGTATGTCTTCCCCGACTGAGTCCACACTCTCCAACTTGAGTTTTCCTTTCAGACTATTACAAATCAAAGGGCCACAACCCCTAATCCCCAGTAAAGTCATCAACAAAACCTTTATTATCTCCAAAAGATGCTATGAAGCCTGGACTCGACCAGATAATAGTCAACTTCTCAAGTCACTACAGAGCCTGGACCCGACCAGATAATAGTATAAACCTTTCAGATACTATGAAACCTGGACCCGACCAGATAATAGTTCAACTCTTAAAGATATAGAAGAACCTGGACTCAACCAGACCAAGGTTTAACTTCTTTTCCCCAATAGAGTTTACCTCTACCCCAACAAGTTACTGTGAAGCCTGGATCCGACCAGATAACAATTCCCCTCAGAAGCTTGTTGTGAAACCTGGAATCCGACCAGATAACAACTAAGTTCTAAACAAGTTACTGTAAAGCCTGGACTCGACCATATATCATTTCAACTCTATCTCTTCAGACAAGTTTATTGCAAAGCCTAGACCCGGCCAGATAGCAACTAACTTCATCCACCTCAAAATCTGTGAAGCCAGGATCCGACCAGATATCAGTTTAATTTCATCTATTCAAGCAATTATTATGAAGCCTGGAGTCCGACCAGATAACAACTAGCTACAACTCCCAGCAAGACACTATGAATCTCGGACCCGACCAGATAATAGTATAACTCTTCAAAAACTATGAAGCATGGACCCGACCAGATAGTAGTTACCATTTCAAGTTACTATGAAGCCTGGACCCGACCAGATATCAATTCAACTTCATCCTTTCCAGCCAGTTACTACGAAGCCTGGAATCCGACTAGATAATAGTTAACTTCCTTGTCCCCAACAAGTTGTTGTGAAACCTGGAATCCAAACGGATAACAGTCTAACTTCATTCTCCCCAAGAAATTTTCTGCAAAGCCTGGATCCGACCAGATAATAGTTAATTTATTTTTCCCCCAGTGAGTTACCGTGAAGCCTGGATCCAACCAGATAGCAGTTAACTTTCTTATCCTCAGCAAGTTGTGAAGCCTGGATCCGACCAGATAATAACTGACATTCAAGAGATATTCCCCAGCGGAAGCATCCTTTCAACAAAGTTTGAAGATATGTATACTCTTCATCCCCAACAGCGATCCGGGACTCATCTTCCCAAAATTCCTCAGTAGCAGTCAGGGATTTATTTTCCCGGACAAGCATACATCCATATTCAAACATCATAGCATATACATACAAAATGCATCTAGCATAATACCACATCTTGTGAACATCATGCATACATCTGCATTTAACTAACCTTTTTTCCACAAGTGAAACATCAGGTTTTAGTATAAATTGACCAAATATTTGTGCTGATACTTCTTCCTGTGTTTACCAACATTCCTCCAAATGGCATCTATAAGCCCATTCGCAATACATCTTCGAGTGCAAATTTCTGGGCACTCCAGTGTTCAATCATCTTCCACCTTCAAGTCACGAATGGCGGATCCGCCAATCTAACTCTTCAGGTTTAAGAAGATTGAACAGGGCATCTGTTGTTCCCCAAAATTTTCCCTCTCATTTCTCAAGTAATCTCTCACAAGATCTCCTTTGGTTCAAGACTGCATAAGGGTTGATCAACTCAAGACACCTCCTCAAGCACTGATGATTGAAAATTAGGGTTTGGGATTGCACAAGGAAAAATGGACTTTTAATGCCCCATATGACTTTAATGTATCATTTTTAACTCTCAAGTTTACTCATGTCAAGTTTCAAGTCTTGGATCACATTTTTGCTCAGTCAATTGATCAGTTGACCTAAAGTCAACTATATTGGGGAAAAATTCAACTTTGGTCAATTTACAGTCAATCTTCCTAATTTTTTATCCATATCAACATTATGAACTCATATATGTCATTTGATCAAGTTTGGATCATAATTCCTCAAGAAATTTGATCAGATCATCAAAAGGGCAAAATGGTCAAAATTAGGGTTTTGACTGAGAAGGTGCAATTTCTGATTTTTGACCTAGCAATTGATTGATTGGTTTAAGTTATGATCTCAAGGTTTCAAATACTTAATTTTGACCTAATGGCATGGCTCAAAATATTCCTCAAGATCAATTGATTGACAGATGAATTTCAGTCAACTGATGAAAAGTCAACTGTACACTAAAAAGTCAAACTTTGACTTTTTTGTCAAAATCAAGTCCCAAAGATCAAAATTCATCAAGACATGTCAAAATATGAAACTTTTTCATCAAGAAATCAAAAAGTCAATATTTCATTTTGAAAAGTCAAAGTTTCTAAACTTAGAAATTTTTCTAAGTGTTGGAAAATTCATATTTTTTCATAACTTTGAGCCAAATTTCCACCATGATGCAAAATGATTCAAAGGAAACTTCCAACATGAAATTTGTAGATATCAATGAGATATAAAACATTGTAGAACATAACTTCTTCTAGAAAGACATGTATTTCAAGTTATGATTTTGTGAAGACATGTTCATGAAACTTGAAAAACTTAGTGAAATTTTGCCCTAGTTTAGGCAGGATTTTGACCTAACTTCATGGCAATTTTTCACATAGTTTCAAGATGAATTTTCAAAAATGTCCAACATAGAGGTTGTGGATTATTTTACAAGCTTTCGAAAATGTCCAATAACTCATTAAGATCATACTTGAGCAAGGAGAACCGAAGGCAAGAAATTAGGGTTTCATTCTTGAATTACAAGTCATTTCTTGATGAACACATAATGAAATTCCAATGTTAGGCTAAATAATCTTGCTTTGCATTCCTTATAACTTGTGTATCTATCCATAATTAATGGATTACACAAACTTTTGAGCTATAATCCATGTGGGTTAAGCTTTATCCAATTCACATTGCCATTTTGGGAAGAAAGTGAAGAATGTCATTCTTGAAAAGCAAGCTTTATGCACAAAGTCAATTCTTGAGCCTCTAACTTGTTCCCTCTGATCACACTCCATCTACAAAGTCAGAAGCAAACTTGTTTAAAGCATAACCACTCTACATTAGCAAGTACACAAGGCATTGAAACTTGGATTTCTTAAAAATCACATGTTAAGTTTAAACATTTGTTTTTGAATTCTGATCAACAACAAGTCTCCAAACTTGTTGCTTATAAATAGAGTCACTATTTGTGAGCTAAGACACGAGCATTAACACCCTAAAACTCTCCCCAAATCCCTCAAATCAGAAATTGCCTAAAAACTCCATTGTTGCACAGTTTCTGACCTTGGACTTGTAACTCATATTTCCCTCGTACGTTCTTTGGCCTTTTAGTTCCTAAAGCTTCCTTACATTAAATACAACTCATCCTTGTCCCTGTTACACGACTATAACACCATTCACCATAACCTTCATAACCAAAAAATAGAGTCTGCACCTTGACTTCTCCAAGTCATTCCAGCCATCCATTGCTCAAGCTAATCATTGCATTAGCTTCCTGGGAACTTGAGGAAGCTAACCTGATCATCACAACTCCTTGAAAGAAGCTCAAACTCATTTCACGATTTCCAGTTTTAAGGTTTATTTTATGAACTTCTATCTTCTCATTTAGGCATTGTTAGGCTTCCATTTGTGAAGATAAAATGTATACATCATTGCCCTGAAGTTGTACATGTCCGTAGATTTCATTTATATTAGTTGAGCTAGGAGAATTTTAGGATTGAATCTCTGAAAATAATTAGGTCAGAATTTGGTAATTTTAGAAATTCTCATTCATCTATGATTTATAGCTTATGATATTTATATGGTTGGATTCGTATGGAAAAATTGAACAACTTTCATGTTTGCATATTTCATTTTTGTTGAGAAATGGTGAAGTTACAGATGTTATGGCTAGAGGTTGAAGATGAAGTTCCATATTCAGGATTTGATTTGTGTTATATGTTTATTATTTCACCAATGTTAACATATGTTCAGCCACCCCAGTGGAAAAGGTTCCTAAAGCTTCCTTACATTAAATACAACTCATCCTTGTCCCTGTTACACGACTGTAACACCATTTACCATAACCTTCATAACAAAAAAAGAGTCTGCACCTTGACTTCACCAAGTCATTACAGCCATCCATTGCTCAAGCTAATCATTGCATTAGCTTCATGGGAACTTGAGGAAGCTAACCTGATCATCACAACTCCTTGAAAGAAGCTCAAACTCATTTCACGATTTCCAGTTTTAAGGTTTATTTTATGAACTTCTATCTTCTCATTTAGGCATTGTTAGGCTTGCATTTGTGAAGATAAAATGTAGACATCATTTCCCTGAAGTTGTACATGTCCATAGATTTCATTTATATTGATTGAACTAGGAGAATTTTAGGATTGAATCTCTGAAAATAATTAGGTCAGAATTTGGTAATTTTAGAAATTCTGATTCATCTTTGATTTATAGCTTATGATATTTATATGATTGGATTCGTATGGAAAAATGGAGCAACTTTCATGTTTGCATATTTCATTTTTGTTGAGAAATAGTGAAGTTACAGATGTTCTGGCTGGAGGTTGAAGATGAAGTTCCATATTCAGGATTTGATTTGTGTTATATGTTTATTATTTCACCAATGTTAACGGATGTACAGCCACCCCAGTGGCAAAGGTAGCGTGCGTATGTATTGGAGGTCATGGGTTCAACATCTAGCGCTACCTTTTCTCATTTTTCACATTTTTTCACTCTTTTTTGTTTCAGCTTCAGGCGCCTGGGCCTCTCCTTTGGGCTTTTGTTTTGTTTTTCTTTCTCTAACCCCCTTGTTTACTTTTGCAGGCTAGCCCAATTTCTTTTATTATTTCATATTATTTTATTTTTCTTTTTCCTATTTTTATTTTATTTAAATTTTCTTTCATTATTTATTATTATTATTATTATTATTATTATTATTATTATTATTATTATTTTTATTTTGATTAGTAAAAAATCCAAAATTATTTTTATTATTATTTACACTTATTTATTTTATTTTCTTTATAAAACAAAAAAAGAACAAAAATATTTTTTCTTAACAAATTAATTTATTTTTCTTAAATAATTAATATCTAGACTTAGGTTTAATTATTATTTTATTTTCTTAATCAAAATTAACTTAGAATTTAGGTTTCTTTAATTAATTAATTTCTCATTTTATTTTTATTAATTTAAAACCTTTTCATAAAAAACCCTAAAAATCATTTTTAACTTAATTTCTTTCTTAATTAGTTTAAATTTAATTTTGTTTATTTTTTAACTACTCATTTTCTTAATTAGGTCAAGATTAAACTCTTTCATAAAAATCCAAACAAAAATCATTTTCTTTTTCCAATTGCATTTGTACATTATTATTTATTAAATTCTTGTACATTTATTCAATATGGTTGTAATAGATAATTAGGTTTAATTTTCTTGCAAAATCCCCATTTGAAAATTTGTATACCCCCTCCCCTAATGATGTAGTAGCTTAGTAATTTTACTTTCTGCAATTTACCGCTTTATATAAACGCTAGTAATTAGGGTTTGTATGAAAAGATAAAATCAACAAGTTAGCAAATCCTAATTCAAGATAAAATAATGCATGTAAATCCAACACATTTGCACACTTGCACCCTTAGGGTAATTCCACTTTGTTGCCTTACAAAAATCTCCATGTTATGCATGTGGAATATCTTAGCAAAAGCAATCAAAAATACAAGTCCATTGTCCCTCGATGACGCTATCAATGTTTCCTTTTAAAATGATCTTAGTCCCTCAAAGAGAAATACTAAGATATCTCACAACATTACTATCATGGTTATACGATGACCCACACCCATCCCTTTACATTCAAATATAAGGCTTCTTACCAATCAATGATGAGATAGAAATATCAAAGGAAAGGAAGAAATGAACTAAGACTTTTGAGTAGGTAGATTGTTCCTAGTTGCTTGTTAAATTTCAAATCAAATATCCTTGCTTATTTTTAAAAACAAACACCAACACTTTCAAAAATACTTTCAAAACATTTTCCAAACATGAAACATTTTCAAAAGATCAACACTTTGTATACATTCTTACGAACGAGAACTATTACAAAGTTTGCCTAAACGAAGGCGCCTTTTCAAAATACTTTAAAAAATAACACAAAGTATATTTTCAAACAAAAGCAAGTGATTTAGCAAGCAACTAAGAGCCCATAGATAACTATGTATGAAAAGGGTGCTAATACCTTCCCTTTTCATAATCTACCCCCGAACTCAAGAAATAATCTCAAAGGTCTTTCCTGTTCTTTTCAGCCTTTCCTTTTGGATAAAAGAAAAGTTGGTGGCAACTCTTGCTAACCGCAACATTTGAGATAAAATGCAAAACATCCATGTCAGTTCTCCCACTGTATCACAAACATACATTTTTCTTTACTTCCCGTTCTTACTTATTGTTATTATCAAGAGCGAAGGAAAAGCATCTTAACTTAAAGGGGGATATTTTAAAAGAATAGTTTTGTTTTAAAAACCCAATTCACCCCCACCCCCCCCCCCCCCCCCACCCCCCTTTCTTGTATTTTTCACACCTTCAATTGGCATCAGAGCTCTGGTTCTGAGGAGATAAAAAGTTTGAATTTTTATCAACACTTTATAGTGTCCAGTACTAATCCAGTGTGTATGAAAAACAAATGGACACATCTACTTCCACTGTTGATAATAGGGATAATGATAGAGATCACTATAGTTCAAAAACCCCTATGTTTGATGGGGAGAAATTTGACTATTGGAAGGATAGAATAGAAAGTTACTTTCTAGCAATTGACTTGGATCTATATGACTTGGTAGTTGATGGCTACACTCACCCAGTAGATGATAAAGGTCATAAGATTACAAGAAGTGAAATGACAGAAGCACAAAAGAAAGTATGCATAAATCACTACAAAGCAAGAACCATTCTTCTAAGTGTTATCTCATATAATGAATATGAGAACATCACAAATATAGAGACTGCAAAGTCTATTTTTGATTCTATTCAGATGACACGTGAAGGAAACACACAAGTAAAAGAAACAAAGGCTATGGCCTTAATTTAAAAGTATGAAGCCTTCAAGATGGAAGACGACGAATCTATAGAAATAATGTTTTCAAGATTTCATACTCTTGTGGCGGGACTTAAGGTTCTGAACAAAGGTTACTCCATCGCAGATCACATTAAAAAGATTATCAGAAGTTTGCCTGCCAAATGGAAACCAATGGTAACTGCTTTAAAATTGACAAAGGATCTAAACAACACCTCTCTTGAGGAGCTTATTAGCTCTTTAAGAAGTCCTGAAATAGAGATAGAACAAGGTGAACCTCAGAAGTGGGTAAAATCAGTTGCTCTAAAATCTACTTATGGGAAAACCAAGGCTTATCAAGCTAAGGAAGAATTAGAAGAATATGAAGAAGATTTAGATGATGATGAACTCTCTTTGATATCCAGAAGAATAATTCAAATCTGGAAGCACAGACAAAGCAAGTTCAGAGGTCAAAGAAGGACATATGGAAGAGGTGAATCCACTTCCGATCAGAGAAATGCTTCGAGAAAAGAAGTTACTTTCTTTGAATGCAATGAGCCTGAACGTTACAAAAATGATTGTCCAAAGCTTAAGAAAGACAAGAAGTCTAAAAAGGCTTACAAAGCCAAGAAGGGTCTCATGGAAACATGGGATGATTCAGAATCAGAAGATGAAGATTCTGATGAAGAACATGCAAACATGGCATTCATGGACAGGACCAGTAAGGGAGAAGCAACATCAGAAGACGAAATGACAATTAACTATGAGTCGGACTCTGATGACGATAAAGAGGTACTTTCTTCTTTATCTCGTTCTGAACTTAAAATTGGTATATCTAAATTAATAAAAAGGTACCAATCTCTTCTAAGTAAATACAAAATCTTGAAAAAGAGTTTTGTAGCTACTTCTGAGAACACTACTATAGATGGGCAAAATATTTTGGACTTAAATGAAAAAAAAATTGTTTTACAAAAATCAAACATTACTCTGAAAAGAAAAGTGTTTAGATTAGAAGAAGAGATTTTATCTAACACATCTGTTACTGACGAAGTAATCAAATATGATAGAGCTTTTCAACACCTCCTTGCTAAAAGCATATATAGAAGCAAAATGGATTCAATGATCTATGGTGTTAGTAAAAATGGAAGCAGAGGCTTGGGGTATTCAGGACCATCAAAGAAAATTGATGAGACTCTGAATGTCAAACCAGAACCTCTTTCTAAACATTTCGTGCTTGCTGGCACATACTTGAAATGTCCAGAACAAGAAGGTTTTGATAGTTCTGTAGCACGAACATATAAGCAGGAGAAAATTTTTAAACTAAAGTATCATGCACAAATTTCACATGATTATCCAGTTGCACAAAAGTCCAAAAGGGTCAGAATGTATGGAACTTCTAACAAGAGAGGACCCAGAAAGTAGGTACCCAGAGATCAGATAATCTATGTTACATATATTCTTGACAGCACAACAGAAACATCAATTATGGCACATGAATAATGGATGCTTGCAACACATGAAGAGCGAAAGGCATATGTTCCAAGATTTGGAACCTAAATCTGGAAACGTGAACAATGTTAGAAGCAACCAGAAAAGAAATATTATTGGCTCTAAAATTTGTGTAATACAAGATGTTATTATCAGAATAAAACCAAACTTTAAATACTCTAGAGAAATGCTTCTAATCCTTAATGATCTTGCTTGTGCCAGCTCATCTTCTGAATAAAGTCTAGATTCTGAAAATTGTCTAAAGAATCAACTAATAGACTATCAGACTTCTATGAGTAATATTTCTATTCTCTTAAAATCCTATTACTACTAATTCATTCAAAATCTCAGTAATCATAAGATGTTTCAGTCAGAAATATCTTTGATTAGATGGAAACCTTTTAGTTCTCCAGACTCTGAGGATATCAAATGTGTCACTTAGTTAGATGTATAGATTAACGTGTAACCCTTGGTTATGCTTAATCATCACACGTTACCTAAGTTATGCAATGAGCAGTATACGTATTTCTTTGAATTTGACTGTTAATACTGGTTTGTGTTTTGCGTTTTTCGTTCACAAAATGTCGCGGTAAGCAAGAGTCACCACCGACTTTTATTTCATCCAACTAAGGAAAAGGAAAAAGAACAGAAAAAACCTTTTTCGAGAATATTTCTGAGTACGGGGGGTAGATTATAGGAAGGGAAGGTGTTAGCACCCTTTGTATCCATGGTTTTTCATGGGCTCTTAGGTACTTGCTCATTTTAAAATTTCTTGTGTGTGTGCTTGTTTTGGAAAAAAGTTTACTTCGTGATAACCCTTGTATCAGTCCTTAAGGGTGTGACGAAGTTGTTTTGAAAATTGTTTGAAAAGTGTTTGTGTGAAATTTGTTTGTTTGAGCAAGTACCTAGGAGCTATCTATCTACTCGAAAAAGACTGTTCGTTTTCCTTTAGACAGCGCTATCCCATTATTAAGGAATTGGTAGCACCGTCGTTGGAGTTTTAAGGGATGTTCGAAGGGGCAGATACGGTCACAAAAGAAATGTTATGAGGTGTTAGTAATCATCCTAAATCCTTAAAGATCTTTTCCGAGGCAACATCTAAATGGGTCATTTGAGATCTTTCGGGGCTAGAGGACTACCACTAACAAACCCTATACTTCATGACCGTTTAACCGAAGGCAGCCAAAGTGGAGTAAACCCTAGGAGTGAGCATGTGCGAGTGAATCTTTTCAATTAATTTGTCTTTGCACATTTAGGTTATCTACCGTTTTAATTTTCAATCATTCTCCCCATACAATCCTATTAGCATACATCTAACAGTTTATAATTGCGGAAGTTTAAAGTGCGGAAATAGAAATCCTAACTATTACATGGCTTTCGCAGATACAGAGTTATTTTGACTAAAAATAAAATGCGGAATTAAAACCTAATTAAAGCTATTACAACCTCAGAGCAATTACAAAATTAATAAAAGGTAATTAAAATGTGCACGACGAATTAAATGCGAGGACGATTAGAAAACCTAAAAATCTAAAAAAGTTTAAGTTATTTTTTGAAGAAAAAATTAATTATTTAAAAAAATCAAATCCTAATTTCTAATTGCTTTTAATTATAAAAAGGAGTTAAATTAACCTAATTTTTAATCAAATTAAATAATTAAAGAAAATCAATATTGTATGAAAAAAATGATTTTTTTGGTGTTTTTTGTGATTTTGATTAAATAAAAATAATTTTAATGTTATTTTAAAAGAAATATAATTAGGGAATAATTAAAAAGAAATAAAAATAATAAATAAATAAAAGAGAAGAATGGGCCTGTTTAAGCAATTTGAGGGGGTGCATTGTTGAAATTATTCCAGGCCCGCCAAGCTGAAGCCCAATCAGCGCCTGATCCAGTGGTACTCCCTCCTGATGGTGCACCATGGTCTCTGGAAGATAGAGGCATTGGATCTGGTTGATCATGAATCCTGTGGCTGGCTATTGATGGCGCATGATAGGTGTTGTACCCTAAAATTTTCCCTCTCATTTCATCAATATTTTCTCACCACAAGACTCTTGGAACTCAAGATCAAGTTAGGGTTTGCTCTGCTCAAGACCCCTCCTTGCACTGTTGACCCAAATTAGGGTTTGAGTTTGCACAGGGATGTTTTGACCTAAAATGCCCAAAGTGACTTTCATGCTTCATGTTGGACTTACAATTTTATCCATACCAAGTTTCAAGCCTTGATTCCAATCTTTGCCCAGTCAATTGGACAGTTGACCTAGAAATCAGCTGTATTGGGGAAAAAGTCAACTCTAGCCAATTGACAGTCAAACCTCATGATTTTTGACCCACATCAACATATTGAACTCATATGAACTATTTGGTCAAGTTTGAACCACAATTCCACAAGAAATTTGATCAGATCACCAAAAGGGCAAAATGGTCATTTTTAGGGTTTTGACTGCACAAAGGCAATTTTTGATTGTTTGACCTAACCAATGGCAAATCAAGCTCACATATGGACTCAAGGACTCAATGGCATTGTCTTGACCCATTCAACAAGTTCAAAAGATCTCAAATGCATAAGATTGACAGATGAATTTTTCAGTCAACTAATCAAAATTTGTCTGTACACTGAAAAGTCAAACTTTGACTTTTTGGTCAAAATCAAGTGCCAAGGTTCATTTTTCATCAATACATGTCAAATTATGAAACTTGTTCATCAAGAAACCCAAAATTGCAAATTAGGGTTTAAAATGAAGAAATTTCATAACTTAGAAATTTTCTGAGTTATGAAATTTCCTTATTTTTTCCTAACTTTGTCCCATTTTTTCACCAAGATGAAAATGGATTCAAACAAAACTTGAAACATGAAAGTTGTAGTCCATTTCAAAATCTACAACTTTTATTCACAAAGTTTCCTCAAAAGAAGCTTGTATCTCAAGTTATGACTTTTGGAACAAGGGTGCAAAACATTTTTAACTTCGAGAAATTTTGCCCTATTCTAGGCAGGATTTTTGTCCAACTTCTTGGCCATTTTTCACATGGTTCCACTTGGAGTTTCAATTTTCATTGCAAAGATGGATTGTAGTACACATTCCAAGCTTTACAAATTGTCCAAGAACTTCTCAAACACCCTTGTGGTTAGAGAGAATCGAATTTGCAAAGTTGGCCAAAACTCACTTTTGTTCATGACCAATACATGTTCATAGCAAATGGCATTTTCAAATAAGCTTGGTTTGTGCTAGCTTACAGGCCTCTAAACCCTTTTACACTCCTTAATTGAATGCAAATCCACTGAGCTAATGCATTATTTCATCCATTTGGGCATTACACATAGAATTAATCCTTGTTTGGAAAAAGCTAAATTGCCATTTTGGAAAAGTAACACTTTATGTCAAGTTCCAAATCCTTGAGGTACAGGCCATATCTTTGAGGCAAAGCTTGGCACATAAATCCCACTGATCAAGATAAAATGTTGCAGCATGCTTGAGAGTATTGTACAGGCCTATATCACAACTTGCACTTTCTTGCTTATAATAGAAGAAACCTTGTAAACTCAATACAACTTTCACTTCCTGCAAGCATAAGCCAAAACAAACTTTGTGAACATCTTCCACACATCAAAATTGACCTAAGGCACGACCCTTCCAGCCTTCATACCTTCTCATACACCAAATCACAGTTTTGCTGCAAAACAGGGCACCTCATGCAGATTGAAGTCCACAGTTCAATCCACTCGTGCACTTTGGCTAAAACTTGTTCAAACACCTTCCATGTCATCCATCTAAACTATTGCAAACCTAAAACACAAGCTGTAACACCCCTAACCACGTTTTCCATTTTTAATTTCAAGTTGTGCAGGTGAACTTCCATAGCACGATACATAGTGATTCAAAGCAAGCTAGGTGTTGGAGAAGCTTCCTTGGACTTCAGGCAAGCTGTACAGAAGCTCAAACTCCATTAAAGTTGGCCACATTGCTGTACACGATTCAAGCTGAAACAGGTAATCTATGAACTTCTATCTCTCAATCTAGGAAGAGTTAGGCTTAGGTTTGTGAATGAAACATGCTCTACTCATAGCCCTGAAGACATACATGTGTTCACTTTTCATTTATATTAAGCATGCTGTGAGAATTTTAGCCATGAACATTGAAGAAAAATTAGGTCAGAAATTGGGGATGAAGAAATTCTCCCTGGTTTCTTGGAGTTAGGTCAAGTTTTTTACATATTTGGAATCGTGACTTGATGCTCTACATTATTTGTGTTATGAGTTTTGGCTAAAAATCAAAGAATCAGGAGTTTGTATTTTGAAAGAAGGCGCGCGCGTTTGGACAGTGCTGGAGGTTGAAGAAAAAGTTGGCTTGGGCTGGGCCTGAGTCAGCTTGCTGTTCACACCTTTTTTTTCAATTTGCACCCACTGGCCCATTTGGTTAAATATTTGACATTTTTGCATTTTTCTTTTTTATTCTGACTATATATTTTTTGTTCAAACATAAAAAACTCCAAAAATATTTTTTCACATTTTTTTACATTTATTTGACATTTATTTGTTTTATTAGGTATATATATGTAAATAATATAAAACCTCTTTTATTTAAAACCCTAAAAATGATACAAAAATATTTATTTTTTCAGTTATTATTTTTTGTTTACATTTTGAAAACATTTTCTAAAATATACATTTTTTGTAAATAATTAATATTTTATTTTTGTACATATTTAGTATATTTAATATATAATATATAAATACTTGTATATTTTATTAGATAATTAGGGCAAAAATATAAAAAACAATACATTTTTATTTTTATTAATATATGACACTAAAAATACTTTTTTTAAAATATACTTTTTATTTATTGTACATAATTAATAAATAAATACTATTTACTTGAAAATTAGGGTTTTGCCTTAAACCATAAAAATAATCAAAAAAATGACTTTTTTTATTTTGTTTATACTTCAAATATGAAAACCTTTTTACATACATAAAAAAATCCTTTTTTGCATAATACATTGCATTTTGATATTTATTTACATTGTATTTATTTAAATGTTAAATATTTGTATATTCGATATGGTTGTAATAACTTAGATTTTATTTCCTTGTCAAATATCCCCCAAATTCAAACTTGTACCCCCATCCCCATAATCATTGTTGTAATAGTTTAGCATTTAAATTTCCGCATTTAAAAGCTTTCAATTATGCCATGATAGACCTAGAGTTTGTATGCAAAATCAATCAACAAATAGCTTGACCTAATTCAAGATAAATGCATGAAAAACAAACAATGCACACTTACACCCCTAGGGTTACTCCACTTGTTGCCTTCAAAAATGGGCCATGGTTGCATGTTAAGTGTCTTTGGCAAAACAAAAACAAATCAAATGATCATAGTCCCTCGATGGCGCTATCAAGTTGCCTAAAATGATCAAGTCCCTTGAGAAAATGGCCAAAGATACTTGACACTATTGCCTCTATGGTCTAAACGATGACCCGCGCCCGTCCCGTTAACATCCTAACACAAGGTTGTTCACCAAATACAATGGTGAAACAACACTGTTAAAAGGGTTAAAACATGAGAAAGATCTTTGAGAAATTTAGGGTAGATAGCTCTTGGTTACTTGACCAAACTTGCAAAACAATCCTTGCCATTTTTCAAAACACACATCACAACACAACTTCAAAACAAACTTTCAAAAACATTGAAACATCTTTTCAAAAAGACAAACACCCTTGTAAAACATTCAAACAAGAATTGTTACAATGGTTTCCTAGACAAGGCATCTTTTTCAAAACATTTTCAAAACCACACACACAAAGCACCATTTCAAACAATTGAGAAGCAAATGCAAGTGATCTAAAACAAGTAACTAAGAGCCCATGGATAACCATGGATGAAAAGGGTGCTAGCACCTTCCCTTTTCATAATCTACCCCCCGAACCCACGAAAACATCTCAAAGGTCTTTCCTGTGCTTTTTGACCTTTCCTTAGGATAAATAAAAAGTCGGTGGCGACTCTTGCTAAACCGAACAAGTGCGAACACAAACGCAAAACCTCAAGTCAGTTCTCCCACCGTATCACAGAACTGGCGACTCTGCTGGGGAATTTTCTAAAAGTGGGGTTACCTTAGGGTTTTAGATCACCTATACATGCTTGCTTTGATTGCTTTGATTGCTTTACTTTTTGGGTTCCTTGTTTGGGTTTGTTTAATCCTACACCCGGATTTGGGGGCACCTTTGTAGGTAAATAGCAATAAACTGTGAGGGAATTGTGCGGGGTATACCGACATGGTTGAAGCAGTAGCTATGTTAGTGTTACATATTTGTGAGTACCGGTAACCCTTGAGTTCAATCAAGGAGAGTACGGGGCCGCTGAGTGATGTCATGAAGCACTAACGAACTCTTAGAACCTTACTTGACCATCTTGGCCTTTTTAGGGGTAGTGATATGACCGACTTTGGTGCAGTCCGAAGTTGGTAGATACTCGATACTACACTCATTGAGGATTGTTTTCTTGGAATATTTTGGTCGCCAGTTAAGTGGCTAAATCAAAACAATGAACACAAAAAATAATCCAGTGATATTGAGCTCCTTAGAACCCGGTTTCTATTTTAGGACAGGATGAGCCAACTAACTTCAAGAGGGTACTTACCTACAAACCCCATGCAAGCCTAAACCTAAGGACTTGTTTGCTTTGTGTGAATATGATTACCTGTATATACACTTACTTGCTTTTGCATACATGTACATAACATCATAACATCATACCATAGCATGTACAATAACCATTTCAAGGATCTCGAGGGTTTTTTGATGCAGGGTCATGTTAAACCAGACGTCTACCAAAGGGAAAGAGGTTTCTCCTCTAATCAAACACCGTCAAAGATCAAGTGCAACAACTCGAATCAGGGGCTATGACCCACTCGACATGGTGAGCTTGATTCTCGTGGAAAGACATCCACCGATACGAAGTTCTCCAATCAAAGACGTTGACCAAAGTTCGACCTCTAACATTTTCTCGTGTTTACCCCGAGAGATTCTTGAAAACATTGCATGCATATGTCATACATATCATTGCATAACAGGTTTCTCCTATACAGGTCCCCTTATCTTCTTACTGTTTATTTCAGTAAGATAGATATGGAACAAACGGTGAAAGATCTCCAAGCTTAAAACGCTCAATTCCAACAAATGCTTCTGGCTATGGGTAAAGGGCAAGAGGATCTGAAAGCTCTCCTTCTCAAAGACAAGAAGAAGAAGTCCAAGAAGGCAACGGGCATCCTGAAAAGAAGACCTAAAACCCTAGATCTTTCAACTCCACCCAGCATAGGGGCCAGTCTTGAAGAAGACCATAATTTGGAGATCAATGATGTTGAAGCTGACTACTCCGAAGAACAATATCCTCCCGCTGATGACAAGTACAAACAGTTGGAGGATCGCCTCAATGCTATGGAGATTCAACAAATACCTGGCTTGGATTTAGGAGACATGGGTTTAGTTTCTGGATTGGTCATCCCGCCAAAGTTCAAGGTCCCTACCTTTTCCATGTACGATGGAGTCTCTTGCCCTAAGATGCACTTAAAATCTTATGCCCGCAAGATTCAACCATACACAACTGATCTAAAGCTTTGGATCCATTTCTTCCAAGAAATCCTGGTAGGGGCTCAACTCGAGTGGTTCTATCAATTGGAGAGTTCTCACATCCACACCTGGGGGGATTTAGTTGTTGCTTTTTATAAGCAGTATCAGTACAATGCTGATCTTGCACCAACTCGTGTGCAATTGCAGAACATGACCATGGGTTCTAACGAGAACTTCAAAGGATACGCTCAAAAATGGAGAGATCTGGCTGGTAGGGTACAACCCCCTTTAACTGACAGAGAGCTGATTGACATCTTCATGGGAACTTTGACAGGGCCTCTCTTCAATCACTTAATTGGAAGCTCCTCAGTCGGGTTCACCGAGCTAATACTGACCGGCGAAAGGGTCGAAGCTGGCATCAAAAGTGGAAAGATCCAAGGAGCTACACCCTCTGATGCTCAAAAAATTCCCTACAATGGAAAGAAAGAGTATAATGTTGTGAACAGTCAAAAGAGTCACCGTGACCAACACGTAGGGGCAGTCCTGATCTCTGGTTCTGCGTCACACCGACAACAGCAAAAGGGAAATCAACGAAGGCCAGACGAGCCTAAGAGACAGCTCACCAACATCAACATGCCGCTGTCTCAAGCACTACAACACTTGTTGAAGATGAATCTGATTGCATTGATAGGGCCCCATTCAAACCCCAAGATTTCTTCTCCTAACTACAATCCTAAGGCCACATGTACTTATCATTCTGACAGTCCCGGGCATGATACTAACGATTGTTGGGCATTGAAGTACAAGATTCAGAATTTGATTGATGCCAAGGAGATTGAGTTTGGTCCTCCGGAGACTCCAGCATAATCACTGCTCCTATGCCAAATCATTGAGAATGTCTTTGTTTCATTTGAATTTTCAAAGTTGTAATTTCTTTTGTTATTCAAACAATTAACTGTTGATGTCAAACTCTGTTTCATTAATGCATTGCATATGTTTGTCTTGAATTTATCCATTCGTTTTCACTATTATTATGCTTTCTTTATGGTATTTAACTCTTGATAAAAAGCTACAAGCCTTTAGAGGGAGGATGACGAAACAATACCATAATCTCATACAGTATGCTTTTGAACAGACCTTGCTGACGAGGTACAGGCATTCTTTCAAATCCTAAACACTGGAGTTATAAGGAAGATAATCCCTAGTCAACCCCTTCGAGCCAAAAAAGTAGGAGTTTTCTGTTCTAAACAAATTGAAACCTTTGATTAAACCTGGGGCAGGGTAGTCTCTCAGTTAATTCAAAAAAGGCGCGCATTAAAGTCGCAAACTCTCAGTTCGTAATACAACGAACGACATAAAAAAAAGCATTCCTCTGGAATCAAAAGACGGTGATGGTTCCCTATCACATGGGCAGTAAATCTCTCAAAAGAAAAAAGCCCACTAAGCCAAAACCTACAAAGGAGGCTTAAGAAAGTTGGGGCATCCCGCTGACTGTAATCTCGAAAATAGGAACAGTCAGGCAAAAGTTAGGGATAACAAATCAAAAGAACGAGGTCACTACAAATCCTCAAACAACATGAAAAATGTTGTAAAAATGACTGCCTTCCCAACAAATTCAACTTGTGTGAACCATCACCAAAAAAGTCGTTCCAAATTCGAATAGAGTGCGACGCACAATTAACTGAGTTTAGGATTGAAGAACATCACGAAGAGCGGGTGGGTACAAACATACTTTGAGCCTTTATCCTTTGTTTCTTAAACCGTGAACCAAGCTATGTTACAACCCTGCAAAAGTCCTAATTGAAGCACGGGTTAGTTCGAAAGCATACTGTTACAAAAGGTGTCCTGACTCCTGTAAGGCTTTGCTCTAAATCTTGTGTTGACTTTGTCTTATGAAAAGTTTTTTGCTAAAAAATGCATTTTTCAAAACTTCGAGACAAGCATAAACTTTGCATTATTTGAATATCGTTGTTTGCATATGGCTATTTATTTGACAGCGGAGAAATTCACACAACGAATATCCGATGAACGAAAGCCCTCTCAGTGAATAAAATCACTTCAAAAAGGATGACACTTCCATTGACAAATCTCCTATCAACAAGGGGACTTGACATGTCTCTATCCGGCACACCTGGGGCAGTCCAGTCAAGATTTCAACAGATCTTTCAAAGTTCAGTTAACCTGGGGCAGTCCAGTCAAGATTTCAAGAAATCACTCAATTGCAGGATAACAAGGGGCAAGTCTCCATCTCCGACACTTGGGGAATTGAACGTCAATCCCGACAAAGGGTTACATACAGTCAAACATTTCCAGGCCATGCACAAGCACTTGCTACTAGGGGCAGTGACAAATCTCCCCAAAACCCTTCTCATAGGATGATTCCCCAAACAGAGTTAAACCTCAGGATCCTCGGCAGAATAAAAGCTTTCTCAAAGCTGATTTCCCCAGCCAGAGAGCCTTCCAGAATCTAATTCCCCTCAGAGGTAAGTTTCAAAATCCCCAGTGGAGCCAAAACTGTTAATCCCCAGCAGAGCTAAAACTTCCAACTATCAATCCCCAGCGGAACCAGATTAGTGAACATTCTCCCCACAGAGGTACTTCCCGTCAGATTGAAGATTCTCAGTCTCACTCCTCCAGCATGAGTCTCCCAGGTTCTGAACTCCCCAGTAGAGATCATAAGAATTCTCATCCCCCCACAAGTCACCAAAGATTTTCAATCCCCAGCAATGGTCCTAAGATCCCTCAACAATTGAAGATCTTGTTCCCCAAGCAATCAGCAGTCAACAAGGATTTCTCACCCTCAATAACCAAAGGATTTTTCTATCCCCAACTTCGGTTATGGGTTTATTTCCCCAACATTTGTCAAGGATTTATTCTCCAAAACAAATTACATTTCAAATTGATTGGTCGTTCAAAAGTTCCTTCATCACCTGTTGGAAGTTACGGTCGTCAAAGATCAAATTCTCACAAAATTCAAGTTATGAAGCCCGGATTCGACCGGATAGTATCTTGATCTCTACAGCATATTGTGAATCCCGGATTACGACCGGATAACAATATCAGACTACCGCGAAGCCTGGATTACGACCAGATAGTGGTATCTCCTAAAAGCAAGCTATGAAGCCCGGATTCAACCGGATAATAGTTTAATCCCCAACAAGCCGTGAAGCCTGGATTACGACCAGATGGCAATACAAATTTCTGTGAAGCCTGGATTATGACCAGATATCAGCCAAGAATACTACGAAACCTGGAGTCGACCAGATAGTGGTATATCTTTAACACAAGCTGTGAAGCTCGGATTCGACCGGATAGTAGCTCAACAAGTTATTGTGAGGCCTGGATTACGACCAGATAGCAATACAAGATTCTGTGAAATCCTAGAGATCGACCAGATAACAGTTAACCATTAATAGAATGAAGATTCTCATCCTTAAAACCTTAGAAGATTGGTATACTCCCAATTTCTGACCCGTAACAGAATGAAGACTCTCATCCTTAAAACCTCAGAAGATTGGTATACTCCCAATTTTTGACCCCCAACAGAATGAAGATTCTCATTCTCAAAGTGGCGTATAACCCAAGTTCCAGATTAATACCTGAAACCAGCCAAGAAAACTATCTATGTGAAGAGATCGAAGATTAACACCTGTAACAAGCCAGGAAAGCTATGTTTCTTTCTCAGGTCAGAGATTAATACCTGAAACCAGCCAGGATAACTATCTCACTGACCAACCATTTCAAGTTCCAGATCAATACCTGCAGCAATCAAAAGATTCTTGCCATCCCCTGCAGCAGTCAAGGATTCACTTTTCCCGGCAGCAGTCAAGATTCTTTTATCTCCGGCTATCCAGGATTCATCTATCCTCAGCAAGACAGCTACTCAGCTTACATACACATCCATTACATTCATACATCATAAACATTGATGAAACGCAATTCATTACATCATACATTTCATGCAACATAACTTTGTGTTTCAGTTAATATTTTACCCTTTTCAGGATAAGATTGATAAGCTCAGACTTCTGAAAACATTTACGGGTTCTCCAGATACGGATGTTAACCTATCGCTTGTTCAGATTCAAGACTTCTGAAAACAGTTTATGGATTCTCCAAACACGGATGTTAATATATCGCTTGTTCAGATTCAACTTTTGAAAACAGTTTACGGATGCTTCCAGATACGGATGTCAATCTATTGCTTATTCAGACCCCCAGCTCAGAGATGTTCCAAAACATGGACACCTTTCTGATACTCATTTCTTTCACCTACAACATACATTCTAGATGGCATCTTTAAGCCCATCCCCTGACAAGATTTTGTCACATCTCCAGATGGCATCTTTAAGCCCATCTCCAAGTGGCATCTTTAAGCCCATTCCCGCATCCATGTTTGACGAGTGCAAATTTACGGGCACTCTAGTGTCCAATCTCCTTTTACCTTTGAGACGCGAAAGGCAAACTTGCCAATCTAACTCTTCAGGTTCAAGAAGATTGAACAGGGGCAACTGTTGTACCCCAAAATTTTCCCTCTCATTTCATCAACATTTTCTCACCACAAGACTCTTGGAACTCAAGATCAAGTTAGGGTTTGCTCTGCTCAAGACCCCTCCTTGCACTATTGACCCAAATTAGGGTTTGAGTTTGCACAGGGATGTTTTGACCTAAAATGCCCAAAGTGACTTTCATGCTTCATGTTGGACTTACAAGTTTATCCATACCAAGTTTCAAGCCTTGATTCCAATCTTTGCCCAGTCAATTGGACAGTTGACCTAGAAATCAGTTGTATTGGGGAAAAAGTCAACTGTAGCCAATTGACAGTCAAACCTCATGATTTTTGACCCACATCAACATATTGAACTCATATGAGCTATTTGGTCAAGTTTGGACCATAATTCCACAAGAAATTTGATCAGATCACCAAAAGGGCAAAATGGTCATTTTTAGGGTTTTGACTGCACAAAGGCAATTTTTGATTGTTTGACCTAACCAATGGCAAATCAAGCTCACATATGGACTCAAGGACTCAATGGAATTGTCTTGACCCATTCAACAAGTTCAAAAGATCTCAAATGCATAGGATTGACAGATGAATTTTTCAGTCAACTGATCAAAATTTGACTGTACACTGAAAAGTCAAACTTTGACTTTTTGGTCAAAATCAAGTGCCAAGGTTCATTTTTCATCAAGACATGTCAAATTATGAAACTTGTTCATCAAGAAACCCAAAATTGCAAATTAGGGTTTAAAATGAAGAAATTTCATAACTTAGAAATTTTCTAAGTTATGAAATTTCCTTATTTTTTCCTAACTTTGTCCCATTTTTTCACCAAGATGAAAATGGATTCAAACAAAACTTGAAACATGAAAGTTGTAGTACATTGCAAAATCTACAACTTTTATACACAAAGTTTCCTCAAAAGAAGCTTGTATCTCAAGTTATGACTTTTGGAACAAGGGTGCAAAACATTTTTAACTTAGAGTAATTTTGCCCTATTCTAGGCAGGATTTTTGTCCAACTTCTTGGCCATTTTTCACATGGTTCCACTTGGAGTTTCAATTTTCATTGCAAATATGGATTGTAGTACACATTCCAAGCTTTACAAATTGTCCAAGAACTTCTCAAACACCCTTGTGGTTAGAGAGAATCGAATTTGCAAAGTTGGCCAAAACTCACTTTTGTTCATGACCAATACATGTTCATAGCAAATGGCATTTTCAAATCAGCTTGGTTTGTGCTAGCTTACAGGCCTCTAAACCCTTTTAAACTCCTTAATTGAATGCAAATCCACTGAGCTAATGCATTATTTCATCCATTTGGGCATTACACATAGAATTAATCCTTGTTTGGAAAAAGCTAAATTGCCATTTTGGAAAAGTAACACTTTATGTCAAGTTCCAAATCCTTGAGGTACAGGCCATATCTTTGAGGCAAAGCTTGGCACATAAATCCCACTGATCAAGAGAAAATGCTGCAGCATGCTTGAGAGTATTGTACAGGCCTATATCACAACTTGCACTTTCTTGCTTATAATAGAAGAAACCTTGCAAACTCAATACAACTTTCACTTCCTGCAAGCATAAGCCAAAACAAACTTTGTGAACATCTTCCACACATCAAAACTGACCTAAGGCACGACCCTTCCATCCCTCATACCTCCTCATACACCAAATCACAGTTTTGCTGCAAAACAGGGCACCTCCTGCAGATTGAAGTCCACAGTTCAATCCACTCGTGCACTTTGGCTAAAACTTGTTCAAACACCTTCCATATCATCCATCTAAACTATTGCAAACCTAAAACACAAGCTGTAACACCCCTAACCACGTTTTCCATTTTTAATTTCAAGCTGTGCAGGTGAACTTCCATAGCACGATACAGAGTGATTCAAAGCAAGCTAGGTGTTGGAGAAGCTTCCTTGGACTTCAGGCAAGTTGTACAGAAGCTCAAACTCCATTGAAGTTGGCCACATTGCTGTACACGATTCAAGCTGAAACAGGTAATCTATGAACTTGTATCTCTCAATCTAGGAAGAGTTAGGCTTAGGTTTGTGAATGAAACATGCTCTACTCATAGCCCTGAAGCCATACATGTGTTCACTTTTCATTTATATTAAGCATGCTGTGAGAATTTTAGCCATGAACATTGAAGAAAAATTAGGTCAGAAATTGGGGATGAAGAAATTCTCCCTGGTTTCTTGGAGTTAGGTCAAGTTTTTTACATATTTGGAATCGTGACTTGATGCTCTACATTATTTGTGTTATGAGTTTTGGCTAAAAATCAAAGAATCAGGAGTTTGTATTTTGAAAGAAGGCGCGCGCGTTTAGACAGTGCTGGAGGTTGAAGAAAAAGTTGGCTTGGGCTGGGCCTGAGTCAGCTTGCTTTTCACACCTTTTTTTTCAATTTGCACCCCCTGGCCCATTTGGTTAAATATTTGACATTTTTGCATTTTTCTTTTTTATTCTGACTTTATATTTTTTGTTCAAACATAAAAAACTCCAAAAATATTTTTTCACATTTTTTTACATTTATTTGACATTTATTTGTTTTATTAGGTATATATATGTAAATAATATAAAACCTCTTTTATTTAAAACCCTAAAAATAATACAAAAATATTTATTTTTTCAGTTATTATTTTTTGTTTACATTTTGAAAACATTTTCTAAAATATACATTTTTTGTAAATAATTAATATTTTATTTTTGTACATATTTAGTATATTTAATATATAATATATAAATACTTGTATATTTTATTAGATAATTAGGGCAAAAATATAAAAAACAATACATTTTTATTTTTATTAATATATGACACTAAAAATACTTTTTTTAAAATATACTTTTTATTTATTGTACATAATTAATAAATAAATACTATTTACTTGAAAATTAGGGTTTTGCCTTAAACCATAAAAATAATCAAAAAAATGACTTTTTTTATTTTGTTTATACTTCAAATATGAAAACCTTTTTACATACATAAAAAAATCCTTTTTTGCATAATACATTGCATTTTGATATTTATTTACATTGTATTTATTTAAATGTTAAATATTTGTATATTCGATATGGTTGTAATAACTTAGATTTTATTTCCTTGTCAAATATCCCCCAAATTCAAACTTGTACCCCCATCCCCATAATCATTGTTATAATAGCTTAGCATTTAAATTTCCGCATTTAAAAGCTTTCAATTATGCCATGATAGACCTAGAGTTTGTATGCAAAATCAATCAACAAATAGCTTGACCTAATTCAAGATAAATGCATGAAAAACAAACAATGCACACTTACACCCCTAGGGTTACTCCACTTGTTGCCTTCAAAAATAGGCCATGGTTGCATGTTAAGTGTCTTTGGCAAAACAAAAACAAATCAAATGATCATAGTCCCTCGATGACGCTATCAAGTTGCCTAAAATGATCAAGTCCCTTGAGAAAATGGCCAAAGATACTTGACACTATTGCCTCTATGGTCTAAACGATGACCCGCGCCTGTCCCGTTAACATCCTAACACAAGGTTGTTCACCAAATACAATGGTGAAACAACACTGTTAAAAGGGTTAAAACATGAGAAAGATCTTTGAGAAATTTAGGGTAGATAGCTCTTGGTTACTTGACCAAACTTGCAAAACAATCCTTGCCATTTTTCAAAATACACATCACAACACAACTTCAAAACAAACTTTCAAAAACATTGAAACATCTTTTCAAAAAGACAAACACCCTTGTAAAACATTCAAACAAGAATTGTTACAATGGTTTCCTAGACAAGGCATCTTTTTCAAAACATTTTCAAAACCACACACAAAGCACCATTTCAAACAATTGAGAAGCAAAGGCAAGTGATCTAAAACAAGTAACTAAGAGCCCATGGATAACCATGGATGAAAAGGGTGCTAGCACCTTCCCTTTTCATAATCTACCCCCCGAACCCACGAAAACATCTCAAAGGTCTTTCCTGTGCTTTTTGACCTTTCCTTAGGATAAATAAAAAGTCGGTGGCGACTCTTGCTAAACCGAACAAGTGCGAACACAAACGCAAAACCTCAAGTCAGTTCTCCCACCGTATCACAATAGGCCTTTGGGATGGTAATGCATGGGATCTGTTAAAGGGAAATAAGACAAAGAAAGTTGGTAGGACCTAGGATCGAACCCAGGTCCTCTACCCTTTCTAACACACGTCATTGCCAACTGCGCTACATGTTTCAATTGATATTATAATGAAAATAATATATAATATATGCAAACAAGGTGAATTAGTGGACAAAAGAAAAAACGCACGCTGGTTTGAATGGTCTAGTGGTTGGCTGCCACGTTATTGTCTTTTTCCTCCTGTCGTCGTATTAGGCATGTAACCTATACCTACAAACATCACCTGTAACTAAAACCCTACAAATTTCCAAAATCCAGCACATGCATGATAAATCAATTATGGCTATATCAATCAATTTGTTTTGACCTCATGAGTATGATGATATCCTTTGTATAGGCCAATTTCACCTGTATCAAGAAGCCCCAAAACGGCTTCTCAAACCCTAATAATGGTAACTCTGGATATAAGCATCAAAACGCAAAATCAAGTAAACCAAAACATTTTAAAAGCTCATATAAACATAATTCTACGTTCAATGATGTTAATCATGCATAAATTGCAAAGTACGATTCAAGTTAGGGAAAGCAAACTGTGGGTGTATAGTGTGTGTTTCTGGGCGTGAACTTGCTTGCAATTGATCCAGTTATGTTCCTGAGATGTCCAGCAATCTGTTGGTAACGTTAGAATGGCTTGAATTGGCCTCTAAGCTTGAAACCAATTCACTACTTTTTGCAAAAAAAAATGAGTTTCTTCTTGTGCTTTCCAAGATTGCTAACCCTTATCCCATGCCTTGTACATGTTCCCTATATATGTTAAAATGAATTAGGGTTATAAAATTGGCTTGTATCTTTGAAATTATGGAAGATTTGATTTGATTTCCATGCCATATGTAAACTTGCTATTTTGAGCCAAATCATCCCTTTCTTGTACAAATTATGTTTGATTCGTTTTGGTCTTGATATCTCAGCATATTTTGATTACAAACCTGTCAAAAAATCAAATCAAAACATATCTTTGCTATTATTCACCAATTATTTGATTTAATTTAATTTTTAATTAATAAAAAATCAAAATAAATTGAAAAATGAAGCAAATAATGTGTGGGTGAATATTTGGGTCATGGACCATATTATAAGTGATGTGCAAGCATAAGAAGTTAGGCCCATTTGGTAAAAAAATGTAATTTTGAGCCCATTTGACTTTTGGCAATTTTGCAAAAAAGGTCAACTTTAACAAGGCATATCTCCTCCAATTTTAAGCCTAGAGAGGTGTTCTTGGACTTTTTATAAAGATTAGGATGTCCCCTAACCAACCCTTTTGGTCTCATCTCAATGGAGTCTTCCATGTTCATGTAAGAAGCTTTGACCCAAAAGGTGTTTTTGTTGACTTTTCAAAAGGACCCATAATGTAGAAATTCATATCTTTTTATGAGTGCATATTTTGAACTTGTGGGATGAATATGAATTGTAGGGAATTGCATCCTATTCAAAATTAGCCTTGGATGGAAAAAATTTGATAAAGTATGTGGAAGTTATGCTTGGTCAAAGTTTGGTTGACTTTTCTTGAGAAACCCTAATTTAGCAACTTTTGGGTTTTGATGAATTTGGAGTATTCCTTGGGGAATCATGATCAAACCCTGATCAAATGATTAAAGTCACTTCAAAATGTTGATTTTGACCAAAAATCTTGAAGTTTGACTATATGTGGGCCACAGTTGACTTTTGACCTAATACAGTCGATTCTCAAACATTTGAGCAGTTGACTGAGCAAACTTCTTGTGCAAGGCATGGGACTTGGCATGGAGAGTCTTGAGAACATATTAGGACCATGGAGAGCATATTAGGTCTTTGGAGTCCACCTATCTTGACAACAATGGAAACCCTAATCTGAGACATACTGCCTTAGGAGAGAGTTTGTCTGGTCAACTCTTGGGCAAACTTGAGCAAATTGAGGCTCTCTAAGAGTATATATTGAGTAAAATGAGAGGGAAAATTTTGGGGTACAACAGCTTCCCCTGTTCAATCTTCTTAAACCTGAGGATGTAGATTGGCTCGTCTGCCTTTCGTGATCTGAAGGTGGAAGATGATTGAATACTAGAGTGCCCAGAAATTTGCACTCGCATGAAGTGACACTAGATTTGTGATATCGGGAATGGTCTTATAGATGCCATTTGGAAGTTGATAGAGAATTGTCGGAGATGGGCTTAAGGATGCCATCCAAGATGTGACGGAGTACCGTCGAAGATGGGCTTAAAGATGCCATCTATAGGATCTTGATTTCCTAAGATGTTCCTTCGATGAGAGTCCATATTTCTGTCGTTGAGGAGGAATCTGATGAGGACTGTTGGTATCTGTCTTGGGAGCAATAGAATTTTAGGAGCTTCAGTTGTCCGTTACTCTACTGGAGGGATAACTCCTACTTGAGGAAGCGGAAGTGGACTGCATATCTGGTCAGGGTACAAGTTGCACCGCGACTTATTGGGGAAATGAGAAACCAATCGTGTTTGTTCAGGTCCAGGTCTTACAGTGTTGTGAACTGCTGTCTGGAGATAAGGGAAAAGAAACCTGGATAGTAAGGTTATGAGAAGGAACCTGGATAGTAGGGTTACTTCGAAATGAAATCCTGGATAGTAGGGCTGTGAGAAGGAACCTGGATGGTAGGGTTACTTCGATATGAAAGCCTGGATAGTAGGACTGCTTCGATATGAAAGCCTGGATAGTAGGGCTGTGAGAAGGAACTTGGATAGTAGGGTTACTTTGATATGAAATCCTAGATAGTAGGGTTGTGAGAAGGAACCTGGATAGTAGGGTTACTTCGATATGAAAAGCCTGGATAGTAGGGTTGTGAGAAGGAACCTGGATAGTAGGGTTACTTCGATATGAAATCCTGGATAGTGGGGCTGTGAGAAGGAACCTGGATAGTAGGGTTACTTCGATATGAAAAGCCTGGATAATAGGGCTATGAGAAGGAACCTAGATAGTAGGGTTACTTCGATATGAAAGCCTGGATAGTAGGGCTGTGAGAAGGAACCTGGATAGTAGGGTTACTTCGATGTGAAAAGCCTGGATAGTAGGGTTGTGAGAAGGAACCTGGATAGTAGGGTTACTTCGATATGATAGCCTGGATAGTAGGGCTGTGAGAAAGAACCTGGATAGTAGGGTTACTTTGATATGAAAAGCCTGGATAGTAGGGTTGTGAGAAGGAACCTGGATAGTAGGGTTACTTCAATATGAAAGCCTGGATAGTAGGGATGTGATAAGGAACCTGGATAGTAGGGTTACTTCGATATTAAAGCATGGATAGTATGGATGTGGGAAGGAACATGGATAGTAGGGTTACTTCGATATGAAAGCATGGATAGTAGGGCTGTGAGAAGGAACCTGGATAGTAGGGTTACTTCAAGGTGAAAGCCTGGATGGTAGGGCTTGCGGGAAGAAACCTGGATAGTAGGGTTACTTCAAAGCGATAGTGTAGATTAGTTGACCTGTTTGGTTTAGGGAACTGAGTTTCCATTAGTCGTCTGCAGACGTGATCTGTATAACTGCTGGATTTGTTGAAGCTAAGCGTCTTTTCCTGCAAAGATACCAGGGTTAATTATATGCGATGTATGAAATTCAGGGTGAGATGATGTTCTCAAAATAAATGAGATTATGCTGAATATGATGTGTATGGGCATGTCATGATGTATGTTCACGAAATGCTATCGAGGTATGCCCGCGTCTGGGAAAATAAATCTCTGACTGTTGCTGGAGATTTATGAATATTATGTCGGGAAGAGATTTTGCTTGAGAATAAACTCTGTGGGGAACAAACTTAGGAAGTGTATTTTCGTAGCTGAAGTGATGAACTCTGTCGGGGATTGAGCCTCTGTATCTGGAGAAATAAGGTCTTCTTGGGGGATGAAATTTATTGACTCGCCCGCGATTACGAACCTCAGCTGGGGTGGTTACGTCCTGTTTTGGGACAGCTGACATCAATGCCTTTGGATACCTTTACTCTGTGGGGAGTTTATGTACCGATAATTATGTTCCAAAGCTGACTCTATCCTGATACCTGCTGGGCAGAGTAACCGTCGGGTTTGGCACTTCTTATTTTTTTCCTGTTTCTGGAATTACGAGTAATTGTATTTTGTTTCTTAAGTAAATATCTATGAGCAGCAATCATTTTCAAATGCATATATCAAAAATAAGTCATTGGACGTTCTTGCAAAACAAAACAGAAAAAGAGAAACAGATTGAAGTGAAAATAATTTTGTATTGATTTTTTTTTTTTGAAGTTGGCCTGTAATAGGCGTTTTTGTACAAAGAGGTTGACGCTCTAGTAAGAGAACACCGCCGAAAGACAGAAATTATACAATTTGTGTAAAAGAAATAAAAACAACTATGTGAAACAACCCCATTGGGTTCCAACTCTGCTATTGCCTTTATATCTTCAAGCGTCTCATCACTTTGCTACTTGGCCGAAAGTTGATCAGATTGATTGGTGTCGTCCGAGCTTGATAGTTGATGCCAAAGTCTGGTCGCAAGATGATCCAATGAGACATAGTGATACGCTTCAATCCGTAACTTTTGCCTGGACCGCCCTTTTGGATTTTCAATCCACCGGGATACCCTTTTTTGCCCAAGCCTCCCTTTCGGGTTTTCGACTTGTCGGGTGTACAGATTTTTTATTTTCATCCCTTACTTTTGCCTGTACCCTTTTGGTTCACCGAGAAGCCCTTATTTTTTCCTAGGCCAGACAACCTAGCGGGTCTTTGATTAGGCGTAGTATCTTTTCACTATGTCTGCATTGACAGGGTAAGCAAGGTCGTCACCATCCATGGTGGTTAGAATCATAGCTCCTCCCGAGAAAATGTTCTTAACCACAAATGGCCCTTCGTACGTGGGGGCCCATTTTCCCCTGGGATCACCTTGTGGCAGTATGATGCGTTTGATTACTAGATCCCCGACTTGATATTCTTGACGCCTGACTTTCTTGTTAAAAGCCTTGATCATTCGCTTTTGGTATGTATGACCATGGCAGATAGCAATAAGTCTCTTTTCATCGATTATATTTAACTGATCAAGTCGGGTTCGAATCCAGTCGTCCTCATTCAAACCCGAATCCTTCATAATCCTGAGAGAAGGTATCTGGACTTTGATGGTTAGGACTGCCTCTATGCCATATACCAGAGAGTAGGGTGTTTCCCCTGTCGACGTTCGTGCTGAGGTACGGTACCCATGAAGAGCAAATGGTAACATCTCATGCCAGTCTTTGTATGTCACCATCATCTTCTGTACAATCTTCTTGATATTCTTGTTAGCTGCTTCAACAGCGCCATTCATCTTCGATCGATAGGGGGAAGAATTATGATGTTGTATCTTAAACTGTTTACAGAGCTCGGTGATCATCGTGTTGTTGAGATTCGTACCATTGTCAGTAATAATTCTCTCTAGCACACCATATTGACATATCAGGTTATGTAGGATAAACCGCGCCATGACGTTCTTGGTTACTGTAGCAAAAGAAGCTGCCTCAACCCACTTCGTGAAGTAATCAATGGCTACTAAGATGAAGTGATGTCTGTTGGAAGCGGTGGGCCTGATTTCTCCGATCATGTCGATGCCCCACATTGCAAAGGGCCACAAAGCTGTCAATACGTTTAAGGGGACCGGAGGCACATGCACCTTATCAGCGTAGATTTGACATTTATGACAAGTTTGAGAGTGCTGATAACAATCGGCTTCCATGGTGGACCAGTAATATCCTGCCCGTAGGATCTTCTTAGCCATGGTATATCCACTAGAATGGGTTCCGTAGTAGTGTGGAGTCATGGTTGCGTTTATAGAGGATTCCATTACTGAGGAAGAACTTTGCAGCGAACCTTCTCAGAAACTTCTTATCATTGACAAATGCCCCTTCGGGATATTCTTGAGCCTCGAGATACCTTTTGACTTCGTGAAACCAGGGTTTGTCTGCCACTTCTTCGGTATAGATTTCACAGCAGTATGTTGGTTCATCCAATCTCTCAATGGTGATCTGAGGAGCTTCATTGTCCCACCTAACCTTGAACATAGAAGACATAGTAGCTAGCGCGTCCACTAACTAGTTCTCCTCTCGTGGGAAATGTTCGAAGGTCACCTCCTCAAAGTGTGGGAGCAACGTTAATACATACTCTTTGTAGGGAATGAGATTCAGGTGCTTCGTATCCCACTCGCCTTTGATCTAACTTATCACCAAAGCAGAATCCCCGAATACATTCAAGAACTTGATCCTTAGGTCAATAGCAGCTCGAAGACCCATAATACATGCTTCATACTCCGCCATGTTGTTGGTGCAGTTGAAACATAATCGAGCAGTGAACGGAGTATGACAGCCCTTGGGAGATATGATTACAGCGCCAATGTTGTTACCCAGTGCGTTTGAGGCTCCATCAAAATACATAGACCATCGGGATCCCTCCTCAGGTCCTTCATCCTGTTCAGGTTCTTCGTAGTCAGTTACCAACATAATATTCTCATCTGGGAACTCAAAATTCATGGACTGGTAGTCATCCACGGCCTGATGAGCCAAATGATCATCCAATACACTCCCCTTTATTGCTTTTTGGGTTGTATATTGTATGTCATACTCAGTTACGATCATTTTCCACCTTGCTATCCTTCCGGAGAGAGCGGGCTTCTCGAAATTTACTTGATCAGATCCATCTTTGATATCAACAAGGTAGTGTGAGTCAGCATGTACTGTCTCAGTCGGCGAGCAGTCCATGCCAAAGCGCAGCAAGTTTTCTCGAGCAGTGAGTATCGTCTCTCACAGTCGGTAAATGTTTTGCTAAGGTAGTATATTGCATGCTCTTTTCGACCAGACTCGTCATGCTGCCCCAGCACACACCCCATTGAATTGTCTAGCACTGTCAAGTATAATATCAAAGGTCTTCCTTCAACTGGAGGCATCAGAATTGGTGGTTCTTGAAGGTATTCATTGATTCTTTCAAAAGCGATCTGGCATTCATCATTCCACTTTACCACTTGATCTTTCTTCAGAAGCTTAAAGATTGGCTCACAAGTAGCAGTCAGATGTGAAATGAACCTGGCGATATAATTCAGGCGTCCCAAGAAACCCCTAACTTCCTTCTCTGTACGGGGAGTTGGCATATCTTGTATAGATTTTACCTTTGCAGGATTTACTTGGATGCCTTTGTCGCTGACAATGAAACCCAGAAGTTTACCAGTCCTTACCCCGAAGGTGCACTTGTTCGGGTTCAACCTCAGCTTATACGTCTTTAACCTGTCGAACAGCTTTTGGAGATGGTCCATGTGCTCTTCCTCAGTCTGAGACCTGGCTATCATGTCATCAACATAGACTTCGATTTCGTGGTGAATCATATCATGGAACAAAGCGACCATGGCGCGCTGATAAGTTGCCCCAACATTCTTCAACCCAAAAGGCATCACCTTGTAGCAGAAGGTGCCCCACTGTGTAACGAAGGTTGTCTTCTCCATGTCTTCAGGAGCCATCTTGATCTGGTTGTAGCTAGAGAAACCATCCATGAAGGAGAAGATTTTGTGTTGCGCGGTGTTGTCGACCAGAACGTCAATGTGAGGAAGTGGGAAGTCATCCTTGGGGATTGCCCTGTTCAGATCTCTGTAATTTACACACATTCGTACCTTACCGTCCTTCTTAGGTACCGGAATGACGTTAACAACCCACTGTGGATAAGAAGTGACAGCTAAGAATCTTGCGTCGAACTATTTCATGACCTCTGCCTTGATCTTCTCTGACATTTCGGGATGCATACGGTGGACTTTCTATTTAACCGGAGGACAGTCTTCTTTAGTCGGCAGGCGGTGCATCACGATATCAGTGTTCAAACCAGGCATGTCTTCATAGGACCAGGAAAAGATCTCAACATAGTCGTGCAACATCTGTATCAACCTCCGTTTGACGCTAAGCTCCAGATTTGCACCTATTTTAAACTCTTTTATGTCTTCCTTAGTACCCAAGTTCACTGTCTCAACCGGCTTTTCATGAGGTTGTATGGCCCTTTCTTCCTACTGTAATAGTCTAGCAAGTTCTCCAGGCACCTCACAATCATCCTCACCTTTATCCTCGGCTTGGTTGATCGGATTTTTAAAGTCATAACTGGCAATAGCAGAGCTGTTATCAATGGGATCCAGAGTGGATATGGATATGCATTATGATACGTGAGTGTGTGTAAGAGAATAGCTATTTTGATAAAGTGAAACACAGAAAAGAAAAACAGAGAGCGCAAAATTTGTATGCAAGAAACGTCCAATGCTTTATTAATGATATATGAAATGACAAATAACAGCCCTCACAAACAAAACCAATGTGCCTCGAGCAAGGCACAAGGCTGTAAAGTGTTAAATTGTTTATTATGAATCTTAAAACAAATAAGTCAATTACTGCGGAATAAAAGAAACTGGTATAAAGTCCCTAGTCGTCCAGTTACTTGGTCCACCGTTGGTGGTTGGGTAGATCTAGCTATCGATGTCTGAGTCCTCCTCGATGTCTTCAATGGCGTTAATTCCCCGATTACTGATGTGAAGGGGAGTTCTTCCAGCTCTAGCGCGCCGAACAGCCCTTTGATCCCCTGTAGTAAAGCCCAAACCAAATTTGTCAGTTTTGTGAGTGAAATCAGGGAGCTGACCCCAATTGGTACACCCACCTTCTTCAACCACAGCCCTGGCGTCCTTGAGAGAAGACATCTTCAGATGAGGTTTGCTGGTAGTAGTAGTTTTAGTCGAGGCCAAGATCTGAGGGACCTCTTCGAAGTTCTGACAAGGAGTTTCTATGAATTCCACGTCCATCTCTACGTATCAGAAGGAATTGAGGTGGCTCACCATATACTCCTCTTTACCCCGCACAGTGACAATTTTCCCTTCCACCGGATACTTCAGCGTTTGGTGGAGTGTGGAAGTAACTACCCCAGCCTCATGGATCCAAGGATTACCCAGCAAACAAGAATATGATAGTCTGATATCCATCACATAAAAGGTGGACCCAAAGGTCTGAGAACTCACTTTGACAAGGATGTCCACCTCCCCGTGCACCATTCTCTTTGACCCATCAAAAGCCCTTACCACAATGTTATTAGGCTTTAGAGTTAAACCCTCGCAATCCAGCCGGTCTAACGCCTTCTTCGGTAGAACATTCAGTGAAGACCCAATATCTACCAACACATGAGCCATAGTGGTTCCCCTGCATTCAATCGAGACATGCAGAGCATCATTATGCTTCCTTCCTTTTGGTGTCAAATCCGCATCTGAAAAACCCAACCCATTATCAGCAGTTAGGCTGGCCACACAGTCTTTGAACTAATCAGCTGAAGTCTCTTGCGGCACATGTGCAGTTTTGAGGAATGAAATCAAAGCCTTCGCATGGGCTTCGAAGCACAACAGCAGAGACAACATGGATATTTTTGATGGGGTCTTCCCCAGCTGCTCTACCATATTATAGTCGATTTTCTTAATGATTTTTAGTATATCCTCCATTTCTTGCTTAGAGGCTTCCACAACAATTTTCCTAGGTGCCTCCGTCCGGGCAGGCTCACCTATAATTTCCTTGCCACGGGTATCAGACGATTCACTGACAGGGGTAATAACCGGAGTAAGAACAGGAACAGTAGTTGATGTACTAGAAGGAACAACAGATGGAATGACAATAGGCTTATTAACAGTCTTAGGGGAAATCTCAGGAGAGAAGTCCCTTCCATTTCGGGTAACTTTGCTGGTTCCGACAATGTTACCAATATCAGGATCAACTTCTTCGTCTTTCAAATCTTGTTTGATGCCATGATAGTATACATCGGCACCATAATACCAGGGGACAGCTTTGTCCGAGACATACGGGACAGGACCAGGAACAATGATTATTAGCGGAGTGATTCTTGGAGCAGATGTAATCCTAACAAGTCTTCTCGAGGAGACCTTGGAAGGATTGGCGGAAATGGTTATAATGGCAATGTCTTCAGATGGAACAACGGGAACCAAAGTTTTCTCGAACAAAATTTATTTGCTGTCCATCAGGCGTTGAACACCTAACTTCAGCAAACGACAACCAGAAGGTAGAAATGAACACATGTGGCAACCTTCACCACAACTAGGAAATAAACCGGACAACAACAAATTCTTCTTCACAATCATGAGAGGAGTAGAAACTTCATCCACCAAGGTTACAAACAAGTCGGTATCAATAGCATTAATTCCACGACCGTGCTTAGGCATGGGAGCAGTTATGACATTGGGCTTCTCCGGAGCATCGAACTCAATTTCCTTGGCTTTAATCAGATCTTGTACCTTATTTCTTAGAGCCCAACAGTCATTGGTATCGTGGCCAGGACTCTCAGAATGATAGGCACACCGAGCATTTGGATTATATCGGGGAGATGTAGTATTTGGATTCTTGGGAGCCTCTTTCAAGGCTGCCAAGTTGGATCTCAGTAGATGAGGTAGAACTTCAGCCAATTTCATGTTGATTCAGGTAAACTGTCGTTGTGGTCTTTCCACTCTTTGTTGATTGTTGCTTTATGGAGCAACTTCAGGCCTAGGTATCGTTACGACACTTACTGTATGACGATGTTCAGCCTTGTTTTGGCCCCTCGGGCTATAGATGGCACTGGCTTCCTTCTTACCAGCAAAAGGCATCTTTACCGAACTCGAAGAGGCATCCTTCTGAATCTTGCCACTCCGAATCCCATCTTCTACTCTCTCTCCAGTTAGAATCAGCTCAATGAAACCAGCTGACGAGTTGCCAATCAAATGATTGAAAAATGGACCATATAGCGTCCCCAGAAACATATCAACCAACTCCCTATCAGACAACGGGGGTTGAAATCTTCCAGCCAAGTCTCTCCATTTCTGTGCATAGTCTTTAAAGCCTTCACTTTCACCCATGGACATACTCTGGAGTTGAGTACGAGTAGGAGCAAGGTCGGCATTGTACTGATACTGCTTGTAGAAAGCAGCAGCCAGATCTTTCCAATTTTGGACATTGGCTCCCTCCAGCTGGTAGAACCATTCAAGCTGAGTCCCTGACAGACTATCTTGAAAGAAATGAACCCACAAATTTCTAACAGCGGTGTGGGGCTGGATCTTTCTGACATAAGAACGGAGATGGAGTTTTGGGCAGGAAACCTAATCATACTTAGCAAAAACTAGAGCTTTGAACTTCTGCGGGATGACCACTCCCGACACCAATCCCAATTCTTCGGAATCCAGTCCAGGTATCCTCTGAACTTCCATAGCACTCAAACGATCTTCCAACTGCTTGTATCTACCCTCAGCAGAAGGATATTGCTCATCATTGTAATCGATATCATTGTTAGAAACTGCAGGATTGGGGTCCTTCTCTTCTTCTTGATTCTCCCCTTCCTTGGATGAAGAGGTCAGATCGACTTGTCGTTTCAACCGCTCTCCAAACCTTCTGCCCATATTTAGAATACCAACAACCTTCTTCTTTTTCTTCTTCTCTTTCAGGATAAGGGCTTTCAGATCCTTCTGCCCTTTTTCCAGACTTATGAACATTTGTTGGAACTGGGCGTTATGTGCCTGAAGGTCTTTGATGGTTTGCTCATAAGACATTTCGTGCTGAAATAAACAACAAAGAAGATGAGAAACCTGTAATGGTACTTATACATGCAATGTTATGAATGGGATGCGCATGCAATGATTTCAAAGACTTTGGGAAATTTAAATTTGCAAACCAAAATAAAACAAAGATTTTATTAGATGAATTCAAAGTTCAAATTCCTTTTAGGCGTTACAATTAAAAAAAAATCTAAAACTATAAAAGACATCAAAATTCCCATGGATGCTTCCTCTTTGTGCCGAGATAGTCATTAAGTCATCTTTCTTCATGGAGTTGCTTTGTGAGCTCTAAAACCTTCCCCTCCTGAGCATGGAACTCATCCCTATAAGTATCTCGCTCCTCCATCAGCTGAATCCAAGACCTCTGTAATTCCCCAAGATCAGTGGGCATATAAGGATAGAGAACCGTGTAAGGAATACCCCCCTTCAGTAATGGGTTCCACAATCACTGGTAAAACGGCCACATAGGGCATCCTAAGCTTCTGAGCACGAGCTTGTACCCATTGGAGGTAAGGTTCCATAGGAATGGAATTTTTGGCCCCAAAGCCTTGGCGCCAGATCTATTTACCATGCCCCAAGCTCGTATGAACCACCAGCGATACTCGTGAACGTCATCCTCATAGTTGAATATAATGCCCTCGATAAGTAACTCATGGGGACCATACCTTCGAGCATAACCAAATTGTCGCAAATCTAAACAAGGATTGTAGGTTATACCACCTCTGGTACCAAGCAATGGGACATTAGGGTACTCCCCGCAGCGGTCAATAATAGCAGTGTTTTCCATAGCTCGAGAACACCAAAGAATATCCATGTGAGCGAGTGACATTATCCTTTGCGACCAACCCAAACCTTCTTCATTCTTTAGCACGGGCTTAGGGAGGTGAGAAATAAACCACCTCGACAGCAATGGCATGCAACACATAAGAACCCATCTTCTCTTCATGGTACGGGTATGGAGAGTGTGCAAAATATCTCCGAGTAAGGTAGGCACAGGGATGCAACAGAGGAAGATCTTGATAGCATTCACATCTACGAATGAGTTCGGATTAGGGAATAGGACTAACCCATAGATTAGAAGAGCCAAGACCTCCTCAAAATCCTGAAAATCCATATTATCCCAAAACAACTGGGCCTTGTCTATCAGAAACTTAGCTAGAAAACCCTTGACTCCGCTTCTTGTTTCCCAATTGGATACCACGTCGGCCCGTTTCAGGTGCAAAGTTGAGGCAATGACTTCTAGCTTAGCAACTTCTTCTAGACCTGTGAAGGGTAACTGTTCAAGAATGGGTATATCCAACAGCTGAGAGAATTCTTCCAAGGTAGGCACCAACTGATAGTCTGGAAAGGTGAAGCAGTGGTGCTTAGGATTAAAGAACTGAAAGAGTACACTCATCATATTTTCATCAAAGTTTGAAGTAACCAGGTTGAGAAGTCGACCATGTCTCTTAGTGAACGCAGAAGTTTCAGAAACCCTTGATGCTAGCTCTTTGAGTTGGGAAGGTATCTTCACAAAGCTGATTCGGATAGTGTTTCTACGAACGGAAGCCATGATCTGCAAAACAGAATAAAGATAAATTCCCTTGGTCTTTTAAATGGTTAGTGCAATAAGAATGGATGCTATGTTATGATGCATGATGTCATGATAAACCACATGCATAGCAAACACAGGTATAGCAAACATAGTCAAATCACACAAAGTCCTTAGGTTTAAGGCTTGCATGAGGTTAAAGGACATACCCTCTTGAAGTTTAGTTGGTTTCAAACCTGTCATAAAAAGTAATCGGGTTCTAAGGGATCTCAATATCACTGAACATCCTTTATCGGGCATTATCTCAGCTCAAGCAACCTTTTCTTGCGGCCGAAATGTCCCGAAAGTCTGATCTCAATGAGTGTAGCATCGAGTATCAACCAATCATCAGCTCTGCACCGAGTCCGGCTATCTCACTACTTTCTAATGGCCAAGTTTGTTCAACTAAGGTTCTAAGGTCCGTTAGTGCTTCACGACACCATGCGGAGGCCCCGTATTCTCCTCGTTTCCCCACGAAGGATACTGGTACCAACCAAAGTGCCACACCAACACAACCATCGCTTAAACCATGTCGGTCTACGTCGTACAGTCTCTACGATCTATTGTTGTTTACCTAAAAAGTTCCCTCAGATCCGAGTGTAGGATCTATAGCAACCCCAAACAAACCCTCAAAAGTAAAGTAATCAAGACAATCAAGAGAAGCAAATTAATGACCTATATCCTAAGGTATACCCCACTTTTCATATTTCCCCAGTAGAGTTGCCAGTTCTGTGATACGGTGGCAGAATCGACTGTTAATACTGGTTTGTGTTTTGCATTTTTCGTTTGCAAAATGTCGCGGTAAGCAAGAGTCGCCACCTACTTTTATTTCATCCAACTAAGGAAAGGAAAAAGAATAGAAAAAACCTTTTTTGAGAATATTTCTGAGTACGGGGGGTAGATTATAGAAAGGGAAGGTGTTAGCACCATTTCTATCCATGGTTTTCCATGGGCTCTTAGGTACTTGCTCATTTTAAAATTGCTTGTGTGTGTGCTTGTTTTGGAAAAAAGTTTACTTCGTGATAACCCTTGTATCAGTCCTCAAGGGTGTGACGAAGTTGTTTTGAAAATTGTTTGAAAAGTGTTGGTGTGAAATTTGTTTGTTTGAGCAAGTACCTAGGAACTATCTACCTACTCGAAAAAGATTGTTCGTTTTCCTTTAGACAGCGTTATCCCATTATTAAGGAATTGGTAGCACAGTCGTTGGAGTTTTAAGGCACGCTCGAAGGGCCAGATACGGTCACAAAAGCAATGTTAGGAGGTGTTAGTAATCATCCTAAAGCCTTAAAGATCTTTTTCCGAGGCAACACCCGAATAGGTCATTTGAGATCTTTCGGGGCTAGAGGACGACCACTAACAAACCCTATACTTCATGACCGTTTAACCGAAGGCAACCGAAGTGGAGTAAACCCTAGGAGTGAGCATGTGCGAGTGAATCTTTTCAATTAATTTGTCGTTGCACATTTAGGTTATCTACCGTTTTAATTTTCAAGCATTCTTCCCATACAATCCTATTAGCATACATCTAACAGTTTATAATTGCGAAAATTTAAAGTGTGGAAATAGAAATCCTAACTATTACATTGCTTTCGCAGATACAAAATTATTTTTACTGAAAATAAAATGCGGAATTAAAACCTAATTGAAGCTATTACAACCTCGGAGCAATTACAAAATTAATAAAAGGTAACTAAATGCGCGCGATGAGTTAAATGTGAGGACGATTAGAAAACCTAAAAATCTAAAAAAGTTTAAGTTATTTTTTTGAAGAAAAAAATTAATTATTTACAAAAATAAAATCCTAATTTCTAATTGATTTTAATTATAAAAAGGAGTTAAATTAACCTAATTTTTAATCGAATTAAATAATTAAAGAAAATAAATATTTTATGAAAAAAAATTATTTTTTGGTGTTTTTTGTGATTTTGATTAAATAAAAATAATTTTGATGTTATTTTAAAAGAAATATAATTATGGAATAATTAAAAAGAAATAAAAATAATAAATAAATAAAAAGAGAAGAATGGGCCTGTTTAAGCAATTTGAGGGGGTGAATTGTTGAAATATTCCAGGCCCACCAAGCTGAAGCCCAGTCAGCGCCTGATCCAGTGGTACTCCCTCCTGATGGTGCACCATGGTCTCTGGCAGATAGAGGTGTTGGATCTGGTTGATCATGAATCATGTGGATGGCTGTTGATGGTGCATGATAGGCCTTTGGGATGGTAATGCATGGGATCTGTTAAAGGAAAATAAAACAAAGAAAGTTGTTGGGACCTGGGATAGAACCCAGGTCCTCTACCCTTTCCAACACACGTCCTTGCCAACTGCGCTACATGTTTCAATTGATACTATAATGAAAATAATATATAATATATGCAAACAAGGTGAATTAGTGGACAAAACAAAAAAATGAGCGCTGGTTTGAATGGTCCAGTGGTTGGCTGCCACGTTATTGTCTTCTTCCTCCTGCCAGCGTATTAGGCATGTAACCTATACCTACGGACATCGCCTGTAACTAAAACCCTGCAAATTTCCAAAATCCAGCACATGCATGATAAGGGCTTTTAGAATACCAGCAACCTTCTTCTTTTCCTTCTTCTCTTTCAAGATAAGGGCTTTCAGATCCTCCTGCCCTTTTTCCAGACTTATGAACATTTGTTGGAACTGGGCGTTCTGTGCCTGAAGGTCCTTGATGGTTTGCTCGGAAGACATTTCATGCTGAAATAAACAGCGAAGAAGATGAGAAACTTGTAATGGTACTTGTACATGCAATGTTATTTATGGGATGCGCATGCAATGATTTCAAAGACTTTGGGAAATTTAAATTTGCAAACCAAAATAAAACAAAGATTTTATTAGCTGAATTCAAAGTTCAAATTCCTTTTAGGCGTTATAATTAAAAAAAATCTAAAACTATAAAAGACATCAAAATTCCCATGGATGCTTCCTATTTGTGCCGAGATAGTCATTGAGTCCTCTTTCTTCATGGAGTTGCTTTGTGAGCTCTAAAACCTTCCTCTCCTGAGCATGGAACTGATCCCTGTAAGTATCTCGCTCCTCCATCAGCTGAATCCAAGACCTCTGTAATTCCCCAAGATCAGTGGGCATATAAGGATAGAGAACCGTGTAAGGAATACCCCCTTCAGTAATGGGTTCCACAATCACTGGTAAAACGGCCACATAGGGCATCCTAAGCTTCTGAGCATGAGCTTGTACCCATTGGAGGTAAGGTTCCATAGGAATGGAATTTTTGGCCCCAAAGCCTTGGCGCCAGATCTATTTACCATGCCCCAAGCTCGTATGAACCTCCGGCGATACTCGTGGACGTCATCCTCATAGTTGAATACAATGCCCTCGATAAGTAACTCATGAGGACCATACCTTCGAGCGTAACCAAATTGTCGCAAGGCTAAACAAGGATTGTAGGTTATACCCCCTCTGGTACCAAGCATTGGGACATTAGGGTACTCCCCGCAGCGGTCAATAATAGCAGTGTTTTCCATAGCTTGAGAACACCAAAGAATATCCATGTGAGCGAGTGACATTATCCTTTGCGACCAACCCAAACCTTCTTCATTCTTTAGCACGGGCTTAGGGAGGTGAGAAATAAACCACCTCGACAGCAATGGCATGCAACACATAAGAACCCCTCTTCTCTTCATGGTACGAGTATGGAGAGTGTGCAAAATATCTCCGAGTAAGGTAGGCACAGGGTTACGAGAGAGGAAGATCTTGATAGCATTCACATCTACGAATGAGTCCAGATTAGGGAATAGGACTAACCCATAGATTAGAAGAGCCAAGACCTCCTCAAAAGCCTGAAAATCCATATCATCCCAAAACAGCTGGGCCTTGTTTATCAGAAACTTAGCTAGAAAACCCTTGACTCCGCTTCTTGTTTCCTAATTGGATACCACGTCGGCCCGTTTCAGGTGCAATGCTGAGGCAATGACTTCTGTCTTAGCAACTTCTTCTAGACCTGTGAAGGGTAACTGTTCCAGAATGGGTATATCCAACAGCTGAGAGAATTCTTCCAAGGTAGGCACCAACTGATAGTTTGGAAAGGTGAAGCAGTGGTGTTTGGGATCAAAGAACTGAAAGAGTACACTCATCATATTTTCATCAAAGTTTGAAGTAACCAGGTTGAGAAGTCGACCATGTCTCTTAGTGAACGCAGAAGTTTCAGAAACCCTTGATGCTAGCTCTTTGAGTTGGGAAGGTACCTTCACAAGGCTGCTTCGGATAGTGTTTCTACAAACGGAAGCCATGATCTGCAAAACAGAACAAAGATAAATTCCCTTGGTCTTTGAAATGGTTAGTTCAATAAGAATGGATGTTATGTTATGATGCATGATGTCATGATAAACCACAGGTATAGCAAACACAGGTATAGCAAACATAGTCAAATCACACAAAGTCCTTAGGTTTAAGGCCTGCATGAGGTTAAAGGACATACCCTCTTGAAGTTTAGTTGGTTTCAAACCTGTCATAAAAAGTAACCGGGTTCTAAGGGATCTCAATATCACTGACCATCCTTTATCGGGCATTGTCTCAGCTCAAGCAACCTTTTCTTGCGGCCGAAATATCCCGAAAGTCTGATCTCAATGAGTGTAGCATCGAGTATCAACCAATCCTCAGGTCTGCACCGAGGCCGGCTATCTCACTACTTTTTAATGGCCAAGTTTATTCAAATAAGGTTCTAAGGCCCGTTAGTGCTTCACGACACCACGCGGCGGCCCCGTATTCTCCTTGTTTCCCCATGAAGGATACCGGTACCAACCAAAGTGCCACACCAACACAACCATCGCTTAAACCATGTCGGTCTACATCGTACAGTCTCTACGATCTATTGTTGTTTACCTAAAAAGTGCCCTCAGATCCGGGTGTAGGATCTATAGCAACCCCAAACAAACCCTCAAAAGTAAAGCAATCAAGACAATCAAGAGAATCAAATTAATGACCTAGATCCTAAGGTATACCCCACTTTTCATATTTCCCTAGCATAGTTGCCAGTTCTATGATACGGTGGCAGAACCGACTGTTAATACTGGTTTGCATTTTTCGTTTGAAAAATGTCGCGGTAAGCAAGAGTCGCCACCTACTTTTATTTCATCCAACTAAGGAAAAGGAAAAAGAACAGAAAAAACATTTTTCAAGAATATTTCTGAGTACGGGGGTAGATTATAGAAAGGGAAGGTGTTGGCACCCTTTCTATCCATGGTTTTCCATGGGCTCTTAGATACTTGTTCATTTAAAAATTGCTTGTGTGTGTGCTTATTTTGGAAAAAAGTTTACTTCGTGATAACCCTTGTATCAGTCCTCAAGGGTGTGACGAAGTTATTTTGAAAATTGTTTGAAAAGTGTTGGTGGCAAATTTTTTTGTTTGAGCAAGTACCTAGGAACTATCTACCTACTCGAGAAAGACTGTTCGTTTTCCTTTAGACAGCGTTATCCCATTATTAAGGAATTGGTAGCACCGTCGTTGGAGTTTTAAGGGACGCTCGAAGGGACAGATACAGTCACAAAAGCAATGTTAGGAGGTGTTAGTAATCATCCTAAAGCCTTAAAGATCTTTTTCCGAGGCAACATCTGAATGGGTCATTTGAGATCTTTCGGGGCTAGAGGACGACCACTAACAAACCCTATACTTCATGACCGTTTAACCGAAGGCAACCGAAGTGGAGTAAACCCTAGGAGTGAGCATGTGCGAGTGAATCTTTTCAATTAATTTGTCTTTGCACATTTAGGTTATCTACCGTTTTAATTTTCAAGCATTCTTCCCATACAATCCTATTAGCATACATCTAACAGTTTATAATTGCGGAAATTTAAAGTGCGGAAATAGAAATCCTAACTATTACATGGCTTTCGCAGATACAAAATTATTTTTACTGAAAATAAAATGCGGAATTAAAACCTAATTAAAGCTATTACAACCTTGGAGCAATTACAAATTAATAAAAGGTAATTAAAATGTGTGCGACGAATTAAATGTGAGGACGATTAGAAAACCTAAAAAACTAAAAAAGTTTAAGTATTTTTTTGAAGAAAAAAATTAATTATTTACAAAAATAAAATCCTAATTTCTAATTGATTTTAATTATAAAAAGGAGTTAAATTAACCTAATTTTCAATCAAATTAAATAATTAAAATAAATAAATCTTTTATGAAAAAAAATTATTTTTTGGTGTTTTTTGTGATTTTGATTAAGTAAAATAAATTTTATGTTATTTTAAAAGAAGTATAATTAGGGAATAATTAAAAAGAAATAAAAATAATAAATAAATGAAAAGAGAAGAATGGGCCTATTTAAGCAATTTTAGGGGGTGAATTGTTGAAATTATTCCAGGCCCACCAAGCTGAAGCCCAGTCAGCGCCTGATCCAGTGGTACTCCCTCCTGATGGTGCACCATGGTCTCTGGCAGATAGAGGCGTTGGATCTGGTTGATCATGAATCGTGTGGATGGCTGTTGATGGCGCATGATAGGCCTTTGGGATGGTAATGCATGGGATCTATTAAAGGAAAATAAAACAAAGAAAGTTGATGGGACCTGGGGTCGAACCCAGGTCCTCTACCCTTTCCAACACACGTCCTTGTCAACTGCGCTACATGTTTCAATTGATACTATAATGAAAATAATATATAATATATGCAAACAAGGTGAATTAGTGGACAAAACAAAAAAATGCGTGCTGGTTTGAATGGTCCAGTGGTTGGATGTCACGTTATTGTCTTCTTCCTCCTGCCAGCGTATTAGGCATGTAACATGTACCTACGAACATCGCCTGTAACTAAAACCCTGCAAATTTCCAAAATCCAGCACATGCATGATAAATCAATTATGGCTATATCAATCAATTTGTTTTGACCTCACGAGTACGATGGTATCCTTTGTATAGGCCAATTTCACCTGTATCAAGAAGCCCCAAAACGGCTTCTCAAACTCTAATAATGTAAACTCTGGATATAAGCATCAAAATGCAAAATCAAGTAAACCAAAATGTTCTAAAAGCTCATACAAACACAATGCTATGTTTAATGATGGTTAATCATGCATAAATTGCAAAGTATGGTTCAAGTTAGGGAAAGCAAATCGTGGGTCTGTAGCGTGCGTTTCTGGGCGTGAACAGGCTTGCAATTGATCCAGTTATGTTGCTGAGATGTCCAACAATCTGTTGGTAATATTAGAATGGCTTGAATTGGCCTCTAAGCTTGAAATTGATTCACTAATTTTTGCAAAAAAATTGAGTTTGTTCTTGTGCTTTCCACGATTGCTAACCCCTGTCCCATGCCTTGTACATGTTCCCTATATATGTTAGAATGAATTATGGTTATAAAATTGGCTTGTATCTTTGCAATTATGGAAGATTTGATTTGATTTCCATGCCATATGTAAACTTGCTATTTTGAGCCAAATCATCCCTTTCTTGTACCAATATGTTTGATTCATTTTGGTCTTGATATCTCAGCATATTTTAATTACAAACCTGTCAAAAAATCAAATCAAAACATATATTTGCTATTATTCACCAATTATTTGATTTAATTCAATTTTTAATTAATAAAAAATAAAAATAAATTGAAAAATGAAGAAAATAATGTGTGGGTGAATATTTGGGTCGTGGACCATATTATAAGTAAGGTGCAAGCAAAAGAAGTTAGGCCCATTTGGCAAAAAATGTAATTTTGAGCCCATTTGACTTTTGGCAATTTTGCAAAAAAGATCAACTTTGACAAGGCATATCTCCTCCAATTTTATCCCTAGAGATGTGTTCTTGGACTTTTTAGAAATATTAGGATGTACCCTAAGCAACCCTTTTTGTCTCATCTCAATGGAGTCTTCCATGTTCATGTAAGAAGCTTTGACCCAAAAGGTGTTTTTGTTGACTTTTCAAAAGGACCCATAATGTAGAAATTCATATCTTTTTATGAGTGCATATTTTGAACTTGTGGGGTGAAGATGAATTGTAGGGAATTGCATCCTCTTAAAAATGAGCCTTGGATGGAAAATTTCTGATAAAATATGTGGAAGTTATGCTTGGTCAGAGTTTGGTTGACTTTTCCTAAGAAACCCTAATTTAGCAACTTTTGGGTTTTGATGAATTTGGAGCATTACTTGGGGAATCATGATCAAAACTTGATCAAATGATGAAAGTTACTTAAAAATGTTGATGTTGACCATAAATCTTGAAGTTTGGCTATATGTGGGCAACAGTTGACTTTTGACCTAATACAGTCGATTCTCAAGCATCTAAGCAGTTGACTGAGCAAACTTCTTGTGCAAGGCATGAAACTTGGAATGGAGGGTCTTGAGAACATATTAGGACCATGGAGAGAATATTAGGTCTTTGGAGTCCACCTATCTTGACAACAATGGAAACCCTAATCTGAGACATACTGCCTTAGGAGAGAGTTTGTCTGGTCAACTCTTGGGCAAACTTGAGCAAATTGAGGCTCTCTAGGAGTATGTATTGAGTAAAATGAGAGGGAAAATTTTGGGGTACAGCAGCTCCTAATTATTACATTTAATTAAAATTCAGTTTTATTTTATATTCTCTCACTTCTCAAACACTATAAATCACACACGTTCACTTCACTTCCACACTTTAGAAACCCCAAACCCTCTTTTTCTCTCAACCATTCAACAAGTTCTCTGTGTTCATCATATTCATCAATGCTCTTCATTAAAAATCATCACCCTCATCAACAACCTTCATCATCTTCAACATGATGAATGCTCATCAACAAGAAGTTGTTCAGTTTGCCCAAGAAATGGAACAAGCCCTAAATCCTTCTGGGTCATCTTCTTCAACTATTCCAACCAGTTCTTCTTCCCCAATGGTAATTGGTTCATCTTCTCTATCAATTATTAATAAACACGACATAACACATAAATTTTTTCAAGTTCACTTTAATCTAAAACCACATGAGTTAAATGTTCTTCGTGAATATATGGTGGATTTCAATAACCTTTCTGCAAATGGTGCAAACCTAATTGACGACATGAATGCTCAAGTATGGGAGCACTATTTCATGCGTCTTCATGGTCCTATTTATGATTCTTTGGTTAAGGATTTCTAGATTCAAGAGGATTGTGACAATCTTCATGTAGTTGCTCATGTGTTGGGTCTGAAAATTATCATTATTGAAAATTCTATTGCTAATCTTTTGGGCATGCAATATCTTGAAGGAAAACGAATTTATAAGATGAATAGAAAATCCACATTCGTGAAGGAGACGATTAACAAATACCTCTTCAAGAACTACTCTCCTGAGAAAAATGAGTATATAAGTAAAGATCTCCATGACAAACTTAGAACCTGGCACAAAATCATTCTAAATTATATCAACCCCGGACCTCTGTCTAGTTCTTTTGACTACTTCAAATTCAATCAGAAGTACATGTTGTACTATTTGATGACCCATCAGAAGACGTGTCTTCCAGCTCTTCTGTTTCATAATTTGAGACACTCTATTTCAAAAACTAGAACCACTAATGATCCTAAAAAGAAGGTTTCCAACTATATTCCTTTTGGATGTCTCATCACTGACATCCTGGTAGATGTGGCTTGGTGAAAACTTTGGTAGAAGAAGCTAGGTTTATAGAGGATCTAGCTTCTAGTCTTGGAGATTCCTTTAATGGACAGACTCTGAAGAATATGAGGCTGATAGAGGAAGTCGTTGCTAAACCTCTACTTGTTCCCTCTGAAAGTATCAAAATCACAAGAATTGTTATCTACGTCAAAATGATGGAAGCAGAAGGACATGATATATCCAGTTTCAACTATTTTGATTTACCTCATGCTCAAGATTATGTTGACTCTTCCAAAGGTAATAGAAAGAAGAGTTGAGAAGCTTCTGAACCCGGGAAGAAGAAGAAGAAGAAGAAGTCCAGAACTTCTAAGACTGAAACCCTAGCTGCTTATTCAGAAACAACAAGTAAGTCTGCTACTACTACATCTATACCTATTTCTTTGTCTATATCTAATTTTGTTAATGAATGTTCATCCACAACCTCCACTGCACAAATTAGTCCTCTTCCACCATCTACCACAATTATTCTTGTTTCTAATCTTGTTCCCTTAACTATCGAATTTTTTGTTTCCGAAATTGTATCTACAGCTTTACATGAAATAACAACTGCTTCTACTCAAAAGACCATAACCACTTCAGACCTTGAAACCCCATCAAACAAACATGTTTCCAACTTACTTTCAATCATCTCTATACCCATATTGTCTTAACCCATCTCTACCTTCTCCTCCCCACATGTATCACGTTACCACAAAACATCACATCTCAACCTTCAACAAAGATTCCTATTGTTTCAAATCCTATTCCATATGTCACTACCTTCATTCCATCAGTACTAATACACACTTCTATATCTCCATTAACCTCATCTCAATTTCTTCCACAAACTTCTCATTTATCATCTTTTCATACCAATCTTTATTTCACCTTCTTTAACAAAGAAACCACTCTTCATGACTCACCCATTGTCCATCCTGAAATGTCTGAGAAAACAGTTTTTGTCAATTTTGAAATCCTTGCAAACCCAACAAATGAATCCTGCTCTATGTATGATCTTTTCGATCTAACTCAACAACTCAATCAAACTGAACTTATAACTTCTGAAGTCATTCCTTTCAAAAAGGACCTAGCCATAGTTGTCTATGAAAAACCTGTTCCAAAATCCTTGGATGAATGCATTAACACTTTTAGAATCAATGATAGGAAAAAGATTTATAAATTAATGGTAGAGGCAAGTACAAGTACTGAGCCTCAGGATATGGATGGTTCTTGGAAGAAATTTCAGAATTAGATGTCTTCTGAAGTTGAAAGAATAAACTCTTTTGCTGAAGCATCCAAAATTGGGGATGTTGAAATGGTAATTGAAAGAAAAGAAACAAGAGAAAAAGTCTAATATGTTGAACTACTTGTTGTCAAACAAACAGAAGAAGAGGAAGCCATGCTTAAGGCTCAAGAGACAAAAGAAGCCAGAAAAGATGAAGAAGCCATATTGGCTAAAGAAGCAGAAGAAGGTGTTAAGGCTAAATAAGATGCTCTAGTTGCTTCATCTTCTGGTCCTGCCATTACGCGCCTGGAAAAAACAATTGTTGAAATTAAAGGAGAACAACAAGTGTTCCGAGAAATTATCATTAAACAGAAGGCTGTCAATGATAATGTTCAGAACATGCTACAGTTAATCCTATTGAAGATCTCTGCCCCTGCTTCTGAACCTTAGGCTCTAGGATTTTCTTTTTCCTTTTGCTTCTAAAACATAGGAATATGTTTATTTGATGTCTGCAATACTTTTCTTTTTGGATATTGGTTTGTTCTACTCCTTCCGATTTACCTATCATGTGACTGTTTAAATTTGATGAAGCTTTCTTTTGTATTATAAATAAAACTTCTTATTTTTTTCTTGATTGTTTCTTCTAATTTTTATGTTTTTCACACATAATTACCTTTTTGATTATGACAAAAACGGGGATTAATTAAATGAACATAATTTTGATTTCAATAATAAAGTTCTGGAAAATGTTCTCTGAAAAGAGCTGATTACATTCTAACCCAGTTAAACTTTTGTTTCTGTTAGAATTGTTTTTCTTTTTCTGGAAATTAGAACTCTGGTTAAAGACAAAAATCTGAAAGCAATATTCAAGGCTTGTGTTTAACATGTTGGCTTCAGACGACTATTATCTTCAGACTCTGAAGATGTTTTTCAATTCATAATCAGACTTCAAGAAGTGAAACCTGGAATCAGACTCCAAAATTAAGAATCTGGAAGTTATCTTAGTGACATTAAAATTTTAAAGATTTCAAATTGATTTCATTATCGTTGGCATATAAATTCAAGATTTAATAAGAAGAAGTTGTGTGAAATAAAGATCTCAACTGTTCAATTGACATCAAGATCTCAAGTTTTCTATTGGCATCCAGAGTCAAGAATCTAAAGATCTTGATATCTGATCTATTGGAACCAAGGGGAGTTTTACTCAAATGGTTCAGAGTTAGGATATTTGATCTTCATCAAATCATTGAATAAGGGGGAGCATCATAAAAAGGATAAGTATGCCTTACCTTTTTATTTTCACTTCTTCTGATTATAAGAACAAAATTTTGTCATCAAAATACATAGTTTTGTCATCATCAAAAAGGGGGAGATTGTAAGAACAAGATTTGGTTTTGTAATATTATCTTTGAGTTTTGATGATAAAAAATGAGTATGTTTGTATGAAAAATTTTATAATCTAATGTTTGTTATTGTTGATTACTTAACAAACAGGTTCTGCTTCTGATGGATGGCGTGGCCAGGACATTAGAAGAGAATTGATTCCACTTCTATGCTACACAAGTTCTGTTGAACAGTAAATGGACACTCCAGAAGGCTCTAAAGTGTAAGCTATGATGTTTGTCTAAAGAAACCAGTCATAAGATCTAAAGAAAGAATTTTCTACTTACGTCTAGATGCTAACAACTCAAGCTTCTAAAGACAACATGTTCCAAAGAAACAAAGTTAGAAGATCTGAAGAAAACATTTCTACTGAAGTCCAGATGTTGAAGGCGTATGTTTCTAATAACAAGGTTCTAAAGATAAGGGTTCTGAAGACCAAGTGCTAAAGACTCTAAAAGATAAAAGGTCTAAATATTCTAAAGACTTGAAGTTCTAAAGAACCAAGGTTCCAAGAAAATGTTCTCACAACCAAGTGCGGAAGACTCTAAAGACGCAGTTCTGAAGACTCTGAAGACTTGAAGTTCTGATGTTATGTTCTCGATTCTAAACTCATGCTCGCAGAAGCCTCTGAAGTGCAGAAGGAAAGAAGATAATGTTAACATAGTACAATTAATGTTTCATTCCACTAACATGAAAGGACAGACGTGTCACACAATCTTGTCCCCCACGTTATTGTTCAAGCTGCCAATGTTACTCAAAATCCAAAGAGTATCCCTCAACAAATATATTATTTTATTGGATATATAAAGGCTTGAATAGTAAGAAAGAAATCTTCCAATTCACTGAATAATCACACGTAAACGTTGTTTATAGCTTTGACATTCTTAAGTCACTGTTCATAAAATAATTTACATATTCAGCTTTTTAGAAGCAATACTCTTGTAAACAAAACTTGTATTCTAACAGTTATTTGATTTTCCTTAAGGGACCAGGCAGGTCTGTATTCTTAAGAAGTCTAGAGATTGAAAGTTTTAGAAGTTGTTAGTCACTTACGGGTAGCTTGTGCATTGTAATAATCAGGTTGGTTATTGTTTGATATTCCTTAAGGGACCGGGTAGGTTTGAATCTTTAAGAAGTCCAGGGCTTTCGAGTCTTAGAGGTTGTTAGTCATTTGCAGGTAGCTTGTGCAAATTGTAATCAGTTTTGTTATAGTGAATTAATTCCTCAATTGAGTGAGGCGAAATCACCTTCGCGGGTGGACTAGACTAGCTTGACAATTTTCAAGTGAACTACTATAAACATACATTATTCTTTACTTCTTGTTCCTACTTATTAATATTATCAAGAGTGAAGGAAAAAGTATTTTAACTTAAAGGGGGATATTTTTAAAAGAATAGTTTTGTTTTTAAAACCCAATTCAAATTCCCCCTTTCTTGTGTTTTTCACACCTCCAGTGTTGTCCAAGGGTTTATATTTTTTCCTGAATATTGGTGATGGTTTTTCTGGTTTGTGTTCCGCTATATATATATATATATATATATATATATATATATATATATATATATATATATATATATATATATATATATATATATATATATATATATATATATATATATATATATATATATATATATATATATATATATATATATATATATATATATATATATATATATATATATATGATGAAAACTCCTGGTGGTTTGGTGTGTTGAGGCTGAAACACATTGTTCTCCTCTGAAGGTGTATTATATGGTATGGTGATACTTGAGGAGAGGTTCAACTAGCTTGTTAGAGTTACCAAAGATACTTGAGGTTTATCCCAAGTCCACTCATAAAGGTAATCTTATATGAGTTTGTTGAAAAGAGATCTCGTAAAAGCAATTTATTTTTGCTTCCAACCCTAAAAGGCCAATCTCCAGGCTTTGATAGAGGATCTCTTGGTGTGTTCCTTGTGAATAGAACTAATGTCCTACCAGATGTTGAAACATCTAACCAGCAGATTGTGCATAATCTTGGGTTCTAAATAAATGTGTATTGATCACTTACATTTGGAACCTACTCCTGATCTGGAAGAGAAGACATTTACGTCTTGTATCTAAGAAGTTTCTTTGCTAGAAATATGTCTTAGATAAGTATGTTGGTCAGGACATGATCAACATATTAGGCACTCATTAGATTAGTTTATTTCTGATCTAAGTGAGTTAAAGTACAAATGTTGTGATTTGTTTTCCTGCAGAGGCTTCAAAAAGGTATCTCTTCCAAATACTTTATATATGGAGGTCAAGCTCAAATGTCAAGTACGATTTTCTCTAACATCTAGAAGATCCTTCTAATCAATGGAGACAAATTTATGGAGTCTTGTTTATGTCCATGGAACAAATTATGTTTAGAGAGGAGTTATTGGCATGTACCAACCACAAGATCTGCAACTATTGGAAGGTAGGATGCATGATTCTCAAGGAATTCTTAGTGTTTAATAAGGGGGAGTCCTTAATCTGAAGCTAGAAGATATTGAAGAAATGTCAAACATAATGTCTTGACATCCTTGCTTTGAGAATTTATTTTTCTCAATATGACTGGTGCTATTTCTCATTAATAGGATAAAGGTTGTTTACTCTAACTTGATATCTCTTTTCAAGTATATGAGAGCATGGAACTCTTATTCTACAGAAATGGAAAAGTCATCCAAGGGTTGTGTGCATTGGAGTTGTTCAAATCTAAGTTAAGAGGTTAATTGTTATATGCACTTTGGAGTGTCATCTAAATCACCTAGGGTGGGAATTTCAGTTGTTTGAAGCAAGGAGAAGTTATTAGTTTTGGCACCAAAGGATTATGGTTCCCTGGTATCTATGGGAAGTTCCTCTCTCTGCTAGGATTCAGTTATGTGGTGTCCTCAGATAATGGAACATATGTTTTGCAAGGAATGAAGGGAATCCTTGTGTGTTGGAGAAGCATACTTATTCCGAACAATATGTTTCGTGATGACCAATAAATGTCATTATTGTTGAATTTTGCACTAGATACCTCTTAGAGGGAACCTCCTCTTTAGGTGCAGAAGGATGGCATCCAACACCTCAAAGTTAGACAAGAGGTCTAGACATTATTCTTATAAGAAGAAATCTTCTTGAGGTGTGGATTCTCTACATGTATTGGTCTGAGTTTAAAGGTTAATCAGCTACTGATGGTTTATCCTCTTGTATCCCTTGCAAGAGTTATGGATTACTATGGTGTCTCCAGACCATAATTAATGGTGAAATCCATGTGTTTGAGACTGATGTCGGATCTGATGTTGGAACACTGTCTCAAAGTGTGTTTTATTCCTTCAGCCAATGAAGTTTTCGCTGTCCATAGTGGAGTTTAAGGTTAAGCCACTGACCTAATCTTGAATATTTCATGGTGTGAATGAATGTCATCAGCTGGTTCCAGATGTACGCAGAAGAAGGATGTCAGACTAAATGTCCTACCTTGTGTGAGAAGGTAATCTTATCTGGCCTATAATGAATACTTTGATGGGAGTTGAGTATTTGTTTATCCTCTAAGGAAGTTGTACATGAGACTGATGGTGAATACTTTTATGGGAGACTAAGTATTTGTCTAAGGAGTTATGCAATTATGCATTTTGAACATTGTGCTTCAGATAGTATGTGAGAGTTTTTTCTCTCCATAACATTCAGTTGTTTGGTATAACCTGAGTAAGCTGCATCGGCTGAGTGTTCTATTGGGAGCTTCATAAAGGATTTATTTGCATAATGAGTCCTTTTAATTGATTTAAGAACCAAATTTATTGGGTTCTGTCTTAAGAAGTCGATGTCCCAAATGATGTTATAACATCATGATCATTGATGGCTATTTTTTTTATTGCTTGGGATTGTCCACATGGAGTTGGATGCTCAAGCATTATTGTTAGAAGTGGCATTTCTGACTATGTGAATTAGAATATGGAGAATCTAATTCTGTCTACAGTAGTATGCTTGGTGAATGCATGACTACTTTGTTGAAGACTCCACTAGTATCAACAACTACTAGTGAATGTAAGGGCAGAAGACTGCTGATAGATACTGAGGTCTAAGCAGATTGTTTTGATGAGGTGTTTTTCTTCTACTGCAAGTCACTCTGGATGAATGTTGATAATCTGGACCTTAGTAAAGCTTTTAATCAAACTAAGAAAGTTTTGAAAACTGTGAGTGACTTCACACCTAGTATGCATGACATATTGCTTATTCAAAAGGTCATGATACAGAGTGTGGTTATGAAAGGAAAGTGATTAGATGTGTCCTTGTGTTGTGAAGGAGTCAGAGTTCTTGGATGTATTCTCAAGGAGTGATAGTATCTGACTCTGGTTTAACTCTACTGAGGGAGTCGGGTTCAGCATATGTGGGAAAATGTTGTTCTTCAATATGAAAGCATGAAGTCTTTCACGTGCTTTCATATAGTGCTCAAGTTTTTGTCTATCTATTATTGTTGCAATGGTACAAATATTATTTGTGTGCTGTTCAAACTTGTGGAGATCTTATGCCTCTTATAAGGGTGTGATGTCAAACAACATGTTGTGATGTTATGAAGTTATTGGTGATCTTGACAAGGCATGGTTGGTTTTAGCCATGTGAAGTTGGGTGTTTAAATCAAGAATTCACATATCTCTCTATTGCTTAAATGGTTATGTCTGAGGGAATTTATTTTTCTCTACGGATTTTGTAAAGAACTCTCTAAGGGTCTTTATTATTGAGAGATGTAACAAATATGATATTCTAATGTCTTCGTGTGTGTCACTAAGACTAAGTGAAAGGAGAACACTTAGAATCTAGTGGAAGACAATATGGTTAAAGATGTGTTGGTCAATGTGCAAGCAAATAAGATAATGTCTGACTCGATGTCAGGACATTATTTAGGACATGGTTCATGCATAATCAACAAAGGAGTTTTGGTGGACAGTTTGATCAAACACGTGTCAGAAGGTGTGTTTGACTATGCATGTGCATGTATTGGGACTGTTTCTTTTTAGCAGAAATAGTCTAGAGCTAATAAAAGTCGTTCAAAGCTGTCTTGGACTATGCACATTAACTTTAGCATTTTTTTCTCCACAATTAACGTTTTCTTTGACCAAGATCATTATTATATTCAAATATCGTTAATTTCTGAGTAACTACTCAACTATTTATAGAGGGTTCTTCTGTCCTCTTTCACCATACAAGTGTTCATCATCATAATGGGTTTTATTCGCATTTGGGTAAGTTGTTCCTGGGCCTGGATATGTGAATGCTTCTTTTGCCATGTTTTGGCTAAAAAGGGGGATAAATGTGATGATCAAAGTGCTCAAGGTGCTTGGCTAATTAATCTGGAGGCTTCTTTTACAGATCTGTCACAAAGATGTCGGATAAGGTGTTCTATCATGTATCTGGTGCATTCTTTTGTAACTTGTGATATCAGTTATGAACACATTTGTGACCTGTGTTCTGAGTTACCAGGAGTGGTGGTTGTTTTGTCTAGGTCAACTGATGGTTGTTGATCAAAAAGTGGTTAAGTAATCTCTTATGCCACCATTGGTCTTCTATGACAAGGAATGGTTCCTGGTTTGAGGGAAAGTATCAGCTATTTTCTACCTCATGTACACCAAATGACTTCAGGACTTTTTACTCCTTTTCTTGAAGGTATTATTCTTTGGTGATGGGTTTCATACTGCAATAGAGCTCATTCAAAATGTTGTAAAGAAGATGTCGAACAATATATCTTGACATCTTATCTGAAGACTAACTCCATGGTGATGTACTGTTGAGTTCAGTAGTTGCTCAAGACTACTGTTGAAGAATTGTTTTTCTTGTTGTTGTAATATTGGATCCTATTTATATTTATTTGTTTTAGCCAAAACTTTCCAAAGAGGGAGATTGTAAGTTCTCTTGTTTTAGGATTGACATTAAGTTTTGTAAAATAAATAAGACAATAATATGTTAGATATGAGATGTTAACTTGCTAATAGGAACAAGTTTGAGCAAGAATTCATATTCTATGTTAAGACATGTTGATATGAGAAGTTATCATCATTTGGAACAACATGTCATATAAGATGTCCTATGAAAGAGCATACGACATCGCGCCTGAGTTGAAGTGGACATTTAGAGTCTATTATGATTTAAATGATGTAGAATATTTTGGGAATATTATGCAATCCTATGTGGCGCTGAATTAAAGGTCAAGAAGAATCAAGTCACAATATTGAAGATTATGCAGTTTCTAAATATGGAGATTATTTAGGAACAAATGATTAAAGACCTTGTTTGTAGAAGAAGATTTTGTTGGCTTGTGACAACTAATGAGTTGTGATTGAAGGCCCAAATCCAATTGGGAATAGGTTATAAACAGAAGGATTTGTAACCTAGTTATTTACGGGTTCAAGATGTAGAAGTCTAGGGATTTGTCATTGTCGTCACTCTCTAGGAGAGTTGGTGTAAGTGAACCACTCGGGTTATGAGATGGTCATTGTGCTCTCACTCAGAAGCTATAAAGTAATGAGTTGAGTATTGTTCTTAGAGGAAGCTTTTAAGAAACTCCAAATTGTTGTTCTTAGTTAGGAGAAAAATTGTAAATGTAGGATTTTAACTTTGAATCTTAGCTAGGTATTATCATGGAAGTGTGTCTTCCTATTTGTTCAGAATTGTTTATGTCCAATCGCTGTTTGTAATTGATGAGGGATTGAGGACGACCTCATATCTAGGTGAGTCTTAGATAGAAGTATAGCACGGATAGTGATTAAGTGAGTATATTGTAAATTGGTATGTTTGTTGTAGGGTATATGAATTGATACTATCATAGTGTACTTGTCCCTGGCTTGGTATGCCCCCAGAGCAGGAGAGTCGTTCCGAACTGGGTTAACAATTCTAGTGTGTTGTTTATGCTTTTCAGTATTGTTTTCAATGTTTATACCTTGTTTGTTTGTCATGTTCAGATCAGATGTCTTGGCATCCTGTAGGACATCTGAGTTCTTTTATACTATAATTTCAACATTCATTTGATGAATAACCAATTTATCAATATAATCAATATGTATTAAAACTCGAATCGATGAAATTTAGGTTACTGAAGCAAAAGTATAAAAAATATCAATATTTTATTTTTGAGTAAAACCTTTTGCTACTAATCTAGCTTTATATTTTTTCATAGAACCATTAGGAAAATATTTTTCTTAAAAATTCATTTACAACTAATTTGTTTTTCTCCTTTCGGTAAATCAACCAAAATCCAAGTATGATTTTTGTTTGAAATTGAGTACATTTCAATTTTAATAGCTTATTTTCAAAATTTTGCATCAGGAGAAGAAATTGCTTCATTAAATATTTGAGGTTCATTTTCAACAAGTTATCTATAAAAATCACTTCCGAAGGATGTCTATTTTCTTTGTATTTTGCTTCTTCTTAAATCATCACTTGAATTTTCATTTGAAATATCTAAATATGGTTTACCAACAACACTTTCAACTTTAAGAGGAAAACATTTTCCAAAAATTCAATATTTTTAGTTTCAACAGTAGTGTTATTAGCAAGCACATCACTTTTAAGAACAAGGAATCTATATGCAACACTATGTTCGGCTTAACCAATAACCAAATAATCCGATGTCTTAGAACCTCTTTTCCTTTTCTTGGAATCAGGTAACATAACTTTTGCTAAATACCCCCACACTTTTAAGTGTTTCAAGTTTGGCTTATAACCTTTTCATAATTCATATGGTGTTTCACCAATAATTTTATGTGGAATTCTATTTTGCAAAAAACATGCGGTTAACAAAGCTTCACCCCAAAGATTTTCAGGTGCATGTGAACTAACAAGCATATCATTCATCATTTCTTTTAAATTCATATTGTTTCTTTCAGCTAATCTATTTGATTGAGGAGAACAAGGGAAGTTACTTCATGAATTATTCCTTATTTTTCACATTAATCATTAAAATAAATATACTCTCCTCCTCTATCAGATCTAACTCTTTTTATTTTTCTATTTAACTAATTTTCTACCTTGGATTTGTATAAGATAAATTTATCAAACACTTCATCTTTATGTTTTAACAAATAAACTTTAGTGAATCTTGAAAAATCATCTATAAAAGTTATATAATAGCTATTTCCCCTCTAGATGTAATTTGCTTTAAGTCTCCTAGATCAGTATGAATTAGACTAAGAAGATCATATTCACTTTCCACAAACATACATTTTCTTCTGTTAATTTTGATTCTAAACAAATATCACATTTACCAGATTGCTTATTATTTAAATAAATCATATCAAGACTTTGCATTCTTTTACTATAAGAATAATTAACATGTCCTAATCTAGCATTCCATATATAATAAGAATCAATCAAGTAAGCAAAAGAAGAGACTTTATTATTCATAACTTCAGAAATGTTCAGCACAAAGAGTCCCTTATCACAATAACCTTTTCTCACAAATACATTATTCTTTGCACTACAACAAATAATACTTTTCATGATGAAGATTTCACAAAGAATGAAAAAAACCGCGGGTACATGTGAATGAAGCGCTTTGTTTTATTTAAATAATAATAATAATAAATCTTATTACCTCGGCTTTTAATAAAAGTGACATAAGTAAATGCTCAGGGTTTGAGGTTCAATTCTCAGCTCCTGATATTTAGTGCTTTATATGGAACCAAAAAAGTATCATTATGTTTTAAAGATTTTATGTCATATATGTTACCTCGGTTGTTTTCAAAAGCGAGATAAAAACTCCCTAACTTTTTATTCTTTTGGCAAACAAAAAAAGCCTCTTTTTTATATATTTTACATCGACTATTCTACTTCGGTTTTTTAGTTTAGCCGAGATAAAGTTTTTATATATGTTTGATTCCCCCTTTGTGTCCATCTAATTCATTAATCGAGCCCTATCAAAAGAACACTTCTACTCCAAAGAACTTAGCTAATGAAAGAACACTTCTACTCCAAGGAGCTTAGCCAACGAAAGAATACTTTTTTTTCAAGGAGCTCCTCGGTATGTTCTTGTTGTTCTCCATTACTGTTGTTCTTGTTGTTCTCCATGCATTATTTTATTGTTGTTGTTGTTATTTTATTTTCAAAAGCTTTATGTGATTATGGATTATAGTTGGATGAAAGCCAATAGATTAAGTAGCGAGTATGAGAATCGATTGAAATAATTTTTTGATTTCATAGAAAAAACCTTCCTGGCAACAATGAGATTTTTTGTGTCCTTGTATGAAATGTTATCATACGAATAAACATTCAAGGAATGTTATATTCAATCATTGTGGTTCAGATGAAATTATTCAAAATTACACAAAATGGATATTATGTCATGGTGAAGGATCAAAAAAGAGACCTTTGTCACAAACAGTTGAAGATGATGAATGTATGACTGATAATCTGGAAGACATCATTTATGATATTGGAGTAGATGCTTTCAAGAAAATTAGTATGATAGATACTTTGCGAAAAGACTTGGAAGATTCATTGTGCCTAGGATGTAAAGGTTTTACAAGATTTTCAGCTGTGTTAAGACTATTTAATCTTAAGGCGAGATGTGAGTGGACGGATAAAAGTTTTATTGAATTACTTGAATTGTTGAAAGAAATACTTTCTAAAGGTAACACATTGTCAAACCGTACTTATGAGGCCAAGAAGATATTGTGTCCAATGGGTTTGGATTATGTCAAAATACATGATTGTCGTAATGATTGCATCTTATATAGGAAATAGTTTGAAAACTTGAAGGAGTGCCCGAGGTGTGAGGTGTCGCACTACAAACAGAAGGACAATAATATTGATGACGACGGTGGTGCAACTAGCAAGAGTGTTTCTGTCAAGGTGATGTGATATCTACCAATAATTCCAAGGTTCATGAGATTGTTTGCTAATGTTAGTGACACAAAGAATACTATATGGCATGTAGATGAAAGAGTTTGTGATGAAAAAATTTTCCATGTAGCTGATTCGTTGCAATGAAAGAAAATAAATTCACTGTTTCCAGATTTTGAAACAATGTAGTACATTTAAGGGTGACTATAACCAGATTGTGCTTATTCTTCAATGTTATATATAGTAAAGTTATAGATCCTTGAAATTTAGATGAATTCGAACACGAAGCTGCAATTATCTTGACATTATGGTTCACTTAGTTGTTCATCTAATAAGGGAGATTAGAATTTGTGGTCCAGTTTATTTGCGTGAATGTATCCGTTAGAGCGTCACATGAAGAATTTCAAAGGGTACATCATAGAAGAATGTATTTAGTTTTGTATAAACTATTTGTTAGATGTGAACTTTATAGGAGTTTTCGATTCTCGTCATGATGGATTTTGTGATGGTAGAGGTATTCAAGGTTTAAAGGTTAAAAAATTTAGTCGAGAAGTAGTTTTTCAAGAACATTTGTATATATTGAATAATGAAATTCTGGTATACAGATAGCAATGTCCTAACACATGTTGAGACAAAGATCTCTGTGTAACAATACTTGAACTAGATAAAGCATACTGATATAAACATGTCAGAACAGAGTCATGATAGATGTTCCAACATCTTATTTAACATGTCATATAATTAGAAAATAATACTAACACACATATATGATGACCCAGTTCGGTGTATAACAACACCTACTCTGGGGGCTACTAAGCCAAGAATAAAGTCCACTATCAGCAGTATTAGTTCAAAGTTAAACTCCCTCGTTTATAACTTCTTGCCTAATCCATATCCAATGACACTTCTACTTAGGTCCTCCCTAAATATGAGAAATCACCATCTCACTTCCTAAATCACCTCAGTGGATATCTAACAGCCACAACCTCTGGTGACTGCATCAAACTACTTGAAAGACACCCCTTTCAAACAAAGTTCAGCAAAAACTCTTGACTAACAAAGACACTTGGATTTATTTCAAAGCTTTATCCAATAACAATAATCGACTCTATGCTTAAAAGCTTAAGAGAGATTGACACATAAACATTCAATGTTTACAAGCTTATGAATGAATGACATAACCTTACAACTCAAGGAACAATCCTACTCTTCTATCAACATGATAGTCGAGAGGCTCACAAATAACACAGACCAATTCAACAAATGATATTGGAGGACAAACATGATGATTTTTCTGGATGAAGACCGCTACAAGAACTTAACCCAAACCAATTGGAAATCTTCAATTCTTCGTCTAGATGGCACCCCGACGAAACATCATCACAATGTAATGTTGGTGTGTATGCATAGATTAGAAGGTTGAAAATGAAGAGTGTTCTTGACTAACCCAATGACTAGAATTGACCAAATCCGCTCCTGCCCTTGGCACAACCTATATAAGGATCATCTGGCTTATGCATCTTGCATCCTTCATGTCCATACTTCTCATTAGGTCATCTAACACATCATGCATCATTAACCAATAAACTTAGCACGGGATCAAGGACCATTGAAATCAGGTTTCTATATGGTGTGAGATTGGCATATCAAAAGAACTTGATTCGATTGGTATTTTCATTGTGCATGGGTGACTAGGGTTCCTATGTTGATCAAACAATAAACATGGTTGATTGAATTCCGAGTCAATTGGTCATTCCGAGTCAATTGGTCATAATGCAAAAAGAAGTACATGCAGATATGCGTTTCCAATTAGGATTTGTGGGCATGATACATGTCATCTGAATACTTTTCAAATGCTTTAAGCTTTATCCTTCTATGATAATTTGTTTAACTAAGATTTGATACGAGCCACCTTCTGTGGATTTCATTCAAATGCTTTAAGCCCAAGTCCCGGGTTTTCTTATGGGATATTAGGGTTTTGTGGATAAAGGATTATGGAAAGTATCAAACCTATCCATTTATGTGGAGATCTCTAAACATAATGATTCATTCAAGAGGGGTAGTAAAAAAAGATAGGCATTTTAGCATGATTGTTCATTTCAAGGAAGAGACCAAAGAGACTTTTCATGAGCTTAAGGCTAAAGAAGATTTGTTATTCTGAGTACAAGTTGAAAATAATACTTGAACATTTAAGGTTTATCATGAACTTTCAAGGTCAGGTAGTATATACGTTAAGGAGAAATTACAAAAAAGCTACATAGAGATATATCCTAAGCCTAAGTCATCATCTTTCATACTTCAATGTTACAATTGTCTTCATGTCCAAGCAACTCCCAAGCTTCTTCCTACTTCAAAGCCTTCCATAATGCATCCTCCTCAAAGTGGCTTCATGAATAAACCTTGCATCCCTGCAACATTTCCTCATGCCCAGACCTGTGACCAAACATCCAATACGAAATTCCGATGCTGAGAGGATCCTACTGTACACACACAAGAGTAGTTCAGCAAACCATGAATCCACAGTCAAAGAAAACAGAGCAGTTGTTACATAATTATATTGTAGCCCTGTATGTATCAACCAAACCAGTTAAAAAATGGGACACAAACAGACCAAACCTGTTTAGAACCTACTGCAACTTGATTAATCTGTACAAGAGGTGATATACCGAAAGCTTACAAAACCTGGGCTATTCATCAAATTTTAGGTGGCTGGCATAGCATATTCAATGCAGTCAATTTCAATCTGGTCCTCCCAAACAGTCATGACTTCATACAAACAGGCACCAAACCTAACCAACTAAAACTCGGTCCCGATCATTCATAACTAGCTACCAATCAATAACTGAATTAAATAACATTTTTTCTACCACCTACTTCTAACAATTTTCCTAAAAAACACATCAAAACAATTCCAGTTAAATAATACAAGTCATAAACATACATACACCAATTCAAATCTAGTTCAGAAAAACGTCATTCAAAGAAAAGCTATTGCAAGTGCACACGGGCCATCATATATACATGCTAAAGGGCTTCAAGGCAGAACTATGGTATCTCACCTTCATTTTCAACTAACTAACATTCTTATCCTCATCCATCAATGGACCTTGAAACCATGCCGAGACACCACTAGAGTTGCGGCAACATATACCTACAAACACATTCAACAACCATTAAAACAGTCACAAAACATCAGGCCAAAATAACTCCAAACACATTGCCTTGCCTCTACTAAATCCCTGCATCCATCAGCAAACTGGCTTGGTACAATTCCGACCCATGCCTTGCTTTCAAACAAAAACAAACCTGCACTCAAATAGAAAGAACATAAAACTAGTTAACATCAGTTCAGAAAAAACCTACCACAACCTGCATAAACGGATCTGAAGTCCACAACAACAGACAAAATCAGTTCATCACCTGGATATCATAAACCAATTCATTAGCAATTAAAATCAAAAAAATCAATAAGAGATTTGTGCCAGCTCATCAACCTCTAACTAAATTTCAAACATCCTATAACTAACTTCCATCCAAGCCCTTCAATATGTAACTACCTCTACTCAATCCTAGGGCTGAGGATAGTTATATCTGTAACCAACTCCTCAAGCTCTCGTCACTATAGAAGCCATTCTTCTCTTTAATTCAGGACTTCACGATTCATTCTTCACAAAACACAGAAAAATCAGTTATAGAACTCACCAGAAATCGTTATTTTCTCAGTGCCCTCAATCATCATCAGCAAAATCACCACCCTCTGCAACTTCTTCTTCCCATACACTTTCCCTTTCACCATCTCTGTAGGCACACCTTCAACCTGCAACCTCTCTCAACCGTTCTTCACCATACCTCTCAGCACACCCTCATCATTTTCAATCCTTCAATCTTCATTCAGAAAGTTCATCGTCTGCGCAACCGCAACATCATCATCAACACATCATATTCGTTATTCGTTACTGAGTTTATTTCTCAGTACCTCTGTCCTCTCTACTTCAACAACACACCGCCAAAATCAACGCAACAAAATCGCACGGGGTATACAAGGATTCGAAATCTCAGAAACACGGCGAAAAAGTAGAAGAAGAAGATCGAGCGGAAGAAGATCGAGGGATATCGTACCTAAATTGATTTCTGGATTTCTGTTTCGTCGACAGCGACTATGAAACGCCATCGGAGCGTCTCCGACCGGTAAGATCCAGAACCTCATTTTTTTTTGCTTTCTTTGTGGCTTCTTCATATGAGTACATAGAGAAAAGCATGTAGATCAACGACCCCATGGAGGCGCAGCCGGGAGTCCATTCATCCTTGCTTAATTTGCATTCTCAGAGACTTAGGATTTATGTGTTTTTTGATAAAATTTAGAACAAACAAAAATAGATTGATGAAAAAGGTTTCAGGATTTAGAACATTCACTCAGAGACGAAGAGATTGGTGTATGTGGCTTGAGGTTTCCGATACAGATGGTGGTGGTTGTGGCGGTAATTTACCGTTTGTGAGAAGCGACGATTTGGATGAAACGAAGTCAGGGAAGAGGCGTGAAGCTATGGCGGAGTAAGGTGAAGATAAAGCGGAGAAGGCGAATGGTACGGCGGCGAAAGGAAGTGAAACGAGGAAGATGGAGAGAATCAGGTTCAAGATAATGCCAAGGGTCACATTTATGGACTAAAACGGCAGTGTTCCACTATTTTCCTTTATTTGTGCATTTTCTTTTCTTTCTTTTTTTGGTTCATTTTGACATGTTATGATATCTGAATATGCATGTGTAATGGCATGGGCCTGGACTGAAACAGTAAACCTGTAATAAGTTTTTGGAGCAGTTTTGGGAACTTGACACTAAAAAACTTTTGTGGACCTAAGTTCAAATGGGCCTGACATTTAACTTTTCTGGACTAGCGACCTGTATTTTGTTTAGCATTTCCTGGATGTTTCCATTTGATTCACTTCTTATAATTATTGCGGATAATTTTTAATTGATCGGTTGAAGCTTCCGCGCGTATTTTGTTGAGTTTTTTTTATCGTTTACATGACTTTGAAGAGGCAACGACCTTCTCCGTTAGGTATCATCAGGACTTTATTTTATTCCTCATTTCCGCATTGTATTTCAATTTTTTTGCCATGAGAAGTAGGAATAAAGATGCATGCTTTACCGCTTTTCTGGATGTCATGAGAGGTAGGAAATAAAGAATGTGCACTCGAAGTCGCTGTTTAAAGACCTGTAGCAGGCATTCCGCACTTGTTTGCTAATTGTGCTTGTGTTTTCTTTCATCTTTTGACGGCTGGTGATGTCACTCAATTAGCATTGAGATAACGTTTTTAGCCTTTGCATGCTCCCCATAGGATTTTATTGTTTTCTTTGTTGACGATCGATGATGTCACTCAATTAGAATTGAGATAACGACTTCGATCTTTGCATGCTCCCTTAGGGATTTATCATTTTCCTTTGTTAATGATCGATGATGTCACTCAATTAGTAATGACTTTGATCTTTGCATGTTCCCTATAGGATAATTATCCTCACCCTTAGGTCTTTGGTATGCTAACATAGGTAGACATTTCCCTCTTATTATTTTTCTTCCTTTTTTGCATTTACATTTAAAATTAAAACCTTCTTTTTCCATTCAAACCATAAAACATCTTAATCATACTTAAACTCTTTTTCAAGGTAACAAAACATAAACCAATCAAGCGTGGCATCTTGCCTTGATGGTGTAACTCAAAACCATTTTCACAAAGGTTCGTCACAAAAAAAAAACACAAAACAAATAGGAACATGTGAGCCGAACTACAACGCTCTGAATCCTCAAAAGGGATACGTAGGCAACAGGTCGTGGGGCCTAACCGAGCAAAATTCGTAAATACTTTCTTCTTTTTCCTACATTTCTTTTGCATGCATTCTTCCTCAGTAGTAAGTAGTAGACACATATTAGACACACCCATAAGATAGATAATAAGATTGGATACCGTAGAGTACGAAGGGCGTGCGGGGTGCCAATACCTTCCACTCGCGTAACCGAATGCCTTACCCGATCTCTCGGTTGCAAGACCGTGACTTCTCCTTTCTCGGGTTTTCTCGATGTTCACCTTTCCCTTCATGTGGGATAAAAGATATTCGATGGCGACTTTATTGTTTGATGATGTTCAGCCGGTTGTTTCAGCTGGTAACTTCACTGGGGATAGATCGACTAATTGTTGGTCCATCCCGGAGTCGCTCCTAGATCTTGTTTTCTTTTCTTTGGGTGTTTATTTGTATGCTTTATGGCTTGTTCATTTTGTACACGTTTATCTGAGCATATGTTTGCATTATATTTTATTGCTTTCAATATTGGTTATCTGTTGTGCTGGTTTTCCATGTTGGGTGGGTGTTACTATGAGGTAAAAGGCCTAGTACCCAGGCTAGAGTGCACTATCTAGGAAACCTAAGAATAGAGTAAAACATGACGACTGTTGAACGAAGGTCCTACCAACGTGGTCATGTCATCTATGCTCAAATGAGGTTAAAAAGGGGTGTTATTGTCATCCACATATGTGGCTTGATGGTAGTGCTTTCAGGCGAACCCGTGATTTTTAGTTACCATTGGCTTAGCCTAACCTAGTCTTTACTTGTGAGTGGGGAGGGGATAATCTTTACATGTATGATTGGTGACTTGTTCAGATGGTGACTATGTTCAGACGGTGACCGTATGTTATGTTGGTGACTATGGGGTTCTCAGATTTATTTCTGAGTTCCTGACTTGTTTATTTGGAGGTTCATCTGGGCCTTCGATCTTGGTATTCCCAACATGTTCAGAAAAGGCTCAGCAGTATTTGATGTCCCAGGAGCCTTGATCCCGTACAATTGATGATCTACACTGTACTTGGTTCTTGTATGTGCGAAAGCTATGTCAGACCTTTGATCTAGTGATATTCATATGGTTCATATACATAAGTGATGGAACTTTGATCTCATGTCTTTGCATACATAACATGGTTAACCATATGCTTAACATACATGTTTTTTTATTTCCGGGGAATCATACATGTAAGTCATGTGCTGAACTTTTCCATCCCTTACATGTGTAAAATCAAAATCAAAGCATGTAAATTCCTTGGAAATGATGGAACATGACATCACATCCATTCATGCACCCCCATGCATATTTTGTAATCTCAAGCCTCAACTCAACTTTAGTTTTGATGAAAGACAAACAAGCTAGTTTTGATAAAAGACAAACAAGCACTATGGCAAGAAGAAAAAGAAGTGGAATTAGCTTAAAGCATCATTCACTCAAAGCTTCAAGGATCATGGCAAGCAATCAAGTATATCAATTCTCATTTGAACTACATTGATTATAAATGCTCAAAAATGATATACACACTTACCACAACACTTCACTTAAATTTTAAAACAAATTTTAAGTTTTTTTACTGATGTAAATTGATTAACACTTGATGTAAATCGATTTACACATGCCTTTTCAAAAACTGATTGTCTCTGGCAGCAATCGATTTACATGAAGTGTAAAACGATTGATCACAGAACTGAGTTGAATTTTTAACACTTGTAAATCGATTTACACAAAATGCTAATCGATTTACACTTCAATTTTTTTGAAAACATGAACGTTACAAACCCGTGCAATCGATTTACATCTTATGTTAATCGATTTACACATTGTAACTTTTGAAAAATCTGAACTGGTTTCAAGATATCCTTCACACCTTTTCTCCAATAGATGCATGGTCATACATTGCATCCTCACAAGTTTTTCAAACAGAAAAGTGTCCATTTGGAAAGGTATCTTGATTACTTTAAATACTAAAATTTTCAAATTATAAAACAACTCTTCTCTTATGCAATAATTCTGAACTTTGTAAAATATTCAAACTTCATATTTCTTAACTTTTAAGAACAAAGATTTTCTGCACTTTCACACATATAAGAACAGAAATCTTTGAGCATTATCTAACCATTGTGTTACAGTTTGAATTGCTTACAAGAGAAGAAAGAAGAAACTTCAAAGAAGTCACTCTATGTGATCAACATCTTTCAAGAAATCATACTTCATAGAATTATACAAAGTGTAACTTATTTCCAGGATTGTTGGAATTAAGTATTAGAATACTTTTGTTCCTTGTTGTCCATTGTTGGAAACAAGAGGTATCTTTTGAGAGGATTGTTCTCAAGAGACTTATTGGAAATCCAAGAGCGTGTTCTTGGTATTTGTTAGGTTCTTTAGTTGATAAGACTAGGAAGAGTCTTGTAAAAGTTCTAACAAAATAGTGAAATCTCTTGCGTGTTTGCAAGGGGACTGGACGTACTTCCGGGGTGTGGAAGGAACCAGGATAAATCTCCGTGTCTCTTTAATTTCTGCACTTTACAGTTTTCAAAGCACTAAATCAAAACCAGAAAGTATAAAATAAGTCAAAAATCGACCACCACCTAATTCACCCCCCCTCTTAGGCGCATTCTTAAACTTACAATTGGTATCAGAGCAGGTTATAGGTAACCTGCTCCTAGAGATCCAGAATGGCTTCTGCAAATCATCAACCCGTTTTCAGAGATGGTGGTAGTAACAACAAGCCTCCTCTATTCTGTGGTGAATATTTTGACTTCTAGAAAATACGCATGAAGGCACATCTAGAAGCACAAGGAGAGGAAGTATGGGATGCTGTTGAAAATGGTCCATTTATTCCGGTAACGGTAATCAATGGCGTGGGCTCTTCAAAGCCTAAAACTGCATGGGACAACGATGATAAAAAGAAAGTTCTCTATGACAAAAAGGCAATAAACCTTCTTCAAGGTGCACTTAGTATGGACTAATTTTTTCGTGTCTCGACATGCAGAACAGCAAAGGAAATATGGGATACCTTGGTTCAAACTCATGAAGGAACGGCTGAAGTAAAAAGATCAAGGCTAAATACCTTAAGTCAAGAATATGAACTATTTCGAATGCATCCCGGAGAATCCATTCTTGACTTACAAAAGAGATTTGTGCATTTGACAAATCACTTAAGTGCTCTTGGTAAAACCTTGATAAATGATGAACTCAACTTGAAAGTCCTTAGATCATTGACTAGGGAATGGCAACCAAAGGTAACGGCAATCTCGGAAAAGAAGAGTCTCTCTGCAATGACTTCCGCTACATTATTTGGCAAACTTCAAGAATACGAAACGGAACTCGGTAGACTTGAAAAACATGAGAATCTAGAAAAGAAGTCCAAAAACATTGCTTTAAAAATTGACTCAAAGGAAGTTGTAAAAGAAGACAATCTGGAAGAAGATGAAAATTTCATGCTTCTTGTTAAAAGACTTGGGAAGTTTTTTGGCAGAAATGACAAGGGCGGATCTCATGCACATAAGAGAAAGCACTTCAAGAAAAGAGAAGCCTCCACATCAACACAAGATGTCTCATGTTATGAATATGGAAAGCAAGGACATATCAAGCCAAACTGTCCAAATCTTCCAAAGAAAAACGGATTCAAAGGAAAGGACTCAAAACAAAAGAAAGCCTACATAGCATGGGAAGATAATGATATGAGCAGTACATCGGAATTGGAAAGCGACGAATGTGCAAATTTAGCCTTAATGGCATCGCATCACTCCGACGACGAAGAAGAGGTTAGTAATGAATTTACTCTTTTTGATGATGATGTTCAAGGTGAAATTGATGAACTCTTGAAAGAATGCAAAAGTTTATACAAAAAGGTGTCAAACCAAGAAAAAGAACTTCTAATTTGTCTAGAAAAAATTGACACCATGACTAAAGATTTTGATCTTCAAAAACAAAATTTTATAAAAGAAAAGGAAAACTTTGCATGCTCCAAGTGTGAATCAAATGTCTTTCAAATTGTTCAATTGAAAAGAGTCATTGAACGATATGAAAAAGGACAAATAGGATTGGAAGGATTACTAAGCCAACAACGTTATCCAAATGATAAAAGAGGTCTTGGTTATGTGAATTCTAAGAAACCAAGTAACAAGCCCACTGTTTTTGTAAAGGCTAGTAATAGTTCCAATCCCAAGATAGTAGAAAAGAAGCAAGTTGTTCATAATCATCAAAAGAAAAAGACTAATGTATCTAAAAGAAAACAAATTCCTAGATACAAGAGCAAATTTGTTCCAAACTGTTTTTACTGTGGTATTATTGGACACACACCCAATGCATGCTATATTAGAAATTTCAGTATGGCTAGTGGACATTATGCATGGGTGAAAAAGGGAACTAACTATGAAGGACCCAAGGCCACTTGGGTACCTAACAAGAAATAATTTGTTTTTGTAGGTATGCTTGAAATCCACATCAAATCGTTGGTATCTTGACAGTGGATGTTCAAAGCATATGACAGGAGATGTACACCAATTTTCATATCTAGTACATAAAGCCAAAGGGTATGTCACCTATGGAGACAACACCAAAGGAAAGATTCTTGGCGTTGGAATAGTTGGCACACCTCCATCCATTCAAATTGAGGATGTTCTCTATGTTGAAGGATTAAAGCACAACCTTCTTAGCATAAGTCAACTTTGCAATAGAGGGTTCAATATCAAATTCAACAAAGAAGAATGCCTTATTATGGATGAGGCAACCAATTAGGTAAAACTCAAAGGTATAAGATCTAACAATATTTTTATGATTACTCTAGATGATTTGTCTATGAAGGTACAATGTCTTATGGTAAACAACAATGACGCTTGGTTATGGCACAAGAGGATTGCTCACATACACATGGAGCACTTGAACAAATTGGTTAAGCATGACTTAGTTATTGGTCTACCAAAGATGAAGTTCATCAAATACAAATTATGTAGTGCATGCCAAAAGGGCAAACAGACCAAATCAACTTTCAAACCAAAGAATGTGGTTTCAACAACAAGACCACTTCAATTGTTGCACATGGATCTTTTTGGTCCATCTAGAACAAGAAGCTTCGGAGGTAACATTTATGCCTTAGTTATTGTAGATGATTTTTCCCGTTTTACTTGGACTTTGTTTTTAGTGCACAAAAATGACGCATTCAAGGCATTCAAGAGATATGCAAAACAAGTTCAAAATGAGAAATCATTAAAGATAACATCAATCCGAAGTGATCATGGTGGAGTTTCAAAACAGTCTATTTGAAGAATTTTGTGAAGAAAATGGGATCTTCCACAATTTTTCAGTACCAAGAACTCCACAACAAAATGGAGTAGTTGAAAGGAAAAATAGGTCTTTGGTGGAGCTTGCAAGAACCATGCTAAGTGACTCAAGTTTGCCTAAACATTTTTGGGCGGATGCGGTAAGCACGACATGTTACGTAAGCAATCGCGTGATCATAAGACCTATACTAAAGAAAACTCCGTATGAGATTTACAAAGGAAGAAAACCAAATATCTCTCACTTTCATATTTTCGGGTGTAAATGTTTTGTCCTTAACAACGACAAAGACAATCTCGGTAAGTTCGATGAAAAATCGGATGAAGGTATTTTTCTTGGTTACTCCCTTTCTAGCAAAGCTTTTAGAATTTACAATAAAAGAACGTTAACTATAGAAGAATCAATGCATGTTTCTTTTGATGAATCTAACACCTCCAAGGAGGAAGTTGTTATTTGTGATGATGATGATTCTATAGATTTATCTCATGAGAATTCTTGCGAAGGTGGCCAAATTGTCAACCCGGAACAAACACATGAACTTTCACATAAAAATGAAAATGATGATGATCTTCCTCAAGAATGGAGAACTCATTGTGATCATCCAATTGACAACATAATTGGAGATATTAGTAAAGGGGTATCTACTCGACTAAATCTTAAGGATGCATGCTTGAATATGGCGTTTGTATCTCAAGTTGAACCTACTAAAGTGGCTCAAGCACTAGAAGATGATCAATGGATCCTTGCCATGCAAGAGGAGCTAAACCAATTCGAGCGGAACGAAGTTTGGGAACTTGTTCCTAATCCAGGAAATAAACGTACCATTGGAACCAAATGGGTTTTCAAAAACAAGATGGATGAAAATGGAATAATCACTCGAAACAAGGCAAGACTAGTTGCTCAAGGATACAACCAAGAGGAAGGAATTGATTTTGAAGAAACTTTTGCTCCGGTAGCCCGTTTGGAAGCAATAAGACTATTACTTGCATATGCATGCTCATTGGACTTTGAACTTTTTCAAATGGATGTAAAAAGCGCATTTCTCAACGGATTCATAAATGAAGAAGTCTATGTAAAGCAACCTCCCGGATTTGAAGACTTCAAACATCCTAATCATGTCTTCAAATTGAAGAAAGCTCTCTATGGGCTGAAGCAAGCACCAAGGGCATGGTATGATAGACTAAGCGCTTTCCTATGTGAAAAAGGGTTTGTAAAGGGTAAAGTTGATACCACTCTCTTCATAAAAAATGTTAATCATCATACTTTACTTGTACAAATATATGTAGATGATATTGTTTTTGGTTCAACTAACCAAAATATGTGCAAGGAATTTTCATCTATGATGCAAGGAGAGTTTGAGATGTCTATGATGGGAAGATTGAATTTCTTTCTCGGTCTTCAAATTAAGAAACTCAAACATGGTATCTTCATAAACCAATCAAAATATTGCAAAGACCTTATAAAGAAGTTTGAGATGGAAAGCAACAAAGAAAGTGCAATTCCTATGGGATCCGGCACCTATATTGATCCAGATGAATCAGGGAACTCTATTGACATAACTAAGTATCGTGGAATGATTGGCTCACTCCTCTATTTAACAGCAAGTAGACCTGACATCATGTTCAGCGTTTGCCTATGTGCAAGATATCAAGCCAATCCTAAAGAGTCTCACCTTGCAGCAGTCAAGCGCATAATAAAATATCTCAAAGGAACAACCAACGTCGGATTATGGTATCCAAAAGGTAGTATGTGCAATCTAGTTGGTTATTCTGATGCTGACTATGCAGGTTGTAAAACTGATCACAAAAGTACAAGTGGAACTTGTCACATTCTCGGAAATGCCTTGGTTTCATGGTCATGCAAAAAGCAAGCAAGCGTCGCTCTCAGCACTGCCGAAGCAGAATACATTGTGGCTGGAAGTGGATGCGCTCAAATTCTTTGGCTAAAACAACAGTTACTTGACTATGGAGTAAACCTTGGATGCATTCCGCTTCGATGTGATAACACAAGCGCGATCAATATTACGAAAAATCCAGTTATGCATTCCCGGAAAAAACACATTGACATCAGACACCATTTCATCAGAGATCACGTACTCAAAGGAGATGTCGAGATTACTTTTGTGGATACTCAAAATCAACTCGCGGACATTTTCACAAACCCACTTGCAAAGGATGCATTCTTCAAAATTCGTCGTGAACTCGGAATCCTAGGTGAACAAGATATATAAGGTGCACTCTATCCTTAACTATACTTTAATGTACATATATATGGGTTTAGACAATGTGTCAAATGTTAAAATTACTATTTTTAAAATTTTTCCTTTAAGTAAATCGATTTACTTGGTGTGTAAATCGATTTACCACTGAAGCAAAACATTTTTTTCATAAAATCCTTTTGTGTAAATCGATTTACACAGTATGTAAATCGATTTACCACTGAACGAAAATTAATTTTCATAAAAATTATGTTGTGTAAATTGATTTAACCAAGGGGCAAATCGATTTACCACAGAAGCTGAAGCATTTTTATGTATTTTTTCTCTATGCAAATTAATTTTTTCAGCATGTGATAGTTTTACGAGCTTTTAATATATTGGTCAAACTTACCTTGCCTCTCAACCTCCCACCTTATTATTGGACACTCATGGAATCTTGACCACTCCACTCAATTAAAACCTCATAAAGACCTCACTTACTCTCTCTATTATTTAATCTCACAAAAACTCCCTCATAACACCCAAACTCACTCCCTTTCTCATAGCAAAACAAAAAATTCTCTATCACCCTCACTCAAAAACCCTAACCATATCCATGGCTCCCAAGAGAAAAGCAACAGCCTCAGAAAAAAGGAAGAAGCAAACCGTTGCAGCCGCTGAAAACTCCTTGCTCGAGTACCTCTCAGATTCACAGCGTGAAAGATTTATCAAGCATTTTCAAAAGAAAATTATCTCAGCTCCAAAATTCGGCATGTTATCTACCTTTCCAGATGAATGCTTCTCGTTTCAAAGGGATTTAATTGCTTATGGGTTAGAACCATTAATATCATCACGTGGTTACTATTACTCGGGTCTAGTACGAGTATTCTACAGCAATATGCACTATGATAACAACAAATGTTATACCTATGTGCTCGGAACAAGAATTCCTCTGCATTCCAAAACTATTGGCAGAATTTTGAACATTCCATATACTGGAAGTACCCTCTATGACCCAGAGGATGCCGATTGGGAAAATTACAAGAAGCAAGAATTCTTCTACAACATTGGAAGGTTATTCGAATCTGAATACCGTGCAAAGCGGATTCGTAGTCTTGGCAGTGTGATTCCGGCTCGGGACACTTGGAGTGCTGGTAATTTTCATATTGATGATAGATTGTTTCACTATTTTCTGGTATATATCTTGTTTCCTAGAGCAGGAAATCATTGTACTGTGACCGACCTAGAACTGCAAATTTTATATGCGAGGAAAAATGGTATTGCGGTAAACTGGGCTAAACTTATTGTGGTGCATATGCTAAAAGTTGCCACAAGGGCCACTTTTCTACCATATGCATATTTCATTACAAGGATCTTGGAAGCATTTGATATAGATTTTACTGGGTTTGAGCAGATTGAAATGGATCCAATCACCAATAGGATCTCCATCAAAAATGTTGATTCTAGGATGGGTGTTCATTTCAATGCTGAAGCAAAAACCATCACATACATTGGAGAGGATGTTGTAGGTGATGAAGGCAATAATGCAGATGAAGAAGACAATGAAGTTCCTCCTCCTGCTGCCTCTTCTGGTCTGACAAATCAAGATGTTATGGATTACATGACGCAACAGTTTGCATCTCTCAATTCTAACATCAGTGCTCGATGGACCGAGATAAATGACTCTACCTCCTCTCGCATCAATGCTTTCCAGAATGATGTGAACCAACAGTTTTCATATCTCTATTCACATCTTCATATCCCTCCATACGATCCAAACAATCCAGCACCTCCGCCTCCTCAATACACCGAACCACCTCTACAATAACAATTTCCATATCCAGGACCCTTCCAATGACCAATATTATTGAATTCTTGTTATTTATCATTATGTTTTTGTTTTGTAATCATTCAAGTGTTAGTCTGTTGTATTTGAACTTTGTTCGCTATTTTTAAACATTTTCTTTTTAGTTCTTGTTCATATATGTTTCAAACTGTTACAAGTATCACTTTATGTTGCATATTTCCCTTCTTTTTGATAATGTCAAAGGGGGGGGGGGGGGAGGATGTGATAGCACTTTATTGTTGTTTGTTTCAATTTTCTTTACAGGGCAAGCTTTCAAAACCTTTTTTCACCATAGGGGGAGAAATCTTCTCAGGGGGAGAAAACTCATTTTGCTCCAATTCTGAACAACTCATAAAGAAAGATGGTTTGTCATCATCAAAAAGGGGGAGAATGTAATCTCAAGCCTCAACTCAACTTTAGTTTTGATGAAAGACAAACAAGCTAGTTTTGATAAAATACAAACAAGAACTATGGCAAGAAGAAAAAGAAGTGGAATTAGCTTAAAGCATCATTCACTCAAAGCTTCAAGGATCATGGCAAGCAATCAAGTATATCAATTCTCATTTGAACTACAATGATTAGAAATGCTCAAAAATGATATACACACTTGCCACAACACTTCACTTAAATTTTAAAACAAATTTTAAGTTTTTTACTGATGTAAATCGATTAACACTTGATGTAAATCGATTTACATATGCCTTTTCAAAAACTGATTGTCTCTGGCAGCAATCGATTTACATGAAGTGTAAATCGATTGATCACAGAACTGAGTTAAATTTTTAACACTTGTAAATCGATTTACACAACATGCTAATCGATTTACACTTCAATTTTTTTGAAAAAATGAACTTTACAAACCCGTGCAATCGATTTACATCTTATGTTAATCAATTTACACATTGTAACTTTTGAAAAATCTGAACTGGTTTCAAGATATCCTTCACACCTTTTCTCCAATAGATGCATGGTCATACATTGCATCCTCTCAAGTTTTTCAAACAGAAAAGTGTCCATTTGGAAAGGTATCTTGATTACTTTAAATACTAAAATTTTCAAATTATAAAACAACTCTTCCTTATGCAATAATTCTAAACTTTGTAAAATATTCAAACTTCATATTTCTTAACTTTTAAGAACAAAGATTTTCCGCACTTTCACACATATAAGAATAGAAATCTTTGAGCATTATCTAACCATTGTATTACAGTTTGAATTGCTTACAAGAGAAGAAAGAAGAAACTTCAAATAAGTCACTCTATGTGATCAACATCTTTCAAGAAATCATACTTCATAGAATTATACAAAGTGTAACTTATTTCCAGGATTGTTGGAATTAAGCATTAGAATACTTTTGTTCCTTATTGTCCATTGTTGGAAACAAGAGGTATCTTTTGAGAGGATTGTTCTCAAGAGACTTATTGGAAATCCAAGAGGGTGTTCTTGGTATTTGTTAGGTTCTTTAGTTGATAAGACTAGGAAGAGTCTTGTAAAAGTTCTAACAAAATAGTGAAATCTCTTGCGTGTTTGCAAGGGGACTGGACGTACTTCCGGGGTGTGGAAGGAACCAGGATAAATCTTCGTGTCTCTTTACTTTCTGCACTTTACAGTTTTCAAAGCACTAAATCAAAACCAGAAAGTATAAAATAAGTCAAAAATCGACCACCACCTAATTCACCCCCCCTCTTAGGCGCATTCTTAAACTTACATATTCATGTATTCATAACAGATACTCAAAGTCAGGGATTCTTATTTAGACTTGGTATTCTCTTTAGAGTTACAAATTTGGATTCTTATTGTCACATGTTCAGAGATCAGTTATGGAATAACTCCGTGGGGGATTGACCGATACAAAGATCCCGATGGGGGTTGATTGTGGTATACATGCAAGCTTTGGCCAGTGGTAGGAAATTCTTTGAGAAGGAAGATAATCGATTGAAGACTCAGGTGAACTGGGTCATGGAAGTTCTGATGATGATATTAACAATCCTACACCTACTGCCACATCAAAGGTTCTCTCTTCTCCTCATCTTTTGGGGATCGATTTCAACCATGGAATGCTACACGATCTTGAGTTCTTGGAACATCTTATCATCAGATGGTTCCCATTTACTATGTGAATTCAATAAACTTGTTTTAACAACGAGATTAGAATACGCTTGAAGAGGAGTTGATCTTATATCAATGCTCCATTATCATTGGGTTCCATACTTGTTTGAGTTTCAGTGGGTTAGACCCTGTACTTCAGTACCGTCTATAAATTCCCTTCCAGATCATGATACCAACGTCAAATGTGGTTACCACACCAGGGCATCTGAATATTCAATCAGGGGCACTCTCTATAACTTTGCATTCTCTAATTTGTTCGGCAATAACCAATCTTTGTTCCCCAAGTGAATTCATGGGGAAAAGCTTTTAAGAAAAGGTAGAAGAAGCCTGATGAGCATGTTGATACGATCCGAATGCATTACATCCAGTTATTTCCTTTCCTGGTGGAAGTTCATTTGGTAAAGCTCTGATCTTTGGGGTCCTCCTCCCATAAACATCTCTTCTGATTATGATACACATGCTAGACGTGTCCCCTATATTGGGGCACCCTGTTTTAATATTGAAGACTGTAAAGGGTTTGAATTATAAAGTCCAACACATGTCTGGCATCTCTTCCAAAAGTCCAATTCCTATTTGGCCAACTGTCAGACTCTTTCTCACCAACTGGATGTCTCTTCTGTTGTGATATAAGACGGGTTATATTGTTTCTTTGTGGCATAAGATGCTTGGTGATTCACTTTATACTAATTCGCTTGGTAAAGCATCCACTCGTTCTCCTGAAAAAAATTCAGTGCATATTATTCTGGGGCACTTGGCCATTCGATTGAAGAAGGTATGTCATCCAAAAACAAGGTCCAAGACGAGATCAATTCAGAGATTGTTGTGTTCATATCAGATCATAAGTGGAATTCTATCGCCCACATTAAGCATCAAGACTGCAGAAAGTCGTCAGAATTAAGAAGTCCATACATAGTCAAGTCTCCTCAGCGATGGAAATCATTGGTTTCTTTACTGCATTTTCATTTGTATTCTTGATTGTTTGTTTAAACATTGCTTGCATGTAGAAAGTTGTCTATTTTTGAATGAAAATCTTAATGCAATAAGTATGCTTGTATTAAAGTATTCCTTTTGTTTTATTCATCAATTTGTTATCACTCTTTAAATGTTTTACTTGTATATTGATGCCAAGTTTCCAAGTCTTATGCTTAGGAAAAGATTGGAGGGAGGATGACGATCATCTAAAAACGCAAAAAATATCTGGTTGACATGCTTTTGAGTAAGACCCTACTAACGATGTACATGCCTTATTTCAATTTCTAAACACCAGATATATAAGGTAGATAGACCCTCGTTAACCCCTATGAGCCTTCGAAGTACGGGTTTCTTTTTTGTTCAGAAAAAACCGTCATTTTAACCCTGGGGCGGGTAGTGTTCAGTTAATCTGATCAAGCATTCAAAACTCAACAAGAGTGCGCATCTAAGGATACAACATTGGTTATCCTTCAAAAGGTTGAGGAAAGTCAAAAGCATAACGGCTAACTTTCACTTATCAAGAGTGTGCACCAATTAACGACATCCCAATGGGTATCTTTCGCATATCAAGAAGTCGAGATCAGACGGCGATACAACAATGTCTATCCCTCATCTACCAAAGACTCAGACAATCACGATCACTTCTAACAAACCCAAGACGACGTAAAGATCAACGACTTGTTCAAAAGGGAAAATATGAATAAGAAAGAAACAAAAAGCCCCGCTAAGTCGAAACTTGAAAACAAGTCGCTTAGGCAAAAGTTAGGGCATCCTGCTGGACTTCCAAATCGAAATTCAAAAGAATTTGTTCAGGAAAAAGTTAGGGAAAGCGAGAAAGAAATTGAAAATCTTAAAAGGCGAGAAAAGGGTTACTAATAAAAATCCTCATCGAAAGAACAAGGTCATGTGATCAGACACCAAAATCAAAAGTTAGTGACTGTCGTGTCCAAGAAATCCACGTGGTTCCTCAACCATCACAAACTCCTCTTTTGAGAGATGAATGCTTGTATCAGGTTAACTGAACTTAGGAATTGAGAACATCTTGGAGAATGGGTGGGCACTAAAAATTATGAACCTTAAAACCTTTTGTTTCTAAAAACTGTGAACTAGGCTACGTTGCAACCTTTAAAAGTCCTAACTGAAGCATGGGTCAATTTGAAAGCATGCTACAATGAGATAACATTTAACTGACTCCGAAGAGGTATGTTTAAATATTTGTGTTGGAATCATACGCTTGTTTTGTCTTTCATGAAAAAAGAATTTGCAAATGTTGCTCTCTAGCTAGTGATTCATTCACAACAAAGTTGTGACACCATTTCATTCAAAGTTTTTTTTCAAACTTCAAGACTTACATACGTGTTGCATTAGAATTATTATTCTCATAATAAAAATTCTTCTGCATACAAAACAATTGATTGATATCAAGTAAGTTTACACAATGAACATCAGTAAAGAGCTCAATCTTGTCAGAGAAGAGAGGCTTAAATACTCTATTGAAGCAAAAGTCAGTTGTCACAAGAGAAATGACTTATCCAGGGGCATGTTTCCAAGAGATTCTGTTAAGTGAAAGCATCTTGGTGCTTTACAATCTAAGCACCTTTTTGGGATGAAGAATGCAGATTCCACCGATCTGGTGCAATCAAGTCGAGATTCGATCTCTCCGAGCTCAGCCAAATCTGGGGCATTCCCTTAAAGCAAGTCTAGCCAATCAGAGGCTATCACATCGATAAAACTCTTAAAGTTTCCGTCAATAATGGGTAATCACGTCAATAAATCTCTTCAAGTTCAGTCAACCTGGGGAAATCACGCCGAGATCCAACAAATCTCTCCAAGGAGTCTATAATCAAAGATAGTCTATTTTATGATCCAAGACAATGGGGAAGGCTGTCATACCCCAAAATTTTCCTACCTTTTTACTTTTATCTGGCTTAGGCTTTACATTTCATTTGCATCATTTTCACTAGATCATTCACATATCATACATTCCTAAGGCATGGGTTCAGAATCAGAGGTTGTACCAATTAGAGTTTTCATTGGTTTGAGATTTCCTCAGTTAAAATAAAGGTAGACTCATCTAGTTTTTCTCTTAAGAAATGGACTTGTGAATTAGGGTTTTGATACAGTGATTATCTTGAGCATCATTTCCTTGATATCTAGAGTTTTGTCCCTCTATCATCAGGGGACCATTTCTTCATAAATTGGGTTTGAGTTCACTTGAGATCTTCCATCAACTACTTGCACTATAAGTTATTCAACCGAAATTCTTATCAAGGGCTGGACTAGAGAAAAGAATATTTTTCTATGGTTCATGAGTCATGATACACTTTCTTATTCTCGCGTTCATCAATTTCGATTAGGGCTTCGACCAAGATCATCACTTAATACGCATCATGGCTAAGGTTTTCTTCTGATAAGAGCTTGCTTCGAGTTGTCTGACATTGGTCAAGATAAGAAACATGGATTCATGGATACTTTCTCCAATCAACCGTGGTTTGAAATACAATATTTTGAGAAAATTTTCTTATGGTACAAGTTGTGCTTTTTCAACTTCATGCAAGAGGTTGAATTCAAATTTGACAGTTAATGGTCATTTGAGTCGGGCACGACATACAAGTTTGTTTCAAGTACAATCCTATGAAATTGTGAGATAATATACAAATGTTGGATTCAAATCTTGGAAAGCTAATTGGAAAATAAAGGAAACATGGAATTCATGAATATTGAAAGTCTCATCATTCCATCCAAGCTTGTTACAAAAGAGCTCATCCATGGACTTTATCAAAGTATCATTCAATCCCATTCATCTTTTGTAATATTCATTCAAAGAAATTCTTGCAAGATTCAAGTTTGTCATTCAAGACTTCCAACAAAGTTCATCATGAACTAAATTTCGGTTCATCCAAGTATCTCCATCATTTTAAGTAAAGCATCTCAAGGATAATCTTCAAGATTACAATCAAACATATAAAATGGCAAACTTCACAAATTTTGTTCAAGTCTCATCATCTTATTAAGTTGGAATGCTACAAGATTACATGAAAAAAATCCCTAGCCTAAATCTAAAGACTTCATGATAATTCTTCAAAGTTTCATGCCATGATCATTTTTCTCCAATTTGATGCTAATTTGCTTGTCTAATAAGCAGGAAAATCTGTCCACAAAGTTACACAAAACCCGTTCAAAAATTCAATAGAAAAGAGAGGGAAAATGCATGTATTATCACATAGAAAGAACTGAAAAATACAAAGTGGAAAGGGACTTCTCCATGACACTACACTCCAAATTCTGCTCCAATATGCTTGTTGTCCTCCATGGCTGTCAAGTTGTCCATAACCTGCAAAATCAGCCTTGCTGCTGCCCCTAAACATGTTGCAATCACTTGTTGCTATCCTCCCTAAAGCTGCTGTCCAAAGAACCAAAACTTTGCTCATCCTATGTCAAATAATACAGTCCAAACTGTCAAGACAAACTTGTCCCAAAACCCTTCAAAACTAGTCCTATGCAGCCCTGTATTACACTGCAAACCAATTAAAAAATTAGCCCAAGAAAACCGTCAAAACAAGTCAAACCAAACTGTCCAAAATGACATGCAAATAAGGCCAAAAACCTGCTATGTATCATTCTTAAACCTGCATAAACACCAGTCCAGATATACATCAAAATAGGCAAAATAAACTGCATCAAGAAGGCATTAAAATAACATACTGAAACAGTTCAAATTCATGCCACTTTCCCCCCAAAATACTCACTAATCTGCCTATAAAAACCATCTTTAGATTACAGATCAGGATAACAAAAAAAAACAAAAAGAAAAAGGAGGAGATTTTACCAGTAAACTAGAAGTTGAACTCAAAAATATCTGCTGTAATTTCTTCAACACCCTGTTTCACATCACCACAAACATTACCCTAAACCTCCAAACTGACCTGAAATTCACCATGCTCAAAAAACGCACCCTCTGTGCATACCCCCTCAAACTCGTTCCATTTAACCTCAACCAATCTCTGCATAATCCCATTGTAGCCCTCAATTCACCAATTTTCTTAAACTGTAACACACTCATACCCCTCGAAGAGCAGCATCATTTCGATTCCAGAAATTCGCTCAAGTGTAGATGGAGAAAAAGAAGAGCAACACTTATTTTCCTAAATTCCAGAAGCAACAACAAAATATAAAATTTTAGCTTACCATCATCGACGTCGGAACCCTCGGACTAGCTCTAAGCTTGTAAGTGCTTTCCTATTTTCCTTAAAATTTCAATGTTGTCATTGTTATTTTCTGTTCAAATAGATCATTGTTATTGTTGTTGAGTAAGAACCGAAAATTAGAGGAAGTTGTTGTTGTTCAAATTAGAGAGAGATGCTACTGTGAGAGATTGCAAGGAAAACCAATGTTGTTTTTGTTATTGTGCGTTGAAGGTAAAGAACCGAAACTTTGATACGAGCGGATGAGAGTAAAACGCGAGCGAGTGAGATTTAAGAACGGAACAGTGGACATAAGTGATTATGTTGTTTTGTTTCATAGTAGAGAACCAAGAATAGAGATTGGAACCATTTGAGTTTTGTGAATGGCTCGCCGTTGTTTTGTTCAGAGAAAAGGAATCGTGAAAGATTAAGGAATATTTTGGTTTTAATTGGGTTTATCAAATGATTAAGTTGTAAGTTATTGTTGACCCTTTCCAACACATTAGTGGTGCTTCATCTTAATTAGGGTTTTCAAAACCCTCCTTTTCTATTCCCCCAAACCGGGTCGATTTTGGGCTCTTTTCTTAGCCCAACTTTGTTTTTTTCCCTCTTATGTTACTTGAAGCATGGACATAACAAATGAATAGCATGGTGCGATGGTTAATATGTGTGTCTGTATTCGTGAGGTCCTGGGTTCGAGACCCATTGGGACACTTTTATCACTATTCTTCTTTTTATCCCCTTTTAACCCAAACTCTATTTTATATTTTAATTAAATTGTAGATATAACAGAAAAGTAGTAATGGTTTAGTGGCAAGGCAGGAGAATTGTAGCCTAGGGGACATGAGTTCAATCCCTAACTTTACTTTTTTTCCTTTAATTTCTAAGTTTCAAGTTTAATTTTTTTAGGCTTATTTCATTCAAAATTCATATAAAAATCACAAAAAATATTAGAATTAGGTTTTAATTTTCTTTATATGATGAAAATCACAAAAATATTAGAATTTTATTCTTCTCTTGAGTTTAATATTTATTTACTTGAAAATAATCACAAAAAATATTAGCAGTACTTTCCTTTACTTTGATAGTTGCTCTATTGCTTCTTAGCAGGTTCTCTTAGGAATGTCGTGAAGCGATTGAAATCTCATTTCGATCATTTTGCGTTAGACTTTAGGTTTTAAACCTTAGCATGATAAATTTTAGGATATCGTTTCTGTTTTAATTGTATGACAACACTAGTTAATTCTCTTAAACTCAATCCTAGGCCAAACTTCGCATGTTAACTTAGGTAGATTTTCTCCCTTCATCTCAACTTTAAGTTCACGCCTTGTATGACAACAATTAGGTTTTTTTAGTCTCCCTTTATACTCTTTCTTCTTTTTTAAATTAAAACAAAATTTTCTTTCCTTATTCAAAAATCCGAAAACACTTAATCATTATTCAAACTCATTCACACTTAACAAAAAAAAACACAACAAATTCAAAAACCAAAAAGGTCATGTTATCTCCGTCCTACCGCAATATAGACTGTGCCTATTGCTAGAATACGTGCGCTAACGTCACCCACTAAAAAACACCAACAAACCAACATTTTCTAGAAGAACTACAGTGTTCTGATTCCTCCATGGGATACATAGGCAAAGGGTTGCGAGACTCTCATGAACGCACTAATAAAAACCATTTCATTCTCCTTAGCAAGTATAGTTATAGATAGACACACCCTTAGAAGCAAACAATCAAAATGGATCCCATTGAGTATAACGGATGTGAGGGGTGCTACTACCTTCCCCTTGCATAATCGACTTTTGTACCCTCTCTTTTGGTTGCAAGACCATCTTATCCATCCTCTTGGGATTTTCTTGATATTTCCCCTTCCTCCGGGATAAATAAAGTTTGATGGTGGCTCTATGTATTTTTCCGGTCGCTTCAAAGGCCACCTCATATCGTATTGCGCCACAAATATTTTGGTATTCTATTAAGCATATATTCTTTTAAAGATCCTACAGACAGGGACATTCTTCATCTACTCGCGAAGCTACTCAAGCAAGTTATGTCCTGCAAGGTAACTACCGAAGAAATTAAGCTAAAAGAATCATGACGATCACCTTGACCTAGCCGGTATCATAGGAGTTATCCTCATCCCTTACAAATGTTTCGGGTATACTCCAAACCAATAGGGTAAACTGGGGGCACTCAGAGGCTTCATGATATTCAGTGTACGTACTCAACATGATTCCCCAGCAGCAGTGTAATCTGGGGCACTCAGAGGCTTCGTGCAATTCAACACTTATAGGTGCAATTCCCCAGTAGAGTAAACTTGGGGGAAGTCGAGAGGTTTTACGTGGTTCAGTATGTAATCCCTATAGAATCAACTTCTAATCTCTAGTAGAGGAGTAAATTGGGGCATTTGAAGACGTTTGTGTCCATCTCCTGGCCCCCTCCCTCAAGTGATCTGAGGTGTAATTCCCCAGCGATGCATGCCCGGGGAATTCGAAAAGATCCGTATGGTGTCTGTATCCATCCCCAGCATGTCCGTATCTTGCCATCCCTAAGCAGTTCAGGATGTAGAGAAGTCATATCAGATTGTTTCTTCACCAACAAGACTATAACTCTTCCCGAGAGAATCTTCAGTTATCCTCCAACGGGGTTACCAAGATTTTTGGCCTCTAATCCCCAACATCGCCAGTACGAATGGATATCTCCAAATAACGAGCAACGATTCCTAATGAGCCATTCTTAACCCCATAGAGTTTATTTCTCTGCATTTTGCATGTAGTTGTCATTGTATCACATTACATCCTCAAAGTGTGTAGCACATCCATTAGAATGTATCATTTGTGTCATACAAGATTCAAACATGCATTTGAAGCATAAGCCAGATTGGGTACCTTTCACAAAAGATCTGAATCATTCAAAACAACAATATCTTATACCCAGAGAATATCACTCCAAAATCCCCATCTAATGTCCTTCGTTACATCATAATACCCGGATAATGGTGTTTGTACCTTGTACTCCCAGACACTCATCCGTGTTAGCTTTCGATACACTCGTTTGTGTCAACCTGCATCATTCAAACACTCATTTATGTTATCCTTTCCTTGATATTCATCTGTATCTTCTTTCGATACTCGTCGTATTGATTCGAACACCCGTCCGTGTAATCACTTCCTTGGTACTCGTATGTATCTCCTTTTGATACTCATCCGTATTGATTCAAACACTCGTATGTGTTATCCTTTCCTTGATACTCGTCCATATCTTTTTCCGATAGTCGTCCGTATTCATTCAAACACTCATTCGTATGAAACATTTCTTTGATACTCATTCGTATCTTCTTTTGATACTCGTTCGTATCTTCTTTTGATACTCGTCCGTATTGATGCAAACACTCGTCTGTGTAATCATTTCCTAGATACTCGTCTGTATCTCTTTTTGATACTCGTAGGTATTAATTCAAACACTCTTCTGTGTTATCCATTCCTTGATACTCGTCTATATCTTTTTTTGATACTCGTCCGTATTGATTCAAACACTCGTTCGTGTTAAACCTTTCTTTGATACTCGTTCGTATTTTCTTTTGATACTCATTCGTATTGATGCAAACACTCGTCTGTGTAATTATTTCCTTGATACTAATCCGTATATTTTTTCGATTCTCGTCCGTATTGATTCAAACATTCGTCCGTGTAATCATTTCCTTGATACTCGTCTGTATCTTTTTTTCGATACTCGTCCGTATTGAATCAAACACTTGTGTGTGTAATCATTTCCTTGATACTCATATGTATCTTCTTTTAATACTCGTTCGTGTTGATTCAAACACTTGTCTGTGTTATCCTTTCCTTGATACTTGTTTGTATCTTTTTTTGATACTCGTCCGTATTGATTCAAACACTCGTTCATGTTAAACCTTTATTTGATACTCGTTCGTATCTTCTTTCGATACTCGTTCATATTGATGCAAACACTCGTTCGTGTAATCATTTCCTTGATACTCGTCTATATCTTTTTTTCGATAGTCATCCGTATTGATTCAAACACTCGTCTGTGTTATCCTTTCCTTGATACTCGTCCATATCTTTTTTCTATACTCGCCTGTATTGATTCAAACACTCGTTCATGTTAAACATTTATTTCATACTCGTTCATATCTTCTTTCGATACTCATCCATATTGATGCAAACACTCGTCCATGTAATCATTTCCTTAATACTCGTCTGTATCTTTTTTTGATACTCGTCCATATTGATGTAAACACTCATCTGTGTAATCATTTCCTTTATACATGTATGTATTGATTCAAACACTCGTATGTGTAATCATTTCCTTGATACTCGTCTGTATCTTCTTTTGATACTCGTTCATATTGATTCAAACACTCGTCTGTGTTATCCTTTCCTTGATACTCCTCTGTATCTTTTTTGATACTCGTTTGTATTGATTCAAACACTCGTCCGTGTTGTTCCTTTCTTTAATAATCGTCTATATCTCCTTTGATACTCGTTTGTGTCCTCTTCCAATACTCTTAAGTATTATTTTGAACACACGTTTGTGTTAATCTGTCACAAATCCTAGGTGAAGTCCTTCCTTCAGTACTCGCCGTGTTATCTTCAGATGCTCGTCGTGTCAGTATTCAGATACTCATCGTGTCATTTTCTAACACTTGTTGTGTCGGTTTTCTGACGCTCATCGTGTAATTTTCCAACACTCGTCGTGTTGGTTTTCAGACGCTCGTTGTGTCATTTTCCAACACTCATCGTATCAGTTTTCCGATGCTAGTCATGTTATTTTCCAATACTCGTCATGTCGGTTTTCAGACGCTCATTGTGTCATTTTCCAACACTCATCATTTCGGTTTTCAGACGCTCATCGTGTCATCTTCTAACACTCATCGCATCAGTTTTCATACGCTCATCGTGTCACTTTTCAAGCACTCATCGTCAACTTCTAAACACTCGTCTGTGTCAGTTTTCCAAACACTCGTCTGTGTCAGACTTCCAAACACTCGTCTGTGTCAGTCTCCCAAACACTCGTCTGTATCAGTTTCCTAAACACTCGTCCGTGTCAGTTTTCTAAACATTCATCTATGTCATTTTTCCAAACATTTATTCATGTAAGCTTTTCCAAACACTTGTCTGTGTCTATTTTCCCTCTAGATCCCAATAAAATCAAAATAGTCGGTCGTACATTATACCTTCAGTCGTCGTGTCGTAATCAATGTTCTCACCTTCTTAGGATTGTAGGTCGTTCGTAGATCTAGTGTTCCTTGTAGATCGCCCATAGGTCTCTTCTAGCAGATCGCTCGTAGGTCTCGCTTTAGAATTTCTGGTCGCCCATAGGCCCAATTTCCTTGGTAGACCGCCTGTAGGTCTCGCTTTAGGATTTTAGTTCGTCCGTAGATCTAGCTCTCTTAGCAAATTGCCCATAGGTCTCTCTTAGTAGATCTCCCATAGGTCTCTCTCATAGCATATCGCTCGTAGGTCTTTCTCTATAGGATCACAGGTCGTTCGTAGATCTTATCCATCATCTTTTCGTACCTATTTTATCAATCACCATGTCGCATAACAAATGTCTTTCCTGAGAACCTCATATTGGCACTGTTACCACGTTACGAGCAATCATCTCCCATAAACCCTTCTCACAAAAAAAGAAACAAGAAAAATTCATTCCCCAACAGATATCACAAAAAAAAACTTCCAGTCAATTCAGATTTACTATTTTTATTTTTATTTTTTTTCGTTTAGCAACTCCTGGAGAGGTGGCAGAGGATCGCCTGGAGAAATTGACTAAGGAGCATAAGGCATTGGTGCTAAAGAAGAGAGCTTCTGACAAACAGGTGGCATCCCTGAGGGCCGAAGCAACTCTTGCCGAAGACGAGATAGAAGAGGCTCAAGGCCTGAAGACCCGTGCTGAGTTGGTAGCTCGCCTTCAACTGGTGATGGATGACGCCCAAGCTGTTGCCGAGGGGGGTTTCAATAATGTTGTGAAGCAACTACGGGTATTGAATCCTGGTGTCGAGCTCAACATGGCTAGAATGGGGCTTCATTATTATGTGTCTATCGGGAAGATTGTGATCCCCGAATTTCTCAATGATGTCGTGGATCCGCCCGTTGGAGAGTCATCGCATCAAGAGCCTGTCGTCGAGGAAGAGCTACAACCTGCTGTTTAACTGTTTCTTATTATTACTTTCTCTTTCCCGGCCTGCGTGTCGTATTGATGTAATTTGTTATGTGGGCTTTTAGCCCGTTTTGAATAAGTTTCAAACATCTGTGGTCTTTGTGGCTACGTAATTACTTTGTTGGACGGGGGTCTTGGGCCCGCTTTTTGTAAAATTTGCACAATTGTGGCCTTAATGGTTGTACATTAATTTTCTGGCCGTGGTGGTCATTTTCTTTAATTTATGCATGATTGCGTTGCCTTTTCTTTTTGAAGTGTTTGCATGTTTATTGTATGCTCATCTGCTTGAGACATTTTTTATTGGTTAAGAGTTTTTGCGGGGTTTTGCTTGTTAGTTAGTGTGTTTTCCGGTGTGGGAAGACCGAAAAAATGGCCAGGGTGAATACTGGGCATGGGCCGAAACTCAGGTCTCGTTTCGAGGACCCGAGCTCAGCGGTGTGAACTTTCCATCGCGTGTTGGGCGTTCTACAGGAGTGGTACAATGAAGATGTAGCTTGGTCGAGTTATCCATGTGGGGATAAGGATATGTTCGTCAAAATAGTGGATCCTTGCCCCTTCAAAGAATTTGAGTGTCGTTCTTGTACATAGGCATGCACATGTGATCGAGTTTGGATGAGTTCATCTTGTCGAAGAAGCTTGCCGACTGCTCAATGTTTCAACTATAATATTGCCTTAGTTTTTCAGTATTCCAAGATCAAGCAAGTTGTTCCCCGTGTAGGTTTTCTAGATAGTAGGCCCTGTTTCCCGTTTTTGCATGAACACGGTAAGGGCCTTCCTAGTTTACAGTGAGCTTTCATTCACGAGACTCTTTGTGATTTCTTTTTAAGACAAGGTTGCCGACTTCGAACCCTCACTGTATGACTTTGGTGTCATATCGCAAGGCGATTTTCTGTTTGAGAGATACCTCTCATAGGGCCGTCCCTGTTCATATTTCTTCGACAGATCTAGTTCTCCGTATGGCAACGTCGTTCATCTCCTCGTCTAGGGGAGCCTCAGTTCACCTGGAGGGTTCTTCAATCTCGACAGGGATGACGACCTCGGTCCCGTAGGTCAATCGAAAGAGAGTCTCCTCGGTGGAAGAGTGAGTTATTGTTCGATAGCCCTAGAGCATGTTGTGTAGCTCCTAAACCCATCTCTTTTTAATTTCATCCAACCTTCGCCTGAGACATCTCTAGATTACCATGTTTTGGAACTCGGCTTGCCCGTTTGTCTGAGGGTGTTCAACAGAGGCAGAGTGTTGTGTGGTGACTAGGTTGGCCATGAACTCCTAGAAGTATTGGTTCTTGAATTGGGTTCCGTTGTCTGTGACAATTACTTACGAAACACCAAACCGAGCGAGGATATTTCTTTTATACAAATGGAGGATGTTTTAGGCGGTGATTTTGGCCATTGCCTCTGCCTCTATCCACTTGGTGAAGTAGTCAACGACTATTATTAGGTATTTGTGTTGGTTGGTACCTACCACGAATGGTCCGAGGAGGTCCAGTCCTCACCAGGCAAAGGGCCATGGAGAAGAAAGGGACTTGAGCTCGTTTGGAGAAGCCAAGTGCATGTCTCCGTGCCGTTGGAATTTGTCGCATTTTTTACGTGCTCTTTGGCGTCGTGTTGCATGGTGGGCCATTAATACAATACCCGCAGAGCTTTCTCAACGAGGGATCTTTCACTGAGATGCTGGCCATTTATCCCCTCATGGATCTCGAGCAAGATACGAGCGACATCATTCTTGTCGATGCACTTGAGGAGAGGAATTGAAAATCCCCTCCTGTATAATTTTCCCTTGACTAGAACATAGGAGAAGGATCTTTGTCTAATCACGGCTGCTTCCTTTTGGTCAGTGGGTAGCCCCCCTTTTGTGAGGTAGTTTTGTACTGGGTCATCCAGCAGTTGTTGTCTCCTAAGGTGAATACCTCTAAAGTCGAGGGGGATTTATGGGTGCTCGGTCGAGAAACAATCTCGTATATTACCGACTTGTTTCCACCTTTATTTTTTGTGCTCGCCAGTTTTGACAATATATTTGCCCAAGTGTTATGCTCACGGAGGATGTGCTGCATGTTTACTGACTTGAATTTCTTCTTTCTTTTTGGGACCAGAGTCTAATATTCATCGAGACAGGCGTTTTTTACTTGGTATTATCCTTGGACTTGGGACGCCACAAGCTGGGAATCAGTGAATATTTTCACATCCTCGGCTACCAGGTCCTCGGCTAGGCGCAATCCTGCCAAGAATGCCTCATATTCAGCTTGGTTGTTCGAGGTTGGGAAGGACAACATAAGGGATACTTCAATTAGAACCCCCTCCTTAGTTTCTAAGATGATAACCTGCTCACTCACTGTTGCACTGGAGGTGCCATTGACAAAGATCATCCACTGACGCGTCCCATCAGGGGGTGTAGGATAAGTTATTTCAGCTATAAAGTCGGCTAGAGCCTGAGCCTTGAGGGCTTTCCTGCTTTCATATTTGATGTCAAATTCAGAGAATTCCAACGACCATTTCAACATCCTTCCCGCCATGTCTGGTCTACCGAGAAACTGTCTTATTGGTTCAGACGACTATAGTGTGTGCCAAGAAATAGTGTCTGAGCCTCCTCGCTGCATTGATGAGGGCTAATGCCACTTTTTCAATTTGCTGGTATCTTACTTCGGGGCCCTTGTAACGGTGAAAATTGGAGATAAAGCTATTGATTAACTCGACTCGCAAAAGCAAGAGTCGCCACCACGCTTTATTATTTCCAAGGGAAAAGAGAAAAATAAAACCCGTAAATATGCAAAGTAAATGCAACACTAAAAGTAAAGAAAAATACAATGCATTTGAAAGAGATCAAAGGTTCGGGGGTTGTTTATACAAAGGGAAGGTACTAGCACCATATGTATCTATAGTATCATATAGGAACCTTTTGAAATATCTGTTTTTTTTATTAAAATTGGTTTGCTTGCTTAATGAGTGTGGAGATGAGATTTTAAAAATGCGACGACCTAGTGTCGAAGTTTGGCTTAAAATAGTGTAAGTTTAAAAATTGATTTTTTAGGATATTCGTCTCAAAATTAACAAAAAAATTAAGAAAAATGTATGAAAAGGGGTTTCGCATAATCGTGTTAGGTATATTCGACATGAAGTCGACTAACTAATTCTTTTCCTTGGAGTTAGACAAACAAAATATAAAGTCTAAATGATTGATAAAGGGAAATTAACTAAAATAGAAATTAAATAACTAAATAATTAACAACTAAAAATTAATTAAAATAAGAGATTAGAGTATATATATATATATTCTAATAACTTTTTTAAGAAATAAGGCTAAAAGGGAGTTGAAATTAAAATGTAAGGTCCAGGGATCAAACTCAGGTCCCGTAGGTTGTAACTAGTCTGCCTCAACACTAAACCATATTCATTTTTCTGTTGTATATATACTTTAATTAAAATATGATAACATAGTTTGGGTTAAAAGGGGATAAAATGCAAAATAGTGATAAAAGTGCCTCAATGGGTATCGAACCCAGGACCTCACACATACAAGGCTCACGCTCTAACCACTACACCATGTCGTTCAATCATTATATGCATGAAAGCAATAAATGTTAAAATTGATTAAAGTGGATTGGGCTAAAAGGGCCCAAAACTGACCCGGTTTTGGAAAGGGAGAGGAAGGGTTTTGAAAACCCTAATTAAAGAGAGAGAGCGCCGCTGCACTATTGTTATTTGAAAAGGTCCAAATTAAATTTCAATTAATTGGCACAATTAACATTAATATTAATTAACTACAATTAAACCAAAATAAATCAAATGGAAATCTTTCTTTCTACATATCACACGTGAAAGCTCTCTCTCTAATTCCTAATCTCACGTTAATCCTCTCACTCTCATGCTCACGATCCTAATTTCTCTATTTATTACTCTTTCTATCTGATAACCGAATCATCTATCTATTTTTTAATTGCATGGCGCTCTTTTTCTCTTTATCATGTTCAAACACACTCCTCTTCAGAGCTTCAACTCATCAATTTGTAAAACGTAAACCTTCTCCCATCTTACATTCTCAGTCCAAAAAAATCAAATCAAACTTAGCAAACTTAAACTGAAACGGCCGGAATCGTTCACCAGAGGACAAACCCTAAGTTACAGACTCACACAAAATTCGTGATGTTACCCCTCGATCTTCACTTAAAAAGAAATATCAATGCATAATGGGCAATAAAATCACGAAAAAATGTATCAATCAACATGAACAGATGCGTAAAAGGAAAGATGAAAAGAAGAAAAAAAAGAGTAAAAGGTAAACCGCCAGAGGGGTCCGTACCAGAGGGAGTCGGCCACGGCTTGTCTCAAGTATGCTATTTATGCTATTTAATCTTTGTCCTAAGAACTCTGCAGATAACTTCTTTTGATAAGTCTCTGATTCCTTCCATCTTCTTCAATAGTGTTTGTTTATGGTGTTGAGTATAAGGTGTTAGAGATGCAGATAATTTTATGATATTTTTTTATGTTGTTTTGGTTTTCTGAGATATGCAGGGAGATTGAATGGTTTAGAGTATGAAGGATGGGGTTTTATGGCTTTGGAGGAAATTCTACAGAATTTCAGAGATTTGAAAAGGGTTTTTTGGAAGGTTTTGAGGTATGTACTAATATTTTTTATCTATTATTTCTTTGGATTTCGCTGTATGGTTATTGGTGTATAAAGTGTTGCTGATATTGTTGGTGTGTTTTCAGCTTCCCCTTTTTGAGATTGAGAGGAAAGAATGCCTTGATTTATAGGTGATATTTAGGTGAATTTGGAGGGAATTTTTGGTGAATTGGAAGTGATTTGGTTAACTGTCTCAATGCTTTCCAATGTAGTTTTTTTGATTTGCTAATTTTGTGCAACATTTGGACTATTTGTGGATAGGTCTTTGTAGGGTATTTTGGACTGATATGATGCAGGTTTTTTGGCATGTTTATGCTGTTTTTGGATTGTTATGGACAACAACCTAGTAACAGGGAAGCAGGCTGTTCTTGACAGGTTTATGCAGTTTTTGGATTGTTATGGACATCAACATAGTAACAGGGCAGCAACAACAACAATTTTTTTTGGAGGTTTATGGGTTGTTTTTGGATGATTTTCAGGCATGGTTTATGGAATCTTTGAAGAGATAAAATGAAGGCTTTAGGCATAGAAACTTGAGTTTTATTTTCCTTTTGTTGTAACTTAAAAATTGTAGAAACTTGAAATAGCTTGATGAATAAATTTAATCTTTGTAGAAACTTGAACTATTATTGAATTGTAACGCAACTAAGGAAAAATATTGAACTTTGTTCTTGCAACTTTAAGAAGTCTTATGGAATTAATTCATGGGACTTGAATTCTTGACATGCTTAATGATAGATGAAAAACCATGAACCTCGAATTTACTTTGTAAATTCATGAGAACCTTTGAAAATTGCTTTTGCGGCATGAGTGATAAAGTCTTGACAATTACTCACATAAGGAACTTGGATATCCTTGTAAGAAATTAAGAATGATGATTGAATGAACCTGAACTTGAAAAAAAGCTTGAAGGAGATTGACACCATAAGTGAATCCACATGATCTTGACCATGTCTTTGACTAAGAATTGAGTGAAGTTTGCTTGAATGTGTTTCGAACATTGTATATCCTCTTGATTCCATAAGAACTTGTACCCAAAATAAAACTCGTATGCCATGCTCAAATCAAATGGAACTCAATTGCCAAACTTGAATTCAATCTCCTGATGAACAAAACATATGCTTTAAGAATATTCAACAACCTATGACGATTCGATAACTTTCAAGGTCTTCTAAGCAAAATTTACTTCATCCTTGAAGATAACTCGTAGATGACATTGCTTACGACAACATGCAAAAAGAATCGTCCCAAAATGTTAAATATTGTAGAAGTTATGATCCTTGGAAGTCAGGAAATAAAAAACATGAAATTAGGTCAAAGCCCACAAATCGACCTCTAAAGTATTTGAATTTTTGATGATCCTCCGCTCATAATTAGCTCTTGACTTGTAAAGGGAAGTTGAAGATAACATCAAGGAGAGTCATGCGCAAAAAGAACCACTCAAAAATAGTGAATAATGAAGAAGTAACAATCGTTTGAACTTGAACTTACAAAAGTTGACTTTTGGTTGAAGTGCTTTGAATTGTCTCACATAGCTTGATCTTTTCTTGCGTTCCAAGACATAATGATGCACATGTGAACCAGTGATGGTGAAATCTTGACTGTGCTTTTGGTTGAAGGCTAAACTTTGATGAAGTAGTCTTTGAGAATTGATGATTCACCATACTTGAACACTTGAGGGATCCAAAACCCTAATTGAGGCGCAACACCTGACACTCTTGATTTAGACCTGTCTCTGCACATGAAACTAAAGAAACACAAACATACACCTTTTTATGGGATTAGGAGTTAGTGATGCATAAAATAAAATGTTCACAACAACTGATAATCTCTGCATAAGCAATGCTCAAAGGCGAGCGAATTAAAAACCAACTGTATCTCGTGTCCTTGATGCTTTATGAAAAATACAAAAATGAAGGTGGGATCTTAGGTAAAAAAATTGGGTATGACAGCTGCCCATATTTAAGTTTCTTCTATTCAAATATATGAAGATTGAAATCTTCGTTTCGACGAGATTAAAGATACTTAAATATAGAATACACAATTTTTGGTCCTAAGATACCGTGATGATGTTTATGATATGATATGAGTTCAATACTTTGAATTTTATGAGGAATGATACCACAAAAGATCAACTATTGCTGGAGAGACCAAACAGAAGATAAAGGAAATTCCACAGGTGAAGAGATTACAATTCCACTGGGGAAAGGAATAATAGACTTCAAACGAGAGACTCTTATTAGGGTATAACGATGGTAAGTTTTCCACTCAAGGTTAAAGGTAGAAAAATAAGATACACTGACGTTTACTGAAGGTGAACTATCGATTATTACCGAAGGTAGAGAAACAAGAGAATGCACCAAATTTTTAGATCCAGTGGTGAAACGATTTGACATCAGTACTGAGACTGGGGCCAGAAGCTAATATGATTAACATCAACTCTGCAGTTGGAAAAGAAATGGTTGACATCCGTACTGAGATTAGGTAAAGAAAATGATTGATTGGTAATAACTCTGAGGTCAAGAAAATTGATTTGCATCAGTATTGAGACTGGTAAAGATTGACATCAGCACTGAGACTGGAGAAAGAAATGATTGACATCAGTAATGAGATTGGAGAAAAAAATGATTTACATCAGTACTGAGACTGGTGAAAGAAAGTGATTTACATCAGTACTGAGATTGGTGAAAGAAAGTGATTTACATCAGTACTGAGACTGGTGAAAGAAGGTGATTTATGTCAGTATTGAGACTGGTGAAAGAAAGTGATTTACATCAGTACTGAGACTGGTGAAAGAAAGTGATTTACATCAGTACTGAAACTGGTAACAATTGACTTCAGTACTGAGACTGGAGAAATGAAATAATTTATAGCAGTACTGAGATTGATAACGATTGACATCAGTATTGTGACTGGTAATAATTTACTTCAGTACTGAGACTGTGGAACAGAGCCACAAACTTCGAATGAGAGGCTCTTATCGGGGAACAACTTCGAGAGAAGAAAAAATTTCTGACTCTATCAGGGAAGACGTCTTGCATAGGTTGTGAAAAGATAAATGGTTACTGACTCAAGATGATGGTAAATTTCCAACTCAGTGTCAAAGGTAGAAAATCAAAAAAGATACCGACTCACAAATGACGATAAACTACCAACTCAATAGTTGAAGGTAGAAGATCAATAAGATACCGACTCACAGATGACGACAAACTAACAACTCAATGGTCAAAGGTAGGATCTAAAAAGATACTGACTCACAGATGATGGTAAACTACCAACTCAATAGTTGAAGGTAGAAGATCGAAAAAGATACCGACTCACAGATGACGGTTGTTGCACCCCAAAATTTGCCCTCCCATATTCTCCAAGAAATTGCCAAGTCAAGCTGCAAAATTCTCCAAGGGTTGCACAATGCAAAGGTCCCCTATACAGTTAAAACTAGGGTTTATGTTCTGATCAAGAAAAGGAAGTTTTCAAAGGCTCAATCAAGTCTCACATGCTTACAAAGGTGGTCAAGTATCCTCATATCAAGTTTCAAGGCATTCAGCTCAAAATTGCACAGTCAAAACCCTAAATTGCACTACAGTCAACTGTAGGGGCAAAATGGTCATTTGGCAGTCAAAAGTTCAAATTTTTGGTCAACATATCATTTTGAAGCCACAAACATCATTTGATCAATGCTTGATCATGATTCTCAAAATTTGGCTTAGAAATCATCAAAGATGCAAAAGTTACTATATTTGGACAGCTGAAAAAAGTCAACTGAAATTGACCAGGGCATAACTTTCACATGGATTATCAGAAAAATCCCATCCAAAGCTCATTTTGAAGAGAAAGACATTTCCTACAATTCATCTTCATACTCCAAGTCCAAGAAATGCTCTCACAAAAAGTTATCAATTTCAACATTATAGGTCATTTTCAAAAGTCAACAAAAAGGGACTTTAAGTCCAAGGCCATAACTTGATATTGGTAAATTAAAATGACATGGGACCAAAGGAATTGGTTAGAGGACTCAAAGACCTTTCCAAAATGTCCAAGAACATGAGAAAAGCTTAAAAATTGAGCAAGTTATGCCTTGTGGAAGTTGGGAAATTTTTGGATATTTTGAAAAGTCAACATTACTTCAAATGACCTAAATTTGCTAATGGGCCCATTTTTCTTCCATGATTCATCATTCCAAGCCTATGCACGACCACTTGGCCCAAAGGGAAGTATTTTCTCATTTTTTATTTATTTATTTGAATTATTATTTATATTAATTCATTTAAAACATTTAAATATGTAGAAAATATAAAACTTGACCTAAAAAATCTTTTCATGCATGTTTTACTCTCAATATCTCGTGCACATCCCAATATGGCAAGATTTGGTTTGATTTGGCATGATTTGAACAAAGAACACTTGAAAAAGATATGGAAAAAGATCCTTAAAATCAAATTTCCTAAAACCATCAATGCCATGGATTTGGTTGAGTTTTGTTGACCTAAAATGTTCACTACATATGCTTGAATCAAAACCTAATGCAAAGGGACAAAAAGCTGCGCAGAAAGAGACATAGCAAACTTGGAATTTTCACCAAAAAGTTCAAAACTGTAAACCCCTTTAGAGGTCGATTCAAGCCTCCATTCTTGTTTCAATAGCTTGCCAAGATTGCCCTGAACGCATTCCAATCAAAAACAACAACCAAAACCTCAAGAATTGGTAGATTAAACTGAAATTGTACAGCATGAAACTCATAATCGCATATCATGTTCTAGGCATTTTTTATGAAAATTAATTGTTGATTCATGTTTATCATCTTGTCCTGAAACTAACCAATGCATTCAATTTGATTTTTGTATTGTATACACGATTTTACCATGTTCACTTTCTAGGGTTTTCAGAGCTCGAATTTGGGGCTTTTGCAAAGAGGAAAAATTAAGCCCTAAGACCACCATGGTTGCACTCAGCATGTTCAGACGAACAAGAATCTACCATTGCGCCCAATTTCTGAACAACACAGGCTTAATCGCTATTTTCGCGTAGCTAGCCTAAGAAAACGCAACATAAACCGTTGCCTATATGTTTTGTATTACAGGGAACGTGAAGAAGACAAAGTCGTGGCGCACGGTGATAGGCCTATTCAAGTTTTCGCGCGCAAGGACCCACTAAGATCATGTTTTATTTATTATATTTGAATGTTGTTATATGTTAAAGGTACAAGCAATGGTTCAGTGGCAAGCGCGTTGTTTGGAACGGCACATGACCTGGGTTCGAGCCCCAGGTCTTACAAGTTTCCATATTATTTTTCAAAAGCAAATCCCATGTGCTTCAAAGTTGCAGACGCATCCTATTCCCTCACCATCCATCCATACACGCGTCCTGTGAGATCAGATCAAAGGCACCGGATGGATGAACACCCTACACCCCAGTCAACATGCCACATAGTGCTTGGAAAAGTCAGCGAATCTGAAGCTTAATGGGCCAGGTTATTCAAAGTATACCTCCATATTGGGACTTCCATCCCCCTGGTTTGCAATTCCTTTTATTTTTCTTATATTTTATTTTTTAAATTATTGTTTATTTGTTTTATTGTTTTGCTTTAATTAATTATTTTCATAAAATATAAAAACATCATAAAAATCCGAAAAGACAAAAAATGTAATAAATATTTTTATTTTAATTATTTTCACAAATTGCATGTAAATAAATTAATTTAGATTAGAATTTTAATTTTAATTTCCTTTTAATAAACAAAAATACAAAAAAGTAGAATTAGGTTTTAATAAATTTTATTCTTTTTTTAATTTTCCTTTTTTACCCTAATATTATTTATTTACTTATTTTCATAATTAATTGTGCATAAAAATTAGGTTTAATTTAGATTTTAATTTAATATTTTCACAATAAACTTAAAAACAATTAGAATTAGGGTTTACATCCAATTTTTAGTTTTAATTAATTCTCTTTTTCTATTAAATCTAAAAAACATAAAACTACCAAAAACATTTTCTTTTAATTCTTAATTTTAATTCCTTATTAATAATATTTTGCAAAAGGGTCCAACGCCCTCGTTCGTAATTTATTTAATTTGCGTATTTATTTTATTGCTTAAATAATTATGTATCTGCCCCAAAGCGTTGTAACAATTTAACTTTCCGCACTTTTAATTTCTTTACTTTCCGTCAAATCGGGTCCGGTTTAATTTTGGCGGTGTGGACCCGCGCCATTTGTAATAGCTTAGATTTATTTTTCCCGCAAATATTTTAACTGTTAAATAAGCATGCAAGAATGAATGACAAAATAAAAATAACGCGTAGATCACCCATAACCTGACAAGACAAAAATAAATGAATCTGACACACAAATCACACACCACCCCTAGGGTACGCCTCACTATTGCCTTGCCTCGAAAGGTGATCGTCGAGTAGAGGATGTCTTAGTAAGTCCTCATGATCCGGGAACCTGGCATGAGGGTAGCTTCTAAGGTGTCTTCCCATTGCTCTGGTGATCACCATGTCCCGAACCTCGAATTGACCCGAACACCTCCAACGGTGGTGCTACTTACCTCTCAATGGTGGGATGGCACTACTTTAAAGGACATTTACACAGACGAATTCCTTAGGGTAGGTAGGTTCTCAAGGATACTTGCTCTCTTTAAAAACAAAACAAATCAAAATCTTTTCACACCGACACTTTTCAAAAGCTTTCAAAACAATTTTTCAAACACTCTGACGTCCGAGTCGAACTGAAATTTTTCAAAGAAACTTTTTAAAACCCACATTGAAAAGCAAACAAAACATTTTTTGAAAACACAATGAGCAAGTATCTAAGAGCCCATGGATAACCATGGATAGAAAGGGTGCTAACACCTTCCCTTTCTATAATCTACCTCCCGAACCGAGAGCAATCTCTATAAGGAATTTTTCTGTGCTTTTGTCCTTTCCATTTGGAGAAAATAAAAGACGGTGGCGACTCTTGCTTCTGCGACATTTCGCGAACCAGCGTTAAACAGTCAGTTCCAGATCCACCGATCACAGAACTGGCGACTCTGCTGGGGATAAAACTTAGAGTGAGGTGTACCTTAGGGATAGTTCATAACTGTGTTTTCACTTTTATTGATTTGCTTGCTTTACTATTGTGGGTTGTATCGAAGTTACATAGATCCTAACCCGGATCGGGGGATACCCTGTTTAGGTAGCATAAGCTGTGAGGGACCTGTCCGGCGTATACCGACATGGGTGAAGCAGTGGCTACGTTGGTGTGGCGCTTTGGTCTGTACCGATATCCCTCGTGTTGAAACGGGGAGAATATGGGTCTTCCAAGGAGTCATTAAGCACCAACAGACCTTAGAACCTTAATTGACACAACTTGGCCAATAGAACAGTAGCAGTATGCTACGCCCATTGAGGCTAAACTCTCGTGATGGTTCTGGCCGCAAGAAAAGATTGCGATGCTGGAGTTATGACCGATTGAGGGTAGTCAGTGATATTGGGATCCTCTAGAACCCGATTACTTCTAATAGGACAGGTTAAGCCCACCAACTTCAAGAGGGTAATACCCAGACTTCATGCTGGCCTAAACTCTAAGGGCTCTCTCTTGTGTGACTTGTGTGCCTTCGTATTTGACTACTTGCACGTTTGTTATCTGACACATGAACTATTCGCAGGTCTTGTTTATAGTCCTTAATTGGGACTCATAACAGGGTTGCTAAGTCTTGCAGGTTTTGTTTATAGTCCTCAACTGGGACTCATAACAGGGTTTACCAAATTTTTTGCAGGTCTTGTTTATAGTCCTTAATTAGGACTCATAACAAAGTTTACCAAGTTTCTTGCAGGTCTTGTTTATAGTCCTTAATTGGGACTCATAACAGGGTACTAAATTTCTTGCAGGGTTGTTTATAGTCCTTAATTGGGACTCATGACAGGGTTACTCACATTACCCCATGCATAGCATGACATCATACCATTGCATACATCCTAACCCATTTCAAGGATCTCAAGGGCTTGTGATGCAGGTCATGATAAATCAAACATCTAGCAAGGGGCAAAGAGGATTTATTTTCCTCTAGCTAAGGTTGTCAGGGGCTATGACCCACTGGATATGGTGAGCCTTTGACCCTTGAAGAAGGACTCTCAACAACATGAAGTACCTTCAATCAAGTTACCGGTTTTCAACTCTAACAAGTTTCTCTGTTTACCCCGCGAGGTCCTTGAAATCATTGCATGCATGTCATACATATCATTGCATAACAGGTACCCTTTCTCTGCAGGTTACTTACCTTCTTCGCTGTTTATTTCAGCCGATCGTCATGAATCCTGAATCATCAGCTGAGCAGTCTATCAAGGCCCTCCAGGCTCAGAATGCCCAATTCCAAGGGCTAATCATGAACTTGACCCAGGGGCAACAAGATCTGAAGGCTCTGCTCTTGAAGAAGGACAAGAAGAAGAAGAGGACTGTCTTGTTCAGCCCTAGGCGCAGATCTGGGAATACACCGCAGACTGAAACTGAGAGGACTACCCCATCTGTGAGGGAAAGCAGTCACCATGAGAGAGAGGTGCCTAGTCCAGTGGTCTCTGACAACGAGACAGATTTCAACGACGAACAGTACCCTCCTGCTGAGGACAAGTACAAACAGTTGGAGGATAGGCTGACTGCTATGGAGATCCAACAGGTACCTGGGCTGGATTTTGGAGATCTGGGTTTGTCAACAGGTGTGATTATTCCTCGGAAGTTCAAAGCACCATCCTTTACCAAGTATGACGGGGCGTCTTGTCCCAAATTGCATCTAAGGTCCTATGTTCGGAAGATTCAACCATATACGGTGGACAAGAATTTGTGGATCCACTTCTTCCAGGAGAGTCTTTCAGGGACTCATCTCGAATGGTTCTATCAGCTAGATGGGACCAAGGTTCGTAACTGGGAGGAGTTGGCTACTGCTTTCTACAAGCAGTATCAATATAATGTCGACCTTGCTCCTACGCGTACCCAGCTCCAGGGTATGTCGTTAGGGTCAAGTGAAGGTTTTAAAGAATATGCGCAGAAATGGAGGGATCTTGCTGGAAGGGTACAACCACCTCTGACTGATCGGGAACTTGTGGACATGTTCTTGGGGACCTTGTCTGGTCCATTTTATAACCACCTGATTGGGAATTCGTCTGCTGGATTCACAGATCTTATCTTGACTGGAGAGCGAATAGAAGCTGGCATCCGGTCTGGGAAAATTCAAGAAGCTGCACCTTCTGATAAGAAGCCTCATCATGGGAAGAAAGAATCCAATGCTGTGCACGGTAAAAAGAGCCGTCATGAGATAGGGGCAATCCAGATCTCCAATCCTGGACCTGCTCAACAAGGACAGGGGCAGCAGCGCAAGGAGAAACGGCAGTACACCAAACTCAACATGTCGTTGGATCAAGCACTGCAACAAATGTTGAAAGCAGGACTGATCACCTTAAGGGCTCCTCTTCGGAATCCGAACACTTCTGCTCCCAACTATCATCCCAATGATAGATGCGCATATCATTCTGATAGCCCGGGGCACACTACGGACAACTGCTGGCCTCTCAAGAACAAGATTCAAGACATGATCGACGCCGGGGAGATTCAGTTTGAAGTGCCTGAGACTCCGAACATAATCACTGCTCCGTTGCCCAATCATTGAAGCTTTTTGTTTATTTGAATTTTTGAGTTGTATTTGCTTATACAAACAATTACTGTCATAGCAAACTCTTTTATTCTATTAATGCATCGCATACGTCTGTTTTGGGAATTAATACAATTGTTTTCATTATATTCAAAATTCTTTTCATATTTTTTCTGATGATCAACTCTTGGTTAATAATTCTGAGCCTCTTGAGGGAGGATGACGAAAACGATACCTCTATCTTTACAGTATGCTTTTGAACAGACCCCGCTGATGAAGTACAGGCATTGTTTCAATCCCTAAACACTGGAGTTATAAGGATGATAATCCCTCGTTAACCCCTCTGAGCCAGAGAAGTAGGAGTTTTTATTTTCGAAAATTAAAACCCTTAATCATAACCTGGGGCAGGGTAGTCTCTCAGTTGATCCAAGTGCATAACGAATGGCACCAAAAAAAGTCTTTACAAAACGAAGAAAGACAATGATGGTTCCGAACAATCATAAGGACAGGCAGTCATGATCAAAAATTATCATAAACGAAAAGCCCAAGAAGTCAAAACCTATAAAAAGGGATTTATAAAATTGGGGCATCCCGCTGACTGTAATTCCAAAAAAAGGAAACAGTTCAGGCAAAAAAAGAAAGGGATAACGAAATCAAAAAGAAAGAGGTCCTACAAACCCGCAACAGAAAAGGAATGACTGTCTATTCAAAATGAACTGTCAACATCTGAATCATTATTGGAACATCAGAGCAAAGACTCGAACAAGGTCTAACGTATGATCAACTGAGTTTAGGTTTGGAGAACATCACGAAGAGCGGGTGGGTACAAATAATTTGAGCCTTTATCCTTTGTTTCTTAAACCGTGAACCAGGCCACGTTATAACCCTTAAAAGTCCTAGCTGAAGCATGGGTTAGTTCGAAAGCATATTGTTACGAAAGGTATCCTGACTCCTTAAGGCTTACGGTAAATACGGAGTTGACATCACGTTTTACAAACAATCATTTGTTTTATGAAAAAAGAATGCATTTTCAAAATTTTCAAGACAGACATAGGCTTTGCATTTTTAACATAACTTTGTTTGCATATGACTTTTTGTTTGTACAGCATAGAAATTCGCACGACGAATATCTGGTGAACAGAAGCATCTCCAGTCAAGGGGCATGGCATGATCATGGTCTATCATCTGGGGCAGTCCAATCAAGATTCAGAGAATCTCTCAAAAAGTCAAATAGCCTGGGGCAAATCTCCGCCTGAGTCACTTGGGGCCCTCCAGCAACGAATCTTGCACGATCAGACACCTTCTGGTAATATGGCAACACAAGCAGCCAGGGGCACCTCCCTGCATTCTAAGAGCGTGGACATAGTCGAAAAAATACTACGCACAATCAAAGACCCGCTAGGTTGACATACCTGGGCAAAAATAAGGGCTTCCCGGCGAACCAAAAGGGTTCGGGCAAAATGAAGGGATGAAATGAAAAAATCTGTACACCCGGCAAGTCGAAAACCTGAAAAGGCGGCTTGGGCAAAAATGGGTATCCCGGTGGACTGAAAACCCGAAAGGGCGGTCCAGGCAAAAGTTAGGGATTAAAGCGTACGACTATGTCCTGCCATCTGTCTACCAGAAAAAGGTTTATCCATCAACAATTATCAGTACCCCACAAGTGCCTCCCTCATAGAAACAGGGGCAATAAAGAGCGGTCTAAGCAATCTGACTGTCCTATCCTCCAAGGTATCAAGGTAAGTTCGTTGAAGAACATAACTGTTGTACCCCAAAATTTGCCCTCCCATATTCTCCAATAAACTGCCAAGTCAAGCTACAAAATTCCCCAAGAGTTGCACAGTGCAAAGGCCTCCATACAGTCAAAACTAGGGTTTGTGTGCTGATCAAGAAAATGGAGTGTTCAAAAGCCCAATCAAGTCTCACATGCCTACAAAGATGGTCAAGTATCCTCATATCAAGTTTCAAGGCATTCAGCTCAAAATTGCACAGTCAAAACCCTAAATTGCACTACAGTCAACTGTAGGGGCAAAATGGTCATTTGACAGTCAAGAGTTCAAATTTTTGGTCAACATATCATTTTGAAGCCACAAACATCATTTGATCAATGCTTGATCATGATTCTCAAAATTTGGCTCAGAAATCATCAAAGATGCAAAAGTTACTATATTTGGACAGTTGAAAAAGTCAACTGAAATTGACCAGGGCATAACTTTCACATGGATTATCAGAAAAATTCCATCCAAAGCTCATTTTGAAGAGAAAGACATTTCCTACAACTCATCTTCATACTTCAAGTCCAAGAAATGCTCTCACAAAAAGTTATCAATTTCAACATTATAGGTCATTTTCAAAAGTCAACAAAAAGGGACTTTAAGTCAAAGACCATAACTTGCGATTGGTAAATCAAAATGACATGGGACCAAAGGCATTGGTTAAAGGACTCAAAGACCTTTCCAAAATGTCCAAGAACATGAGAAAAGCTTAAAAATTGAGCAAGTTATGCCTTGTAGAAGTTGGGAAATTTTTGTGAAATGGCAAAAGTCAACTATCCTTGAAACTTCAATTTTTGACAAAAGGGCCCACTTTCTTCCACTTGATTCAGCCTTGTCATGCCACACACGTGTCCCATGATTAATTTCAAGACCAAATATTGATTTTTCTATTTTATTTAATTTTTGATAATTTAATTCATTTTAAATCTTTAAAAATTCAAATAAAATTCAAAAGTCAATGAAATGGTGTCATTTGAATTGGGATAGCTTCCATATATCATGTGCCAGCTCACAAACTCATGCTAGGGTTAGATTATACACCAAGTCTTGGTTTTGCCTAAAAAAAGGGAAAGTTTGTTAAGGGTGAAAAAACCTAAACCTAATTCTCTTATTTCATGGATCTTTGACCTAGTTTAGGGTTATGTTGTACACCAAGTCTTGGTTTTTCTTAAAAAAAGGGAAAGTTTGTTAAAGGTGGAAAACCTAAACCTAATTCTCTTATTTCATGGATCTTTGACCTAGTTTAGGGTTATGTTGTACACCAAGTCTTGGTTTGCTTAAAAAAAGGGAAAGTTTGTTAAAGGTGGAAAACCTAAACCTAATTCTCTTATTTCATGGATCTTTGACCTAGTTTGTACCATAATTCCCTTCCAACATAAATATTGAAGCAAACCCTAAAGCCAAGAGGGCACAAGCTGCTACAGAACACCATAAGCAAATTCCAAAATTCAAGGAAAATTTGAAAACCGAATTCCACATTCAAGCACAATTCAAAGCCTTAGAGTGATTCCAACACACTGCTGATATTCCCAGGAACGGATTGGAATAAAACAAAACAAGCCATAAAGCTCCAAGAACACGCAAGAACAAGTCACACGGTTTGAATTTTTTCCATAAACGCATACTTCGGTTCATGCATCATTAACGTATTTTGTGGATTGTTTTGTGCTCACAGGGACTGTACGAAGCTTTTGGTACAATTTAATTTGATTATAATGCCCTGAAACAAAAACCTCCATTTTGGGGCCTGAGCACCCCCCTGGTTTGCTTTCTCTATATTTTTCTTGTTTTATTTTTAATTCTTATTTTATTTTCTTTGTTTGTTTAAACTAATTATTATTTCTTTACAAATTATAAAATACACAAAAATCAGAAAAAAAAGAACAATATAATATTTATTTTATTTTAGTTATTTTCATAAATAAATTGTATGTAAATTAACTTAGTATTAATTTAGGTTGCAACTTTAATTCTTTCTTCCATAAAAAAATCCAAAAATATAGCATTAGGTTAATGACTTTTTATTCCTTTTAATTTTCCTTGTTTTTTGCCATAATATTAGTGATTTATTTATTTTCATAATTGAACACTAATTAGGGATGCATTTAGGTTAAATTTTAATACTTTCATAATAAACTTAAAAATAATTAGAACTAGGTTTAACATTTCATTTTGTTTTTTTAATTAATTCTTTTTTATTAAATCTCAAAAAACACAAAAATACTAAAAAACATTTTCTTTTAATTCTTAATTTTAATTCCTCATTAATAATATTTTGCAAAAGGGTCCAACGCCCATGTTCGTAATTTATTCGCACATTTATTTTATTTCGTTTAATTCATTATGTATCTCTCCCAAAGCGTTGTAACAATTATACTTTTCGCACTTTTATTTAATTTCTTTATTTTCTTGTCAAATCGGGTCCGGTTTAATTTTGGCGATGTGGACCCGCGCCATTTGTAATAGTCTTAGATTTACTTTTCCCGCAACTTTTAACTGTTAACAAAAGCATGAAAGAATGTATGGACTTAAAATAAAATCAAGCGTAGAACACCAATAAACATGACAAGACAAACATCAATAAAAACGACACACAATTCGCACACACCACCCCTAGGGTACGCCTCACTGTTGCCTTGCCTTTCGAAAGGTGATCGTCGAGTAGAGGACGTCTTAGTAAGTCCTCATGATCCGGGAACCTGGCATGAGGGTAGCTTCTAAGGTGTCTTCCCATTGCTCTGGTGATCACCATGTCCCTACAAACTCGAATTGACCCGAATACCTCCAACGGTGGTGCTACCTACCTCTCAATGGTGGGATGGCACTATTTTAAAGGACATTTACACAGACGAATTCCTTAGGGTAGGAAGGTTCTCAAGGATACTTGCTCTAATCTCAAAACAAACTGAAATCTTTTCACACCAACACATTTTCAAAAGCTTTCAAAGCAAATTTTTCAAACACTCTGACGTACGAGTCGAACTGAAATTTTTCAAAGAAACTTTTTAAAACCCACAATTGAAAAGCAAGCCAACAATTTTGAAAACACATTGAGCAAGTACCTAAGAGCCCATGGATAACCATGGATAGAAAGGGTGCTAACACCTCCCCTTTCTATAACCTACCTCCCGAACCGAGAGCAATCTCTTTTAAGGAATTTTTCTGTGCTTTTGTCCTTTCCATTTGGAGAAAATAAAAGACGGTGGCGACTCTTGCTTCCGCGACATTTCGCGAACCAGCGTTAAACAGTCAGTTCCAGATCCAACGATCACAGAACTGGCGACTCTGTTGGGGAGTAAACTTAAAGTGAGGTATACCTTAGGGCTAGGTCATAACTATGTTTTCAATTGTCTTCTTTGTTTGCTTTATTATTGTGGGTTGCTTGGGAGTTCTATAGATCCTAACCCGGATCTGGGGATACCTTTCTTAGAAAGTAGCAACAAGGCTGTGAGGGAACTGTGCGGGGTATACCGACATGGTTGAAACAGTCTGCTACGTTGATGTGGCACTTTGGTGTGTACCGGTAACCCTTGAGTTCAGTCAAGGAGAGTACGGGGCCTCCGCGTGGTGTCGTGAAGCATCAACAGACCTTAGGAACCTTAATTGAACTATCTTGGCCTCTTTAGGGTAGTGAGATAACTGACTTTGGTGCAGTCCGAGGTTGGTTGATACTCGATACTACACTCAATTGAGGGTTGCTTTCCTGGAATATTTCGGTCGCCAGTTCAGTGGCTAAATCGAAACGATGAACAATGAAAGCAATCCCGTGATATTGGGAACCTTAGAACCCGGTTACTTTGATTAGGACAGGTTGAACCCACCAACTTCAAGAGGGTAATACCTAGACTCCACGCTGGCCTTAAACCTTAAGGGCTTCTCTTGTGTGACTTGTGTGCCTTCGTACTTGACTATCTGCGTGCTTGTTACCTGACACTTGTTTCTTGCAGGTCTTGTTTATAGTCCTTAATTGGGACTCATAACAGGGTACTAAATTTCTTGCAGGTCTTGTTTATAGTCCTTAATTGGGACACATAACAGGGTACTAAATTTCTTGCAGGGTTGTTTATAGTCCTTAATTGGGACTCATAACAAGGTTTACTAGATCTCTTGCAGGTTTTGTTTATAGTCCTTAATTGGGACTCATAACAAAGTATACTGAATTTCTTGCAGGGTCTGTTTATAGTCCTTAATTGGGACTCATAACAGGGTTTACCTACATCACCCCATGCATACCATTGCATACCATTGCATACATCCTAACCCATTTCAAGGATCTCAAGGGCTTGTGATGCAGGTCATGATGAACCAACTGCCCAGCAAGGGGCAAAGAGGATTTATTTTCCTCTAGCTAAGGTCGTCAGGGGCTATGACCCACTGGATATGGTGAGCCTTTGACCCTTGAAGAAGGGCTCTCTACAACAGGAGGTTCCCTCAATCAAGTTGCCAGTTTCCAACTCTAACAAGTTTCTCTGTTTACCCTGCGAGATCCTTGAAAACATCACATGCATGTCATACATCTCATTGCATTGCAGGTATCCCTTTGACATGTTGCTTACCCTTCTCCGCTGCTTATTTCAGCCAATCATCATGAATCCTGAATCATCATCCGAGCAGACTATCAAGGACCTCCAGGCTCAGAACGCCCAGTTCCAAGAGCTGATCCTGAATTTGACCCAGGAGCAACAAGATCTGAAGGCTCTGCTCTTGAAGAAGGAGAAGAAGAAGAAGAGGACTGTTTTGTTCAGCCCTAGACGCAGATCTGGGAATGCACCGCAGACTGAAACTGAGAGGACTACCCCATCTGTGAGGGAAAACAATCACCATGAGAGAGAGGTGCCTAGTCCAGTGGTCTCCGACAACGAGACAGATTTCGACGACGAACAGTACCCTCCGGATGAGGATAAGTACAAACAGTTGGAAGACCGGTTAAGTGCTATAGAGATACAAAAGGTGCCTGGTCTGGACTTCGAGGATCTAGGTCTGTCTTCTGGGGTAGTGATCCCGCGCAAATTCAAGGTACCTGCCTTTGCTAAATACGATGGGGCATCCTGTCCTAAGTTGCATCTCAGGGCTTATACAAGGAGGATCCAGCCCTATACAGCTGACAAAAACTTATGGATCCATTTCTTCCAAGAGAGTCTTTCAGGGACTCAGCTCGAGTGGTTCTATCAACTGAATGGAGCCAACATCCGTACCTGGGAAGACTTAGCCACTGCATTTTACAAACACTACCAGTATAATGCCGACCTTGCTCCCACGCGTACTCAGCTTCAGGGGATGTCTATGGGTACAGGCGAAGGCTTCAAAGAGTATGCTCAAAAATGGAGGGACCTTGCTGGAAGGGTACAACCACCTCTGATGGACCGCGAGCTCGTCGACATGTTCTTGGGGACCCTGCCTGGCCCATTCTTCAACCACCTAATTGGGAATTCTGCTGCTGGGTTTACAGATCTTGTCTTGACTGGGGAGAGAATCGAAGCTGGTATCAAGTCGGGGAAAATTCAAGAAGCCGCATCTGCTGATGCTCAGAAAAAGCCCCACAGTGGGAAGAAAGAATCCAATGCTATACATGTGAAAAAGGGTCATCATGATGTAGGGGCAATCCAGATTTCTAATCCCACGCCCGTTCAACCAAGAAAGAGCAATAGGCGTAGGATAAAGCATCAAGATAGGAAGTATACTGACATCAACATGTCTTTGTCTCAGGAATTACAACAATTGCTGAAGGCAAAACTGATCACACTAAAGGATCCTCCTCAAAATCCTGATACTTCCTCTTCCAAGTACAACCCGGGTGTGAGATGTGCCTACCATTCTGACAGTCCTGGACATGACACCGACGACTGTTGGACCCTGAAGAACAAGATCCAAGACCTGATTGACGCCAAGGAGGTCGAGTTTGAACACTGATCCTACATCAAATCATCGAGAATGTCTTTTGTTCATTCAAATGTTCAAGTTGTATTTTTCTTTGATTGTTCAAACATTTATTCATGTTAAACATTGTTATCACATTAATGCATCGCTTATGTCCGTTTTGAATCAATATATTCGTATTCACTCTATGCAAATTATTTTCATATTTTTTCTGATGTCAACTCTCGTTAATTCTAAGCCTCTTGAGGGAGGATGACGAAAACGATACCATAATCTACAGTATGCTTTTGAACAGACCCCGCTGATGAGGTACAGGCATTGTTTCAATTCCCAAACACTGGAGTAATAAGGATGATAATCCCTCGCCAACCCCTCTGAGCCAAAGAAGTAGGAGTTTTTATTTTCGAAATTTAAAACCCTTAATCATAACCCGGGGCAGGGTAGTCTTCTCAGTTGATCCAAGTGCACAATGAATGGCACCAAATGAGTTTTTCCAAAAAAACAAAAGACAGTGATGGCTCCGAACAATCAAAAGGAGAGGCAGTCATGATCAAAAAAAAAATCATAAACGAAAAACTCATTAAGTCAAAACCTATGAAAGGGACTTACGAAACTGGGGCATCCCGCTGACTGTAATTCCGAAAAAGGAAACAGTTCAGGCAAAAACGAAAGGGATAACAAAATCAAAAAAGAAAGAGGTCCTACAAACCCTCGACAAAAAAATGATGACTGCCTATTCAGAATAAATCATCAATGACTGAATCATCACAGGAAAATCAGAGCAAAGACTCAAAACAAGGTCTGACGCACGATCAACTGAGTTTAGGTTTGAAGAACGTCACGAAGAGTGGATGGGTACAAATAATTTGAGCCTTTATTCTTTGTTTCTTAAACCGTGAACCAGGCCACGTTATAACCCTCAAAAGTCCCAGCTGAAGCAGGGGTTAGTTCGAAAGCATACTGTTACGAAAGGTATCCTGACTCCTGAAGGCCTACGGTAAATACAGAGTTGACATCATGTTTTACAAACATTCACATGTTTTATGAAAAAAATGCATTTTCAAAATCTTCAAGACAAACATAAGCTTTGCATTTTTAACATAACTCTGTTTGCATATGACTTTTTGTTTGAACAGTAGGGAAATTCGCACGATGAATACCTAGTGAACAAAAACAATTCCAATCAAGAGGCAGACGTGATTATTGTCCATCATCTGGGGCAATTCAGTCAAGATTCGGAGAATCTCTCAAAGGCCAAATAGCCTGAGGCAAATCTCCGCCTAAGTCACTTGGGGCATTGGACAGGAATTCCAGCAACAAATCTTGCACGATCAGACATCTTCTGGTAATATGGCTACACAATGCTACTGACAGGGGCACCTCCCTACATTCTGAAAGCACAGACATAGTCGAAAAAATACTACGCAAAATCAAAGACCCGCTAGGTTGACACACCTAGGCAAAAATAAGGGCTTCCCGGCGAACCAAAAGGGCTCGGGCAAAATGAAGGGATGAAATGAAAAAAATCTGTACACCCGGCAAGTCGAAAACCTGAAAAGGCGGCTTGGGCAAAAATGGGTATCCCGGTGGACTGAAAACCCGAAAGGGCGGTCCAGGCAAAAATTAGGGATAAAAGCGTACGACTATGGCCTATCATTTTGTCACCTGCCTACCTGAAGAAGGTTTGACCCTCAACAATTATCAGCACCCCACAAATGCCTTCCCCATAGAAACAGGGGCAACAATGGGTGGTCTAAGCAATCTGATTGTTCTATTCTCCAAGGTATCAGGGTAGGTTCCGTGGAAGAACATAACCAATACAGTTCAAAACTTCCCCAGAGAATCCAATCCAATTCCTCAGGAAAGATGGAATTCATATCCCCAAGCAGTAAGCTTATCCCCAGTAAGATTCTGGAAACTTACCCCCTCGCAGAGCACGAACGCGTCGTCCGGCTTGATTTAAAGAGTTATTTCCTCAATAGGATATAACTGGGTTATCCTCAGCCAAAAGCCACGGAAAGAGCGTCCTCGACGAAGTCTTCTATCCCCAGCGAAGTCTATTCACACTTCCAACAACAAGACATCCTCAGCAAGTTACTATCAACACTCAGCAAGGCATCCCTCTTCCCACAGAGTATTGCTTCCCAGCATGGTCGCTAGAGTATCTTTTCTCCCCGCAGATCCTTCCATTTGCCAAGTTTATTCCGCAACGGAGTCATCTTCTCCTACCGGTATTCTTGCAGTTATCGTCCCCAGCGGAAGCAAAATCTATTCTTCAACATCAGCCCAGGATATGACTTCCCGGCACCCGTCAAGGATTTACTTTCCTAGACGAAAAACACATTCATAAAACGTCACATACATCATTATAGCATGCATATACGCATCACGAACACACAATCTCACTTATCACATCTCGCATGACATACATTATGACCTTGCATACAACTAACTCATTACTTTTCAGGAAAGAACGATCAACAGATAAAAGTCTTTACCCGTTGAGGTAGTAATCGTCCCAGATTCCTTCATCACCCGTTGAGGTAGTAATCGTCCCAGATTCCTTCATCATCCCGCTGAGGTAGTAATCGTCCCAGATTCCTTCATCATTCTGCTGAGGTAGTAATCGTCCCAGATTCCTTCATCACCCGTTGAGGTAGTAATCGTCCCAGATTCCTTCATCACCCGTTGAGGTAGTAATCGTCCCAGATTCCTTCATCATCCCGCTGAGGTAGTAATCGTCCCAGATTCCTTCATCATTCTGCTGAGGTAGTAATCGTCCCAGATTCCTTCATCACCCGTTGAGGTAGTAATCGTCCCAGATTCCTTCATCACCCGTTGAGGTAGTAATCGTCCCAGATTCCTTCATCATCCTGCTGAGGTAGTAATCGTCCCAGATTCCTTCATCACCCGTTGAGGTAGTAATCGTCCCAGATTCCTTCATCATCCCGCTGAGGTAGTAATCGTCCCAGATTCCTTCATCACCCGCTGAGGTAGTAATCGTCCCAGATTCCTTCATCATTCTGCTGAGGTAGTAATCGTCCCAGATTCCTTCATCACCCGTTGAGGTAGTAATCGCTCCTGATTCCTTCATCGCCCTGCTGAGGTAGTAATCGCTCCTGATTCCTTCATCGCCCTGCTGAGGTAGTAATCGCTCCTGATTCCTTCATCGCCCTGCTGAGGTAGTAATCGCTCCTGATTCCTTCATAGCCCCGCTGAGGTAGTAATCGTCCAAGATTCCTTCATCATATATCTGAGGTAGTAACCGTTCCAGATTCCTTCATCATCCCTCTGAGGTAGTAATCGCTCCTGATTCCTTCATCATATATCTGAGGTAGTAATCGTCCCAGATTCCTTCATCATCCTGCTGAGGTAGTAATCGTCCCAGATTCCTTCATCATCCCGCTGAGGTAGTAATCGTCCCAGATTCCTTCATCATATATTTGGAGTAGTAATCGTCCCAGATTCCTTCATCATCCTGCTGAGGTAGTAATCGTCCCAGATTCCTTCATCATTCTTCTGAGGTAGTAATCGTCCCAGATTCCTTCATCATTCTGCTGAGGTAGTAATCGTCCCAGATTCCTTCATCGTCCTGCTGAGGTAGTAATCGTCCCAGATTCCTTCATCGTCCTGCTGAGGTAGTAATCGTCCCAGATTCCTTCATCATATATTCGGAGTAGCAATCGTCTCAGATTCCTTCATCACATCCTTATCAAAAAACCTCTCTAGTCCAGCTAAATCGACTCCCAACAGATTTTTCTGATGAAGACTCAGTAGAAGTTATCAGGTTATAATGTCCTATTGGTTCTCTCTCTGACGGTGCATGAGATTTCCATTTTAGGTTTTTCTTTGAGATTATAATTCCATTTTGGTTCTCTCTCCGACGGTGCATGAGATTTCCATTTTAGGTCTTTCTTTCAGATTTTATAATTCCATTTTGGTTCTCTCTCCGACGGTGCATGAGATTTCCATTTTAGGTTTTCTTTAAGATTATAATTCCATTTTGGTTCTCTCTCCGACGGTGCATGAGATTTCCATTTTAGGTCTTTCTTTCAGATTTTATTTTCCTATTGGTTCTCTCTCCGACGGTGCATGAGATTTCCATTTTTAGGTTTTCCTTTGAGATTATAATGTCCTATTGGTTTTCTCTCCGACGGTGCATGAGATTTCCGTTTTAGGTCCAGCTTTCAGATTATAATTTCCTTTGGTCCTCTTCCCGATACTGCGAAGACGGTAATTCCCATCAAGATTTTCTCAACGAGCGTTGTTGAAGTTAAAGTCACTCAAGGTTCTCTTACCATTCATGCTAAGGCAGTAACCATCTCTGGTTCATTCATCGCCGTTTGAAGCTCCAGACTCAGCTCCTGTAACCAGTCAGGACACATCTATATCAAGCATCTGAAATCAGCTCCTACAACGTGTCAGGTACTCATTTTTCTTTTGCAGGTATGCAGGTTCTCGCTAAAGAATCTCCTACGCGATCAACATCCAGATGGCATCTATAAGCCCATCATCCTATTCATCAACCCCCAAATGGCATCTATAAGCCCATTCCCCCATCACTGCTACCATGTGAGCGCAAATTTCTGGGCACTCTAGTGTCCAATCATCTTCTACCTTCGGATTACGAAAGGCACGTCAGCCAATCTGCATCCTCAGGTCTAAGAAGATTGAACAGGGGCAACTGTTGTACCCCAAAATTTGCCCTCCCATATTCTCCAATAAACTGCCAAGTCAAGCTACAAAATTCCCCAAGAGTTGCACAGTGCAAAGGCCTCCATACAGTCAAAACTAGGGTTTGTGTGCTGATCAAGAAAATGGAGTGTTCAAAAGCCCAATCAAGTCTCACATGCCTACAAAGATGGTCAAGTATCCTCATATCAAGTTTCAAGGCATTCAGCTCAAAATTGCACAGTCAAAACCCTAAATTGCACTACAGTCAACTGTAGGGGCAAAATGGTCATTTGACAGTCAAGAGTTCAAATTTTTGGTCAACATATCATTTTGAAGCCACAAACATCATTTGATCAATTCTTGATCATGATTCTCAAAATTTGGCTCAGAAATCATCAAAGATGCAAAAGTTACTATATTTGGACAGTTGAAAAAGTCAACTGAAATTGACCAGGGCATAACTTTCACATGGATTATCAGAAAAATTCCATCCAAAGCTCATTTTGAAGATAAATACATTTCCTACAACTCATCTTCATACTTCAAGTCCAAGAAATGCTCTCACAAAAAGTTATCAATTTCAACATTATAGGTCATTTTCAAAAGTCAACAAAAAGGGACTTTAAGTCAAAGACCATAACTTGAGATTGGTAAATCAAAATGACATGGGACCAAAGGCATTGGTTAAAGGACTCAAAGACCTTTCCAAAATGTCCAAGAACATGAGAAAAGCTTAAAAATTGAGCAAGTTATGCCTTGTAGAAGTTGGGAAATTTTTGTGAAATGGCAAAAGTCAACTATCCTTGAAACTTCAATTTTTGACAAAAGGGCCCACTTTCTTCCACTTGATTCAGCCTTGTCATGCCACACACGTGTCCCATGATTAATTTCAAGACCAAATATTGATTTTTCTATTTTATTTAATTTTTGATAATTTAATTCATTTTAAATCTTTAAAAATTCAAATAAAATTCAAAAGTCAATGAAATAGTGTCATTTGAATTGGGATAGCTTCCATATATCATGTGCCAGCTCACAAACTCATGCTAGGGTTAGATTATACACCAAGTCTTGGTTTTGCCTAAAAAAAAGGGAAAGTTTGTTAAGGGTGAAAAAACCTAAACCTAATTCTCTTATTTCATGGATCTTTGACCTAGTTTAGGGTTATGTTGTACACCAAGTCTTGGTTTTTCTTAAAAAAAGGGAAAGTTTGTTAAAGGTGGAAAACCTAAACCTAATTCTCTTATTTCATGGATCTTTGACCTAGTTTAGGGTTATGTTGTACACCAAGTCTTGGTTTGCTTAAAAAAAGGGAAAGTTTGTTAAAGGTGGAAAACCTAAACCTAATTCTCTTATTTCATGGATCTTTGACCTAGTTTGTACCATAATTCCCTTCCAACATAAATATTGAAGCAAACCCTAAAGTCAAGAGGGCACAAGCTGCTACAGAACACCATAAGCAAATTCCAAAATTCAAGGAAAATTTGAAAACCGAATTCCACATTCAAGCACAATTCAAAGCCTTAGAGTGATTCCAACACACTGCTGATATTCCCAGGAACGGATTGGAATAAAACAAAACAAGCCATAAAGCTCCAAGAACACGCAAGAACAAGTCACACGGTTTGAATTTTTTCCATAAACGCATACTTCGGTTCATGCATCATTAACGTATTTTGTGGATTGTTTTGTGCTCACAGGGACTGTACGAAGCTTTTGGTACAATTTAATTTGATTATAATGCCCTGAAACAAAAACCTCCATTTTGGGGCCTGAGCACCCCCCTGGTTTGCTTTCTCTATATTTTTCTTGTTTTATTTTTAATTCTTATTTTATTTTCTTTGTTTGTTTAAACTAATTATTATTTCTTTACAAATTATAAAATACACAAAAATCAGAAAAAAAAAGAACAATATAATATTTATTTTATTTTAGTTATTTTCATAAATAAATTGTATGTAAATTAACTTAGTATTAATTTAGGTTGCAACTTTAATTCTTTCTTCCATAAAAAAATCCAAAAATATAGCATTAGGTTAATGACTTTTTATTCCTTTTAATTTTCCTTGTTTTTTGCCATAATATTAGTGATTTATTTATTTTCATAATTGAACACTAATTAGGGATGCATTTAGGTTAAATTTTAATACTTTCATAATAAACTTAAAAATAATTAGAACTAGGTTTAACATTTCATTTTGTTTTTTTAATTAATTCTTTTTTATTAAATCTCAAAAAACACAAAAATACTAAAAAACATTTTCTTTTAATTCTTAATTTTAATTCCTCATTAATAATATTTTGCAAAAGGGTCCAACGCCCATGTTCGTAATTTATTCGCACATTTATTTTATTTCATTTAATTCATTATGTATCTCTCCCAAAGCGTTGTAACAATTATACTTTTCGCACTTTTATTTAATTTCTTTATTTTCTTGTCAAATCGGGTCCGGTTTAATTTTGGCGATGTGGACCCGCGCCATTTGTAATAGTCTTAGATTTACTTTTCCCGCAACTTTTAACTGTTAACAAAAGCATGAAAGAATGTATGGACTTAAAATAAAATCAAGCGTAGAACACCAATAAACATGACAAGACAAACATCAATAAAAACGACACACAATTCGCACACACCACCCCTAGGGTACGCCTCACTGTTGCCTTGCCTTTCGAAAGGTGATCATCGAGTAGAGGACGTCTTAGTAAGTCCTCATGATCCGGGAACCTGGCATGAGGGTAGCTTCTAAGGTGTCTTCCCATTGCTCTGGTGATCACCATGTCCCTACAAACTCGAATTGACCCGAATACCTCCAACGGTGGTGCTACCTACCTCTCAATGGTGGGATGGCACTATTTTAAAGGACATTTACACAGACGAATTCCTTAGGGTAGGAAGGTTCTCAAGGATACTTGCTCTAATCTCAAAACAAACTGAAATCTTTTCACACCAACACATTTTCAAAAGCTTTCAAAGCAAATTTTTCAAACACTCTGACGTACGAGTCGAACTGAAATTTTTCAAAGAAACTTTTTAAAACCCACAATTGAAAAGCAAGCCAACAATTTTGAAAACACATTGAGCAAGTACCTAAGAGCCCATGGATAACCATGGATAGAAAGGGTGCTAACACCTTCCCTTTCTATAACCTACCTCCCGAACCGAGAGCAATCTCTTTTAAGGAATTTTTCTGTGCTTTTGTCCTTTCCATTTGGAGAAAATAAAAGACGGTGGCGACTCTTGCTTCCGCGACATTTCGCGAACCAGCGTTAAACAGTCAGTTCCAGATCCACCGATCACAATAACCAATACAGTTCAAAACTTCCCCATAGAATCCAATCCAGTTCCCCAGGAAAGATGGAATTCATATCCCCAAGCAGTAAGCTTATCCCCAGTAAATTCTGGAAGCTTATCCCTCGTAGAACACGAACGCGTCGTCCGGCTTGGTTTAAAGAGTTATTTCCTCAACAGGATATAACTGGGTTATCCTCAGCCAAAAGCCAAGGAAAGGTCGTTGTCAACGTAGTTCTTTCCTATCCCCAGCGAAGTCTATCAATACTTCCGACATAACAACGGTATCCCCAGCGAAGTCTATCAATACTTCCGACATAACAACGGTATCCCCAGCAAGTTATCAACTTCAGCAAGGCATCCCTATCCCCACAGAGTATTGCTTCTCAGCATGGTCGCTAGAGTATCTTTTCTCCCCGCAGAATCTTCCATTCGCCAAGATCATCCCTCAACGGAGTCATCTTCTCCTACCGGTATTCTTGCAGTTATCATCCCCAGTGGAAACAAAATCTATTCCTCAACATCAGTCCAGGATATGACTTCCCGGCACCCGTCAAGGATTTATTTTCTTAGACAAAAATACATTCATAAACATCATATCCTCGTACATTGTAGCATGCATATGCATCATATGGCACGAATCTCATTAATTTTGAAGACATACCGTTCATGCATCATGATTTTGCATACAATTATGTTTTGCCTTTTCAGGAAAAAGATCAATACAAAAATGACTACTATCAACTATCGCAATTCTTTCTAGATATAGTTTCAGATATGACCCAGAGATGGTGACGTTCTGATACTGCTTCCAGATATCCTTCTAGATATAGTTTCAGATATGACCCAGAGATGGTGACGTTCTGATACTGCTTCCAGAGTTTCTTTCTAGATATAGTTTCAGATATGACCCAGATATGGTGACGTTCTGATACTGCTTCCAGATTTCCTTCCAGATATAGCTTCAGATATGACCCAGATATGGTGACGTTCTGATGCTGCTTCCAGATTTCCTTCTAGATATAGTCTCAGATATGATCCAGATATGGTGACGTTCTGATGCTGCTTCCAGATTTCCTTCTAGATATAGTCTCAGATATGATCCAGATATGGTGACGTTCTGATGCTGCTTCCAGATTTCCTTCTAGATATAGTTTCAGATATGACCCAGAGATGGTGACGTTCTGATACTGCTTCCAGATATCCTTCTAGATATAGTTTCAGATATGACCCAGAGATGGTGACGTTCTGATACTGCTTCCAGAGTTTCTTTCTAGATATAGTTTCAGATATGACCCAGATATGGTGACGTTCTGATACTGCTTCCAGATTTCCTTCCAGATATAGCTTCAGATATGACCCAGATATGGTGACGTTCTGATGCTGCTTCCAGATTTCCTTCCAGATATAGTCCAGATATGAACCAGATATGGCGACGTTCTGACACTCATTCCAATTAAAGACATTACAAGACCTTGTCCGGTCCAGCTAAATCGACTCCCAACAGATTTTTCTGATAAAGACTCAGCAGAAGTTATGGTCCCCTCTCCGACAAGTGCGTGAGGTGGTAATTCCTTCTTCAGATGTTTCCCTCTCCGACGATGAGTGTGAGGTGATAATCTCCTATGTTTCCCTCTCCGACGGTGTGTGAGGTGGTAAGTCCTTTTCAGATGTTTTCCCTCTCCGACATGAGTGTGAGGTGATAATCTCCTATGTTTCCCTCTCCGACGATGAGTGTGAGGTGACAATTCCTTTTCCTATGATTCCCTCTCCAACGATGAGTGAGGTGATTTCCTTTCAGATTATAATTGCCTATGGTTCTCCTCCCGATGCTGCAAAGATGGTAATTCACACCCAAGATTTTTCTCAACGAGCGTTGTTGAAGTTAAAGTCACCCAAGGTTTTCTTACCATTCATGCTAAGGCAGTAACCATCCCTGGTTCATTCATCGCCGTTTGAAGCTCCATATCCAGCTCCTGTAACCAGTCAGGACACATCTATACTAAGCATCTGAAAATCAGCTCCTGCAACATGTCAGGTACTCATTTTTTCTTTTGCAGGTACGCAAGTTCTCACTAAGGAATCTCTTATGCGATTGACATCCAGATGGCATCTATAAGCCCATCATCCTATCCAACAATCTCTAAATGGTATCTATAAGCCCATTCCCATCACACTGCTACTATGTGAGCGCAAATTTCTGGGCACTCTAGTGTCCAATCCTCTTCTACCCTCGGATTACGAAAGGCACGTCAGCCAATATGCATCCTCAGGTCTAAGAAGATTGAACAGGGGCAACTGTTGCACCCCAAAATTTGCCCTCCCATATTCTCCAAGAAATTGCCAAGTCAAGCTGCAAAATTCTCCAAGGGTTGCACAATGCAAAGGTCCCCTATACAGTTAAAACTAGGGTTTGTGTTCTGATCAAGAAAAGGAAGTTTTCAAAGGCTCAATCAAGTCTCACATGCTTACAAAGGTGGTCAAGTATCCTCATATCAAGTTTCAAGGCATTCAACTCAAAATTGCACAGTCAAAACCCTAAATTGCACTACAGTCAACTGTAGGGGCAAAATGGTCATTTGGCAGTCAAAAGTTCAAATTTTTGGTCAACATATCATTTTGAAGCCACAAACATCATTTGATCAATGCTTGATCATGATTCTCAAAATTTGGCTCAGAAATCATCAAAGATGCAAAAGTTACTATATTTGGACAGTTGAAAAAAGTCAACTGAAATTGACCAGGGCATAACTTTCACATGGATTATCAGAAAAATCCCATCCAAAGCTCATTTTGAAGAGAAAGACATTTCCTACAATTCATCTTCATACTCCAAGTCCAAGAAATGCTCTCACAAAAAGTTATCAATTTCAACATTATAGGTCATTTTCAAAAGTCAACAAAAAGGGACTTTAAGTCCAAGGCCATAACTTGAGATTGGTAAATCAAAATGACATGGGACCAAAGGCATTGGTTAGAGGACTCAAAGACCTTTCCAAAATGTCCAAGAACATGAGAAAAGCTTAAAAATTGAGCAAGTTATGCCTTGTGGAAGTTGGGAAATTTTTGGATATTTTGAAAAGTCAACATTACTTCAAATGACCTAAATTTGCTAATGGGCCCATTTTTCTTCCATGATTCATCATTCCAAGCCTATGAACGACCACTTGGCCCAAAGGGAAGTATTTTCTCATTTTTTATTTATTTATTTGAATTATTATTTATATTAATTCATTTAAAACATTTAAATATGTAGAAAATATAAAACTTGACCTAAAAAATCTTTTCATGCATGTTTTACTCTCAATATCTCGTGCACATCCCAATATGGCAAGATTTGGTTTGATTTGGCATGATTTGAACAAAGAACACTTGAAAAAGATATGGAAAAAGATCCTTAAAATCAAATTTCCTAAAACCATCAATGTCATGGATTTGGTTGAGTTTTGTTGACCTAAAATGTTCACTACATATGCTTGAATCAAAACCTAATGCAAAGGGACAAAAAGCTGCGCAGAAAGAGACATAGCAAACTTGGAATTTTCACCAAAAAGTTCAAAACTGTAAACCCCTTTAGAGGTCGATTCAAGCCTCCATTCTTGTTTCAATAGCTTGCCAAGATTGCCCTGAACGCATTCCAATCAAAAACAACAACCAAAACCTCAAGAATTGGTAGATTAAACTGAAACTGTACAGCATGAAACTCATAATCGCATATCATGTTCTAGGCATTTTTTATGAAAATTAATTGTTGATTCATGTTTATCATCTTGTCTTGAAACTAACCAATGCATTCAATTTGATTTTTGTATTGTATACACGATTTTACCATGTTCACTTTCTAGGGTTTTCAGAGCTCGAATTTGGGGCTTTTGCAAAGAGGAAAAATTAAGCCCTAAGACCACCATGGTTGCACTTAGCATGTTCAGACGAACAAGAATCTACCATTGCGCCCAATTTCTGAACAACACGGGCTTAATCGCTATTTTCGCGTAGCTAGCCTAAGAAAACGCAACATAAACCGTTGCCTATATGTTTTGTATTACAGGGAACGTGAAGAAGACAAAGTCGTGGCGCACGGTGATAGGCCTATTCAAGTTTTCGCGCGCAAGGACCCACTAAGATCATGTTTTATTTATTATATTTGAATGTTGTTATATGTTAAAGGTACAAGCAATGGTTCAGTGGCAAGCGCGTTGTTTGGAACGGCACATGACCTGGGTTCGAGCCCCAGGTCTTACAAGTTTCCATATTATTTTTCAAAAGCAAATCCCATGTGCTTCAAAGTTGCAGACGCATCCTATTCCCTCACCATCCATCCATACACGCGTCCTGTGAGATCAGATCAAAGGCACCGGATGGATGAACACCCTACACCCCAGTCAACATGCCACATAGTGCTTGGAAAAGTCAGCGAATCTGAAGCTTAATGGGCCAGGTTATTCAAAGTATACCTCCATATTGGGACTTCCATCCCCCTGGTTTGCAATTCCTTTTATTTTTCTTATATTTTATTTTTTAAATTATTGTTTATTTGTTTTATTGTTTTGCTTTAATTAATTATTTTCATAAAATATAAATACATCATAAAAATCCGAAAAGACAAAAAATGTAATAAATATTTTTATTTTAATTATTTTCACAAATTGCATGTAAATAAATTAATTTAGATTAGAATTTTAATTTTAATTTCCTTTTAATAAACAAAAATACAAAAAAGTAGAATTAGGTTTTAATAAATTTTATTCTTTTTTTAATTTTCCTTTTTTACCCTAATATTATTTATTTACTTATTTTCATAATTAATTGTGCATAAAAATTAGGTTTAATTTAGATTTTAATTTAATATTTTCACAATAAACTTAAAAACAATTAGAATTAGGGTTTACATCCAATTTTTAGTTTTAATTAATTCTCTTTTTCTATTAAATCTAAAAAACATAAAACTACCAAAAACATTTTCTTTTAATTCTTAATTTTAATTCCTTATTAATAATATTTTGCAAAAGGGTCCAACGCCCTCGTTCGTAATTTATTTAATTTGCGTATTTATTTTATTGCTTAAATAATTATGTATCTGCCCCAAAGCGTTGTAACAATTTAACTTTCCGCACTTTTAATTTCTTTACTTTCCGTCAAATCGGGTCCGGTTTAATTTTGGCGGTGTGGACCCGCGCCATTTGTAATAGCTTAGATTTATTTTTCCCGCAAATATTTTAACTGTTAAATAAGCATGCAAGAATGAATGACAAAATAAAAATAACGCGTAGATCACCCATAACCTGACAAGACAAAAATAAATGAATCTGACACACAAATCACACACCACCCCTAGGGTACGCCTCACTATTGCCTTGCCTCGAAAGGTGATCGTCGAGTAGAGGATGTCTTAGTAAGTCCTCATGATCCGGGAACCTGGCATGAGGGTAGCTTCTAAGGTGTCTTCCCATTGCTCTGGTGATCACCATGTCCCGAACCTCGAATTGACCCGAACACCTCCAACGGTGGTGCTACTTACCTCTCAATGGTGGGATGGCACTACTTTAAAGGACATTTACACAGACGAATTCCTTAGGGTAGGTAGGTTCTCAAGGATACTTGCTCTCTTTAAAAACAAAACAAATCAAAATCTTTTCACACCGACACTTTTCAAAAGCTTTCAAAACAATTTTTCAAACACTCTGACGTCCGAGTCGAACTGAAATTTTTCAAAGAAACTTTTTAAAACCCACATTGAAAAGCAAACAAAACATTTTTTGAAAACACAATGAGCAAGTATCTAAGAGCCCATGGATAACCATGGATAGAAAGGGTGCTAACACCTTCCCTTTCTATAATCTACCTCCCGAACCGAGAGCAATCTCTATAAGGAATTTTTCTGTGCTTTTGTCCTTTCCATTTGGAGAAAATAAAAGACGGTGGCGACTCTTGCTTCCGCGACATTTCGCGAACCAGCGTTAAACAGTCAGTTCCAGATCCACCGATCACAACGGTAAACTACCAACTCAATAGATGAAGGTATAAAAGTAAGAGATACTATCTCACAGATGATGGTAAACTACCAACTCAATAGATGAAGGTAGAAAATCAATAAGATACCGACTCACAGATGACTGTAAACTACTAACTCAATAGATGAAGGTAGAAAAGTAATAGATAACGACTCACAGATGACGGTAAACTACCAACTCAATATATGAAGGTAGGAAAGATAATAAACCTTTCCACGACGAACGAGTTCCAGTTTCTTCTTTATCAAGCCTTCCACTTTTAAAGGATAATATACAAACTTCTCTGCGGGACTTTTCCGGAGAGATGCCATTTATTACTGATGAGCAAACTTCTCAAAAGATATATCATTTGCTGTTGATGAGCAAACTTCTCAAAAGAGATTCCATTTGATGTTGATGAGTAAACTTCTCAAAAGAGACGCCATTTGCTGTTGAAATAACATATTATTGGGGATACACAAGCTGCTCAAATAAAGAGGCCGCCAATTGTTGTCTTCCAAAGATATCAATAATGTGTAAGCTTCTCATGAAAGGCCGCCACTTGTTGTCTTCCAAATATATCAATAATGCACAAGCTGCTCATGAAGAGGCCGCCACTTGCTATCTTCAATAATACACAAGCTGCTCATGAAGAGTCTGCCACTTGCTACTTTCCAAAGATGTCAATAATACACAAGCTGCTCATGAAGAGTCGGCCACTTGCTATATTCCAAAGATATCAATAATACACAAGCTGCTCATGAAGAGTCCGCCACTTGCTACTTTCCAAAGATATCAATAATACACAAGCTGCTCATGAAGAGTCTGCCACTTGCTATTAATAATACACAAGATGCTCATGAAGAGTCAGCCACTTGCTACTTTCCAAAGATATCAATAATACACAAGCTGCTCATGAAGAGTCCGCCACTTGCTGCTTTCCAAAGATATCAATAATACACAAGCTGCTCATGAGGAGTCCGCCACTTGCTATCTTCTAAAGATATCAATAATACATAAGCTTCTCATGAAGAGTCTGCCACTTTTTGTCATGTTGAGATCCCAAAAGAGTGTTGCAATAACACTACTGGGAAACAAAGTTCATCTTCAATGGGAAACCATGAATAGATTCTTCCTGAGAAGACCAAGTGTTTAAATATGCAAAATAAATGCACTCTCCATCTAGGTTTCACAACCTAGAGAGATCCAAGGGGTAGCGCCCGCAAGAGACCAAGCTTAATCCAGGAATAAACTGGAGAGAAAATAGTCAAACAAGACTTCACCTAATGAGGAAACAACTCAATTGGGGATTTATCCTATCTAGAGATGGAAAAGAAAAGCTAAAGTAAGATTCTTCCACGAGAGTTAACTCAGTGGGGAATTAGAAAGGAGGCGCACTTTCTGCTTAGGTTGACACTCTATTTGAAAAGAGCAAATACGCTATTTGAATAGACATAACCAAGGTATATGAACCCAATAACACCAGCAAATACAAATGTGCATGCATGATGCAAGTGTGAATGAATAAATGAATGTCATGTATATGTTTGACAAAATAAATAGAAGATATAAACTGGAGATGATAAGACATCATAGTACAACCAGATACTCGGCTAACCTCAACAAGATGAGAACATTACTAGAGATAGAATAATAGCCATCGACGGAGCATGTTTCTGCTATAAGGCTCTAATCTCTCTGGAGAGGAAGATATTTTTTGGGAGAAAACCCAAAGTCCAATCTTCTAACATCAATAATCCATTGAAAGGATAACAACACGAACTCCAATTCAGCTGGAGAAAAATCTTGCTTAGCTGGAGATACTGGGGAACTCCACCATCTGATAATGTGTGCAAAGTAGATCACATATCTTGACAAATCTGGATTTCTCCTGGAAATAATTTTGGATGCCCCAAGTTTACTGCTGATAAGCTGTGCGACGCACGACAATTCTTGCGAATAACTTCACTTCTAAAATGCCCAAAGTTATATGATTTATAAGAAGAAATCATCTCAAGAGGATTTTACAAAAGACCTGGCATCCAAAATTCTCTAGTGTCTTCAAACTCTTAGATAGATTCGTCGAATCTTGACGTGACTGCCCCATATTGACTATATTTGGCACAACAGAGTTTTCAAATTTTCCTTATGAGGGTAAATGAACTATAAAGGCAACAACTTGTTCATGCTGAAGGTCTTCAGGCAACATGCCCCTAGATATGATCATTCTTGAAAATGATTCGCCAATTACTTAACAAAGTTTCAGACCTTAAAAGATTAAACTCATCATTGGTGCTTATATGTAAGCTTCCTTGATATGAATTTACAAGCAAAAAAAGTTTATTCTGAGAATGAAAACTCTAATGCAAAAATTATGTAAGTCTTAATGATTTTGAAAAAACAGACTTTGCGAGTTAGAGCAGCATTTATTTTTGTATAGCAAAAGCATATGATACCAACACAAATATTTAACAAAACTTATGAGAGTCAGGAACACAATCTTGTCGAAGTATGCTTTCGAAATAACCTTGCTTCAATTAGGACTTTTGAAGGTTGTAACGTGGCCTGGTTCACGGTTTTCAGAAAAAATATTTTTTAGGCTCAAAATTTATTGGTGCCCACACATTCTTCGTGATGTTCTCCAATCCTATGCTCAGTTAATTCAACACTAGTGTTCATTTCTCAGAAAAATCTTTTGTGATGGTTAAGGAAGTGATAAGGCTTTCAGAGTAGTAGTCACCCTTCTTGTGTTTGTGTTTGTAGTCACACGAATTTTTTCTTGGTTGTGGACTTTTCTTTGTAGTCCTTTCTTTACAATTTTTTGTTTTCCTTAACTTTTGCCTGAACTAATTCTTTTGAATTGATAGTCCAGCGGGATGCCCTAATTTTTGTCTAAGTCTTTTGTTTTCAAGTTTTCGACTTAGCAGACTTTATTTTTTCTTGATTTTTGAACAAAACGTGTGACATTAGCTTGTCTTGACTTAATTAGAGGATTATGACTGCCTCTTTTCTTGATGGATGAGGGATAACCATTGTGGTTTCGCCTCTTTTGGCCTCATGATATATGAAGGATAGCCATCACAATTTCTCTTCAGAAATATCTTCCTTATGAATTTGAACACTCGATTAGATTAACTGAAAACTACCCTGCCCTAGGTTAAAATTGAGGGTTTTTTCTTATAGGAAAGAAACTCCTACTTCAAGGCTCAAAAGGGGTTAGTAAGGGATTATCTTTCTTATATCTCCGGTGTTTAGGGATTTGAAATAATGCCTGTACATCCTCAGCAAGATTTTATCCAAAAGCATATATCCGGAGTTTTTTTTGGTGTTTTTTAGATTATCATCCTCCCTTCAATCTCGGCCTAGGCAAGAGAATGGGCAACAAGTTGGTATCATAATGCAAAAGCAATTTAAAATTTGAAAACAAATATGAGTGAAACGAATGAATTTCTTCAAGATAAACATACTCATTGTATTAAGATAATCATTCAAATGTAAACAAGTTCTTACATGCAAACAAAGCTTTAACAAATATGAAAGATTACAAGGGAAAGTAGTAAAAATGATAATAAACTGAGAAGACTCTCCATATGGATATCCTTCAAAACTCAGAGTAACTATCAATCATGTTTACTCTTCGACAAATGCTTGATTTAAACTTCAAGAACAACGTCCTTGAATGACAAGATACCACTTCTGACCAGCTTCTGGACTTCAGCTTTTAATGAATAACAATGTTCAATGCTATGCCCAGGGGCTCCCTGATGAAAGGAACAAGTTAAATCAGCTTTGTAGTACCAAGGCATCTTCCCAGGAATCTTCGGTAGAAGTCGAGTTTGAACCAAAATTCTCGGCATCACGACATGAAACAACTTCGTATAGGTGATTGGAATTGGATCAAATTGAGTTTTCCTCTAATTAGGAACTTGCTGATTCTGTTGATGAACTGGAGCTGTATACGGTAAATTGAACACATGGATGATAGGAGAAACAGATGATTCTAGCGATGATTATTTCCTCCTCTAACTCTCTTCTTGGAAAAGTTATTATTAAACTTCTTCACACCACTAGCTGAGCAACCATCTTCATATAAACATCCCTTTTGGACATCTTCTTCTAGACACACTCCCATATTTACGTTGTCAAGAAAGTCACTTGATGCATTAATTATCATCTTCTCATGAAAGAACGATTTCAGAGTTTTAGTGAAGAACTCTGCCATTGCTTTTTCCTTCCTAGAAGGATTGACTTGGACGACAACCAAAATTCCAACCAAACTAGTTAAATACTCTATACTAGCTTTCAAATTAATCATCTTTCCGCGGAGTTTAGAAACCTCTTGCTTGATATTCTCCATTGTTCTCTTAGCGTGAGTCTTATACTGGTGAGACCAAAGGAAAAATAAAGCTTGGAAATGACTTTTGAAAGTGAAACAAAAAATGTAGAATGATGCATGATATGTAAATGTAAAAGAGAGTTTTTATTTGATTTTCAAGGAACTTAAGATATTAAGTTGTAAATATCAAAGTGTGAAGATAGAAGATGAATTTTAAATTGGATCAAAGCGTTGATCAAGTTATCATCAAGATAAATCATCGATTTTGGTAGATTAGAGTTTTCACCCCATCAACACCCAAGATCCATTGAGTTTGACGAAACTTGTGATGTTTACAAAGAAATACCTCCAAATTCCTTGAAAATCAAGTGAAAAAGGGTTTCATGGAAGCATGAAGGCATGGTTATGCAACAACAATAAGCAAGGTCACAATCAAAGTTGAAAGGTTTGACATCACAAGCATGTAGTTAAAGGTAAGAACCACCCACAAGGTATGGACTAAGGTATTCAAATCACTTGTAGATCAAGGTTCTAAGGAATCCCATAGTCTATATTTTTCTTTCGGATATTATCTAATTCCTGATTACTCGATAATTAGAAATATTCTCAAGAAAAACTCGTCTGTGTGCAGCATCACGTGACAACTACTTCCGGATTACACCATTATAGTCTCCGCATTACATCTAAAAGGCCAAGATGGGTTAAGGGTTCTACGATTCTCAGTTTCTCTGGCTCCCAGGTTGAAAGCAACAATGTCTTCCCAATTACTCGGTAAACAAATACTACATTCAAGGGGGGCTCCACTGAGTGGGGGATTTCATGTCTCTTTCTTCGAGATTACTCCCTCAAAGTTAACATGACTATACAACCCGTCCTATCTTAAGTGTATTTAGCCCGGGTATAGGACTTATCCGTTGTAATAAACACCCAAATAACCACAATATATCACATATAATCAAAAAACAAGTAAAAAAAACAAAAAAACAAAAATGACAAATTAGGCTTAACCCACTTAGGGATAGACCAGCAAGAGGTCAATCTTTCTCTAGCAGAGTCACCAATTCTGTAGCGGTGAAAATAGGAGATCAAGCTATTGATTAACTCGACTCACAAAGCAAGATTCACCACCACGCTTTATTATTTCCAAGGGAAAAGGGAAAAGAGCAGAGTAAAACCCGTAAATATGCAAAGTAAATACAATACTAAAAGTAAAGAAAAATACAATGCATTTGAAAGAGATTAAAGGTTCAGGGGTTGGTTATACAAAGAGAAGGTACTTGAACCCTATGTAACTATAGTATCCTATAGGAACCTTTTGAAATATCTATTTTTTTGATTAAAATTGGTTTGCTTGCTTAATGAGAGTGGAGATGAGATTTTGAAAATGCGACGACCTAGTGTCAAAGTTTTGGCTTAAAAGAATATAAGTTTAAAAATTGTTTTTTTAAGAGATTCGTCTTAAAATTAACAAAAAAATTAAGAAAAATGTATGAAAAAGGGTTTCGCATAATCATATTTGGTATATTCGACATGAAGTCAACTAACTAATTCTTTTCCTTGGAGTTAGACAAACAAAATATAAAGACTAAATGATTGACAAATGGAAATTAACTAAAATAGAAATTAAATAACTAAATAATTAACAACTAAAAAATAATTAAAATAGAGATTAGATTATATTAATATATATATATATATATATATATATATATATATATATATATATATATATATATATATATATATATATATATATATATATATATATATATATATATATATATATATATATATATATATATATATATATATATATATATATATATATATATATATATATATATATATATATATATATATATATATATATATATATATATATATATATATATATATATATATATATATATATATATATATATATATATATATATATATATAGGATATTTTTATAAGGATAAGAAAATAATTATTACAAACCTAATCTAATATATATATTTTTTTATATTTTTTCTAAAAACTTTTTAAAGAAATAAGGCTAAAAAGGAGTTGAAATTAAAATATAAGGGCCATGGATCAAACTCAGGTCCCCCACTTTAATTAAAATATAATAACAAAGTTTGGGTTAAAAGAGGATAAAATGCATAATAGTGGTAAAAGTTCCCAAATGGGTCTTGAACCCAGGACCTCACGCATACAAGGCTCACGTTCTAACCACTGTACCATGTTGTTCAATTGTTATATGCATGAAAGAAATACGTGTTAAAATTGATTAAAATGGATTAGGCTAAAAGAGCCCAAAACTGACCCGATTCGGGAAAGGGAGAGGAAGGGTTTTGAAAACCCTAATTAGAGAGAGAGAGAGAGAGAGCCACTGCACTATTGTTATTTGAAAAGGTCCAAATTAAATTTCAATTAATTGCAACAATTAACATTAATATTAATTAACTATAATTAAACGAAAATAAATCAAATGGAAATCTTTATTTTTACATATCACACGTGAAAAATCTCTCTCTAATTCCTAATCTCACGTTAATCCTCTCAATCTCATGCTCACGATCCAAATTTCTCTATTTATTACTCTTTCTCTCTGATAACTGAATCATCTCTCTGTTTTTTTAATTGCCTCACGCTCTTTTTCACTTTATCGTGTTCAAACACTCTCCTCTTCAGAGCTTCAACTCATCAATTTGTTAAACGTAAACCTTCTCTCATCTTACATCCTCAGTCCAAAAAAATCAAATCAAACTTAGCAAAATTAAACTGAAACGGCCGGAATCACTCACCAGAGGGCAAATCCTAAGTTACAAACTAACACAAAATTCGTGATGTTACCCCTCGATCTTCACTTAAAAAGAAATATCAATGCATAATGGACAATAAACTCATGAAAAAAATGTATCAATCAACATGAACAGGTACGTAAAAGGCTAGATGAAAAGAAGAAAAAAAATAGTAAAAGGCAAACCGTCGGAGGGGTCCGTACCAGAGGGAGTCGGCCACAACTTGTCTCAAGTATGTTGTTTATGCTATTTAATCTTTGTCCTAAGAAATCTGCAGATAACTTCTTTTGATAAGTCTCTGATTCCTTCCATCTTCTTCGTTAGTGATTGTTTGTGGTGTTGAGTATAAGGTTTTAGAGATGCAGATAATTTTATGATATTTTTTTATGTTGTTTTGGTTTTCTGAGATATGCAGGGAGATTGAATGGTGTAGAGTATGAAGGATGGGGTTTTGTGGCTTTAGAGGAAATTCCGTAGAATTTCAGAGATTTGAAGAGGGTTTTTTGGAAGGTTTTGAGGTATGTACTAATATTTTTTTATCTGTTATTTCTTTGGATTTCTCTGTATGGTTCTTGGTGTATAAAGTGTTGTTGATATTGTTGGTGTGTTTTTAGCTTCCCCTTTTTGAGATTGAGAGCAAAGAATGCCTTGATTTATAGGTGAGATTGAAGTGAATTTGGAGGGAATTTTTGGTGAATTAGAAGTGATTTGGTTAACTGTCTCAATGCTTTCCAATGCAGTTTTTTTGATTTGATAATTTTGTGCAACATTTGGACTATTTGTGGACAAGTTTTTGTAGGGTATTTTGGACTGATATGATGCAAGTTTTTTGGCATGCTTATGCAGTTTTTGGATTGTTATGGACAACAAACTAGTAACAGGGAAGCATACTGTTTTTGACAGGTTTATGCAGTTTTTGGATTGTTAAGGACAACAACATAGTAACCGAGCAGCAGCAACAACAAGTTTTTTTTGGAGGTTCATGGGCTGTTTTTAGACGATTTTCAGGCATGGTTTATGGAATCTTGGAAGATATGGAATCAAATCTTTAGGCATAGAAACTTGAGTTTTATTTTCCTTTTGTTGTAACTTAAAAATGGTTGAAACTTGAAATAGTTTGATGAATAAATTTAATCTTTGTAGAAACTTGAACTATTATTGAATTGTAATGCAACTAAGGAAAAATATTGAACTTTGTTCTTGCGACTTTAAGAAGTATTGTGGAATTAATTCATGGAACTTGAATTCTTGACATGCTTGAAGATAGATGAAAAACCATGAACTTTTAATTAGCTTTATAAATTGATGAGAACCTTTGAAAATTTCTTTTGCGGCATGAGTGATAAAGTATTGACAATTACTCACATAAGGAACTTAGATATCCTTGTAAGAAATTATGAATGATGATTGAATGAACTTGAATAGAAGCTTGAAGGATATTGACACCATAAGTGAATCAGCGCGATCTTGAACATGTCTTTGACTAAGAATTGAGTGTAGTTTGCTTGAATGTGTTTCAAACATTGTATATCCTCTTGATTCTATAAGAACTTGTAGCTATAATATAACATGTATGCCATGCTCAATTCAAATGGAAATCAATTGCCAAACTTGAATTCAATCTCCTGATGAACAAAACATATGCTTTAAGAATATTCAACAACCTATGACGATTCGATAACTTTCAAGGTCTTATAAGAAAAATTTTCCTTCGATCCTTGAAGAGAACTTGTAGATGAAATTTCTTACGACAACATGCAAAAAGAATCGTCCCAAAATGGTGAATATTGTAGAAGTTATGATCCTTGGAAGTCAGGCAATAAAAAACTTGAAATTAGGTCAAAGCCCACAAATCGACCTCTAAAATATTCGAATTTTTGATGATCCTCCACACATAATTAGCTCTTGACTTGTAAAGGGAAGTTGGAGATGACGTCAAGGAGAGTCACGCGCAAAAGAAACCACTAAAAAATATTGAATAATGAAGAAGTAACAATCGTTTGAACTTGAACTTGCAAAAGTTGACTTTTGGTCGAAGTGCTTTGAATCGTCTCACATAGCTTGATATTTTCTTGTGTTCCAAGACATAGGGATGCACATGCGAACAAGTGATGGTGAAATCTTGACTGTGCTTTTGGTTGAAGGCTAAACTTTGATGAAGTAGTCATTGAGAATTGATGATTCAACATGCTTGAACACTTGAGGGATCTAAAACCCTAATTGAGGCGCAACACCTGACACTCTTGATTCAGACATGTCTCTGCACATGAAACCAAAGAAACATAAACATACACCTTTGTATGGGATTAGGAGTTAGTGACGCATGAAATAAAATGTTCACAACAACTGATAATCTCTGCATAAGCAATGCTTGAAGGCGAGCGAATTAAAAACCAATTGTATCTTGTGTCCTTGATGCTTTATGAAAAATGCAAAAATGAAGGTTGGATCTCAGGTCAAAACTTTGGGTATGATAGCCCTGCAGGGCTTTTCTCTTGAAGAAGATATGCTTATTCCCTTCAGTGGTTTCTCGGATTAGTGTGGCGCTCACGACCTTAGAGGTAACATCTAGATAGAGATAAATGGTTTCGTCTTTCCCTGGTCGAGAGAGGACATGTGGCTGTGATAATGCCTGCTTCATGTGGGAGAGTTATTTTTCACACTCGTCTGTTCATTCTGAGGCGACCTCTTTGTGGAGAAGTTTGAAGAGGGGGAGCGCTTGCTGGGAAAATTTTTCCACAAAGCGAGAGAGTGACGTAAGCATGTCGTTCATGATCGGGATGTACTTCTTTGAATTAGGCGTTGGAAATTCAGAGAATGTTCGACATTTATTGGGGTTCACTTTGATTCCTCGTTTTGTCGGGTAGAAGTCGAGGAATTTTCCTGCCCGCACGCCAAAGGTGCTTTTTTCTGGGTTGAAGCGCATTCTGCATTTTCTTGCCTACTCGAAGACCTTTTTCAAGTGGAGGGTGTGGTCGACTTCTTTCATGGACTTGAAAATCATGTTGTCCATGTAGACTTCGAGCATGTTGACTATCTCGTTGCATAATACTTTGTTCATCATGTGCTGATAGGTAGCGCCCGTGTTTTTTAAGCCGAAGGGCATTACATTATAGTAATAGTTGTCCGATTTAGTCATGAACGCAATATATTTTTGTCCGATTTTTCCATGGGGATCTGGTTGTACCCAGAATATGCATCCATGAAAGATAATAATTTGAAACCGGCCAAATTTTTGACCAGTTTGCCGATATTGGGGAGGGGGTAAGCATATTTCGAACAAACCCAATTGAGATTGGTAAAACTAATGCACATACGTCACCTTCTGTTATATTTTTTCAAGAGGACTACATTTGAGAGTCAGGTTGTGTATTGGGCTTCAGAAATAAAATGTACCTTTAAGAGGTCTTTTACAACCTGCTCGGCAACCTCTGTCTTTTCGGGAGGCTACTTTCGCTTATGCTGAGCAATCGCCTTAAGAGCAGGTTTTATAGTCAGATGGTGACATGTAATTTATGGTTCCAGTCCGAGCATTTTAGTTGCACTCCGGGCGAACAGATCAACATTCTCTTTCAAGCATGCTTCCAGTTAACTCTTCTCCAAGTCGGGGATGTCACCGCTAATCTTTACTCCTCTGAAGGGATCGTTCCCAAGGGGATGATCTCGAAGTTCCCGTTTGGGACAGGTCACATGAGATTCGAAGGCTCCTTCCTGTCTGCAGTTAGGAACGAGCTTTCCCCTTTGACCATAGGCTTTTTCCCTTTTCTCTTCTACTCTACAAGGTCTTCCTTGGAGAAGCAGTTGTCTAGGTCGATGGCATTGACCCTTGGTAGTGGTATGGGTTCCTCGGAGCAGGAGGGCAGAGCGGACCCAATGTTGTTCGGGGCATAGCGTTGATGGAACTCAGGCCCTTGGCCGAAGCTTCATAACAACTTTTTTCTCCTTGGACATCCCCGTGTAGGGTGGCGACCAAACCTTCAGAGGTGTACCACTTCATCTTGAGATGCACGGTGGAGGGCACCACAATCAACTCGATTAGAATGGGCCTCCGGAAGATGCATTGGTAGAGAGACGGGCAGTCCACCATTAGAAACTGGGTCTTGATGGCCCTAGCTGTCACTCCTCTTCCAAAGGTGACAATCAACTCGACATACCACCAGGGTTTGGTGACAGACCTGTTGAAGCCCTAGAGATATGAGCCTATGTATGAGGTAAGATGGCCCTCGTTCAGCTGTAGGGTGTACATTATATCCACCGAGATACCTTGTCGAACATCAAAGTTTTCCATGTGTGCTCGTACGAGCAACGAGATGGTCGAGTTGGAAGCTCTTCCTGTCAATTCTTCCCTGTAGAATGCAAGGGGTTGAGAGCCTCCTCTGAACTTATCAAGGGTGGTGTCCATGTCATAGTTGGATTTTATTAATTGATTAAACCTTCTCTTTATGGAGCCCACTGTGTGCTTGTTTAATCCCCTTCCAGAGATGACCATCGTTGCGGGGAAGGATTCCTAGAGACTATGCAAGGAAAAGTATAGTGGAACTTCCTCCATGTCATGAAAGTAGAAATATTTTGGCCTCGTGATGCTCATGGTGACCGGTATGATGCTGGCATCGGGGGACTCCTTACCCTCCTCGACGTTCTTGGTTTCTTGAGGCTCCTCGCAGGCACCATCTTTCTTCTTTTACTGCTTGAGGTGTCTGTCTTAGATCAGTATCTTGATTTCATCCTTGAGATGGATGCAGTCGTCGGTGTTGTGCCCATGGCTCTTGTAGAATCTATAGTACTAGCTCTTGTCGGTCCTGGGCTTGGCTGGTGTCTGGCAAGGAAAGTGTATCCCAGCCTGCTTGAATTCAGAGTTGTAGCATTCAATCAGAATGCACTCCCTCGAAGTGTTAAGGGGGGTGTAGTCGTGGAATCAGCTAGTAGGCCCCTTGTAGTCTTTAGAGTCTCGGGATTTATCTTCCCGCTTCTTCTCTCCTCCCCGAAGGGATGTCGAGGGCTCGTCGATTTTAGAGTACTTGGAATTCTCTCTGTTCCTTGAGTCCCTTGCATTGTTGGCCGCCTCCTTCTCTTTATACTGAGTGCATGCTTGAGACTTGAGGAAAGGGAGTTGAGCATGGATGGAATTTCGATGCCTACAACCTTTGCAAAGTCGCTGGAGGGACGGAGCCCATTCTTAAGAAGGTATTTCTTCATGGCATCGGTCATTGAGACCTGTACAACTTCTTTATTGAAGCGCTCGATATATGCTCGAAGAGACTCATCTTTGCCCTAGATAATTGCTTCTAGTGACGCTTTTGGATATTGGCGAGAGGCAGTGAAGTGCCTCGAGAATATCCTTCCCACCTGTTACCAAGAGGTAATGGACTCATTGGGCAGACTCTTGTACAAAGCCATGGCACCTTTCCTTAAGATGGATGGGAATAGTATGCACTTGATCGCGCCATTCACTCCTCAGTAATCGAGGAGGCTGCTGATATCCTCTATATGGTCATCTGGATCAGTTGTACCGTCATAAGACCCCAGCAAGGGTGGCTTCTCTAGCCCAATTGGGATTCGCGCTTCTGTGATCTCCCTCGACAACGGGTTGCGGGGCTCGTCATCGTTGTTTCCTTCTAGGGATGATGGCGGGGATTGATAGTTTCTCCCCCATCGGACGTCGTTGTCTCGTCGAGGGGAAGGCCTCCTCCGCTACTATCTTATTTTGGAAGCAGTGATCAACCGCGGTTGAACTTGTGGTATCTCTTGGCCTTCTTGGAAGATAGAGAGCCTTGGTATTTCTTGGGAGACGTACGGTCGCGTTTCTTGTAGAAAGAAACATCGTGATTCTCTTTTGTTAGTGAACGACCACACCTAGGTGGTGATATACTTGGGGAGTGGTGTCGTCGGTGTCTCCAAGAAGGAGATATTGATTGTTTCTGCTCCCAAGCCCCCATCCTTTTTCTCTATTGGAGGATGAGGGTGTTGGTTTGGTTAATGGAAGCGATTAGAGCTACTATAGCCGATTCGATGTTCTGCAAAATGGGGACCGGTTGCAGAATCTCTGCCAAGTCTTTGACATGGTTCTTGGAGTGTTGTTTGTCTAAGAACTGTTCATTGTCATGTTCAGCATGGATTGAATCTGGGGACACAGTGTCCCCGTCTCAGACGTCGAAGTCATCCTCGAGACGAGTATGCTCATGGCTTCCATCAGTTTTATGCACCAAGGAGAGCACAACCTTTCTAGATAGACAGTGATCATCATGGTCGGCCATGTTTGATGAATGAAAAGGATCTTTGGTTTCCAGATTTTGGAGATAGAAAACAGGGGAGATAGTTATTCACAGACGACACCACTGATCTTACCGGTTGATCTGAACATGCAAGTGGGCCGAAGGATGATCTTTGACTAGCTGGAAAGTTGAGGAGAAAAAGGGGTTGTACCTGCAAGGCACTCTGACGATAAAGTAAGTGTGAGAGCAAAGAGATACAAGCAGAATATTAGGGGTTGAGGTGTGAGATTGTGAATACCGGGCCCACACATGTGTGAGGGTTTATATAATTTCCCCCCGGTGCGTTGCCATTGGTTCCTATTTTTGGGCCTAAATATGCGGGTCCGTAAAAATAGGTAACTGCCAAGATTGGGTCAAAACGGGAGGGTATGCTCGTAAGTAGCCATTTGTTCCGAGGAGGAGGATTACGGGCATATGGCCATTTTGGTCGTTTCTGGGTGTTTGACCGACTCGTGTCGGGCCGACGGGAGACATTCACTGATCTGGTCAGGCATGTATGTCAGGCATAACTGGTCGGTGTCATACCCTAAATTTGTTCTACCTCTTTATAAGGATCGTCTGGCTTATGCATCTCACATCCTTCACGTGCATACTTCTCATTAGGTCATCTAACACGTCATGCATCATTAATCAATAAACTTAGCATGTGATCATATATTTTTGAAATCAGGTTTCTATATGGTGTGATATTAGCATATCAAGAGAACTTGATTCAACTGGTATTTTCATTGTGCACGGGTGACTAGGGTTCCTATGTTGATCAAGCAATAAATATGGTTGATTGAATTCCAAGTCAATTGGTCATAATGCAAAAACAAGTACATGCGGATCTGCGTTTCCAATTAGGATTTATGGGCACGATACATGTTATCTGAAGAATTTTCTGGTGCTTTAAGCTTTATCCTTCTATGATAATTTATTTAACTAAGGTTTGATACGAGCCACCTCCTATGGATTTCATTCAAATGCTTTAAGCCCAAGTCCCGAGTTTTCTTAAGGGATATTAGGGTTTTATGGATCAAGGATCATGGAAAGTATCAAGCATATCCATTCATGTGGAGATCTCTAAACATAATGATTCATTCAAGAGGGGGTAGTAAAAGAAGATGTTGTGGTCAATTCATTTACCTGGAGGCATTTAAGCATGATTGTTCATTTCAAGGAAGAGACCAAATATACTTTTCATGAGCTTAAGGCTAAAGGAGATTTGTTATTCATAGTACAAGTTAAAAATAATACTTGAACATTTAAGGTTTATCATGAACTTTCAAGGTCAGGTAATATATACGTTAAGGAGAAATTACAAAGAAAGCTACATAGAGATCTATCCTAAGCCTAAGTTATCATCTTTCATACTTCAATGTTACAATTGTCTTCATGTTCAAGCAACTTCCAAGCTTCTTCCTACTTCAAAGTGGCTTCATGAATAAACCTTGCATCCCTGCAACATTGCCTCATTCCCAGACCTGTGGCCAAACATCCAATACTAAATTCCAATGCTGAGAGGGTCCTACTATACACACAGAAGAGTAGTTCAGAAAACCATAAATCCACATTCAAAGAAAACAAAGCAACTATTACATAATTATATTGTAGTCCTGCATGTATCAACCAAACCAGTTCAAAAATGGGACACAAATAGACCAAACTTGTTTAGAACCTGCTGAAACTTGATTAATCTGTATAAGAGGCGATATACCGGAAGCTTACAAAACTTGGGCTATTGTTCATCAAATTTTAGGTGGATGGCATAGTTTTAAGCTTGCAACATAAAACCCGCAATAGCATATTCAATGTAGTCAATTTCAATCCGATCCTCCCAAATAGTCATGACTTAATACAAATAGACACCAAGCCTAACCAACTAAAACCCGGTCCCGATCATTCATAACTAGATACGAATTAATAACCGAATTAAATAACATTTTTTCTACCACATACTTCTAACAGTTTTCCTAAACAACTCATAACTAACACATTAAAACAATTCCAGTTCAATAATACAAGTCACCAACATATATACACCAATTCAAATCCAGTTCAAGCAAACGTCATTCAAAGGAAAGCTGCTGAAAATGCCCATGGGCCATCATATATACATGCTAAAGGGCTTCATGGAAGAACTATGGCATCTCACCTTGATTTTCAGCTAACCAACATTCTTATCCTCATCCATCAATGGACCTTGAAACCACGGTGAGACACCACTAGAGTTGTGGTAACATATTACATGCAAACGCATTCAACAACCATTAAAATAGTCACGAGACATCAGGCTAAAATAACTCCAAACACATTGCCTTGCCTCTACTAAATCCATGCATCCATCAACAAACTGGCTTGGTACAATTTCGACCTATGCCTTGCTTTTGAACAAAAACAAACCTGCACTCAAATAGAAAGAACAGAAAACCAGTTAACATCAGTTCAGAAAAAACCTACCACAACCTGCATAAATGGATCTGAAGTCCATAATAACAGACATAATCAGTTCATCATCTGGATATCATAAACCAGTTCATTAGCAAAATAAAATCAAAACAATCAAAAACAAATTTATGCTAGCTCATCAACCTCTAACTAACTTTCAAACATCCTATAACCAACTTCCATCCAAGCCCTTTAATTTGTAACTACCTCTACTCAATCCTAGGGCTGAGATAGTTATATCCGTAACTAACTCCTAAAGATTTCATCACTATAGAATCCATTCTTATCTTTCATTCAGGACTTCACGATTCATTCTTCATAAAACACATAAAAATCAGTTATAAAACTCACCAAAAATCGTTATTCTCTCAGTGCCCTCAATCATCATCAGCAGAATCATCACCCTCTGCAACTTCTTCTTCCCACCCCAATAGAGTTTATTTCTCTAGCTACTGAAATTCATCCCTCATCGGAATTTATTTCTCCAAATTGGTGAAATCTTCCAACAGAACTCTTCCCCTCGGAAAAATCACTCTCAAACAGAAGTCGAGAATCCTCGGCAGAGAAAGGGAATCGCCAACCAAAATATCTCCATTTATTATCCCCAACAGAAATTGAAGAATCACTTTCTTCACTCACCAACAACAGTCTGGTATTCAACTTCCCAGCATCAGTCATGGATTTATTTTCCTAGACAAAGATCCTGCACAATAGAATTACATGTTCATACATCATGGCATGTGCATACAAATACATATATCATAATCTAATTTATTTTGGGATCATCATGCAATTCATACATCATGATATCGCATGAAACTAATTTTACCTTTTCAGGTTAAATTAGCAAACAGACAAATGCTATCAACTTTTACAACAGGTCAAAGGTTAATACCCGAAACTAGACGGGGAAACTATCTGCACGACCAAGTGGTATGAACTCCCAAAACAAGACGGGCTTACTAACAAATGCAGCAGGCTACAAATTAATGCCTAAAACCCATCCAAGAAAACTAAAAAATGAGAGGGAAAATTTTGGGGTACAACAGCTGCCCCTGTTCAATCTTCTTAAACCTGAGGATGTAGATTGGCTGGTCTGCCTTTCGTGATCTGAAGGTGGAAGATGATTGAACACTAGAGTGCCCAGAAATTTGCACTCGTCCAAAACGATACTTGACAGTGTAGGTAATATCAGGAATGGGATTATAGAAGCCATTTGGAGAGGATGACGTAAGATCCTCGGTGATGGGCTTAAAGATGCCATCCAGAGAAGGTGACGGAAGATCGTCGGAGATGGGCTTAAAGATTCCATCCAAAACAATGTTGATGAGATACTCTTCTGTGGGAATACTTATTCATGTTATTAAGGAGGACTCCATTGAGGAATGCTGGTCTCCGCTTGGGAAATAGAGTTTAGGAGCTTCGGTTGTCCATTACTCTATTGGGGATTCATCTCTTGATTGAAGAGACGAAAGTGAACTGCTATCTGGTCAGGATCCATGCTTCAAAGTGACTTGCTTAGGATAATAAGGCTGACTGCTATCCGATTGCATTCCTGGCTTCGCAATGACTTACTGGAGGAATGAGATTAAACTGTTATCTGGCCGTGCTCTAGGCTTTGCAATTTCTTTAACTGGAATAGAAATCAGAAAAATCTTAGTGTCGATTTAAATGAACCAGAGAAAGGTCTTTAATTAACTCTGACTGGAATGGAAATCAGAAGAATCTTAGGATCGATTTGACTGAACCAGATAAAAGTCTTGGGTCATCTTCAATGGAAATAGGAATCAAAGAGATCTTAGTGGCGATCTGACAAAACCAGAGAAGGTCTTTAATTAACTTTGATTGGAACGGAAATCAGAAGAATCTTAGGATTGATTCAACTGAACCAGACAAAAGTCTTGGGTCAATCTTCAATTGGAATAGGAATCAGAGAGATCTTAGTGGAGATCTGACTGAACCAGAGAAGGTCTTTAATTAACTTTGACTGGAACGAAAATCAGAAGAATCCTAGGATCGATTCAGCTGAACTAGACAAAAGTCTTGGAATATCTTCAACTGGAATAGGAATCAGAGAGATCTTAGTGGCGATCTGACTGAACCAGAGAAGGTCTTGGGTTAATCTTCAAATGGAATAGGAATCATAGAGATCTTAGTGGCGATCTGACTGAACTAGAGAAGGTCTTAATTATCTTTGATTGGAACATAAATCAGAAGAATCTTAGGACCGATTCAACTGAACCAGACAAAAGTCTTGGAATATCTTTAACTGTTATAGGAATCAGAGAGATCTTAGTGGTGATCTGACTGAACCAGATAAGGTCTTGGGTCAATCTTCAACTGGAGTAGTAATCAGAGAGATATTAGTGGCAATCTGACTAAACCAGAGAAGATCTTTAATTAACTTTGACTGGAACGAAAATCAGAAGAATCTTAAGATCGATTCAACTGAACCATACAAAAGTCTTGGGTCAATCTTCAACTAGAATAGGAATTAGAGTTATCTTAGTGGGATCTGACAGAACCAGAGAAGGTCTTTAATTAACTTTAACTGGAATAAAAATCGGAAGAATCTTAGGATCGATTCAACTGAACCAAACAAAAGTCTTGGAATATCTTCAACTGGAACAGGAATCAGAGATATCTTAGTGGCGATCTGACTGAACCAGAGAAGATCTTTAATTAACTTTGACTGGAACGGAAATCAGAAGAATCTTAGGGTCAATTCAACTGAACCATACAAAAGTCTTGGGTCAATCTTCAACTGGAATAGAAATCAGAGAGATCTTAGTGGCGATCTGACTGAACCAAAGAAGGTTTTCTGAGAACGCCGTTCTGAGGAAGATGATGAAATAGCCTTTCACCAGGCGTAGCTTTTGAGAAAACTACCGGGTCATATAAGTAGCCGACGATGTTTATTGATTTGATCTTTTCCCTGAAAAAGGCAAAGAGTTAGTCATATGCAATGTCATGATGTATGAAAGGCATTATGGTGATGTTCTCAAAATAAATGAGATTATGCTGTATGCGATATGTATATACGTGCCATAATGTATGGATATGGAATGCTATTGTGATGTTTCTTAGTCTTGGAAAATAAATCCCTAATTGCTACTAGAGAGTATAAGGAAGTTGAATCCTTCATTTCTGCTGGGGATGATGAATGGATATGATTTGTCGGGGATTGACTCTGCTTGAGAATAACTTTGTGGAGGGAGATGCTTTGTTGAAAGATTTTTCCATTTGTGGAGGAATAAACTCTGTTGGGGAATGAACTTTCGTAGTTAGAGAAATAGACCCTGCCTGGGAGGAGGTTTTATAACTATTTGAAATTATAAAACCCGGATGGAGAATACAGATTTCAACTGGAGAAGGAACTTTGCTGGAGGAGATAATTCCTGATTGGGGAAGAAGAGATCGAAACTTTGGTTGTTTCTATACTGTGGGGAACATTGACATCACGGGGTCATATGCAATGGTGACTTTGTCTCAAAACTGTCTATGCCCTTGTACCTGTTGGAAGGAGTAACTGTCGGGACTAAAATGGTTTTTTAGACTTTGCCCCGTTCCTTAAAGTCATGAGCAATTGTCTTTCTGTTTCTTATGCAAATATTTGTGAATAGTAATCATATTCAAATGCATATGTCAAGAATAAGTCATTGGACGTTTTTGCAAAACAAAATAGAAAAAGAAAAACAATCAGTTTTGTACTTTCAAAGAAATGATTTGTATTGATTTTTTTTGAAGTTCGCCTATAACAGACATTTTGTACAAAGTGGCTGACGTTATAGTAGGAGAACGCCGCCGTGAGAGTTAAAATTATACAAAATAGTGTACAAAGAGAAAATAGGTATGTGTAAAAATCCCATTGAGTTTCAATTATGCTATTGCCCCTATGTCTTCGAGCGTCTCATCACTTTGCTACTTGTCCAAAGCTGACTGGATTGATCAGTACCTGTGATACAATGGCCAGAACTGGACTGTTTTGAAATGCTGGTTTGCGTTTTTTTGCGTTTGTGTTTGCAAAATGTCGCGGTAAGAAAGAGTCGCTACCTACTTTTATTTTATCCAACTAGAAAGGAAAAAAGCACAGAAAAATTCCCTTTTTCGAGATTTTGGGTACGTGGGGTAGATTATAGAAAGGGAAGGTATTAGCACCCTTTCTATCCGTGGTTTTCCACGGGCTCTTAGGTACTTGCTCATCATTTTCAAAATTTTCTTGTGTGTGTTTGATTTGAAAAAGTTTTTGTTTTACTGTGATTTAACCCTTGCTTCTGTCTTAAAGAGTGTTACGAAGTTGTATTGAAAACTTTGTTTGAAAAGAGTGTAAGTGCGAAAAAGTTTTGTTTGTTTGAGCAAGTACTTAAGAACTATCTACCTACTCGAAAAAAGAGAGTGTTTATGTTCTTATTTCCTTTAGATAGTGTTATCCCACTATTAATGAGTAGGTAGCACCGTCGTTGGAGTTTTAAGGGTCAATTTGAAAGGGACGTACGATCATCAAAGCAATGTTAGGACGTCTTAGTAATAACCCTAATGTCTTAAGATCAATATTCGAGGCAACAATATTCGAGGCAACAATATCCGAGGCAACTTTTTCGAATGGGACTTTGATCTTTGTTTAGACAAGAGAGCGACCACTAAAGTATCATATACTTAATGACCATTTACCGAAGGCAACCGGAGTGGGAGTGTACCCTAGGAGTGCGCGTGTGCGAATGATTCAATTTCAAGTTATTATCTTTGCACATTTAGGGTTTGCTAACTGTTTTAAAGTTAATCATACATTCTTGTCATGCAACCCTAATATCATACATCTAACAGTTTAATATTTGCGGAAATTAAAGTGCGGAAAGTAAAGCTACGCTATTACAAGGCTTCGAGTATTAATTACATAGCCAAAAACAACCCGTAAAAAAACGATAAATGAACGAAAAAGTCCTAATTAAGCTATTACATCCCATGAGCAATTACATCAATATGGTAAAAATAAATAAAGCGCGTACGAATAGAGAACAAAAGGAAATTAGGGTTTTGACCCCGTCTAACCTAATTGAAAGATAAATTATTTTTGTTGCTTTTAATTATTTTAAGAAAATAAGGTTTTTAGATTTAACACAAATCTAATTAGTAATTAAATTAATATAAAGAAAATAATTTACATGGCCCATTTTTGTATTTTTGGTTATTATTTTTTTTTTAAGAAAAATAAAATAGAATTTAAATTAAACAAAACCCTAATTTCTAACTTGTTTTAATTTATTTACAAAATAATTAAAGTTACCCTAAAATTAAATAAACTAATTAAATTAATATTTATATAAAAAATAAATTCTAAATCTAATTGGATGAAAATATTATTTTTGTGATTTTTTTTGATAAAAAGAATTAATTTGGTGTTAGTAAAAATAATTAAATAAATTAATTAAGAAAATAAAAAGAATAAAGGAAAAGAGATATGGGCCTGAGAAATAGCAATTTGGAGGTGTGCCAAAAGCAATACTGGGCCCAAAAGAAATTGATCCACGTTGACTTCTTGGATCTCCTGCTGCAGGTTGACCAAGGCGTATCATGGATCTCTTTGTGCTAAGCGTTGGATTTGGGTGAGAGTGCATCTAGTGGCTGGACGTTGAGGCGCATGGTAGGCATCAAGATGAGTGATGCGCTGGATCTGCCTGAAATATTTAAGAAAATAACAAAATGCACACACCTGGGATCGAACCCAAGACGTGTGCATCAAAGGCGCGCTTCCTGACCAACTGGGCTGGCTTTGTTAGTTGTTCATATAATAAACACAAAACATAATATGAGAAAACAACAAAACGCTAAATCCAAACGCCCGAATTTTCAAACGGGCGAATGGTTGCTTGCCACGACATCTTCTTCTCCAAGGATCCGTTATCTTAGATAAAAGACTTTTACCAACGGACGTTCATCGTAGGTATAAACCTGTGCATCTCAAAAATCATGTACAAGCACAATAAATTAATGGTGATGGTACCAGTCCACTCGTCTCAATCTCACGAGCATCATGGTATCCTAATCATGGCCCAATTTTGCCTAGGTTAAGAAACCCCAAAACGAGCTTGCAAACCCTAGTTATGGCATATGGCGATTCTTGCGCTATAAATGCAATTAAACAGTACCAATAGCTTGCAAATAATATGATGAACAAGAATATATGATTAGAATGTGTTTAGGATGCGTGAAACATTGAAAACGATTTTGAGTTTGAAGGCAAACCGTGTGAGTGATGTAGGATGATTCTGGGCGTTTCAAGCCTTGCAAATGATTGGGTTAGCTCCAGGAGACTTCCAGCAAGCGATTGGAAGCTTCAACACACCTTGAATTGGCCTATAGAAGGATATCCGTCTCACACTTTTCTTTGGAATTTTGAAGTTTTGCTCTCGTTCTTGGAGGCAGCTCTGCATGAAAATTCTTGTTTTTAGGGTTCAATGATCTTCAGCATAAGTAGTGAATCATATTAGGTTAATTATTTTTGGCCATGATCTTGAGAATTCATGAATGGAATATTTGATCTTTAAGCCATATGAAATATTTCCATAACCATGCAAATCATGCCCTTTTTCCTTGATTTGAATTTGATTGATTAGGCCAACTTATTTGGATTTGATCTTCATCAAAATCAGATCTTCAAAACAAATCTTGATATTTTTTATTATTTATTTGATTTAAAATGATTTTTAATAAATAAAAACCATAATAAAATAAATAAATGGAGAAAATAAGATGTGGTTTCTGCCTTGGGTCGTGGACCATGTTGGAAAGGTGGTGCAAGCTTAAAAAGTTGGGCCCATTTAGCAAAAAATGCATTTGTGAGCAAATTTGACTTTTGGCAATTTTGCAAAAAAGGTCAACTTCACCAATGCATAACTTCCTCAATTTTGACTCTTTGAAGGTGTTCTTGGACTTTTTAGAAAGCTTGAGATGTCCTCTAAGCAACCCTTTTGGTATCATCTCAATTTGGTATTCCATGTTCATGTATGAAGCTTTGGCAAAAAAGGTGTTTTTGTTGACTTTTCAAAATGACCTATAATGTCCAAATTCATAACTTGTGAGTGCATATTTTGAACTTGGGATATGAAGATGAATTGTAGGGAATTGCATCCTCTTCAAAATTAGCTTTGAATGGGTAATTTCTCATAAAGTATGAAAAAGTTATGCTTGGTCAAAGTTGGGTTGACTTTTCCTACAAAACCCTAATTTAGCAACTTTTGAGTTTTGATGAATTGTGAGCAATCCTTGATGAATCATGATCAACCCTTGATAAAATGATGAATAATACTTCAAAATGAGGATGCTGACAAAAAATCTTGAAGTTTGGCTGTATGTGGGCCACATTGACTTTTGCCCTAGCACAGTCGATTGTCAGGCCTTTGAGCAATTGACTGAGCAAACTTTATCTATAGGGCTTGAAACTTGACATGGATGATCTTGAGAACATATTAGGATAATGGTGAGCCTTTGGGATCCCTTGGACTCAAGTATCTTGATGTAACATGAAACCCTAATTTGAGGTAGACTGCCTTTAGGAGAGATCTTGTCTGGCCAACCCTTGGACTTCCTTGAGCAATTTGAGGATCTCACTTGAAGTGTATTGAGAAATATGGGAGGGAAAAATTTTGGGGTACAACAACTTCCCCTGTTCAATCTTCTTAAACCCGAAGATTTAGATTGGCTTGTCTGCCTTTCGTGATCTGAAGGTGGAAGATGATTGAACACTAAAGTGCCCAGAAATTTGCACTCGCATGAAGTGGTATTTGTCTTATGATGTCAGGAATGGGCTTATAGATGCCATTTGGAGATTGATGACGGTAGATGGGCTTAAAGATGCCATCCAAAGGAGTGTCGATTGTATAAGAGATTCCTTAGCGAGAGCTTGTATACCTGTTATTGAGGAAGATTCCGCTGGGGAATGTTGTTCTCTGTCTTGAGAGAAAAGTTGAATTTTAGGAGCTTCAGTCGTCCATTATTCTACTAGGGAATCATCTCTTAGTCGAGGAGGTGAAAATGAACTACTATCTGGTCGTGATCCAGGCTTCATAGTGATAGGACCGACTGCTATCTGGTCGTAATCTAGGCTTTTCAGTGACTTACTGGGGAGATGAGATTACACTTGCTATCCAGCCGTAACCCAGGCTTCGCAATTTCTCAATTCTTATCTGGTCATAATCCAGGCTTCAGAAGGAATTCAATTGTTATCCGGTCGCATCCGGGCTTCAACTTGAATTTAGGGCACACTAATATCCAGTCGACTCCGAGCTTCTTAGTAATTGTCCAGGTAATACTGCTATTCGACCGAAATCCAAGCTTCACAGTGTCTTGTAGTGTTATCTGGTCGTAATCCAGGCTTCAGTCCCCTTATCGTTATCTGGTCGTAATCCAGGCTTCACGATGCTTTATACCATTATCTGGTCGAATCCAGGCTTCATGGTGTCCTGTACTGCTATCTGGTCGTAATCCAGGCTTCACAATACCTTGCTTCTTATCTGGTCGTAATCCAGGCTTCAGAAGAAATCAAGTGGTTATCCGGTCACATCCGGGCTTTACATTTTACTTTTAGGCCTACTAATATCCGGTCAAATCCAGGCTTCATGGTAATTGGCCGGGTAAACTGCTATTTGGTCGTAATCCAAGCTTCACAGTGTCCCTCACTGTTATCTGTTTGTAATCTAGGCTTCAGTGTCTTTTACCGCTATCTGGTCATAATCCAGGCTTCGCGATGTCTCATACCATTATCTGGTCGAATCCAAGCTTCATGGTGTTTGGAGAAATCAAGATACTATCCGGTCGAATCCGGGCTTCATAACTTGTATTAAAGATATACCACTATCTGGTCGTAATCCAGGCTTCGTAGTATTCTTGGTTGCTATCTGGTCATAATCCAGGCTTCACAACGTCTTCTACCATTATCTGGTCGTAATCCAGGCTTCATGGTCTTGTATTGCTAACTGGTTGTAATCCAGGCTTCATAATAACTTGTTAAGCTGTTATCCGATTGTAATCCGGGCTTCACGGCTTGCTGGGGATTAAACTAATATCCGGTCGAATCCGAGCTTCATAGCTTGTTTTTAAGAGATACCACTATCTGGTCGTTTCCAGGCTTCACGGTATTCTGATACTATTATCCGTTCGTTCTCCGGGCTTCACAATATGATGGAGTAATCTAGAGACTATCCGGTCGTACCCGGGCTTCATAGCTTGAACTTTGTGAGAATTTGATCGTATCCTTTCCTGAAACGTAAAGGGTTAGTCGTATGTAATGTCATGATGCATGACATGTATCGAGTAATGATGTTCTAAAAATAAATGAGATTGTGCTGTATGATGCGTATATGCATGTCATGATGTATAGATGTGCAATGTTTTTGTGATATTCTCTAGTTGGGGAAAATAAATCCCGGACTGCTGCTGGAGAGTAAAAAGAATTTCGCTCGCTATAGATAACGACCGAAGATGATTGGAAGAATAATCCTGTTGGAGAATACATTGGTGAGAGAATGACTCTGGGGCAGAGATACTCTGTTAGAAGATTTGCTGATTTGGAGAAATAAACTCAGCTGGGGATGAACTTCTGTTGTTGGTGATAAACAAGCTCTGCTTGGGGAGAATTTTTCCGACTCATTCGCGATTGTGAACCTCGGCTGGGGAGAGTTGTGTCCTGTTTGGGAAAGCTAACACCACTGTCTTTGGATACTTCTTACTCTGCGGGGAGTGTATGTTACTGGGACGCATGCTGATGATATGACAATGACTTTGCATCAAGACTTTTCTGCCCCTGCACCTGCTGGAGAAAGTGCCTACGGAAGCCTTGTGGATTGAGTGTCATCCCAACTTATGAGGTGCTTGGTAACTGCCGATCAGAATGATAAGTCTTCTATTGATAGGCAAGTGAAAAGATAACGGGACATAATCGTACGCTTTAATCCCTAACTTTTGCCTGGACTGTCTTTTCAGATTTTCAGTCCACCGGGATACCCTTTTTTGCCCAAGCCGCCCTTTCGGGTTTTCGACTTGTCGGGTGTAAAGATTTTTCATTTTTTATCCCTAATTTTTGCCCGAACCCTTTTGGTTCGCGGGATGCCCTTATTTTTGCCTAGGCCAGTCAACCTAGCGGGTCTTTGTTCATGCGCAATATTTTCTGACTATGTCCACGCTCTCAAGGTGTAGGGAGTTGTCACTGTCGGTAGTGTTGTGTTGCCACACTACCAGAAGATGTTTGTTTGATCGTACAAGATTCGTTGCTGGAATTCATGCCCAATGCCCCCAAGTGATTCAGATGGAGATCTGCCCCTGGCTATTTGGCATCTTTGAGAGATTCCTTGAATCTTGACTTGACTGCCCCAGATGATGGACAATGATCATGCCGTGCCCCTTGGTTGGAAGTGTTTTTCCACTTGAGGTGATCCTTTTTATTGAGAAGGTTTTTTGTTCACTAGATATTCGTCATGCGAATCTCTATGCTGTCGAACAAATAGTCATATGCAAACAATAATATTTTAAGAATGCAAAGCTTATGTCTCTTGAAAATTTTGAAAATGCATTTTTCATTAAAACATGCAAATTTTGTAAAATGTGATGTCAACTTAGGATTTACAGCAAGTCCTACAGGAGTCAGGATACCTTTTGTAACAGTATGCTTTCGAACTAACCCATGCTTCAGCTAGGACTTTTAAGGGTTATAACGTGGCCTGGTTCACGGTTTAAGAAACAAAGGATAAAGGCTCAAAATTTATTTGTACCCACCCGTTCTTCGTGATGTTCTTTGATCCTATACTCAGTTAATTGTGCATTTAGATCCCATTTGAGTCTTTGCTCTGATATTCCAGTGATGGTTCAGATACTGACAATTTATTTTGAATAGGAAGTCATTTCTTTTTGTTGAGGGTTTGTAGGACCTTTTTCTTTTTGATTTTATTATCCCTGTCTTTTGCCTGAACTGTTTCTTTTTGTGATTACAGTAAGCGGGATGCCCCAGTTTTTTTCTTAAGTCTCCTTCATAGGTTTTTACTTAATGGACTTTTATTTCGAGAGATAATGACTCCTGTCTTGACGATTATAGGGAACCATCACCGTATTTTGTTTTGGAAGGACGTCTTTGAAGCCATTCATTGTGCACCTGGATTAACTGAGAAAACTACCCTGTCCCAGGTTATGATTAAGGGTTTTAATTTGTGTGAAAATAAAAACTCCTACTTCTTTGGCTCAAAGGGGTTGACTAGGGATTATCTTCCTTATAACTCCACTGTTTAGGATTTGAAACAACGCGTGTACATCGTCAGTGGGGTCTATGCAAAAGCATACTGTAGAGATTTTGATATCATTTTCGTCATCCTCCCTCTAAAGGCTTACAGTTTTTGTTCAAGGGTTGAATATCACAAAAAGGAAAGCAATTTAAATATAGTGAATATGAATGAATTGATTCAAAACAGACATATGCAATGCATTGATAAAGTAACAGAGTTTGACATGAATAAATGTTCGAACAATCAAAAGAAAATTGCAAATCGAAAATTCTAATGAACAAAAGCCTCTCTTGTCAGAACTTGTCACTTTAGATGGTATGCCTTGGAGGGATGGCAGAAGAACTCAGCCTGACCATCTCGTGTAAACTCCAACACTCCTTCATCAATCAAGTCCTGAATTTTATATTCCAGCCTCCAATAGTCGTCAATATCATGCCCCGGGCTGTTGGAATGGTATGCACACCTTGCATCAGGATTGTAGTTAGGCAAAGAAGTCTTGGGATTCAGATGAGGTCCTATCAACGTAATCAGATTCATCCTTAACAAGTGTTGCAAAGCTTGAGACAACAACATGTTGAGTTTGGTAAACTTCCTCTTGGGTGTATCTGGCTTACTCTGATTAACCTGTTGTTTTTGGTGAGGTTGTTGTTGGACCCGTGATGTAGTAGCAACTTGGAAAGGTCCACTCTTCACCAAAACAACCTTTTGTCTTCTTGGAGGTTGATCAATGACTTGGTCCCCGGCCTCGACTGTTTGCTTCATACTGTTGTATCTGTCTTGATGAAGTTAGTTGATGATGGCTTTTAGCTCTTCTTGCCTTCGGGCTAGGCCTTGGATAAGAGCCATCTGCCCCAGCATCTGGGTTCTCATTGCACCTACCTCGGCTTGCAGTTGTTCCAGTCGTTCGTCCTTATTGTCTTCAGGACTTTTCTTGACCAAGTTCCCAACGAGGAGTGTTTTTAACTCTTCCTGCCCCTTGGATAGGTTTAGGCATATTTCCCTGAACTGAGCTTCTTGAGTTTGAATATCTCTATTGTCTTGTTTGAGAGCCATTGCTGAAATAAACAGAGAGAACATGAGAGACCTGTACTGGAAGACCTGTTATGCAATGATATGTATGATATATGTATGCAATGTTTTCAAGGATCTCGCGGGGTAAACAAGAAACTGTTAGAATTTGATTGCAGCTTGATTGAAGAAACTTCGTGTTGTTGAGAGTCCTTCTTCAAGAGTCAAGCTCACCATATCGAGTGGGTCATAGCCACTGACTCAAGTTATCGTGTTTTGATCTCTAGACAGTATTGGCTAGAGGAAAACAAATCCCCCTTTCCTCTTGCTAGACGTTTGATTTACCATAACCTGCATCACAAACCCTTGAGATCCTTGAAATGGTTAAGGAAATGTTAAGGCATGATGTTATGATGTGTATGCTATGCGTTTAAGCAAAAGTGCGAGGTGATGTAAGCAAGTAAATACGGAAAGAAATCCAAGTTATTGGATAAGGACTGTAAACAAAACCTGCAAGGAATTCATTTTGTCAGATAATAAAACTATGCAAGTAGTTCAAGTTGAAAGCACACAAGTCACACAAACAACCTTAGGTTTAGGCTTGCATGGGTTTTAAGGTAGTACCCTCTTGAAGTTTAGTTGGTTCAAACCTATCATAGAAAAGTAATCGGGTTCTAGAGGATCTCAATATCACTGACCATCCTCCATCGGTCATGGTTTCAGCTCACACAATCTTTTCTTGTGGCCGAAACTATCTCGAGAGTATGGTATCAATGAGTGTAGCATCGAGTATCAACCAGTTCTCAGCTCTACGCTGAGGCCGGCTATGTCGCTACTTTCTAATGGCCAAGTTGGGCGATTAAAGGTTCTAAGGTCAGTTGATGCTTAACGACACACATATCGGCCCCGTATTCTCCTCGTTTCTCCATAAGGGATACCGGTACCAACTGTGATCGGTGGGAATGAGAACTGACTGTTTAAAGCTGGTTTCGCGAAATTTCGCGGAAGCAAGAGTCGCCACCGTCTTTTATTTTCTCCAACATGGACAGGACAAAAGCACATCAAAATTCCTTATGAGATTGCTTCTCGGTTCGGGAGGTAGATTTATAGAAAGGGAAGGTGTTCGCACCCTTTCTATCCATGGTTATCCATGGGCTCTTAGATACTTGCTCTTATGTTTTCAAAAGATGTTTTCTTTTCAAATGTGAGTGGGTTTGAAAAAGTTCGTTTGAAAAACTTCTAAGTAACTCTTGTATCAGTCATCAAGAGTGTATGAAGTGTTTTGTTTGAAAACTTTTAGAAAGTGTAAGGTGTGAAAAGTGTTTTGTTTGTTTTGAAAAGAGCAAGTAACCATGAGTCATCTACCTACCCTAAGGAATTAAGCTGTGCAAGTGTCCTTTAGGTAGTGCTATCCCACCATTGAGAGGTAGGTAGCACCACCGTTGGAGGTGTTCGGGTCAATTCGATTTTAGGGACAGTGTGGTCACCGAAGCAACAGTAGGACACCTTAGAAGTAACCCTAATGTCCTAGATCCTTTTATCCGAGGCAACCGTTTCGAGGCAACTGTTTCGAGGCAACCGGATCTTTAGACAAAGGGTGACCTCTAACACGTCCTATACTTGATGACCACGTTTCGAAGGCAACGAGTGAGGCGTACCCTAGAAGTGGTATGTGCATTGTGTGTTGTATTCAGTTAATGTTTGTCTTTGTAATTAGTGAGCTACGAGTTGTTTTTATTTACCATACATTCTTTCATGCATTTAATAGTTAGGGGGTGCGGAAGGTAAATTACGGAAACATAAATCCTACGCTATTACAAGGCGCGGGTCTATACATCGCCAAAAATACAAAAGACCCGTTTTTTGGTAAATAAGTACGGAAAGTAAAGCAGTAAAAATCCTAATTACTATTACATCCGGAGGCAGTTACATAATAATCAAAAATAAGGAATTAAAACTAAAATGCGCGCGAAAGAAAGAATCGGGAATGTCTTAAGGGTGTTGACCCTTTTTGAGAAAAGAAATTGATTTTTTTTTGTCTTTTTGTTAATTAAAATGAAATTAAAAACTAATTGATGACTAATTAATTAATTTATTAAAAAGAAAATATATATTTTTTTGTGTTTTTTATGTTTTTTATGAAATAAAATAAAAAAGAAACAAAATTGAAAGTTAATTTTACCTAATTCTAAATCTATTTTAATTATTAAAAGAAAAGTCAAAATTGCCTAATTAAACTATTTCAATTAATGTTTATTTACAAAATAATATAATAATAATAATAATGATGTTAGTTCTATTTTTTTGATTTTTTATGAAAATATGTTAATTATGTTAATTGTGTTAATAATAAAAAAATAAAATAAGGCAAGTAAATAAAAAATGAAAATGTCAAAACAAAATAAAAAGAAGAGTAAAACCCAAGGGGGTGTGGGCTGAAATGGAGGGTGCATTGAGATTTAAGGCCCACTAAAGCTTCAGCTCGTTTGACCTTTTGGATAGCCTACGCCCACGTTGACTCCAGAGTATGGTGTGATAGCCTTCTAGACCTTTGGATCTGCACTGATGACACATGGCACGTTGGATGTGTGAGGCTTATGGTGTCCAGCGCTTGGAATGCTGCACAAGAAAGTGTTGAAAAAAATAATATTGGAATATGGGGGGACCTGGGAATCGAACCCAGGTCCCAGTGAATACAGACCACGTAGCCAACCACTGAACCAAACCTGCGCGTTTGTAAGCATAATGGAAACAAAACAATATATGAAATAAGTGCGTTATATGTTGGAAAAGCGCGCGCCAATTTGAATGGCCCACTCCCTGGTTGCCACGCCATCATCATCTTCGTTCTGAAACAAAAATTACAGGCAAATAGCGGGGGTTTTAAACCCACACTAATTTCAACAATGAAAAATAGCGATTAGAAAATGGGACAACATAAAAAGGGCGCGATAGGTCCATCCTGTTCGTCTCATTGTGCTGAGTTTGGCCATGTACATTTGGAGTCCTGATTTTATAGCATGACAAAACCCCCAATTCTAAACCTTGAAAACCCTAAAGTGTTTTAATGGCAAATCATGATTTAACGCGTTATAATGCAATTAGATTATTCCATTAGCTTCAGAAGGTCCCTAACAATACAAACCAATAAAAAAAAATGGATTAAATGCTCATGAAATATGATATACAAATTTGAGAAATAAGGCAAACCGAGTGAGTTGTGTGGCACGAATTCTTGAGGTTTTTTGCTTAATTCTGATTGCCAAAGATTCCTGGCAATGCAAGGAGTGTGTCTGGATTAAAATGGAGGCTTGAAATATGCTGGAAGATGGTTTTCGATTTGTCACTTTTCTCTTGAAAAAATTGAAATGGCTTATGCTGTATGAGTGTTTCTAGGTCGTGAATTATGTTGGGAAAGCTTGCATATATGGTTTTGAATGAGTATCAATCCATATAATGAGCCTTGAAGCCTTGCAATTATGCTTGAGATTTTGCCATAACCTCCATTAAAGCAACTTACCATTCTTGTCAAAATTTGAATTTCTTGCTTGGAATATGCCTTGCACGAATTTGGAAGGTGAATGATGGTGTATCAAAGCTATTCAAACTCAAAGATATCCCTCCATTAATTTTCTTGATTTTTATTTGAATTTTAAAGATTTAAAATGATTTAAATCAAATAAAATCAAATAAAAATGGAAAAATTAATTTTTAATCTTGAAATAAATTGTGGGACACGTGGGAGGCATGGCCAAGCTGAAACAAGTGGAAAAAGTGGGCCCTTTTTGTCAAAAATGAAGTTTCAAGGATAATTGACTTTGGCCATTTCACAAAAATTTCCCAACTTCTCCAATGCATATCTTGCTCAATTTTGAAGCTTTGAACATGTTATTAGACATTTTGGAAAGGTCTTGAAGTCCTCTAACTAATGTCTTTTGTCCCATGTCATTTTGATTTACCTATCTCAAGTTATGGTCTTTGACTTAAAGTGCCTTTTTGTTGACTTTTGAAAATGACCTATAATGTTGAAATTGATAACTTTTTGTGAGAGCATTTATTGGACTTGGAATGTGAATATGAGTTGTAGGAAATGTCATCCCCTTCAAGATGAGCATTGGATGGGATCTTTCTGATGAACCATGAAAAAGTTATGCCTTGGTCAAGTTACAGTTGACTTTTCAGCTGTCCAAAAATAGAAACTTTTGCATCTTGATGATTTTTGAGCCATTCTTGTGAAATCATGATCAAGACTTGACCAAATGATGATTGTGGCTTCAAAATAAGATGTTGACCAAAATTTTTTACTTTTGACTGCCAAATGACCATTTTGCCCCTACAATTGATTGTGAGGCAATTAGGGTTTTTGACTGTGCAACTTGACCTTGTGAGCCTTGAAACTTGACATGTAGGTGCTTGACAATGTGTATGAGCATATGGGACTTGATTGAGCCCTTGAAAACCTCAACTTCCCTGCAGGAACCAAAACCCTAGTTTGACTGGCTTAGGAGGGTGGTTTGACTGTGCAGCCCTTGAGTAGACTTTGAACCATTTGAGGTGATGCTTGGCAAAACTTTGAAGATTATGGGAGGGCAAATTTTGGGGTACAACAGTTGCCCCTGTTCAATCTTCTTAGACCTGAGGATGTAGATTGGCTTGCGTGCCTTTCGTGATCCGAAGGTGGAAGATGATTGAACACTAGAGTGCCCAGAAATTTGTACTCACATGTTAGAGTATCAACAGTGTGATAGCGGGAATGGGCTTACAGATGCCATTTGGAAAGATGATGGATAGGGGGATGGGCTTATAGATGCCATCTGGAGATGTGACAGAACCTTGTCGGGAATGGGCTTATAAATGCCACTTGGAACTGTAACGGGAGGATGGGCTTATAGATGCCATCTAGGTGTCGATCGCGTAAGAGATTCCTTAGCGAGAACTTGCGTACCTGAGAAAGAAAGATAATTACCTGGCCTGTTACAGGGGTTGATCTTCAAACTCTTCATGCAGACGTGCCCTGGCTGGATACATGTATCGAATCTACAATCTCTTCAGACGTGCCCTGGTTGGATACAGGAGTCGAATCTAGAAATAGTCGTCAACAGATACGCCCTGGATGGATACAGGTATCAGATCTTCAAACTCTTCAGACGTGCCCTGGCAGGATACAGGAATCGAGTCTGGAAAATAGTCGTCAACAGATACACCCTGGCATGATACAGGAATCGGATCTTCAAACTCTTCAGACGTGCCCTGGCCGGATACAGGAATTGAGTCCGGAAAATAGTCGTCAACAGATACACCCTGGCAGGATACATGAATCGGATCTTCAAACTCTTTAGACATGCCCTGGCAGGATACAGGAATCGAGTCCAGAAAATAGTCGTCAACAGATACACCCTGGCAGGATACAGGAATCGGATCTTCAAACTCTTCAGACGTGCCCTGGCAGGATACAGGAATTGAGTCCGGAAAATAGTCGTCAACAGATACACCCTGACAGGATACAGGAATCGGATCTTCAAACTCTTCAAACGTGCCCTGGCAGGATACAAGAATCGAGTCCGGAAAATAGTCGTCAACAGATACACCCTGGCAGGATACAGGAATCGGATCTTCAAACTCTTCAGACGTGCCCTGGCAGGATACAAGAATCGAGTCTGGAAAATAGTCGTCAACAGATACACCCTGGCAGGATACAGGAATCAGATCTTCAAACTCTTCAGACGTGCCCTGGCAGGATACAGGAATCGAGTCCGGAATGCAGATATGCCCTGGCTAGATACAGGTGTCGAATCCACAGGTAATCGCTCACAGATATGCCCTGGCTAGATATAGGTATCGAATCTGGAATTGCGACAGTTGATAGTAATCATCTTTGCATTGACCTTTGTCCTGAAGAGACAAAACGTTAGTTGCATGCGATGTTATGATGTATGAAATGCGTGATGTTCTCAAAATAAATGAGATTGTATGTTCATGGTGCGTATATGCATGCTATAATATATGAAGATGTGATGTTCATGAATGTATTTTTGTCTAGGAAAGTAAATCCTTGACGGGTGCCGGGAAATTAACTCCTGGGCTGATGTTGAAGAGTAGCGTTCTTTGTTTCCGCCGGGGGATGATGATTGCAAGAATAAACCGATAGGAGAAGGTGACTCCGTTGGAGGAATAAACTTGGTGAAGAGATTACTCTGCGGGGAATACTCTGTGGGAAGAGATACTTCGCTGAGGTTTGATGATAACTCCGCCGGGGATACCGTTGATGAGCTTTGTTGGAAGATTTGATGAACTCCGCTGGAGGATAGGAAGAACTTCGCTGGAGACGATCTTTCCATGGCAATTGGCTGAGGATAACCCAGTTATAAGCTCTGAGGAATAACCTTTGAATAAAGTCCGGGAGACGCGTTTGTACTCTGTAGGGGATAACTTCCAGAATCTACTGGGAATAAGCTTCCTACTAGGGAGATGGTTCAACTCTCCTGGGGAGACTTAGGATTGCACTGGGGAAGTGGCTCTACTGGGGTGTCTGGTATTCCGTCGGGGAACAATCTTATATTTAGACTGCCGGGGATGCTTGCTTAGGAACATATGTATACTCCGCTGGGGAATATTGAGATTTCCTGGGAGTACCCATCTTCCTTATGGCTGACAGTAGATTAACTCTGCTTGGGGAGAGCGTTGCTGACTTGCTGGAGATATTGTGCCTTGTCAGGGCTTATGAGAGACTAACTCTGCTTGTGAAGAATTGTTGATAGGTCTTACTCTGCGGGGAGTGAAGGTAACTTGGTTATGTTCTTCAGCCGAACCTACCTTGGCACCTTGGTGGACAGAGCAACTAGATTGCTTAGACAACTCATTATTGCCCCTGTTTCTGATGTCACCTGTAATTATTCCTTTGTTTTGCATGCAAGTATTTATGAATTAACAATTAGTGTCAAATGAATATATCACAATTGAACATTGGACGTTCTTCGCAAGACAAAACAGAAAAAGGAAAAACAATTGGCAACTTGTCTGAAAAAGTGAATTTGTATTGATTTTTGAATTTTCCTGTAAATAGGCGTTTATGTACAAGAGGCTGACGTCCTAGTAAGAGGACGCCGCTGAACAACAGAGTTTATACAAGGAAAACAAAACAGCTATGTGAAAAGAATAATCCCACTGGGTTCCAACTCTGCTATTGCCTTTATATCTTCGAGCATCTCATCACTTGGCTGCTTAGTTGAAGATGAAGCTGACTGATTGATGCCGTCTGAACCTGATGATTGATACCGGATTCCGGATGCAAGGTGATCCAATGAGACATAGTATTACGCTTTAATCCCTAACTTTTGCCTGGACCGCCCTTTCGGGTTTTCAGTCCACCGGGATACCCATTTTTGCCCAAGCCGCCTTTTCAGGTTTTCGACTTGCCGGGTGTACAGATTTTTTCATTTCATCCCTTATTTTTGCCCGAACCCTTTTGGTTCGCCGGGAAGCCCTAATTTTTGCCTAGGTATGTCAACCTAGCGGGTCTTTTATCATGCGTAGTATCTTTTTACTATGTTTGCATTGGCGGGGTGAAGAAGGTCGTCACCATCCATGGTGGTTAGAATCATGGCTCCTCCTGAGAACACATGTTTAACCACAAATGGCCCTTCGTATGTAGGGGTCTATTAGCCCCTGGGATCACTTTGAGGAAGAATGATGCGTTTGATTACCAGGTCCCCAACTTGATACTCTTGTGGTCTGACTTTCTTGTTAAATGCCCTGATCATCCGTTTTTGATACGTTTGACCATGACAAATAGCGGTGAGTCTCTTTTCGTCAATTAGGTTTAACTGATCAAGTCGAGTCTGGATCCAGTCATCTTCGCTCAAGCCTGCATCCTTCATTATCCGGAGAGAGGGTATCTGGACTTCAATCGGCAAGACTGCCTCCATGCCATAGACCAAGGAAAAGGGAGTTGCCCCGGTTGACGTTCTTGCTGAGGTACGGTACCCATGAAGAGCAAACGGTAACATCTCGTGCCAATATTTATAGGTCACTGTCATCTTCTGCATAATCTTTTTGATATTCTTATTAGCTGCTTCTACAGCTCCATTCATCTTCGGCCGGTAAGGAGAAGAGTTGTGGTGCTGTATCTTGAATTGCTCGCAGAGCTCAGTGATCATCTTGTTATTGAGATTGGTACCGTTGTCCGTAATGATCCTTTTCGGGATGCCGTATCGACACATCAGGTTATACCGAATGAATCGTGCCACGACGTTCTTGGTTACAGTGGCATAGGAAGCTGCTTCAACCCACTTTGTAAAATAATCGATCGCCACCAGGATGAAGCGATGCCCGTTGGATGCCGTAGGTTTAATCTCCCCGATCATATCAATACCCCACATTGCAAAAGGCCAAGGTGCTGTCAAGACATTCAGAGAGACTGGAGGAACGTGCACCTTATCTGCATAAATCTGGCACTTATGACATGTCCGAGAATGTTGGTAACAATCGGCTTCCATTGTGGACCAGAAATATCCTGCCCGAAGGATTTTCTTTGCCATAGTATGTCCACTGGAGTGTGTTCCGAAGGTACCTTCATGCAGCTCTGCCATGATCTTTTCTGCTTCAGTCTTATCCACACAACGTAGTAAGGTTGAATCATGGTTTCGCTTGTACAGAATGCCGTTGCTGAGGAAGAACTTTGCAGCGAACCTTCTCAGAAACTTTTTGTCATTGACAGATGCACCCTCGGGATATTCTTGAGCTTCCAGATACCTCTTCACCTCATGATACCAGGGTTTTTCAGTTACTATCTCAGCCTCAAGATCACAACAATATGCGGGTTCATCCAGTTTCCAGATAATGATCCGGGGAGCCTCATTGTCCCATTTGACTTTGAACATGGAAGACATCGTAGCTAACACGCCCGCCAGCTGATTCTCCTCTCTTGGGAAGTGTTCAAAAGTTATCTCTGTGAAATGGGGGATCAACATCAACACACACTCTTTGTAAGGAATAAGGTTTGGGTGTTTCGTATCCCACTCGCCTTTGATCTGATTGATCACGAGAGCGGAATCTCCGAAAACACTCATAAACTTGATCCTTAAGTCAATTGCAGCTTGAAGACCAATGATACACGCCTCATACTCTGCCATGTTGTTGGTGCAGTTGAAACATAGCCGGGCAGTGAGTGGAGTATGGGTGCCTTCGGGGGATATGATCACAGTGCCGATGCCATTACCTAAAGCGTTTGAGGCTCCGTCAAAGTGCATAGACCATCGGGATCCTTCCTCAGGTCCTTCATCCGGTCCAGGTACTTCACAATCAGTTACTACCATGATATCCTCGTCTGGAAATTCAAAGTTCATAGATTGGTAGTCGTCCACTGCCTGATGTGCCAAATGGTCTGCCAATACACTTCCCTTGATTGCTTTCTGAGTGGTATATTGGATGTCGTATTCTGTCAAGATCATCTGCCATCTTGCTATTCTTCCGGACAAGGCAGGCTTTTCGAATATGTACTTGATTGGATCCATTTTTGAAATCAACAAAGTAGTGTGAGTCAACATATACTGTCTTAGCCGGCGAGCAGCCCATACCAAAGCGCATCAAGTTTTCTCGAGCAGTGAGTATCGGGTTTCACAGTCGGTAAACTTTTTGCTAAGGTAATAAATAGCATGCTCTTTTCGGCCAGACTCGTCATGCTGCCCCAGCACACACCCCATTGAGTTGTCAAGTACTGTCAAGTATAGTATTAGAGGTCTCCCTTCAACCGGTGGCATAAGAATGGGTGGTTCTTGGAGATACTCTTTGATTCTGTCGAAAGCGGCCTGACATTCATCATTCCAACGTACTACTTGATCTTTCTTCAGCAGCTTGAAGATTGGTTCACAGATAGCAGTTAGATGCGAGATGAATCGGGCAATGTAATTTAGACGTCCTAGAAAGCCTCTGACTTCTTTCTCTGTCTTGGGAGTTGGCATCTCTTGTATGGCTTTAACCTTGACAGGGTCCACTTGAATACATTTGTCGCTTACGACGAAGCCTAGCAGTTTTCCAGATCTCACCCCAAAGGTGCACTTGTTTGGGTTCAACCTCAGCTTGTACAACTTCAGACGGTCAAACAGCTTGTGCAGATGGTCAAGGTGTTCCTCCTCAGTTTGGGATCTTGCAATCATATCATCGACGTATACTTCGATTTCATGATGGATCATGTCATGAAACAAAGCAACCATGGCACGTTGGTAGGTTGCCCCAACATTTTTCAACCCAAAAGGCATGACCTTGTAGCAAAAGGTGCCCCACTGAGTAACAAAGGTAGTCTTTTCCATATCTTCAGGAGCCATCTTGATCTGATTATAACCTGAAAAACCATCCATGAAGGAGAACACCTCGTGCTGAGCAGTATTGTCAACCAGAACGTCGATGTGAGACAGAGGGAAGTCATCCTTAGGGCTGGCCCTATTCAAATCCCTGTAGTCAACACACATTCTGACCTTACCATCTTTTTTTGGCACCGGAACCACATTGGCAACCCACTGGGGGTATGAAGTCACTGCTAGAAACCCGGCATCAAATTGTTTCATAACCTCAGCTTTGATTTTCTCGGACATCTCTGGACGCATACGGCGGACCTTCTGTTTTACCGGAGGACAGTCTTCCTTGGTAGGCAGGTGATGAACCACAATGTCGGTATCCAACCCAGGCATGTCTTCGTAGGACCAGGCAAAGATTTCCACATAATCATGCAACATCTGAATCAACCGCTGTTTTACGCTGAGCTCTAGATTAGCACCAATCTTGACTTCCTTTCTATCTGTCTCAGTACCCAGATTTACCGTTTCCACTGGATCTTCATGTGGCTGAATGGCCCTCTCTTCCTGGAGTAGCAGTCTTGCAAGTTCACCAAGCACTTCGCAATCGTCTTCGCCTTTGTCTTCGGCTAAGTTGATCGGATTTTCAAAGTCATAACTGGCAGTAGCAGAGTCGTTACCAGTGAGATCCAGAGTGGATTGGAACCTGTATAAGTGAGTGTGTGTAAATATAGCTGTTTTGCAATATATATAAAGAAAGAAAGGGAGCGCAAGATTTGAAATGTGAAAAACGTCCAATGCTTTTATTCATGATATATGAAAGTGACAAATAACAAGCCCCTCACAAATGAAGCCACGGTGCCCCGGGTAAGACACCGGGCCATAAAGTTTAGTAATATTGTTTGTTACAACTTTAAAACAAAAGAGTTCATTACTGGGTGACAAAAGTAATAGGGGTAAAGTCTTTTGCAGTCCAGTTGCTAGGTCCACCGTTGGTCGTTGGGTAGATCCAGCTGTCAAATTCGGATTCCTCCACTTCCTCTTCAATAGCGTTCACTCCCGGGTTGGTGATGAATACGGGAGGTCTTCCTATCCTTGCCTTGCGCACAACCTTCTGAGCTTCTGCAGTGAAACCCAAGCCAAACTTGTCAGTCTTTGGAGTGAAATCAGGAAGTCTGCCCCAGTTTGCACACTCACCCTTCTCAATCACAGCCCGGGCATCCTTCAAGGAAGCCATCTTCAAAGGAGAACCCTCTTCGGTTACAGTTTCTGCTGCTGCCAATGTTTGAGGCACCTCTTCAAAGTGTTGAAAGGGGGTCTCAATGAACTCCCCATCCATTTCTACGTACCTGAAGGAGTTGAGGTGGCTGACCATGTATTCCTCTTCCCCTTGCACTATTACGATCTTCCCCCTGACTGGGTACTTGAGCTTCTGATGTAAAGTTGAAGTCACAGCTCCAGCCTTGTGGATCCACGGGCGACCCAGCAAACAAGAATAGGATGGACAGATGTCCATCACATAGAATTTTGAATCAAAGACTTGTGACCCAACCCTGATTGGGATGTCAACCTCCCCATGTACCATTCTTTTGGACCCGTCAAAGGCCCGGACAACAATGTTACTTGGTTTGAGCTCTAAACCCTCACAGTCCAGCCTGTCTAGAGCTTTCTTGGGTAGTACGTTCAGTGAAGAACCCGTGTCAACCAGCACGTGAGCAAGAGTAGTGCCCCTGCATTCAATGGAGACATGCAGGGCATCATTATGGTTCTTCCCCTTGGCCGTCAGATCAGCGTCAGAGAAACCTAGACCATTGTCAGCGGTCAAGTTGGCCACACAATCAGTGAATTGATTAGCAGACATTTCTTGTGGCACGTGAGCCGTCTTCAGGAAAGCGATCAGGGCCTTGGCATGAGCCTCTGAACACAACAGCAGTGATAGCATGGAGATTTTAGAGGGGGTGTGCCCCAGCTGTTCAACGACGTTGAAATCACTCTTCTTTATAATTTTGAGGATCTCTTCCATCTCTTGCTTGGAAGCCTCAATAGTGGTCTTCGGTGCCTCCGTCCGGGCAGACACATCAGTAGCAATCCCCTTGCCCCGAGCGTCAGATGACTCGGCAGCAGGGGTAGAAAATTGATCAGGGGGGAAACAGGCACACTGGCAGGTGTGATGACAAGAGGCCTTTGAATTGTTGGAGATGCAATGTCTGATGAGAACAGTCTTCCACTACGAGTGACTTTAGCAGGCCCGGTGATATTGGTGACACCGGTACCGATATTGAACTCTTGCTTCACTCCCAGAACATAAACATCTGCCCCATAGTGCCACGGGACAGCTTTATCAGACTTGTAGGGGATGGGCCCCGAAACAGTAATGGTTATAGGAGCAATCTTGTGAACAGGAAAAATTTGGACAGGCTTCTTTGAAGGAGCCTTGGAGGGGTTGTTGAAAATGGTCACAATTGAAACTTCTTCAACAGGGGCAGCAGGAACGACAGTCTTCTTGAACAAGATCTCTTTACTATCCATCAGGTTTTGGACGCCTGACTTCAGCAAAGGACAACCAGCAGGTGAATCAGCACATAAACGGCAACCTTTACTACATCCCGAAAATAAACCGGCTAGCAACAGGTTCCTCTTGACGGTTAACAGTGGAGTAGCAACATCATCCACAGAAGCTACATACAAATCCTCCTCAACAGCATTCACTCCATGCTGGGGCATGGGAGCGGTCACAACATTTGGCCTTTCGGGCGCCTCGAACTGTATTTCCTTGGCATCAATAAGGTCCTGCACCTTATTCCTTAGGGCCCAACAATCATCAGTAGAATGTCCCGGGCTATCAGAGTGATAAGCGCAACAGGCGTTGGGGTTGTATTTCGGAGATGCTGTGTTTACCATCTTTGGAGCTTCCTTGACAGTTACCAGGCTGGTTGACAGCAGTTGCGGCAGGATCTAAGAGAGAGTCATGCTGAGCCGAGTATACTGTCTTTTAGGCCTCTCAGCTCTGGGCTGGTTGTATTGCTGAGGAGCAGCAGCAGGCTTAGAAATAACCACCGCGTTGACAGCTTGGCGGCGTTCCGGTTTGTTCTGTCTCCTGGGACCGTACACAGCACTGGCCTCCTTCTTGAAGGGCTTCTTTTCAGTATTTGAGGAGGCACCCTTCTGTATCTTCCTTGATTTTATACCAGCTTCGATCCTTTCACCAGTCAGGATCAGGTCAGTAAACCCAGCAGAGGAATTACCAATAAGATGGTTGAAGAATTGACCAGATAGGGTCCCCAAGAACATGTCCACTAGTTCACGATCAGTCAGCGGTGGCTGCACCCTGCCAGCCAGGTCTCTCCATTTCTGTGCGTACTCCTTAAAACCTTCACCCGTTCCCAGTGACATACCCTGGAGTTGGGTACGCGTGGGAGAGAGGTCGGAATTATATTGATACTGCTTGTAAAACGCAGTGGCCAAATCCTCCCAGTTATGAATGTTGGTTCCATCCAGCTGATAGAACCATTCGAGATGAGTCCCTGAAAGACTCTCCTGGAAGAAGTGGATCCATAAGTTCTTGTCTGCTGTGTAAGGCTGGATCTTCCTTACATAAGAACGGAGGTGCATCTTAGGACAGGAGACCCCGTCATACTTCACAAAGGTCGGTGCCTTGAACTTGTGCGGGATCACCACCCCAGAAGATAACCCCAAGTCTCTGAAATCCAACCCAGGCACACGTTGAATCTCCATAGCATTTAGCCTGTCCTCCAGCTGTTTGTACCGGTCCTCAGCAGGAGGGTACTGTTCATCATTGAAGTCTGTCTCAGTGTCAGAGACCACAGGACTAGGGACCTCTCTCCCTTGGTGACTGCCCTCCCCCACAGATGGAGTAGTCCTCTCAGCTTCATTTTGCAGTGTATTCCCGAGTCGGCGCCCAGTGTTGAACAACACAGTCCTCTTATTCTTCTTCTTCTTCAAGAGCAAAGCCTTCAACTCTTGTTGTCCTTGGGCCAAGTTCATGACCATCTCCTGAAATTGGGTGTTCTGGGCCTGGAGGGCCTTGATAGCTTGCTCGGTAGTGAGTTCAGGATTCATGATGCTTGAGTGCTGAAATAAACAGCGAAGAAGATTAAGCAACCTGTAAAAAGGCTACCTGTTATGCACATGATGCATGATATGCTATTTATGCAATGCATTCAAGGGTTCGAAAGTTCAAATTCATTGTAGCCAAAAAAGAACACACTTTTTATTAGGAAATAATTTGTTCAGTACATCAGGGCCTCATGGGCAAAACATTACAAAATAATTAATCCCAAAAGACACTGTGCATCCTCTTTGGAGCAATGTAAGTGTTGAGAGTCTTTTCCTCGTGCAGTAGACGCGTGAGCTCCAAGACCTTCTTCTCACTGGCATGTAGACTGGTTTCAAGAGAATTCCGTTCTTCCTTGAGTTGGATCCAGGTTTTCTGCATTTCTTCCCAGGATGTAGGCATGTCAGGATGTTGAATGGTGTACGGGACTTCTCCTTCCAACACTGGCTCTTTGATCACAGGGAGGACATGAGGATATGGCATCACCAGCTTCTGGGAGCGGGCTCGTACCCACTTGAGATAAGGCTCCAGGGGGATGGAGTTCTTGTGCCCCAGTGTCTTGCTATCTACCCTGTTGGGCATCCTCCAAGCTCTGATAAATCTCTGGCGAAGTCCTTGTGCATCGTTGTCGAAGTCAAAAACTATGTCAGGAATCAACATATCATGAGGGCCATCCCTCCGAGCATATCCAAACTGTCTCAAGGCCAGACAGGGGTTGTAAGTAATACCTCCTCTGATTCCAAGTAAAGGAACATTAGGAAACTCCCCGCAACGATCAATGATAGTGACATTCTCTCTGGACCGAGAACACCAATGTATATCAGCATGTGTAAGAGCCATCAATCGTTGTGACCATCTCAAACCCCGCTCGTTCTTCAAAACTGATTGTGAATGGTGCGAAATAAAACACCTTCCCAGGAGAGGAGTGCAACACATAAGAACACCTCTTTTTCTTATGGTTCGAGTGTAACATGAGTGAAGGATGTCCCCAAGCAACGTAGGTATAGGATTCCTGGACACAAAGATCTTGACAACATTGATATCTATAAGCTGATCTGGATTAGGGAACAACACCAACCCATAGACAAGGAGGGCTACAACTTCTTCAAAGGCTTGTAGGTCAAGGGAGTTCCAACATTCTTGTGCTTTCTCAAACAGAAACTTGGCCAAGAACCCTTTGATACCACTTCTAACTTCCCAATGTCCCTTAATGTCAGATGGTTGTAGGCATAATGCTTTAGCAACCTCTTCAAGTTTTGGCTCCTTTTCTGTACCGTTGTAGGGTAGTTGACTAAGGATAGGAATCTTCAGAAGCTGAGAAAACTCTTCCAAAGTAGGCACCAACTGATAATCCGGGAAAGTAAAACAGTGGTGCAGAGGGTCAAAGAACTGGAACAACACTTTCACCATATCCTCTTCAATGTTGGTATTGACCAAGTTGATGAGTCTACCATGCCTTTCACTGAATGAAGAGTTCTCGGGAATCCTGGATGTAAGTTCCTTAAGCTGAGGAGGGACCCTTACAAGGTTGACCTGAATTGTCTTTATGCAGATAGTTTCCATGTCCTATAAAACAAGAACAAAGATGAAGATTCGAACCCCTGAAGTGGTTAGTGGATGCATATGATGTTGTATGATGTTATGATGCTATGATAAAACACACCACAAGTATTCACAAAAAGCAAACATGGTAAGGCACACAAGTCACACCGCAGCCCTTAGAGTTTAGGCCAGCATGAAGTTTGGGGTACTACCCTCTTGAAGTTGGTGGGATCAAACCTGTCCTATCAAAAGTAACCGGGTTCTAAGGAGCTCAATATCATTGGGTTGTTTTCTGTGTTCATTGTTTTGATTTAGCCACTGAACCGGCGATCAAAATATTCCAAGAGAGCAACCCTCAATGAGTGTAGTATCAAGTATCAACCAACTTCGGACTGCACCAAAGTCAATCATCTCACTACCCCTAAAGAGGCCAGGATGGTTCAATTAAGGTTCCTAAGGTCAGTTGATGCTTCACGACACCGCGCGGCGGCCCCGTACTCTCCTTGACTTGACTCAAGGGTTACCGGTACTCACCAAAGTGCCACATCAACGTAGCAGACTGCTTCAACCGTGTCGGTATACCCTGCACAGTTCCCTCACAGTCTTGTTGCTACTTTCTAAGAAGGTATTCCCCAGATCCGGGTTAGGATCTATAGAAATCCCAAAACAGGCCCACAATATTAAAGCAAACAGACAAGCAATTGAAAACATAAGTGTGGTCTAATTCCTAAGGTACACCTCACTTTTATTTATCCCTAGCAGAGTCGCCAGTTCTGTGATCAGTGGGAATGAGAACTGACTGTTTAAAGCTAGTTTCGCGAAATATCGCGGAAGCAAGAGTCGCCACTGTCTTTTATTTTCTCCAACATGGACAGGACAAAAGCACAGCAAAATTCCTTATGAGATTGCTTCTCGGTTCGGGAGGTAGATTTATAGAAAGGGAAGGTGTTAGCACCCTTTCTATCCATGGTTATCCATGGGCTCTTAGGTACTTGCTCTTATGTTTTCAAAAGATGTTTGCTTTTCAAATGTGAGTGGGTTTGAAAAAGTTCGTTTGAAAAACTTCTAAGTAACTCTTGTATCAGTCCTCAAGAGTGTATGAAGTGTTTTGTTTGAAAACTTTTAGAAAGTGTAAGGTGTGAAAAGTGTTTTGTTTGTTTTGAAAAGAGCAAGTAACCACGAGTCATCTACCTACCCTAAGGAATTAAGCTGTGCAAGTGTCCTTTAGGTAGTGCCATCCCACCATTGAGAGGTAGGTAGCACCACCGTTGGAGGTGTTCGGGTCAATTCGATTTTAGGGACAGTGTGGTCACCGAAGCAACAGTAGGACACCTTAGAAGTAACCCTAATGTCCTAGATCCTTTTATCCGAGGCAACCGTTTTGAGGCAACTGTTTCGAGGCAACCGAATCTTTAGACAAAGGGTGACCTCTAACACGTCCTATACTTGATGACCACGTTTCAAAGGCAACGAGTGAGGCGTACCCTAGAAGTGGTGTGTGCATTGTGTGTTGTATTCAGTTAATGTTTGTCTTTGTAATTAGTGAGCTACGAGTTGTTTTTATTTACCATACATTCTTTCATACATTTAACAGTTAGGGGGTGCGGAAGGTAAATTGCGGAAACATAAATCCTACGCTATTACAAGGCGCGGGTCTATACATCGCCAAAAATACAAAAGATCCGTTTTTTGGTAAATAAGTACGGAAAGTAAAGCAGTAAAAATCCTAATTACTATTACATCCGGAGGCAGTTACATAATAATAAAAAATAAGGAATTAAAACTAAAATGCGCGCGAAAGAAAGAATCGGGAATGTCTTAAGGGTGTTGACCCTTTTTGAGAAAAGAAATTGATTTTTTTTTGTCTTTTTGTTAATTAAAATGAAATTAAAAACTAATTGATGACTAATTAATTAATTTATTAAAAAGAAAATATATTTTTTTTGTGTTTTTTTATGTTTTTTATGAAATAAAATAAAAAAGAAACAAAATTGAAAGTTAATTTTACCTAATTCTAAATCTATTTTAATTATTAAAAGAAAAGTCAAAATTGCCTAATTAAACTATTTCAATTAATGTTTATTTACAAAATAATATAATAATAATAATAATGATGTTAGTTCTATTTTTTTGATTTTTTATGAAAATATGTTAATTATGTTAATTGTGTTAATAATAAAAAAAAATAAAATAAGGCAAGTAAATAAAAAATGAAAATGTCAAAACAAAATAAAAAGAAGAGTAAAACCCAAGGGGGTGTGGGCTGAAATGGAGGGTGCATTGAGATTTAAGGCCCACTAAAGCTTTAGCTCGTTTGACCTTTTGGATAGCCTACGCCCATGTTGACTCCAGAGTATGGTGTTATAGCCTTCTGGACCTTTGGATCTGCACTGATGACACATGGCACGTTGGATGTGTGAGGCTTATGGTGTCCAGCGCTTGGAATGCTGCACAAGAAAGTGTTGAAAAAAATAATATTGGAATATGGGGGGACCTGGGAATCGAACCCAGGTCCCAATGAATACAGACCACGTAGCCAACCACTGAACCAAACCTGCACGTTTGTAAGCATAATGGAAACAAAACAATATATGAAATAAGTGCGTTATATGCTGGAAAAGCGCGCACCAATTTGAATGGCCCACTCCCTGGTTGCCACGCCATCATCATCTTCGTTCTGAAACAAAAATTACAGGCAAATAGCGGGGGTTTTAAACCCCCACTAATTTCAACAATGAAAAATAGCGATTAGAAAATGGGACAACATAAGAAGGGCGCGATAGGTCCATCCTGTTCGTCTCATTGTGCTGAGTTTGGCCATGTACATTTGGAGTCCTGATTTTACAGCATGACAAAACCCCCAATTCTAAACCTTGAAAACCCTAAAGTGTTTTAATGGCAAATCATGATTTAACGCGTTATAATGCAATTAGATTATTCCATTAGCTTCAGAAGGTCCCTAACAATACAAACCAATCAAAAAAATGGATTAAATGCTCATGAAATATGATATACAAATTTGAGAAATAAGGCAAACCGAGTGAGTTGTGTGGCACGAATTCTTGAGGTTTTTTGCTTAATTCTGATTGCCAAAGATTCCTGGCAATGCAAGGAGTGTGTCTGGATTAAAATGGAGGCTTGAAATATGCTGGAAGATGGTTTTCGATTTGTCACTTTTCTCTTGAAAAAATTGAAACGGCTTATGCTGTATGAGTGTTTCTAGGTCGTGAATTGTGTTGGGAAAGCTTGCATATATGGTTTTGAATGAGTATCAATCCATATAATGAGCCTTGAAGCCTTGCAATTATGCTTGAGATTTTGCCATAACCTCCATTAAAGCAACTTACCATTCTTGTCAAAATTTGAATTTCTTGCTTGGAATAGGCCTTGCACGAATTTGGAAGGTGAATGATGGTGTATCAAAGCTATTCAAACTCAAAGATATCCCTCCATTAATTTTCTTGATTTTTATTTGAATTTTAAAGATTTAAAATGATTTAAATCAAATAAAATCAAATAAAAATGGAAAAATTAATTTTTAATCTTGAAATAAATTGTGGGACACGTGGGAGGCATGGCCAAGCTGAAACGAGTGGAAAAAGTGGGCCCTTTTTGTCAAAAATGAAGTTTCAAGGATAATTGACTTTGGCCATTTCACAAAAATTTCCCAACTTCTCCAATGCATATCTTGCTCAATTTTGAAGCTTTGAACATGTTATTGGACATTTTGGAAAGGTCTTGAAGTCCTCTAACCAATGTCTTTGGTCCCATGTCATTTTGATTTACCTATCTCAAGTTATGGTCTTTGACTTAAAGTGCCTTTTTGTTGACTTTTGAAAATGACCTATAATGTTGAAATTGATAACTTTTTGTGAGAGCATTTCTTGGACTTGGAATGTGAATATGAGTTGTAGGAAATGTCATCCCCTTCAAGATGAGCATTTGATGGGATCTTTCTGATGAACCATGAAAAAGTTATGCCTTGGTCAAGTTACAGTTGACTTTTCAACTGTCCAAAAATAGAAACTTTTGCATCTTGATGATTTTTGAGCCATTCTTGTGAAATCATGATCAAGACTTGACCAAATGATGATTGTGGCTTCAAAATAAGATGTTGACCAAATTTTTTGACTTTTGACTGCCAAATGACCATTTTGCCCCTATAATTGATTGTGAGGCAATTAGGGTTTTTGACTATGCAACTTGACCTTGTGAGCCTTGAAACTTGACATGTAGGTGCTTGACAATGTGTATGAGCATATGGGACTTGATTGAGCCCTTGAAAACCTCAACTTCCCTGCAGGAACCAAAACCCTAGTTTGACTGGCTTAGGAGGGTGGTTTGACTGTGCAGCCCTTGAATCGACTTTGAACCATTTGAGGTGATGCTTGGCAAAACTTTGAAGATTATGGGAGGGCAAATTTTGGGGTACAACACCAACCAATGTGCCACATCAACTTAGCTACTGCTTCAACCGTATCGGTTTATGCCATACAGTTCCCTCACAGTCTATTGCTACTTACCTAAAAGGTATTCCCCAGATCCGGGTGTAGGATCTATAGTAACCCCAAACAAAACCCTTAAAAGTATAGCAAATAAAGAAATCAAGAGAAGCAATTATGATGAACTAGATCCTAAGGTATACCCCACTTATAAAATCCCCAGCAGAGTCGCCAGTTCTGTGATACGGTGGCCAGAACCGGACTGTTTTGAAATGCTGCTTTGCGTTTTTTTGCGTTTGTGTTCGCAAAATGTTGCGGTAAGTAAGAATCGCCACCAACTTTTATTTTATCCAACTGGAAAGGAAAAAAGCACAAAAAATTCCCTTTTTCGAGATTTTGGGTACGGGGGGTAGATTATAGAAAGGGAAGGTATTAGCACCCTTTCTATCCGTGGTTTTCCACGGGCTCTTAGGTACTTGCTCATCATTTTCAAAATTTGCTTGTATGTGTTTGATTTGAATTTTTTTTGTTTTACTTCGATTTAACACCTGCTTCTGTCTTCAAGAGTGTTACGAAGTTGTATTGAAAACTTTGTTTGAAAAGAGTGTAAGTGTGAAAAAGTTTTGTTTGTTTGAGCAAGTACTTCAGAACTAATCTACCTACTCGAAAAAAGAGAGTGTTTCTGTTCTTATTTCCTTTAGACAGTGCTATCCCACTATTAGTGAGTAGGTAGCATCGTCGTTGGAGTTTTAAGGGTCAATTCGAAAGGGACGTACGATCATCAAAGCAATGTTAGGACGTCTTAGTAATAACCCTAATGTCTTAAGATCAATATTTGAGGCAACAATATTTGAGGCAACAATATCCGAGGCAACAATATCCGAGGCAACTTTTCCGAATGGGACTTTGATCTTTGTTTAGACAAGAGAGCGACCACTAAAGTATCCTATACTTAATGACCATTTACCGAAGGTAACCGGAGTGGGAGTGTACCCTAGGAGTGCGCGTGTGCGAATGATTCAATTTCAAGTTATTATCTTTGCACATTTAGGGTTTGCTAACCATTTTAAAGTTAATCATACATTCTTGTCATGCAACCCTAATATCATACATCTAACAGTTTAATATTTGCGGAAATTAAAGTGCGGAAAGTAAAGCTACGTTATTACAAGGCTTCAGGTATTAATTACATAGCCAAAAACAACCCGTAAAAAAACGATAAATGAACGAAAAAGTCCTAATTAAGCTATTACATCCCACGAGCAATTACATCAATATGGTAAAAATAAATAAAGCGCGCGCGAATAGAGAACGAAAAGAAATTAGGGTTTTGACCCCGTCTAACCTAATTTAAAGAAAAATTATTTTTGTTGCTTTTAATTATTTTAAGAAAATAAGGTTTTTAGATTAAACACAAATCTAATTAGTAATTAAATTAATATAAAGAAAATAATTTACATGGCCTATTTTTGTATTTTTGGTTATTATTTTTTTTAAGAAAAAGAAAATAGAATTTAAATTAAACAAAACCCTAATTTCTAACTTGTTTTAATTTATTTACAAAATAATTAAAGTTACCCTAAAATTAAATAAACTAACTAAATTAATATTTTTATAAAAAATAAACTCTAAATCTAATTGGATGAAAATATTATTTTTGTGATTTTTTTTATAAAAAGAATTAATTTGGTGTTAGTAAAAATAATTAAATAAATTAATTAAGAAAATAAAAAGAATAAAGGAAAAGAGATATGGGCCTGAGAAATAGCAATTTGGAGGTGTGTCAAAAGTAATACTGGGCCCAAAAGAAATTGATCCACGTTGACTTCTTGGATCTCCTGCTGCAGGTTGACCAAGGCGTATCATGGGTCTCTTTGTGCTAAGTGTTGGATCTGGGTGAGAGTGCATCCAGTGGCTGGACATTGAGGCGCATGGTAGGCATCAGGATGAGGGATGCGCTGGATCTGCCTGAAATATGTAAGAAAGTAATAAAATGCACACGCCTGGGATCGAACCCAGGACGTGTGCATCAAAGGCGCGCTTCCTGACCAACTGGGCTGGCTTTGTTAGCTGTTCATATAATAAACACAAAACATAATATGAGAAAACAACAAAACGCTAAATCCAAACGCGCGAATTTTCAAACGGGCGAATGGTTGCTTGCCACGGCATCTTCTTCTCCAAGGATCCGTTGTCTTAGATAAAAGACTTTTACCAACGGACGTTCATCGTAGGTATAAACCTGTGCATCTCAAAAATCATGTACAAGCACAATAAATTAATGGTGATGGTACCAGTCCACTCGTCTCAATCTCACGAGCATCATGGTATCCTAATCATGGCCCAATTTTGCCTAGGTTAAGAAACCCCAAAACGAGCTCGCAAACCCTAGCTATGGCATATGGCGATTCCTGCGTTGTAAATGTAATTAAACAGTACCAATAGCTTGCAAACAATATGATGAACAAGAATATATGATTAGAATATGTTTAGGATGCGTGAAACATTGAAAACGATTTTGAGTTTGAAGGCAAACCGTGTGAGTGATGTAGGACGATTCTGGGCATTTCAAGCCTTGCAAATGATTGGGTTAGCTCTAGGAGACTGCCAGCAAGCGATTGGAAGCTTCATCACACGTTGAATTGACCTATAGAAGGATATCCATCTCACACTTTTCTTTGGAATTTTGAAGTTTTGCTCTCGTTCTTAGAGGCAGCTTTGCACGAAAATTCTTGTTTTTAGGGTTCAATGATCTTCAGCATAATTAGTGATTCATATTAGGTTAATTATTTTTGGCCATGCTCTTGAGAATTCATGAATGGAATATTTGATCTTTAAGCCATATGAAATCTTTCCATAACCATGCAAATCATGCCCTTTTGCCTTGATTCGAATTTGATTGATTAGGCCAACTTATTTGGATTTGATCTTCATCAAAATCAGATCTTCAAAACAAATCTTGATATTTTTTATTATTTATTTGATTTAAAATGATTTTTAATAAATAAAAACCATAATAAAATAAATAAATGGAGCAAATAAGATGTGGTTGCTGCCTTGGGTCGTGGACCATGTTGGAAAGGTGGTGCAAGCTTAAAAAGTTGGACCCATTTAGCAAAAAATGCTTTTGTGAGCACATTTGACTTTTGGCAATTTTGCAAAAAAGGTCAACTTTACCAATGCATAACTTCCTCAATTTTGACTCTTTTAAGGTGTTCTTGGACTTTTTAGAAATATTGAGATGTCCTCTAAGCAACCCTTTTGGTCTCATCTCAATTTGGTATTCCATGTTCATGTATGAAGCTTTGTCAAAAAAGGTGTTTATGTTGACTTTTCAAAATGACCTATAATGTCCAAATTCATAACTTCTTGTGAGTGCCTATTTTGAACTTGGAAGATGAAGATGAATTGTAGGTAATTGCACCCTATTAAAAATGAGATTTGGATGGGTCATTTCTCATAAATTATGAAAAAGTTATGCTTGGTCAAAGTTGGGTTGACTTTTCCTACAAAACCTTAATTTAGCAACTTTTGAGTTTTGATGAATTGTGAGCAATCCTTGATGAATCATGATCAAACCCTGATCAAATGATGAATTATACTTCAAAATGAGGATGTTGACCAAAAATATTGAAGTTTGACTGTATGTAGGCTACAATTGACTTTTTCCCTAACATGGTCGATTTTCAGGCCTTTGAGCAATTGACTGAGCAAACTTTCTCTGTAGGGCTTGAAACTTGACATGGATGATCTTGAGAACATATTAGGACAATGGCGAGCCTTTGGTATCCCTTGGACTCAAGTATATTGATGCAACATGAAACCCTAATTTGAGGTAGACTGCCTTTAGGAGAGAGCTTGTCTGGTTAACCCTTGGACTTCCTTGAGCAATTTGAGGATCTCACTTGAAGTGTATTGAGAAATATGGGAGGGAAAAGTTTGGGGTAAAACGGTACCGTTTGAGCTTGATAGTTGATACTGAAGTCTTGTCACAAGGTCATCCCATGGGACATAGTCGTACGCTTCAAATCCCTAACTTTTGCATGGACCGCCCTTTTGGGTTTTCAGTCCACCGGGATACCCTTTTTTGCCCAAGTCGCCTTTTCAGGTTTTTGACTTACCGGGTGTACAGATTTTTTTTTGTTTTTATCCCTAACTTTTACTCGAACCCTTTTGGTTCGCCGGGATGCCCTTATTTTTGCCTAGGCCAGTCAACCTAGCGGGTCTTTATTTACGCGTATTATCTTTTCACTATGTCTGCATTAATAGGGTAGGGATGGGCGTCATCATCCATGGTGGTCAGAATCATGGCTCCACTGGAAAATATGCTTTTGATCACAAATGACCCTTCGTACGTGGGAGTCCATTTTCCCTTGGGATCACCTTGTGGCAGTATGATGCACTTGATTACCAGATCACCCACTTAATATAATTGACGTCTGACCTTTTGTTGAATGCCTTGATCACCCACTTTTGATACATTTGACCTTGACATACAACAATAAGTCTTTTCTCATCAATCAGATTCAGTTGATCAAGTCAAGTTTGGATCCAATCGTCTTCGCTCAAACCTGGATCCTTCATGATCCTCAAAGAAGGGATCTGGACCTCAATAGGCAGAATAACCTCCATACCATATACCAGAGAATAAGGTGTTTCCCATGTCGAAGTTCGTGCTGAGGTGCCGTAACCATGAAGAGAAAATGGCAACATCTCATGCCAGTCATTATATGTCACTGTCATCTTCTGTATGATTTTCTTAATTTTCTTATTAGAAACCTCCATAGCGCCATTCATCTTCGGCCAGTAAGGGGAAGAATTATGATGCTGGATTTTAAATTGTTTACAGAGTTCAGCGACCATCGTATTGTTGAGATTTGTACCATTGTTCTTGACGATTCTCTCTGGAATACCATACCGACAAATCAGTTTATGCTTGATAAACCGCGCCACAACATTCTTGGTAACAATAGCAAAAGAGGCAGCCTCAACCCACTTCGTGAAGTGATCAATGGCCACTAGGATGAAGCGATGCCCATTGGAGCGGTAGGTCTGATCTCTCTGATCATGTCAATGCTCCACATTGCAAAGGGCCATGGAGCCGTCAAGACGTTCAAAGGAACCAGAGGTACATGCACTTTATCAGCGTATATCTGGCATTTGTGACAAGTTCGGGAATGCTGATAACAATCTGCTTCCATAGTGGACCAATAGTATCCTTCTCGTAGGATATTTTTAGCCATGGTATGTCCACTAGAGTGGGTGCCAAAGGTACCTTCATGCAAATCTGCCATAATCCTCTCTGCTTCTCTCTTGTCTACGCACCAAAGTAAAGTAGAGTCATGGTTACGCTTGTAGAGGATTCCATTACTGAGGAAGAACTTTACGGAGAACCTTCTCAGAAACTTCTTATCATTGACAGATGCCCCCTCAGAATATTCTTGAGCCTTGAGATACCTCTTTACTTCATGAAACCAAGGTTTCTATGCTACTTCTTTAGTGCCAATCTCATAGTAGTATGCTGGTTCATCCAACCTCTCAATAGTGATCCGAGGAGCCTCGTTGTCCCACTTGACCTTGAACATAGATGATATAGTAGCTAGCGCATCCACTAACTGGTTCTCTTCTCGTGGAAAATGTTCAAAGGTGACCTCTTCAAAGTGTGGAAGCAATGTCAGCACATATTCTTTGTAAGGGATAAGATTCAGGTGCTTCGTGTCCCATTCTCCTTTGATATGACTTATTACCAAGGCTGAATCCCCAAAAATGCTCAAGAACTTGATCCTTAGGTCAATAGCAACTTTGAGACCCATGATGCATGCTTCATACTCCGCCATGTTGTTGGTACAGTTGAAACATAATCTGGCGGTGAAAGGAGTATAACAGCCCTCGGGGGATACAATTACATCACCAATGCCATTACCGAGTGCGTTCGAGGCTCCATCAAAAACCATAGTCCATCGGGATCCTTCTTCAGGTCCATCATCTGGTCCCGGTTCTTCATAGTCAGTTACTGACATAATATTCTCATCCGGGAATTCAAAGTTCATGGACTGGTAGTCATCCACGGCCTGATAAGCCAAATGACCAGCTAGTACACTTCCTTTGATGGCTTTCTAGGTCGTGTATTGAATATCATATTCGGTCAAGATCATTTTCCATCTTGCTATTCTTCTAGAGAGGGAGGGCTTCTCGAAGATGTACTTGATCAGATCCATCTTAGATATCAACAAAGTAGTATGGGTCAACATATACTGTCTCAGTCGGCAAGCAGCCCATGCCAAAGCGCAACAATTTTTCTCGAGAAGTGAGTATCTTGTTTTACAGTCGGTAAACTTTTTGCTAAGGTAGTATATTGCGTGCTCTTTTCGACCGGACTCGTCATTTTTCCCCAGAACACACCCCATTGAATTATCTAACACTATTAAGTACATTATCAAAGGTCTTAGTTCAATCGGAGGCATCAGAATTGGAGGCTCTTGAAGGTATTCTTTGATTCTTTCGAAGGTAGTATGGAATTCGTCATTCCACTTTACCACTTGATCTTTCTTTAAGAGTTTGAAGATTGTCTCACAAGTAGCAGTTAAATGGGAAATGAACCTGGCAATGTAATTTAGTCGTCCTAAGAAGACTCTAACTTCCTTCTCAGTGCGAGGAGCCAGCATCTCTTGTATAGCCTTCACCTTTGCAGGGCCTACCTGAATACCCTTGTCACTGACAATGAAACCTAGCAATTATACTTGTACGGGTTTAACCTCAGCTTGTACGTCTTCAACCTATCAAACAACTTTTGTAGATGATCAAGGTGTTCTTCCTCGGTTTGAGACCTGGCTATCCTGTCATCAACATAGACCTCTATCTCATGGTGAATCATGTCATGGAACAAAGCTTCCATGGCTCGCTGATAGGTTGCCCCAGCGTTCTTCAATCCGAACGACATCACTTTGTAGCAGAAAGTAACCATTGCGTAATGAAGGTTGTCTTCTCCATGTCTTCGGGTGCCATCTAGATCTGATTGTAACCAGAGAAACCGTCCATGAAGGAAAAGATCTTGTGCTGTGCAGTGTTGTCAACCAGAACGTCAATGTGGGAAAGCGAAAAGTCATCCTTGGGGCTTGCCCTGTTCAGATCTCTATAGTCCACACACATCTGTACCTTGCCGTCCTTTTTAGGCACCGAGACTACATTAGCAACCCATTGGGGATACGAAGTGACATCTAAGAACCCAGCGTTGAACTGCTTCATAACTTCTGCTTTGATCTTTTCTGACATTTCATGGCGCATACGTCAGACCTTCTGCTTTACCAGAGGGCGATCCTCTTTAGTTGGTAGACGATGAACCACAATATCTATGTCCAGTCCTGGCATGTCTTCATATAACCAGGAGAAGATCTCGACATAATCATGCAACATCTGTATCAACCGCTATTTGACATTAAGCCCCAGATTTGCACCGATCTTGGCTTCTTTTCTGTCTTCCTCTATGCCAAAATTTATTGTCTAAACTGGCTCTTTATGGGGCTGTATAGCCCTCTCTTCCTGTTGTAACAACCTAGCAAGTTCTCCAGGTACCTCACAATCTTCCTCACCTTCGTCCTTGGCTTGGTTGATTGGATTTTCAAAATCATAACTGGCAATAGCAGAACTGTTATCAATGGGATCCAGAGTGAATATGGATCTGCAGTTTGATATGTGAGTGTGTGTAAGAGCATAGCTGTATAGACAAAGTAAAAGCATAAAATAAAAACAAGGAGCACAAAATTTGTATGCATAAACGTCCAATGCTTTATTAATGCCATATGCAATTGAAATATGATAACCCTCACAAATAAACCATCGTGCCCCGTGTAAGACACATGGCCAAAGAGTTTATATTGTTTATTACATATCCAAAAAACAAGAAAGACAATTACTTCTGAATAAAAGTAATTGGAACAAAGTCCTTTGTTGTCCAGTTACTGGGTCCATCGTTGGTAGTAGGGAAGATCCAGCTATCCATGTCATTGTCACTGTCGTTGTCTTTTAGAGCATTAACCCCATGATTGCTGATGCGTAGTGGAGGTCTTCCAGCACGAACGCGTCGAATAGCCCTTTGAGCCCCTGAAGAGAAACCCAAACCAAATTTATCAGACTTGTATGGAATATCAGGGCGTTGGCCTCAGATGGTAGATACACCTTCCTTAATAACTGCTTTTGCATCCTTGAGAGAAGCCATCTTCAAGGGAGGTCTGGTGATCTTTGGTAGATTGGTGACAGTTTCAGTTACAACCATAGTCCGAGGCACCTCTTCGAAGTACTGACACGGAGTTTCAATGAATTCTCCATCCATCTCCACATACCTGAAGGAATTCAAATAGCTTACCATGTACTCTTCTTCACCATGTACAATGAAAATTCTTCCTTTCACCGGGTACTTCATCATCTGATGCAGAGTGGACGTAACAACTCCCACCCCATGAATTCAAGGGCAACCCAATAATCAAGAATAAGACGGTCTGATATCCATCATGTAGAAGGTAGATTTGAAAGTATGAGAACCAACTTTGATGGGGATGTCCACCTCCCCGTGCACCATTCTCTTCGAACCATCGAAAGCCTTCACTACTATGTTGCTGGGTTTCAAGGTCAAACCTTCACAATCTAATATGTCTAGATCCTTCTTGGATAGCACGTTCAATTATAAACCGATATCTACTAGGACATGGGCCAAAGTAGTGCCCCTGCATTCGACAGAGACATGCAGCGCATCGTTGTGTTTCCTCCTGTGATACGGTGGGAGAACTAACTTGAGGTTTTGCGTTTGTGCTTGCAAATGTTTCAGTTTAGCAAGAGTCACCATCGAATTTTTATTTTATCCTAAGGAAAGGTCAAAAAGCACAGGAAAGACCTTTGAGATGTTTTCTTGGGTCCGGGGAGTAGATTATGAAAAGGGAAGGTGCAAGCACCCTTTTCATCCATGGTTATCCATGGGATCTTAGTTACTTGTTTAGATCACTTGCTTTTGCTTTTCAATTGTTTGAAATGGTGCTTTGTGTGTGGTTTTGAAAGATGTTTTGAAAAGAGGCCATCGTTGTGGCAACCTTTGTAATGATTCTTGTTTAAATGTATACAAAGGTGTTTTTATCTTTTGAAAAGATTTCAATGTTTGGAAGTTTGATTTGGGAAATGTTTTTGAAATTGTGTTGTGAAGTGTGTTTGAAAATAGCAAGGATGTTTTGCAAGCTTTTGATCAAGTAACTAAGAGCTATCTACCATATTTTACTCAAAGATCTTTCCTAATGTTTTTAACCCTTTTGACAGTGTTATTTCACCATTGCATTTGGTGAACAACCTTGTGTTAGGATGTTAAACGGGACAGGCGCGGGTCATCGTATAGACCATGATAGCAATTGTGTCAAGTATCTTTGGCAAAATTTTGAGGGACTTGATCATTTTGTTTAGGCAACCAAGATAGCGTGATCATGGGACTATGATCTTTTGTTTTGTTTTTGTTTTGCCAAAGTACCTAACATGCATAACATGGCCCATTTTTTGAAGGCAACAAGTGGATTTTAACCATAAGGGTGCAAGTGTGTATTGTGTTTGATTTTCATGCATTTTTGTCTTTGATTAGGTCAAACTATTTGTTGATTTGGATTTTTGCATACAAACCCTAATTCTCTAATCATGGCATAATTGAAAGTGTAAAATGCGAGAATTAAAAGTCTAGACTAATACAACATAATTATGGGGATGGGGGTACAATCTTTGAATGAGGGTATTTGACAATAAATATAAATCCTAGTTTACTATTACATCCAAATTGAATTCACAATGCATAAATATTAAATGGACAATATTTAAATAAACAAAATAAATAAATATATCAAAGGAAATGAAATATGCAAAAAAAAAGTTTTTGTTTGTTTATGTATGTAAAAGTATTTAATGTAAAAAATAAAGAAATAAAAAAAGATTAATTTTATTTGTTTAAGGGTAAAACCCTAATTTCTTTAAGAAAAATAAATACATCATATTATTTATATAAAATATATTAATATATACAAAAATAAAATATACTTAAAAAAGGTATTTTTTTAGTATAAATAATAATAAAAGTAAAAATGTAATATTTTGTATTTTTTATATTCTAAAGTGTTTAATAAAATAAAAGTATATATGTATATATATGTATATTAATTATATTAAATATGTATAATATGAAATAAAATATGTACAAAAATAAATTATATTTATAATAATATTTTCAGTGTGAATAAAAATGAGAAATAAAAATAAAAGTATAATTTACATATTATTTTTTAAAGTCTTAATAAATAATATAAAAGTATTTAAGTGTTTTTTATGTTAGAAAAGTTAAAATAAAATGCCAAATAAATGTGAAAAAATTATGAAAATATTTTTGAGCATTTTTTTATATTTGGAAATAAATAAACAAAATCAGAAATGAAAACAAAAAATGCAAAAATATAAAAATACAAGAAATTGGGCCAGGGGGTGCAAAAAGAAAAAAGGGGGGTGTCAAAAGTAGCCAGGCCAAGCCCAACCCAAAACTTCATCTTCAACCTCCAGATTTTGCAAAAACGTGCGCGTGCCCTGTACAAACTTGGACATCCTGCATACGAGCTCTATTGCAAAAACACATAACACCAAATTTCTAGAGAATTTCAAGACGATTCCAACCATATAAAAAACTAATCCTAACTCTCAAAGACCAGAGAAATTTTCTTTGGCCCTAAAATCTGACCTAGTTTTTTCAGCATGTTCATGGATGAAATTCTCTTAGCACACTTAATATAAATGAAAACTGAGCATATGTACAGCTTTATGGCAATGAATACTACATTTTTTATTCACAAACCTAGAGCTAAATGTTCCTAAATAGAGAGATAGGAAGTGGACAAAAACCTGTTTCAGTTGAATTCGTGCAGAGCAATGTAGTGCTTTTCAACAAGGCTTGAGATGTCCGGTAGCTTGCTTGAACTTCACTTGACCTTCTCCAATAGCTAGCTTGCCTTGAATGTCCTTGAATCAGCCTATAGAACTCAACCCGCACAAGCTCAAAATGAAAATGCCAAACACTATAAATGGAGTTACAATTGGTGTTTAAGGTTTGGGATAGCTTGGGTGAGTTGAATGGAAGGTGTTTGAAGCAACTTGGGGCAAAACGCACGAGCCAAATGAGCTATGGAACTTAAGTTGCAGAACCTGCCCTGTTTTGCCAAAGGAATATGATTTATGGCTATGGGGTGTTTAGAGGCTCAAGAAATTGTGTTTCTAGATCAAAGGGGTGTGAGAAATATGTTCAAACTGTTTTCATAAGTTGGTATTGGCTGGTTTTCAAGTTCTAAGGCTTTGGACAAGTTTCTTGTTTTTGAAGTAAGAATTTGGAAGTGATTGAAACAGGCATGTACATGCTCTCCTTATGCTTGCATACTTTTCTCTTGGCCCCCCTAACTTGTGGATTTGATTTGCTCTCTGAGATATGGACCAATGCTCAAGGGATTATGGTTTGACATAAAGCACATTATGGCAAAAATGGAAATGTGCCTTTTTCTACTTAGGACTTAGTTTTGTGTACAATGTCCAAATGACCAAAACAAAAGCTTATACTGATGGATTTGAATTTAATTATTGAGTGTGAAGTGGTTTAGAGGCCTGTAAACTAGTGTAAGGCATGCTGACTTGAAAATGCAACTTGTGTGAACATGAATATGCCATGGATGAAAAGTGAGTTTTTGCCAACTTCAAGCCTTCGATTCTCCCTAACCACAAATGTGTTTGAGGAGTTCTGGGACAATTTGGAAAGATTGAAACATGCTATATAATCCATCTTTGAAATGAAACTTGAGATTCCAAGTGGAACTATGTGAAAAATGGCCAAGAAGATAGGTTAAAATCCTGCCTAAACTAGGGCAAAATTTCACTAAGTTAAAAGTTTTAGGGACCCTTGTTCCAAAATTCATAACTTGAGCTCCAAGCTTCTTTTGAGAAAACTTTGTGAATCAAAGTTGTAGAATTTGTGGAGGACTACAACTTTAATGTTGGAGGTTTTGTTTGAATCCATTTTCATCATGGTGAAAATGTTGGGCAAAGTTAGGAAAAAATTAAGAAAATTTCATAACTTAGAAAAATTCTAAGTTATGATTTTTTTTCAATTTCAAACCCTAATTTGCAATTTTGGATTTCTTGATGAAAAAGTTTCATATTTTGACACATCTTGATGAAAAATGACCCTTGGCACTTGGTTTTGACCAAAATGTCAAAGTTTGACTTTTTAGTGTACAGTCAAATTTTGATTAGTTGACTGAAAAATTCATCAGTCAATCCCATGCAATTGAGATCTTTTGAACTTGTTGAATAGATAAAGATGATGTCATTGAGTCCTTGAGTCCATGGTTGAGCCTAATTTGCCATTGGCTAGGTCAAAAAGTCAGAAATTGCCTTTGTACAGTAAAAACCCTAAAAATGACCATTTTGCCCTTTTGGTGATCTGATCAAATTTCTTGTGGAGTTGTGGTCTAAACTTGATCAAATGGTTCATATGAGTTCATAATGTTGATGTGGGTCAAAATTCATGAGGTTTGACTGTAAATTGGCCACAATTGACTTTTTCCCCAATACAGCTGATTTCTAGGTCAACTGTCCAATTGACTGGGCAAAAGTTTGATTCAAGGCTTGAAACTTGGTATGGACAAACTTAGGAGTCCAACATGAAGTATGAAAGTCAATTTGAGCACTGAAGGTCCAAAAATCCTGGTGCAAACTCAAACCCTAATTTAGGTCATCAGTGCAAGGAGATGTCTTGAGTAGAGCAAACCCTAGCTTGATCTTGAGTTCAAAGAGCCTTGTGATGAGAAATGTTGATAAAATGAGAGGGAAAATTTTGGGGTACAACACCTCCTCTGGGTGTTAGATCAGCATCAGAAAAACCCAAACCGTTATCAGCCATCAAACTGGCCACAATCTTCAAATTGGTCAGCAGAGGTTTCATGTGGCACATGGGAAGTTTTAAGAAATTTCACCAAAGCCTTCGCGTGAGCTTCGGATTACAATAGTAAGGCTAGCATAGAAATATTTTAAGGGGTCTGCCCCAGCTGTTCGACTATATTGTAGTCGATCTTCTTTATAATTTTCAAAATTTCTTCCATTTCCTTCTTGGAAGCCTCTGGGATAGATACTGACTGCACCTTCGTCTGGACAGGCTCAATCAATATGTCTTTGCCTCGAGTCTCGACCAACTCGGTGATAGGGGTGACAGCAGAGGTAATCACAGGAATTGCAGTAGTATTATCAACATGAACAACAGTAGGAATGATCATAGGACCAGTAACAACTCTTGGAGGAGAAATCTCAGGGGAGAACACTCTTCCACTCCTTGTTATTTTGCTGGTTCCAACAATGTTGTCAATGTCAGGATCAACATTCTCAGAAACCTGGTCTTAAAAGCTAGCAGGTCTTGCTTGACGCCGTGGTAGTAGACGTCACCCCCATAGTTCCAGGGAATAGTTTTGTCCAAGGAGTATGGGATTGGCCCTGGCATAGTAATTATCAGTGGAGTCACCTTCGGAACAAATGTAATCCTGACGGGTCTTTTGGTGGAGACCCTTGGAGGATTGTAGGAAATGGTTATTATTGAAATATCCTTGCAAGAAATGGTTGGAACGAGAGTCTTTTTAAACAAAATCTCTCTATCATCCATCAGGCGCTGAACACCTTCCTTCAACAAATGACAACCAGTCGATAGCGATAAACATGAGTGGCAACCTTCGCCACATCCCGAAAATAAACCAACCTTCAATAAGTTCCACTTAACGGTCATAAGAGGAGTAACAAGTTCCTCAACAAAAATAACAAATGCATCATCTTCAATAGCATTAACACCACGACCGTGCTTGGGCATAGGAGCAGTGATAACATTGGGGATCTCAGGGGCGTCAAATTCAATTTCCTTCGCCTCGAGAAGGTCTTGCACCTTGTTTTTCAAAGCCCAGCAATTGTTTGTATCATGACCTGGACTTTCTGAATGATAAGCACAACGGGCATTTGGATTGTAGCGGGGAGAGACATTGTTGGGATTCTTCGGAGCTTCCTTTAAGGTTACCAAATTATACTTAATTAAATGTGGCAAGACTTGAGACATTGTCTTATTTATTTGGGTAAACTATCTTGTCGGCCTTTCGGTTCTAGGCTGGTTGTTCCTTTGTTGAGTAGGTGCAGGTTTAGAGATCATAATAGCCCCTAGCGCTGGGCGGCGTTCTGTTCTGTCCTGATTCCTTTGATTATACACAACACTGACCTCTTTCTTCCCAGCAAATGTCTTCCTTACTGCACAGGAGGATGCATCTTTTTGAATCTTCCCACTCCTAATTCCAGCTTCCACTCTTTCTCCTGTCAAAATAAATTCAGTGAAGTCGGTCAAGGAGCTTCCAATCAGGTGATTGAAAAATGGACCAGACATGGTACCCAGAAACGTATCCACTAGATCTCTATCTGACAAGGGAGGATGGACTCTTCCTGCTAAGTCCCTCCACTTCTGAGAGTAGTCTTTAAAGCCCTCGCTCGAACCCATAGCCATACTTTGGAGTTGAGTACGGGTGGGATCAAGGTCTGCGTTATACTGATACTGCTTGTGGAAAGCAGCGACCATGTCTTCCCAATTACGAATGTTGGCCCTTTCCAGCTGGTAAAACCATTATAGTTGGGTTCCGGACAGACTATCCTGAAAGAAGTGGACCCATAAGTCCTTGTCAACAGTGTGAGGCTGGATCTTCCTTACATACGATCGGAGGTGCATTTTGGGACATGAGACCCCATCATACTTTGCGAACACCGACACCTTTAACTTTTTTGGGATGAAAACCCCAGAAACCAAACCCAGCTCTTCAAAATCCAGCCCCTGTACCTTTTGGATTTCCATTGCACTCAGACGCTCTTCCAACTGTTTGTACTTTTCATCGGTCGGAGGATACTGCTCTTTATTGTAATCAGTCTCATTATCAGATTCCCTTGGACTGGGGTCTTCCTCTCTTTTCTCCCCTTCTTGATTATCACCTTCTTTAGAGGAAGATGTCAGCTCAACCACTTGCCTTAGCAGTCCTTTGAATCTCCTTCCCAGATTTACCACACCAGCTGTCCTCCTTGGCTTCTTAGTCTTGTCTTTAAAAATAAGGGCTTTCAGTTCCTCTTGCCCCTTGGCCAGAGCCATGATAATCTATTGAAAATGTGCATTCTGAGTCTGTAAATCCTTCACTGTTTGTTCTAGAGCCATTGCTGAAATAAACAGCAAAGAGGATGAGAAACCTGCTATGAAACCTGCTTATGCAATGATATGTATGATATATGTATGCAATATTTTCAAGGATTTCTAAGACTCAAAATTTCTTAAACAGAAAGAGAACAAACATTAATTGTATTAAGATGTTTTATTGATCACAGTAACGCCTCTTGGGCTCACAAAGGAACAAAGCCAAAACTAAAACTCTCCAAGCAAAATAAGACTCAAGCTTCCCACAGGCGCATCCTCTTTGGTGCAATGTAAGCATTTATGCTCTTCTTCTCAAAAAGTAACCTGGTGAGCTCTAAAACCTTCTTCTCGCTAGTGTAGAATTGGGTTTCGAAAGTGTCCTATTCTTCTTTGAGTTGGATCCAGGACCTCTGTAACTCTTCAAGATTAGTTGGCATGTCAGGATGAAGAACAACGTAAGGAGTGTCTCCCTTTGCCACTGGCTCCATAATCATAGGTAAAATGGTGCGGTAAGGCATCATAAGACATTGAGCATGAGCTCGCACCCATTTGAGGTAAGGCTCAAGAGGGAAGGAATTCTTGTGCCCCAATGTCTTGCTATCAACTCAGTTTGTCATGCCCCAAGCTCGAATGAACCTCTTGCAATAACCCTGAACATCATTCTCATAGTCAAATGTGATTCCTTGGATGAGTGTGTCGTGAGGACCATCCCTTATAGCATAACCAAGTTGTCGTAATACCAAACAAGGGTTATAAGTGATTCCTTCCCTAATGCCTAAGAGAGGGACATTAGGGAATTCCCCACAACAATCAATGATGGTAACACTATCCAAGGACCTAGAACCCCAATGAATATCCGAATGTGTAAGGGACATCAACCTATGAGACCATCTCATACCCTGCTCATTTTTAAAAACAGACTGAGGTAGGTGCGAAATAAACCACCTAGCCCTTAGAGGAGTGCAACACAGAATGGTCCCTCTTTTCTTTAGAGTGCGAGTTTGCAGAGAGTGTAGAATATCCCCAAGTAAAGTAGGCACCGAATTATGAGACAAAAAAACCTTAACCGCATTCACATCTATGAGTTGGTCCGTATTAGGGAATAGTACCATCCCATAGATGAGAAGGGCCAACACTTCTTCAAAATCTTGTAAATCCAAGGTATCCCATAAATAGTGAGCTTTCTCAAATAGAAACTTAGCTGGAAATCCTTGGGCACCTCTTCTGGTTTCCTAATTTTCCACTACATCAGACCGTTGAAAAGACAGAGCTTGAGCAATCTCTTTGATTTTTGGGTCTCTTTCCATAACGTTGAATGGTAACTGATTAAGGATAGGTACCCCCAATAACTGAGAAAACTCCTCCATAATAGGCACTAACTGATAATCAGGAAAAGTGAAGCAGTGATGTAACGGGTCAAAGAACTGAAAGAGCACCTTTACCATTTCTTCATCAGGGTTTGAAGTGACCAAGTTGAGAAGTCGACCATGTCTTTCAGTGAAGGGAGAACTTTCAGTAATCCTTGATGCTAACTCCTTGAGTTAATGAGGTACTTTCACAAGGTTGACTTGGATAGTGTTCCTGCGAGCGGATGTCATGTCCTACAAAACAAGACAAAGATAAGCCCTAGAAAATCCTTGAAATGGTTAGTATGATATGCCATGTTATGATGTCATGATTATGCTAAGAAATCACAGATATAGCAAGCACAAGCAAATCACACAAAGACCTTAGGTTTAAGGCTTGCATGGGTTTTAAGGTAATACCCTCTTGAAGTTTTAATTGGTTCAACCTGTCTTATAAATAGTATCAGGTTCTAAGGGATCTCAATATCACTGATCTTTCCTACAAGTTTCGTTTCGATAGGAAAATGACTTGTAACCAAACAAAACTCAGGAGTTAAATCTCAATGACTGTAGCATCGAGTATCAACCGACTTTGGGAATACACCAAAGACGACTATCTCACTACGTCCTAATAGCCAAGTTGTTCAATTAAGGTTCTAAGGCCAGTTGACGCTTCACGACACCATGCAGCGGCCCCGTATTCTCCTTCATTAACTCAAGAGCTACCGGTACCAACCAAAGTGTCGCATCAATGTAGTCATCGCTTCAACCGTGTCGGTATACCCCGCACAGTTTCCACGATCTATTGCTACTTACCTAAAAGATTTCCCCAGATCCGGATGTAGGATCTATAATAACCCAAACAGTACCCTTAAAAGTAAATCAAGCAAACAAGCAAACAATTTAGAAATAATCTAGACCCTAAGGTAAATCCCACTTTATTATTTTCCGTAGCAGAGTCGTCAGTTCTGTGATATGGTGGCAGAACCGACTTTTAATACTGGTTTGCGTTTTTTGTTCACAAATGTTGCGGTAAGCAAGAGTCGCCATCGACTTTTATTTTATCCAACAAAGGAATGGGTGAAAAGAATAGAAAAAGACCTTTTTCGAGATTTTCTGAGTAAGGGGGGTAGATTATGGAAAGGGAAGGTGTTAGCACCCTTTCCATCCATAGTTATCTATGGGCTCTTAGGTACTTGCTCATTTTTGAAAACTGTTTTCGTGTTTGTGTGTTTTGAAATATTTTGTTTGCTTTATGGTAACTCCTGTATCAGTCCTCAAGAGTGTGATAAAGCGTTTTTGAAAATATTTTTTTGAAAGTGTGAAAATTTCAGGTTTGAGCAAGTACTTAAGAGTCATCTACCTACTAGAAAAGGGTGTTATTTTCCTCCTACCCTTTAGATAGTGCTATCCTACTATTAGTGAGTAGGTAGCGCTATCGTCGGATGTTGAGGGACTAACGAAAGGGACATTATGGTCATCGAAGGCAACATGTAAGGATATCTTAGCATTTGAAGGGTGTCATCATACAGGCAACATCGAGGGACAAGATCATTTCTCGTAGGCAACTCGAGGGACGTTTAAGGACCATGATCTTTTACGATGACTTTAGAATTGAGGGTCTTTACTAAGATATCTCTACGTTCGAGGGACATGACAAATATTTCCGAGGCAACCAAGTGAGGTATACCCTAAGGGTGCAAGTGTGAAACAGTGTGTCTTTTCAGTTATGTTTATCTTGCGATTAGTGATCTACTGATTAATTGATTCTTGTCATGCACACCTAAATTACTAACAATTATATACAAGTATGTAAAGAAAAAGTGAGAAATAAAGTCCTACGTTATTACAGGGCTTTGGTGTAGATACATAAGTAATGGACTGAAAAGTAAAAATGTAAACATAAAACCCTAGTTAAGCTATTACAATTCGGGCGCAGATACATAAATGGTAAAAAAATAAATCGTATGAAAGAAAATAAGAGCGCGCAAAGTTAAGACGAGAAAAAGTGTTAAACCCTAAAAAACCTAATTGCTCATTAAAAATATTTTTTTGTATTTCATGAAAAAAATAATTAAATTTTAACCTAATTCTCTAATTAATTTTAATTAATGAAATAAGGTTAAAATTTAATTAAGTTAATTAATTTTCAAAAATTAATTTTATTAAAAAAACTCTAAATCCTAATTTTTATGATTTTCTGATTTTTTATGATTAAATAGAAAAAATGATTTTTTGAAATAATTAAAAATGACAAATAAAATAAGAATAATAAAAAGAAAAGAAGAATGAGCCTGAAGGGGGGGGTGTGAAACCCAAATGGGAGTGTGTTGTTTGCATTTGTCTAAGCCCAAGTCTGGTTGGCCCACTGTTAGCACCTGATCCCATGTTGTTGTGGTATGAAGGTCCATGGTATGCCTGCATGCTAGGGGGACTAGATCCAGAACCATGCAGATTGGATGGCTGGATCTGAGGGTGCATGATGTTCGCCTGGGAGTGAGACTTATTGGATCTGTAAGAAACAAGTTAGAAAAATATAATATTCCAGACCTGGGGATCGAACCCAAGTCTCTCTCTTTGCCAAGCGCTTCCTCTACCATCTGAGCCAAGTGGTCATTCGTTTATACAAACAAACGAAAAATAATATAACCAAAAATAAAATGCCCAGAATTCCTTTTTTACAAAAGCGCGCACTATTTCAAATGGCCCAACCATGTCATGCCACACCATCATCTTCTTTAGCCGTCCGTTGTTTTAGCTCATGGACTTTTACTTACGGACAGTGTCCGTCACTAAAAACCTACACATTTCAAAAATTCACAACATGAAATATAAATCCAATTCAAGGTCGTGGATCAATTGGGTTTGATCCTCTGAGCATGATGGTGTCAGTGATACAGTGGGAGAATTGACTTGAAGGTTTTGCATTTGATCGCAAATGTTGCGGTTAGCAAGAGTCGCCACCGACTTTTCTTTTATCCAAAAGGAATGGTGAAAAAGCACAAGAAAGACCTTTGAGATTATTTCTTGAGTTCGGGGGGTAGATTATGAAAAGGGAAGGTATTAGCACCTTTTTCATCCATGGTTTTCCATGGGCTCTTAGTTACTTGCTAGATCACTTGCTTTTGTTTGAAATTGTGCTTTGTGTGGTTTTTTGAAAGTATTTTGAAAAGAGGCCATTGTTTAGGAAAACTTTGTAATGATTCTCGTTCGTAAGAATGTATACAAAGTGTTTGATCTTTTGAAAATGTTTTCAAGTTTGAAATATGTTTTGAAAGTGTAGGTGTTTATTTTTAAAATAGCAAGGATGTTTTGTTTTGAAATTGAGCAAGTAACTAGAAATATTCTACCTGAAGAAGTGAAAAACACAAGAAGGGGGGGGGGGGGGGGGGGGGGGGGGTTGAATTGAAACTTAAAATCAAAAGCAATAGACATGATATTTTTATCCTGGTTCGTTTGATCTGAAACTACTTCAGTCCACCCGCCAAGGTGATTTCGCCTCTCTCCAACGAGGACTTAATTCACTAATCAAAACTGATTACAACACTACTTGGACAACTGCCAAAGTCTTCTCGAGTACAACCACAACCCGATTTATCTCAAGGAAAACTAGCTTAATCAAGATAAAATAATATACTGTGTACTGTTGTTTTTCCTTACAAAAACTGTATCACTACTGTGATAATTTACACAGTTTGAGCTTATACGAGAATGTGAAAGATTGCAGCGTTTGAGAGGTATATGCAGTAGCATATCAAAATCGTGAACGATTTGTCCTTTAAGCTTATTTATATAGGCGTGGAAATCTTGTCCAACATAAAGCGTGATAATGGACATTCAATTCTGTTTCCATATTGAGAAGATTCTTATCTGAATGAAGCCGTTGCATATGATGCTGTCTTAATTGAAAAGTAACGCTTCAGAACTAGAACCTTGCATGTTGCATTTGCTTCAAAACATTAATGACCCAGAGATGTGAGGATCTGATGGTATATTAAACTTCTGTTCAGAATCAGAGTATCCTTTGCTTTAGCGTAGATTCTGATCATCATTCTTCAGAACATTCTGATTACCTCAGCTTGAAAGCTTCTGTAGCTTAGTTTCTAATGCTGTTTCAGTCAGAACTTCTGCATACAAAATAACACAAATTTAGAGTGCATATTTGTTCTTTGTGTTTGTTATCATCAAAACTTTAATTAAGGGTTGTAGAATTAAACTATGTTATAAAAATCTCTCCCTTTTTGATGATGACAAAAACTAGGATTCTCAATGAAAAATATAGAACAAAAAGCTTAAAAGAGTCTCCCTTGAGTTGATTACTCAGATAGAGATGAGTTACTTCCCTGAAGTTCCTTCTCGTCAGAGCTTTTGATTCATCTCCTGCTGTCCTGATCAGAATATGTTCCTGTTCAAGCTTTTCAGAAAAACATAGAGGTTAAGATATTTAGAATGTTTGAGACTTTGTCCCAGTATACTGTTATTGAAAATATCTTACTTTCTCCCCCTTTTTGTCAGGTATCAAAAAGCAATATAATCAGAGTCAAAAAGATGATTTATATTGAAAATAGAATGCAATGACATTTTTCAGAAACAAGGAGGATAAGATAAAAATATAGATAAACAGTTAAAGAAAATCTAAGAAGGAGGGGGAATTCGTGTGAACAACGCTTCCAACAAGCTCTTAATCCGAGTGCTTGATTCTTCCTGCTTTCCCATAATGTCTTTGATTTCTTTTGTTGTATCTTCTTGTTTATCCAATATATCCTTGATCTCTTTGTTTGTGTCTTCTTGCTTATCTAGTCTGGCATGGGTTAAGGCATTCTCCTTCTTCAACTCTTCTATAGTTTGCATGACTAGAGATGAAGCTGGTGTATCTTCAGGGGTTGTATGTCGTTTAGAAAACTCTGCAACCTCTTTTGATTGAACAACTTCTTCTGTTGCAATCACCTTTTCTGGAGCAGTAGTCAGAGGGTGACTATCAGAATCTGGTTCAGTGGCTTCTGAAGGTTGGTGCTCTTTCCAGGGAGCATTATCCAGCAGAAGAATTTCTTTCTTATCCCAGTGGATTAGAACTTGATCTTTGAAGGATTTCAGTTGATCACTGAAGTTCTGCTGAGCCCTTTCATATCTTAATTCTTTCAGCTTCTGGGTTTCAGAGTTGAACCATTTTCTGAATCTTTCCCACAGAGAATCAGAAGCAGCAGGATTAGAAATCTCTTGACTTGCTTGCTTCAAAGAAGTAATCCACTCCCGTATTTCTATTTCAAAAATCAACAGATTCTTACCAACATCTGATTTGGTTGAGGTTGGTTTAGGTTTGGGGGTGGCAATTTTGTTTAAGGTGGAAGCTAGATGGTCCAACGCTTTTAGATCAATGACAAGTCTGAGGTTGTCAGTTGGACAGTTGATATGTGAGGGAGTGGAAGAGTCAGAAATCAGGATTGGTGAGTGAGGGGTGTTTGGTGGAGTGGATTCATATGGTAAAGGTATTTCTAGAATATCATGAATGGAGAGAGGTAAACGAACCGTAAGAGGTTCTGTTATCCCAGGAATTGGGGGTACTGGTATTAGAGTCTGAAAGGGAGTCTTCTGATTAGTTTGTGGTAGCGTGTTGAATTTCTGGTTCAGGTATTTCAGAAGATGGATTTTCAGATTGAGGAGTGAGAGGGTTGTCATTTTCTGGTTGAGGTGAGTTAAGGTTTATATGTTCTGGTTGAAGAGAGTGTGGTTGTGGTTTTTCTGGTTGTTAAGGTTAAGTGTTTGGAATTTCTGGTTGTGGAGGTTAAGTGTTTGGATTTTCTGGTTGTTGAGGTTGAGTGTTTGGATTTTCTGGGAGTGGTGAGGAAAAGTCTTGATCAAACAGTTCAATATCAGAGAGAACTCTTGCAAGTTCTGGTTGATGTTGTTCTGGATTTGGATTGGGGGAGTGAGGTTCATTCAAGAATTTTCCAAGAGTTACAGATGGGTCAAACTCTATGTAAAAATCCTCAAATGTTTAGGGTGAAGGATTTTCTCTTGGTTGAGGGGGAATGGTTTCAGATGTTGGAATATCTATTGATTCTACAACAGAAATAAAAGATGTGTTACCTTTCTTTTTCGTAGCTTTGGGTGTCCTCTGAGAGGATCCTTCTCCTCCCGCCTTCCTCTTTCTGGATTTCTTTAGCACAACCTCTGGAGCTGGCTTGTGCAGATCTTGGATGTTGATTTCTGGAATAGTCCCATCAGCCTTGCAAGCTTCAAGGTATCTGACTATAATCTCTGGAGAGGCATCTATCTCAGAGAATAGTGGAAAATCCTTCAGAGGGATTCTCCTAGAAGTGATGACCTCATGAGAAGCAATTGTTGGTTCCTTCTTAATGTTTTCAATAATCTTCATTTTCTTCAGATTCTTGGCATTCAAAGGTTTCCCAGCAGTTGCTTCTAGAGTACTAATTTCTTGAGCCTCTGTCAGATGTTCTATCAGCCTGTTTTCCGTTAGAATATCTGAAATCAATCTTCCTAGAGGAATATAATCCCTCTTAGTTCTTTCTTCTTCTCTTGTCTCTTTCACACTTATTCTGAGATGGTTGAAGAGAAAATGTGGAAGAATTATCTTGGTCTTCTTTGCAATAAAGTATATCAGAAACTATTGATCAATGTTGATGTAATCAGGAGAGCTTGTAGGCTTCATGTGATTGATACATCCCAGAATTATTCTAGCCCAGATTCTGTAATGATCTTTCAAGTATCTGATCTTGCTGGATGGCTGTCCAAAAGTGAAGATTTCCCTAGCAATGGATTTTAGGTCAGAACACTTATCATCCATATCAATGCATCTGACTCCACCGCCATTGTATCTAATGAGTTTCCCAATCAAATATTCTGTAATCACTATCTTCTTCCCCATAACATATGATGTGACCTGGTGGTTGGATGAGGTAGCATGAATCCAAAACTCTTTAACAAGAATGGGAAAGGTTGGACCTAACAGACGATCAAAGTATTTGTTCCATCCCTGTGCAGTTACATCTTCATACAGATTAAACCCATTTTCTTGTAAGCTTTCAAAATCCACGATCAATTCACATAGAACTTCAAGGTTGTCAACCAGAGTGAGTAGCATTCTAATGGGCTCCTCATATTATTCAGTAGATGAAGAATCAGGAGCACTGTTGATATTCTTGAGACTTGATGATGATGCCATTGTTCACACGGATTCTTTGAAGAAAATTGATAGAAAGGGTTTTTGAAAAAGAAACTAGAACAAGAGAGAATATAGAAGATGGTAAAACGTGAATGAATGAAATAGTAAATTGAGTTTATATAAGTTCTTTAGAAAACGTAATCAGTAAGAAAGAGAAAATAAGTAATGATTATATGCATTAATGAAACCTTAAATTAGGGGATTTAGAGAGATATTGAACAGTTACCAATGACAAGTGTCTCAATGCAACCAATCAGAGCCTTGGACCCTTCAGAATTTGAACGCGTGTTCAGCCTCAGAAGGTAGCTTGTGAGAGGATGACAGATGTTTGATGGTGTGAACTGCACGCCTCTATCCTTGAAATGAAAAGTTCAGATCTTCATAGATATATTCTGAGGCAATTGTACTTCTAACTTCTGAAGACAAGTTGATCACATGTTCACAGAAAATAGTGAAATTCTAAGGGTTAGAATATGCAAATAAAACATTTTATTCTGGACACAATTTCATGCCGATATGTTTCAGAATGAAATTGAATCTATCTTCAGAAAGGGGTTTTGTAAACACATCAGCCCATTGATGATCCGTGTTAATAAATTTTAAAGAGAGAATTCCTTTCTGAATATAATCCCTAATAAAATGATATTTTATTTCTATATGCTTAGCCCTAGAATGCAAAATGGGATTTCTGGATAGACATATGGAAAAAGTGTTATCACAGAAGATAGGAATGTTACTCTAAAATATGTTGAAGTCTTCAAGTTGACTTTTCATATAGAGCATTTGAGTGCTACATCCAGCAACTGCTATGTATTCAACTTCTGCTATTGATATTGCTATTGTTGACTGTCTCTTGCTGGTCCATGAGATCAGGTTGTCTCCCAGAAACTGGCAGCTTCTAGAAGTATTTTTACGCTCTACTCTGTCTCCAGCAAAGTCAACATCACAGTATCCTACTAAGTTGTATTCATTGGATTTTCTATAAAACAAACCCAGATTAGTAGTACCTTTCAGATACTTGAAAATTCACTTAACTGCTGTTAAGTGATATTCTCTAGGATCTGATTGGAATCTAGCACATAAGCAAACACTGAATAAAATATCAGACCTTAAAGCCGTCAAATAAAGGAGAGATCCAATCATACCTCTGTAGATTTTCTGTTCTACCTTTTTACTTACCTCTTCCTTTTCCAGAATGCACGTGGGATGCATTGGAGTCTTTGAGGGCTTACATTCTGAGAGGTCAAATTTCTTCAGAAGTTCTCTGACATATTTGCTTTGATGAATGTAAGTTCCTTCTGGAGTTTGGTTTATCTGAATGCCCAGAAAGAATTTGAGTTCCCCCATTAAGCTCATCTCAAACTCTGCCTGCATGCACTTAGCAAATTCTCTTCCCAGAGAAGGTTTAGTGGATCCAAAATGATATCATCTACGTAAATCTGACAAACTAAAATGTCATTCTTAAATTTCTTACAGAACAAGGTTGTGTCCACTTTCCCTCTGGTGAGTTCCTTTTCTAACAGGAAGTTACTTAGTCTTTCATACCAAGCTCTGGGAGGTTGTTTCAGACCATAAAGTGACTTTTTTAGTTTGAAAACATATTCTGGGTGTTTGGAATTTTCAAACCCAAGGGGTTGGTGCACAGATACCTCTTCATCTATGTAACCATTTAAGAATGCACTTTTGACATCCATATGATACATAGTGATGCTATTATTGACAGAAACGAAGATTAAGAGTCTGATAGATTCTAACCTGGCGACTGTGTTGTACCCCAATTTTTTGCCCTAAGATTCCCCTATCATATCATGTCAACTTGATCATAACAAGATCACATGAGGGTTGGGTCTTCCTCTTTTTCTATCTCCTATCTTTAAGTTTGCTCTTGAGGAATTTCCAAGCACCTTGGTTGAGTATTTTGTATATGTGTTGTTGACTAACTTCTAATCAAAATACAAAAAAAATATTTGTCTTTGTCTTTGTAGATTTTTTATTTTATAGGTACCAAGTCGAAGCATCTGAAAAATAAACTCATGAAAGTTGATTTGATTCTGTATTATGGTGAAAGACAGCATGCATCGAACCATAAAGGTATGCATCAACCCATAAAGCTATGTATCGACTCATCCAGTTGTGTACAACTAGCATGTGTCGACACATGCATGTATGTATCAACTCATCCTGTTTGTATAACTAGCATGTGTCGACACATGCATGTATGTATCGACTCATCCTGTTTGTATAACTAGCATGTGTCGACACATACGTGTTATGTATCGACTCATGTAGTTTATGTGATTCTGTAATGAGTTGAAGAAGCAGTATGTATCGACACATAGAGGCATGTATCAACACATGCTGTGTTATACAACTAGGATGTATCGATGCATACCACCCATGTATTGACTCATAACAACAAAATGCACATGTTTTTTGAAAAAAAGCCAACAAATTCAAAATTGTATCATTTTGGCTCCAATTTTTCTGCATAATTTGAAATTATATCACTAATTCAACTTTGGCTCCAAGAATCAATTACCAAATTACCACTAATCCCAATCCTAAAACTCTATAAATAGAGACCTCATTTCATTCAAATGACAAGCTTTTGATAGCCAAACTCATCTTGCTAAAAAACTCTCAATTCTCTCCATCTACCAAATTCACTCAAATCTCCATTTTCAAAAATTTAGTAAGCTTTGCATTGAAGCTTACTAATATTTGAGCTAAACCTTCATCCAAACACTTTTTCTCCATCAATTCTCTACATCCAAGCTTTGGTAATTGATACTTGTTATTGAATTGAAGCAAATTCTGGAATTTGTTTGATAATTCTCTAATTCTACCTTTGGTTATTGTGATTACATACTTGGTTTGTAATTTGGAATTCATCCGCATACAGCCGTTACTCTGCCCAATTTTTGCGAAGACTTAAAACACTTGAAGTTTGGTTCTCTCAAGAGGTCTAGTATCTTTGCTTGCTTGGTTTCAATCCAAAGAATGGAATTCTATATTGACTCATAATGTCAAGAATTGGCTTCTTGTTGGTTAGATGGTTCTTATCCCTAGCTTTTACCTTATGCTTTAGGACAACCTCTTCTTCTCCTCCCATCTTCTTTAATTTCAAAAAATATTCTCCTTCCTTTTAAAAAAAAACTCTTCTTATTTCTTAACTTGAAATACTTTCATAATAAACTTGGACTTAGGTCCATGCATTTTCAAAACATTTTCATAAATAAATTTCAATCGATTTAATAATACCTTGACATTTTTGTGAGAAGACTAAAAGTCAATCAATCTCATTTCAAACCATTTTTGCCACTTTGGCCTTTTATAATAAAACTTTTCTTAAAAGATTAGACTCTTGCCAATCCTTGTGGTGATGCAAACAACTATACTTCTACAATATGTAGTGAAGAGAGATATTTTCCACTTGGGTGTTGAGTGAGGCATTGTTTATTTTAAAATCTAAGCCATATCCTCCACTTTGAGATGATGCAAATTCTCCTTTCTCATGATTGGGGGTAGTAAGTATGTTTTCCACACAGACAATGACGATAATTTCTTATCTCATAAAATTAACCAACACACTTGTGTTTCAAAATTTTTAAAAGAGGAACTACGTGTACCCTGATCCCCTATTGCACGAAAGGTGGTACGTAGGCACTAAAGGTTCGCAACCGCGGCGGGTGCAAAAATCATAAAAAATATTTCTTTTCTCACCTCCACCATCCATTTTATACATAACACATTTTCATAGCCAAAATATACAGATTTTTCAAAGAGGTTCCTGCGGAGTACCGTAGATGTTTAGGGTGCTAATACCTTCCCTTTGCATAACCAACCCCCTTACCTTGAATCTTTCCCCCTTTTTTTGGGTTATTCGCTCTTTTCCCATTCCTTTGGAAACAATAAAGCACGATGGCGATTTTTATTTTGATTTGTATAAAGTCTAGTCAATCCATTGACTTAGTCTTGAACATTTCTACCGCTACAGAAAAATGGCGACTCTGCTGGGGAAAGATTGACCTCTTGCTGGTCCATCCCTAAGTGGGTTAAGCCTATCTTTGTTTATATCTGTATATGTGTTATTGTGTTTATGTGTTATATTTTGTATATATCTTTGTCTGGATTTTCCTGGTTACAGGGTGCTTGGTGATTACTCATAAGTCCTATACCCGGACTTGGGCAAACTTTAAGATAGGATGGGTGGTATAGTCATGTTAACTTTGAGGGAGTAATCCCAAAAAAGGAGGCATGAGATCTCCCACTCAGTGGAGGCCCCTTTGACTGTAGTGTCATTTATCGAGTAATCGGGAAGACGTACTGCTTTCGACCTGGGAGCCTGCTGAAGCTGAGGACAGTAGATTACCAAACCCATCTTGGCCTTTTAGGTGTAGTGCGTAAGCTATGACGGAGTAATCCGGAAATAGTTGTTACGCGATACTACGCTCAGACGAGTTTTTCTTGAGAATATTACTAATTACCGAGTTAATCGGGAAGTTGGTAATATCTGAAGGAAGGATGTAGACTCTGGGAACCTCTTAGAACCTTATTCGGCAGGTGATAACTTTTTAGACCAATACCTTATGGGTAGTTCCTTCGGCCTCATGCTCGTGACGTTGAACCTATGAACCTTATATATGTGATCTTGTGTGTGATTGTTGCATCTTGCATCCATGCACTCATAAGCATCTTTTGAAGAAAACAATATTTCAAGGGATTTAAAGGTTGCCTATTTGTGAATATCTCAGGTACTTTTAAACCATGGATTCTGGAAAGAGAAAGACCGGGAAATACAGTTTCAAGGATCCCAAGATAGATGAGTTGGTCAGTCTAATTCCCGAGATCGAGTGTTCTGCAGACTTTCGGAAGAAGTATGGATCCATTATTCCTCTCATGAAGCTGAAGATGAAAGAGGGTATTCTCTCAACTTTGGTCCAGTTCTAAGATCTGATGTATCACTGCTTTACTTTTCCCGATTATCAGTTGGTGCCAACACTGGAAGAGTATTCCTATCTATTGAATTTACCTGTTACCGATCGTGTTCCTTTTACTGGTTTGGAGGGTGAGCCAAAACCACATGAGATTGTTGCTTTGATTCATCTGGGGAAGTCTGAGGTGGAAGCCCATATGTCTACCAAAGGAGGGATTAGAGGATTACCAACTCAGTTCTTATTGGAGAAAGCTCGTTACTTTGCCAGGATGAAGAGTACGGTTGCTTTTGAGGCTATCTTTGCTTTACTCGCCTATGGATTATTCTTATTTCCTAATGTGGATAAGTTTGTCGACATTAACGCTATCAGGATCTTCATGATTGGAAACCCGATTCCTACACTGTTGGGTGATGCTTATTACTCTATTCATCTTTGGAGTTCCTATCATGGGGGAATGATTATCTGTTGCACGCCTTTGTTGTGCCGGTGGTTTATCTCTCATATGCCTCAGTCTGATGCTTTTTGGGATGTCAAGAAGGAACCCTGTTGGGCTCCTAAGATCATGGCACTTACTCACTCGGATATTGATTGGTATTATTGAGCTTACCAGGATGTGGAGATTATTGAAAGTTGTGGTAGTTTCCCCAATGTGCCTCTTCTTGGTACAAAGGGAGGAACTAACTATAACCCTGTTCTTGCACGGCGACAACTTGGTTACCCGATGAGGGATAAACCGAATAGTATTCATTTGAGTAGTTTCTTTCTGAAGGAAGGAGAAGACCACAGGGAAGCTAGGGAGCAAATTGCGAAGGCCTGGCGTCACATTCATAAGAAGAGTAGGAAGGATTTGGGACCTAGAGGTGCTGTTTCTTTGGAGCCATATCTTCAGTGGGTCCGATCGAGAGCCATTCAGTTGAAGATGCCGTATACTCGGGAGACACCCATGCCTGATTTGTTTGTAAAGACCACTCCTCCCTTATTAGATGATCTGGAAGAGCTGCAGCTTACTTTGGTTAGGATGCAACAGGAAAGGGATGCTTGGAAGAACAAGTTCCAGACTTTAAAGAGTTCCTACAGTGTAGACCTGAAGGAGAAAGATGATTTGATCGAGATCCTTGAGATTCGAGCGTTGGAGTCTATGGAGAGGCAAGGGGATTTATTTTCTCCTAAGCCTCAATCAGGTGCTGATTACTCACTTTCTGATCCAGATGATTGGAGGGAGGTTGCCATCAGACACGCGGAAGAAAACCATAGGTTGAGGGCTCAGATTGTCAGGCTCACAGGGAAGCGCCAGCATACAAATTGATCTCTATTAGTTCCTCTTCTCAGGATTTTAGATTGTATTTTCATCTTATATTTGGGATCATTGAAACTTGTAATCCATTTTGAAGTTATTATAATGAAAAATTTTCGTATTTCAAAAGCTTTATTACTTGGATGTTTGCAATGTGTCTGTAAACCATAAATCCCTTGAAATATTAAATGATAAAATGAAAATAATCATATGCATTGCATATCATTCATCATATTGCGCATATTTCTTGCATTTGTTATGCACATCCAGGTGTCTTACCCAGCTTCTTTACTTCACTCAACAAGCTGACTCATCACTACAACACTCGGGCTAATTTAAAAAATAAGATGGACAACTTAGAACAGGAAAATCGTGAGCTGCGCGAAGAAGTTTCCGCCTTAAAGGCTGGCTTGGCCAACTTGACTACTCTGATGGAAGCTCTGGTGGTTGCTCAGAATCAGCCACCGAGTGTTCAACCTCAACCAACGAGGGTAAATGCTGAAGTTCATGTTGTTCCTGTATCCGCTACTCCGGCTGTTGTTCAAAATCGTATGCCTAAGGGTTATCCGTGGGGAATGCCAGAGAATTTTGCGCCTGAAGGTTTCAATATTGGCCCTCAAGATGCTCTAGTGGTTCAAAATGTTGTTGCTTCTGCACCTCCTGTGGTGCATACTGTTCCTGCTGCACCTCCTTCGGTGAATTTGGTTCCATTTGTTAATGAAGATATGTGTCATCCTTTCCCTCCGCCGAGTGAAGACTTGGGTCATTATGACAGAATGGATGATTTTCAAGAACAGTTTGATAAAATGCAAAGGGAGATGAAGGCTCTTAGGGGAAAAGAGTTATTTGGGCAGAATGTGAAGGAGTTGTGTTTGGTCCCGAATGTTAAAGTGCCTGCTAAGTTCAAGGTCCTGGAATTTGAGAAGTACAAAGGAAACACTTGCCCTCGTGCTCATTTGGTGATGTATGTAAGAAGAATGTCTATCCACACTGATGATCAGCGTCTGCTGATTCATTTTTTCCAGGATAGTCTGACCAGCACAACATTGAAATGGTACACGAGTTTAGACAGTGCCAACATCCATACTTTTAATGATTTGGGAGAAGAATTCATTAAACAATACAAGTACAATGTGGATATGGCGCCTGACCGAGACCAGCTTAGGGCCATGGTTCCGAAAGACATAGAATCGTTCAAAGAGTATGCACAGAGATGGCGCGAAGTGGCTGCACAAGTGATTCCTCCCATGGACGAGAAAGAAATGACTAAGATTTTTCTGAAGACGCTAGGAGCTTTCTACTATGATAGGATGGTAGCAAGTGCCCCAAGTGATTTTACAGAGATGGTAAGAATGGGTGTCCGCCTAGAAGAGGCAGTAAGAGAAGGCCGTTTGACAAAGGGTGAAGGATCTGGAGGTGTGAAAAAGCAATCTTATGGGTTTACCAAGAAGAAATAGGGGGATACAAATGCTGTTATGCAAGAGAGAAGGGTAAACGCTCCTAGAAAAAATTATCAGCGTCATCAGCAAGTCGCCTCAGTTACTCCTGTTATGAATGCCTCTCCGACTACTGTTGCTTATCAGAGACCGTCCCAGTAGGGTAATCAAGGGTATAATCAGAGAAGGGAGAACTATGATCCTATTCCCATGAGCTATGCAGAGCTACTACCAACATTGATTCAGAAGAAGTTGGTCCAGACACGACCACCTACCGCCATACCATCACCATTGCCTTGGTATTACAAAGCAGACCAGACGTGTGCCTTTCATCAGGGAGCACTAGGGCATAGTGTTGAGAATTGTTATCCTTTGCAGACTGAAGTGCAAATGTTGGTGAAGTATGGAATTTTATCTTTCAAAGACATGGGACCTAATGTGAAAGACAATCCTCTACCCAAGCACGGGGGAGTGAATGCTGTAAATATGGTGGCCGGTTGTCCAGGTGACTTTCAAAATTTTGACATTAATCTGGTTAGAGGAGATTTGGTGAAGATGCACACAGACCTCTGAATTCAGTTATTATACGCATGACCATGTCGGTTGTGCTATTTGCAGTACATATATACAAGGTTGCGAGAAGATAAAAGCTGATTTACAGGAGATGATGGATGAAGGTTTAATCCATATAATCAGGCCTAGGGCAGAATATGAAGAGGAGGTGAATATGGTTTCTGGATGTCCGGGTGAATTCATAATTTTTGATGTGGATCATTTGAATGAGGATCTAGTGCAGTTGCATGCTACCTTCTTCTGTACTGCTGGTCAGGTGGAACACCAATATGGATCTTGCATAATTTTCTGTCAATACCCCCGAGGATGTTCTATTGTGAGGGAAGGTGTTCAGTTGCTGTTGGATAATGGAACTATCAAGATCACAAGTCAGAGAGATGATTATCACGAGATTGATATGGTTGAAGTTTGTTTGATGGAAGAAGAGTCAGAGGAAGAGTATGCCTCCATAGATGAGTATTTCTCTTCAGACGAAGATTTGTTTGCCGGAAATGACTTTTTAATGGATGATTGTGTTGAGGAGGGGGTGAATGTCACTGTACCTTGTTTTGGTGCACCCGCTCATCTTGAGGTGGAGTACCATAGCAAACCAGCTGTTACCCCATTGGTAATTAGTCTGCCAAGTCCTGTTCCCTATGAATCAGATAAGGTTGTGCCTTACAAATACAACGCTACAATCTTAGAAGACGGGGTGGAGATTCCCATCCAGCCAATTCCAGATGTTGGAAATATAGTTGATGATAGCAGGGTGACCCGTAGCGGTCGTGTGTTTGCGGCGGTTATTCAAAGTGATGTTGTTGCTAGAAAGAAATTTGTTGAGAATGATGAGCCTAAGAAGGCTGCAGGAGAGACTAGTAGAGCTACATTAGAGAAAGAAGTGGATGATATTTTGAAGATAATTAAGATGAGCGACTACAAAATTGTAGATCAGCTATTGCAGACTCCTTCAAAGATATCCATCCTAGCTTTGTTGATGAATTCCTCTGCTCATAGAGAATCGCTGATGAGAGTACTAGACCAAGCTTTTGTGGAGAATGACATGCCATTAGATCAATTCAGCAGTGTAATTGGAAACATTACATCATATAACAATTTGAGTTTCTGCGATGATGAGTTACCAGATTAAGGGAGGAATCACAACCTGGCCCTCCACATGTCTATGAACTGCAAGAATGATTCACTGTCCAATGTGCTAATTGATAACGAATCCGCGTTGAATGTTATATCGAGGAGTACCCTCATGAAGTTAAAGTATCAAGGAGCACCTATGCACCCGAGTGGCATCATTGTGAAGGCTTTTGATGGGTCGAGGAAATCTGTCATCGGTGAAGTGGATTTGCCCATCCATATAGGACCACATTTGTTCTTGATAACTTCTAGGTTATGGACATTATTCCCGCATATAGTTGTCTACTTGGACGGCCATGGATACACGAAGCAGGGGTTGTCACTTCAATTCTGCATCAGAAGCTAAAATTTGTGCGTGAAGGGAAGGTGGTGATCATAAATGGGGAGCAGGCGTTGTTGATATCCCATGTATCCTCTTTCAGTATTGTAGAACCGGATGAGGCTGCTGTTGGAACCCAATTCCAAGCTCTATCTATTGACAACATAAGGAAGAATGATAATTCTGTGGTTTTGCTGAATGACGCGCAACAAGTTGTGCGCAATGGTCATAATGCAGTTTGGGAATGACTTGTGGATCCACCCGTGAACAAAAACAGAACTGGTTTGGGTTTCTCTTCGAAGAATGGCAAAGGAGAAAGTTTGAAGTCAAAGTCTTCTGTGAACAGTTATCATGATGTTTTCTGCAGCGGAGGCTACCTCTATCCAATTGGTTCTGGAATTAATGCTGTTGAAGAGGATGAAGCAGAGAAGGAAGTACCGAATTATGTGACACATGGAGTCCGAGTTCAGAACTGGGTCACCATTGATGTTCCTTCTTGCATACATATTTCAAAGTAATTTGTTTTGTTAATCTGTTTCTTTCTTTTGAAAAGCTTTCACTTTGTCCAAGGTGAAAGTATTGTATGGGCTTATCTGTTTGCTTTGATTTTTAAGATCATTAATAAAAGTTGTCTATGCTTCCAAAAATATGTCTTTATTTTCTGATATTTTCTTGGGAAATGGTAATCAAATAAAAAAAACCTTTCAAAATAAATAATAACTGAAAATTAATCTGCATGATCACTTGTTATATGTGTCAGTTTCTAAAAGCAATCATAAATCATATGTGCAGATTAATTAAAAAACCGGTTGAATACAATGACCCTGCACCCTCTCCAAACTTTGATTGTCCTGTATTTGGGGCCAAAGAAGAAGATTATGATGAGATTCCATAAGAGGTCTCACAGTTTCTTGAGCACGAGGAAAATACCATTCAGCCATATAAGGAGCCTTTGGAAGTGATTAATGTGGGTTCAGAAGAAGATCCGAAGGAAGTTAAGATTAGAGCATCGTTGCACCCTGATATAAAAAGCGGGTTGATTGAGCTGTTAAAAGAATATGTGGATATTTTTGCTTGGTCTTATCAAGATATGCCTGGTCTAGATACAGACATTGTTGAGCATCATTTGCCGTTGAAGCCAGAGTGTCCGCCAGTTAAACAAAAATTGAGAAGAACCCACCCAGATATGGCAGTAAAGATCAAGGATGAGGTCCTAAAGCAGATTAATGCTAGTTTTCTTGTGACGTCAGTGTATCCTCAATGGATTTCCAATATTGTCCCAATACCGAAAAAAGAAGGAAAAGTCCACATGTGCGTAGATTACAGAGATCTAAATAAAGCTAGTTCGAAAGATGATTTTCCATTGCCTCACATTGACATGTTAGTGGACAACACAACAAAATTCAAGGTATTCTCGTTCATGGATGGATTTTCCGGGTATAATCAAATAAGAATGGCTCCAGAGGACATTGAAAAAAAAACGTTTATCACACCCTGGGGAACATTCTGTTACAGAGTGATGCCCTTCGGGTTGAAGAACGCTGGTGCAACGTAACAGAGGGCTATGACAACCCTATTCCATGATCTGATGCACAAGGAAATTGAAGTATATGTTGATGATATGATTTCCAAATCCCAAACTGAATAAGGTCATATAAAAGATTTGTCGAAGTTGTTTCAATGTTTGAGGAAGTATCATCTCTGCTTGAATCCAAATAAATGCACCTTCAGAGTTAGATCGGGGAAATTGTTGGGTTTTATTGTTAGCCAGAAAGGAATTGAAGTTGACCCTGATAAAGTCAAAGCAATTCAAGAAATTCCAGCACCAAGAACTGAAAATCAAGTCAGGGGTTTCCTCGGGCGTTTGAATTATATTTCCAGATTCATTTCCCACATGACTGCAAAGTGTGAACCGATCTTTAAGTTGTTAAAGAAAGATCAAGGTTGTGTGTGGACCGATGATTTCCAAAGGGCATTTGAGAGTATTAAAGAGTATCTTCTTGAACCTCCTATCTTGCTCCCTCCCGTAGAAGGAAGACCGTTGATTATGTATCTAACAGTGTTAGATAAATCCATAGGTTGTATTATGGGACAACAGGATGAAACAGGGAAGAAAGAGTTCGCCATTTATTATCTCAGCAAAAAGTTCACTGATTGTGAGTCACGGTATTCCATGCTAGAAAAAATGTGTTGTGCTTTGGCCTGGGTGGCAAAGCGTTTGCGGCAGTATATGTTGAATCATACCACTTGGTTGATCTCAAAAATGGATCCAATCAAGTATATTTTTGAGAAGCCTGCTCTTACTGGGAGAATTGCCCGCTGGCAGATGTTGTTATCTGAATATGATATTGAGTATCACACTCAAAAAGCTATCAAAAGTAGTGTGTTGGCAGATTACCTTGCTCACCAGCCGATGGAAAATCATCAGTTTGTAGAATATGAATTCCCCGATGAGGATGTGATGTTCCTGAAAGTGAAGGATTATGATGAACCATTGCCTGAGGAATGCCCCGACCCTGAATCTCGTTGGAGTATGATATTTGATGGAGCAGTGAATGCTTATGGTAAAGGAATTGGTGCTGTGATTGTCACTCCTCATGGATCACACATTCCTTTTACCGCGAGGCTAATATTTGATTGCACTAATAATATGGCGGAATATGAGGCTTGCATCATGGGTCTTGAAGAAGCTATTGATCTTAGAATCAAAATTCTAGATGTTTATGGTGATTCAGCTTTGGTAATAAATCATATTAAAGGAGAATGGGACACTCGTCACCCTGGCTTGATCCCTTACAAAGATTATGCTAGAAGATTACTACCCTTCTTCAATAAAGTTGAATTCCATCACATTCCTAGAGATGAAAATCAAATGGCGGATGCTCTGGCAACTCTGGCTTCCATGTACCAAGTGAATACTTGGAATGATATACCCTGAATTATAGTTCGACGGCTGGATAGGCCCGCTCACGTGTTTGCGACAGAGGAGGTAGCAGATGAAAAACCTTGGTATTATGATATCAAACATTTTCTTCAGACTCAGGAATACCCGATTGGTGCATCGAGGAAAGATAGAAAGACACTAAGGAGATTTGTAGGCAGTTTCTTCCTCAGTGGGAATGTGCTATACAAGAGAAATTATGACATGGTCTTTCTCAGATGCGTGGATAGACACGAAGCAGGCATGTTGATGCATGAGATTCATGAAGGTTCATTTGGCACTCATGCTAATGGGCATTCGATGGCTAAAAAGATGCTAAGGGCAGGTTACTATTGGTTGACAATGGAATCTGATTGTTACAAATTTGCAAAGAAGTGCCATAAATGCAAGATTTATGCAGATAAGGTCCATGTGCCTCCGACACTTCTCAATGTGATTTCCTCCCCGTGGCCTTTCTCTATGTGGGGTATTGACATGATCGGGATGATAGAACCCAAAGCTTCGAATGGACACCGTTTTATCTTGGTAGAAATTGACTACTTTACCAAATGGGTAGAGGCTGCTTCTTATGCTAATGTTACCAAACAGGTGGTTGTGTGTTTCATAAAAAATAATCTTATATGCCAGTATGGTGTGCCGAGTAGAATCATCACTGATAATGGCTCGAATTTGAACAACAAGATGATGACAAAACTGTATGAAGAATTCAAGATTGTCCATCACAATTCGTCTCCGTACAGGCCAAAGATGAATGGGGCCGTTGAAGCTGCTAATAAGAATATCAAGAGAATTATCCAGAAAATGGTTGTTACTTATAAGGATTGTCATGAAATGCTCCCTTTTGCTCTGCATGGATATCGAACATCTGTCCGCACTTCAACAGGAGCAACCCCGTTCTCCCTGGTATATGGAATGGAAGTTGTACTCCCTGTTGAGGTTGAGATTCCCTTGTTGCGTGTGATAATGGAAGCCAAGTTGACAGAGGCTGAATGGGTCCAAAACAGTTTTGACCAATTGAATTTGATTGAGGAGAAGAGAATGATAACTTTGTGTCATGGGAATTTATATCAGAAAAGAATGAAGAAAGCATTTGATAAAAAGGTCAAACCTCGTGAATTCAGAGAAGGTGACCTCATGCTCAGGAAGATCATGTCTTTTAACACTGATTCTAGGGGCAAGTGGACTCCCAATTTTGAAGGCCCTTATGTTGTCAAGAAATCCTTCTCTGGTGGTGCATTAATTCTTGAAACTATGGATGGCGAGGAGTTCCCACGTCCCATGAATGCTGACGCAGTCAAGAAATACTTCACCTAAAGAAATAAAAGAACAACTCGCTAAGTTGAAAACCCGAAAGGGCGGCTTAGGCAAAAAGGAGCGTCTCGGTAGGCTGAAAACCCGAAAGGGCGGTCTAGGCAAAAATTAGAGACTTAAACAGAATAAATTTCCCACTAAGTTGAAAACCCTCAAGGGCAGCTTAGGCAAAAGTTAGGGATTTTTCTTGGCAAGTAACTACGTCAGACAAGACTTGATCGTTGAAGCAACAATCTTCTCGGATCTTCACTATACTTCAACAAAAGCTGCTGCTCAGGATTTCAAAAGTTTTTAGGGAGAATGGTGGTCATTGTATCTCAATGTATCTTTTCCATTATATATTACCATTTCCCAAACTTTGTAATCATCCATGGAGTCTCGCCATTCGCAGACTACCATTCTATTAATGAAATTCGAGCTTTTGCCCAATTCTTTGTGTTCTTATTTTTATTTAGCTTGCAAAGACTTTATTTATTACTGATAATAACTTTCAAAGCAAAAAGATTAAAAAGCAAAATTGACTTTTCAAAAAGGAAGACATCTTTACAATTCAATTTACTTTGGGATTTGTGATGAAACAATGACAACAAAAATGGCGATCCCAGGGATGAACAAACTCCGGTTGTTTTAAGAAGATTTACTTCCTTCATGAAAGTTTTTCTCAGGTAATCTTGTTGGTATGTGCGTAATCTTTGTGTGTTTCTCAGATAGTTGAAGACGATACCAGTGGGTGCAAGGTACATTATTAGGTTTGTGATCCTATTATCCCCGGCCAAGTCTTGGTTCGCTTTTAATTTTGGGTTTGCATGGTCAGAAGCCTCCTTCCCAGATTCCCCAGCGAAGTTTTCCCTCATATGATGAAAGGTTTTATTCCCTCGGTGTGCTAAGATATCGCTCTTTTTGCAGTATTGACATTAGTGTTGACTTCTTGATTTCCCAAGAAGACTATACTAGGGCATCTTTTGTTGGAATAGGTTTGTATGATATGAAGACTCAATCCAATATTCTCCAGTGAAGGCCTTGTTTATTTGAAAGAAGTCCTTTCTCCCCAAAGAAGTTGGTGCAATAATTACTCTCGAAGAACGTCCCAGATTCCCCAGTGAAGAACGTATCTCTGGTTTCCCCAGTGAAGAACGTATATTTGGTTTCCCCAGTGAAGAATGTATATCCGGTTTCCCCAGTGAAGAACGTATCTCCGATTTCCCCAGTGAAGAACGTATCTTGGTTTCCTCTCGATGATGTGGTTTTGACCTCCACATTGAAGTCAGCATGAAGTCCCCAGTAGATGTCTCGATGATGAAGCATTGTCTCCCTTAGTGAAGTCTGTATGTTTTTTCCTCCTTCAAAGTGGGTCTGAATTCCCCAGTGAGGTTTGATTGTCTCGGTGTCAGTCTTCTTTATTTGAGGCTGGTCTTGCAATCTCCAGTAAGTATGTTGCTTTTGAAAAACTAGTTTCTCCGATGAAACCAGAAGAAAGATGTTCTATCTCGGTATTTGTTTGATTTAGCTACATCCGGATTATGTTTCTCCTCAATGAAGTTAGGAAAGGCAATAGGTTTGGTTCCCGCAGTATCTTTTACCTTTCTTGGATTGATCTTTCTGGTTGAAGTTTAGCCCAATGTTATTGGTACCTGAGGCGGTTTTGTTTGTTTGTACTGATTATGTATCCTTTTACCAGCATATGCACGGTATCACTCATACATTCATACATGCATCATGCATTGCTACAAATCATTTTTTTATTGACATTGTGTTCTAACCTTCCTGCAGTGCTCCTTGCTTAGGTGGATTTGGTTTTCCCTCTTGAGTTTATTTCTCAAAGGAGGTATCTGCATTGGCCGTCTTGCTCCGGTTTATTTCTGAATTAGATTTGTGGTTGCATGACGATATTATTCACTTTGGATTTCTGAGAACCTTGAGTTCTGGTTTGTGCATTTATTTTGCACGAGAAGACTTTATCTCCTCAGCAGGAATACTGTGGCATTTCCCTAGGAAGTTATACCTCTTTCCCCAGGAAGCTATATCTTTTTCCCCAGAAAGTCATATCTGTTTCCCCAGGAAACCATATTTCTATCCCCAAAAAGTCATTTCTCTTTGCAATTCCCCTTGACAATGAGTGGAAGTCTCTTTATTTGAGATAAGCTTACATATTTCCCTTTCCAGGTAGAGTGCCTTGGTTAAAGAAGAAGTTGAGACCCGTTCCAGGTGAAACACCGGAATTTTGGGGAAAACTTGATGATATTTTCAAATCTACCTTCAGTGAACGTTGGTAGTACATCGACCGTGAACGTAGGTGTTTCTTATCTTTTTGCTATCATCAGTGAACGGTGGTAGTTCATCGTCAGTGAACGGCGGTGGTATGATATTTTCAAATCTACCTTCAGTGAACGTTGGTAGTACATCGACAGTAAACGTTAGTGTTTCTTATCTTTTTTCTATCATCAGTGAACGGTGGTAGTTCATCGTCAGTGAACAACGATGGTATGATATTTTCAAATCTACCTTCAGTGAATGTTGGTAGTGCATCGACAGTGAAAGTTAGTGTTTCTTATCTTTTTGCTATCATCAGTGAACGATGGTAGTTCATCGTCAGTGAACGGCAGTGGTATGATATTTTCAAATCTACCTTCAGTGAATGTTGGTAGTACATCGGCAGTGAACGTTGGTGTTTCTTATCTTTTTTCTATCATCAGTGAATGGTGGTAGTTCATCGTCAGTGAACGGCGGTGGTATGATATTTTCAAATCTACCTTCAGTGAACGGTTGTAGTACATCGGCAGTGAACGTCGGTGTTTCTTATCTTTTTGATATCATCAGTGAACGGTGGTAGTTCATCATCAGTGAATGGCGGTGGTATGATAATTTCAAACCAACCTTCAGTGAACGTTGGTAGTGCATCGGAAGTGAACGTCGGTGTTTCTTATCTTTTTGCTATCATCAGTAAACATTGATAGTTCATCATCAGTGAACGGCAGTGATATGATATTTTCTCTCTTCTACCTTCAACTATTGAGTTGGTAGTTTACCGTCATCTGTGAGCCAGTATCTTATTACTTTTCTACCTCCATCCATTGAGCTAGTAGTTCATAGTTATCCGTCGATGCTTGTTATCCTCCTCTCTGATCCAATTATTTTGTTCACCAGTGATTTATTTTCCTGGTGGGGTTGCTCCTTTGTTTCTCCATTTTTGTGGCATCCCCAGTGATACTTTGCGTCTCTTTTGTTATGTTCATATGCATTCATAATCATAAGCATTGCATGGCATCTTAGAGACAAAAATATGGCTTGTTTTATATTTAAGTATCTTCAATCACGTCGACACGAAGATTTTTAACCTTCGTATCTCTGGATAGAAGACACTTAAATAAGGGCAGCTGTTTTTCCCCTATCATATCATGTCAACTTGATCATAACAAGATCACATGAGGGTTGGGTATTCCTCTTTTTCTATCTCCTATCTTTAAGTTTGCACTTGAGGAATTTCCAAGCACCTTGGTTGAGTATTTTGTATATGTGTTGTTGACTAACTTCTAATCAAAATACAAAAAAAATATTTGTCTTTGTATATTTTTTGTTTTATAGGTACCAAGTCGAAGCATCTGATAAATAAACTCATGAAAGTTGATTTGATTCTGTATTATGGTGAAAGACAGCATGCATCGACCCATAAAGGTATGCATCGACCCATAAAGGTATGTATCGACTCATCCAGTTGTGTACAACTAGCATGTGTTGACACATGCATGTATATATCGACTCATCCTGTTTCTATAACTAGCATGTTCGACACATGCATGTATGTATCGACTCATCCTGTTTGTATAACTAGCATGTGTCGACACATACATGTTATGTATCAACTCATGCAGTTTGTGTGATTCTATAATGAGTTGAAGAAGCAGTATGTATTGACACATAGAGGCATGTATCGACACATGCTGTGTTATACAGCTAGGATGTATTGACACATACCACCCATGTATCGACTCATGACAGCAAAATGCACGTGTTTTTTGAAAAAAAGCCAGCAAATTCAAAATTGTATCATTTTGGCTCCAATTTTTCTGCATAATTTGAAATTATATCACTAATTCAATTTTGGCTCCAAGAATCAATTACCAAATTACCAATAATCCCAATCCTAAAACTCTATAAATAGAGACCTCATTTCATTCAAATGACAAGCTTTTGATAGCCAAACTCATCTTGCTAAAAAATCTCTCAATTCTCTCCATCTACCAAATTCACTCAAAGCTCCATTTTCAAAAAGTTAGTAAGCTTTGCATTAAAGCTTACTAATCTTTGAGCTAAACCTTCATCCAAACACTTTTTCTCCATCAATTCTCTACATCCAAGCTTTGGTAATTGATACTTGTTGTTAAATTGAAGCAAATTCTGGAAGTTGTTTGATAATTCTCTAATTCTACCTTTGGTTATTGGGATTACATACTTGGTTTGTAATTTGGAATTCACCCGCATACAGCCGTTACTCTATCCAATTTTTGCGAAGACTTAAAACACTTGAGGTTTGGTTCTCTCAAGAGGTCTAGTATCTTTGCTTGCTTGGTTTCAATCCAAAGAATGGGAATTCTATATTGACTCATAATGTCAGGTATTGGCTTCTTGTTGGTTAGATGGTTCTTATCCCTAGCTTTTACCTTATGCTTTAGGATAACCTCTTCTTCTCCTCCCATCTTCTTTAATTTCAAAAAATATTCTCCCTCCTTTTAAAAAAAAACTCTTCTTATTTCTAAACTTGAAATACTTTCATAATAAACTTGGACTTAGGTCCATGCATTTTCAAAACGTTTTCATAAATAAATTTCAATTAATTTAATAATACCTTGACATTTTTGTGAGAAGACTAAAAGTCAATCAATCTCATTTCAAACCATTTTTGCCACTTTGGCTTTTTATTTTAAAACTTTTCTTAAAAGATTAGACTCTTGTCAATCCTTGTAGTGATGCAAACAACTATACTTCTACAATATGTAGTGAAGAGAGATATTTTTCACGTGGGTGTTGAGTGAGGCATTGTTGATTTTAAAATCCAAGCCATATCCTCCACTTTGAGATGATGCAAATTCTCCTTTCTCATGATTGTCGGTAGTAAGTATGTTTTCCACACGGACAATGATGATGATGTCTTATCTCATAAAATTAACCAACACACTTGTGTTTCAAAATTTTTAAAAGAGGAACTACGTGTACTCAAATCCCCTATTGCACGAAAGGTGGTACATAGGCACTAAAGGTTCACAACCGCGGCGGGTGCAAAAATAATAAAAAATATTTCTTTTCTCACCTCCACCATCCATTTTATACATAACACATTTTCATAGCCAAAATATACAGTTTTTTCAAAGAGGTTCATGCGGAGTACCGTAGATGTTTAGGGTGCTAATAACTTCCCTTTGTATAACCAACCCCCTTACCTTGAATCTTTCCCCCTTTTTTTGGGTTATTCGCTCTTTTCCCATTCCATTGGAAACAATAAAGCGCGGTGGCAATTTTGATTTTGATTTATATAAAGTCTAGTCAATCCAATGGCTTAGTCTTGAACATTTCTACCGCTACAGACTGGAGCAAAGGTTTCTGTATAGTCTATCCCCTCATGATGACTATAACCTTATGCCACCAGTCGTGCCTTGTTTCTGATGACTTCTCCTTGCTCATTCAGTTTGTTTCTGAACACCCACTTTGTTCCAATGACGTTGAATCCTTTTGGTTTCGGAACCATATCCCATACGTCATTTCTGGTGAACTGATTTAATTCCTCATGCATTTCCAGAATCCAGTCATTGTCCAGAAGAGCTTCATCAATTTTTGTTGGTTCAATTAGTGAGACCAATCCCATGAGGGATTCTTCAGATTTCTGAATGTTGATCTTGTTCTGATTGGATCATCCTTCTTTCCCAGGATCTTATCTTCTGGGTGAGCTATGCTGCTTCTGGATAACCTTTTCTAAAGTTGATCAACAGAAGGTACTGGATCACTTGTAACATTTCTTTTTGAAGTTGTTGGAGCGTCTCTGTTGGGAACTTCTGATGAGTTGTCTTCAGTACCTGTGAATTCAACTTCTACTATTCTAGAGACAATGATCTTCCCTCTTTGGTTGCCTCCAAAGCCCACGTAGCCTCCGGGTTTAAGTTCTAGGCTTTGGAACATATGCTTTCTTCCCGTCATGTGTCGAGAGCATCCAGAGTACAGGTACCATGACTGGTGTTTTAGCCTTGCTTCTAAAGATATCTGCTACATATATAATTTTGTCCTTAGGTACACATATCTTTTTTGGTCCTGGTTTGTTAGTTTTACCAAAATTCTACTTGAATTTTGGTTTGACAGAGTAATCATTACTAGTGTATTTTATGTCATGTGTGTGCCCATATGTGAAGTGTGATTTTAGTGGTGTGAGTTTTATAACAAGGTTCATGACTTTCTTAGGTGGGGATACCTTACCTTGGTATCCTATTCCTTTTCTGCCATTCTTGCTAACTCCATAGATCATTGAAGCCTTCTTGCTTCTATCTATGTTTTTAGCCAGAAACTTCTGAAAGCTATGATCATACTCTTTGATGATCTTATCAGCATTACTGGGAGTCTCTGAGATTATTTCTTTGAGAGTTTTGTAAATCATTTTCTAATTTTAAAATCTTTTCTTTTAACTCAAAATTCTCTAATCTAAGACTCTCAGTTCTTTCAGAGTCAGAGACAAGTTCCCTTTTCAGGTTCTTAAATTTGAATATGATCTGCTGATACCTTTCCAGAATTTCATTCAGACTTTCTGCAAGTTCAGTCTTAGTAAAATTAACAGTGAAATCAGGGAATACCTCTTCTGTGTCTGATTCTGAGTCTGAACCAGAAGCTTCGCTGTCTTCTGTCATATTTGCCATGAGATCTATGTTGGCTCTTTCATCATCTGACTCTGAGTCAGCATCAGAAGTGTCTTAATCGTCCCATGTTGCCATGAGGCTTTTTTTCTTCTCCTTAAAGAACTTATTTTTGGGCTTCTCCTTCTGAAGCCTTGGATAATCACTTTTGTAGTGCCCTTTTTCATTGCACCCATAGCAGATGATGTCTTTGTTATTTGACTTTCTGTGTCCTGAAGAAGCTTCAGATCTTCTGTGTCTAGAGGAGGACTCAAACTTTCTGTATCTGGAGGAGGATTCATTTTGATTCTCTGATCTTCTCGGGTTTCTGAATTTTCTTTGTCTTTTCTTCCACAGTTGATTGACTCTTCTGGAGAGAAGAGACAATTCACCTTCTTCTGATGAGGATCCAGCAGAGGTTTCTTCCATAGCATGCAAAACCTTAGAATCAGATTTTTTGTTAGATTTTAATGCTAGAGGCTTACCTTGCTTTTGAGGCTCGTCTTCTTCTAGCTTTATCTCATGACTTCTGAGGGAGCTAACAAGTTCCTCTAGAGATATCTTGTTGAGATCTTTAGCTAGCTTAAGTGTAGTGACCATTGGCCTCCATTTCTTGGGTAGACTTCTGATGATCTTCTTTACGTGATCAGCAGTAGAATATCCTTTGTCAAGAACTTTCAGCCCAACAACAAGAATCTCGAATCTTGAGAACATTGCTTCTATGGATTCACTGTCCTCCATCTTGAATGCTTCATATTTATGAATGAGCGCAAGGGCCTTGGTTTCTTTGACTTGTATGTTGCCTTTATGGGTCATTCTCAGAGAGTCAAACATGTTTTTGGCTGTCTCTATGTTTGAGATCTTCTCATTTTCTGAGTATGAGATGGCACTGAGGAGTATTGTTCTGGCTTTATGATGGTTTATGAAATCACGTTTTTGCTGGCCAGACGTCCTTTTTCTATCTATCTTCTGACCACTTTCATCCACCGGATGTGTGTATCCATCAATTACCATGTCCCATAGATCAACATCATGAGCCAGAAAGAAGCTCTCAATTCTGTCTTTCCAGTAGTCAAAATGTTCTCCACCAAAGACTGGAGGTTTGCCGCTGATTCTGTCCTTGACCTCATGATAGTCATTGCTGATGTTTTGGGTTGGTCCCACCATAATGTTTTTCTAAAGCTAGGATCTTGTACTGACACAGTTAAGTGTATGAACTCAGAACCAGGCGCTCTGATGCTAATTGAAGAAGTGAAAAACACAAGAAGGGGGAGGGGATTGAATTGAAACTTAAAATCAAAAGCAATAGACACGGTATTTTTATCCTGGTTCGTTTGATCTCAAACTATTCCAGTCCACCCGCCAAGGTGATTTCGCCTCTCTCCAACGAGGACTTAATTCACTAATCAAAACTGATTACAACACTACTTTGCCAACTGCCAAAGTCTTCTTGAGTATAACCACAACCCGATTTATCTCAAGGAAAACTAGCTTAATCAAGATGAAATAATATATTGTGTACTGTTGTTTTTCCTTACAAAAACTGTATCACTACTGTGATAATTTACACAATTTGAGCTTATACGAGAATGTGAAAGATTGCAGCGTTTAAGAGGTATATGCAGTAGTATATCAAAGTTGTGAACGATTTGTCCTTTAAGCTTGTTTATATAGGCATGGAAATCTTGTCCAACATAAAGCGTGATAATGGACATTCAATGCTGTTTCCATATTGAGAAGATTCTTGTCTGAATGAAGCCATTGCATATGATGCTATCTTAATTGAAAAGTAACACTTCCAAACTAGAATCTTGCATGCTGCATTTGCTTCAGAACATTGATGACCCAAAGATGTGAGGATCTGATGGTATATTAAACTTCTATTCAGAATCAGAGTATCCTTTGTTTAGCGCAAATTCTGATCATCATTCTTCAGAACATTCTGATTACCTCGGCTTGAAAGCTTTTGTAGCTTAGTTTCTGATGCTGTTTCAGTCAGAACTTCTGCATACAAAATAACACAAATTTAGAGTGCATATTTTTTCTTTGTGTTTGTTATCATCAAAACTCTAATTAAGGGTTGTAGAACCAAACTATGTTCTAACACTACCTACTCAAAAGTCTTTCTTGTTCATTTCCTTTTCCTTTGACATTGTTATCTTACCATTGATTTGGTAAGTAACCCTATCTTTGGATGTAAACGGGACGAGCGTGGGTCATCGTATAACCATGATTAGCAATATTGCAAGGTATCTTAACATTCTCTTTTAGGGACTAAGATCATTTGAAAGGAAACATGGATAGCGTCATCAAGGGACTATGATCTTTGTATTTTGCTTGTTTTTGCTAAGATATCTCACATGCGTAATATGGCCATTTTGTAAGGCAACCAAGTGGATTTACCCTAGGGAGCTTGTGTGCAAGTGTATTATTTTTCATGCTTGGTTTTGTCTTTGATTAGAGTTTTCTAATTGATTGGTTTTAGTCTTTCCATACAAGTCCTAATTACTAGCATTTGTATATAAAGCTATAAATTGCGGAATTTAAAGTTACTACGCTATTACAATACTTGTGGGAGGGGGTGTATAAATTACAAATGGGGGATTGCTAGAAAATAAAGCCTAATTATCTATTACAACCATATTGAATTTGTACAAATAATGTACAAAATGAATAAATATACAAGAATGTAAATGTAGAAAATGGATATTTATTTGGATTTTTAGGAAACAGGGGTTTTGATTTAACCTAATTAACTAAAAGAAAAATTAATTAATTAAATTAGTAAAAAGTAAAAACCTAAATTTATTAGGAAGAAAAATTAAACAAAACCCTAATCTATTAATTGATTAAAAAGAAATTAAGTTTATAAGAAGAATATTTTTTTGGTATTTTTGTCTTAAAAATAATTTATAGTATTATAAAATATTTTTGGTCTTTTTTTTTGTTTTAAAATAGTATATTTAATTATGTAAAAGAAAATAACTAAAACCCTAGTTTTTTAATTAAATTTACAAAATTAATTAGTAAAACAAATAAAGTATGATTAAATAAAATAATTTTTTTGTGTAAAAAAATAAATAAACTATATCAAAATACAAATCTAATGTTTTTATATTTTTCTGATTTTTTTAGTATTAGATAAAATATTTAAGAAAATAAATAAATAAAAATGAGAAAAAGAAAATAAAATGGGCCAGGGTGTGAAAAGCCAGCAAGGGGGTCAGAAATGAAAAAAAACAAAAGGCCCAAGGAAAGAGGCCCAGTGCTGCCAAAAAAGAAAAGTAAGAATGTGAAAAATATGAAAAAATAAAAAAGGGTACCACTAGGGCTCGAACCCAAGTCCATATAGTCACATGTGCGCGCTTCTTCCACTGGGGTGACTATACATCCGTTTATATAAATCAAACCATAAATATATATGGTAAACACGTTCCTGAGGCCAACTTCTTCTTCAACCTCACGCCCAGCCAGAACCTCTGTATCTTATTCAAATCTCAACAAAAATGAAAACTGTAAACAGGAAACTTGTAGCAAATTTCCTCACGATTTCAGAAATGCAAAGCAATACAACTATAGATCAAAGACAAGCATGAATTTTAATGGCCCTAATCTGAACCCTAAAAATTTCGGAAACTTCAATCTTAAAATTCTCTAAGCTCAAGCAATATAAATGAAAACTATGGACATGGTTAGCTTTAGGGCAATGATATCTACATTTTTCATTCACAAATAAACCATTAATGATGTCTGTATGAAAAGTTCCAAAGTCAGAAAACTTATCTTGCAAGAGGGTATCGGGTTTGGAGTTTGATTAGATTTTAGTGAGTTCCAATGATTGGATTAGCTTCCTCAAGTTCCCAGGAAGCTAATGGGATGCTTAGCTTGAGCTGAAAGTGCCTGAGGAGTTCTGGAAAAGTCAAGGTGCAAGGTGCTGTTTTTGAAAATAGTGGATGATGATGGAGGTGTTACATGTAACTGCAAGCTTCTCAAGTCATATTTAAAGCATTTGTTTTGATGAAGACTGTTGTACCCCAAAATTTGCCCTCCCATATTTCTCAAAACATTTCAAGAAAAATTCACAAGTCCAACCCGACGCGTCATATTCAGGTGTTCTTTCGCCAAGATATCTCTGATAACATATTCTCAAATTCAGGTTCGGCTCAAGAGTCAATTCTTTAAAGAAGGTATCCGAATGTGTGAGTTTTCTCGAAGGAATATGGTGAAAAAGTGTGCTGAAAGTGCAGTTTTTTACGCGCTAAAAAATGCATAACTTGAAGATCGTGACTCGTTTTAAACCCGTTCCGGTGGCCAAAATTCCGTCTTGACATTATTTATGTTTTCATCTCTCACGGCTGGAAGCCAATTTCGATCAGAAGGTCTTCAAAAATGTGGAATTATCAAGCATTTCCGTACAGAAAATTTGTGACAGAAGTTTATTTGCGTCAAGTTCAGAAAATCATAACTTGGTCGATTTTCTTCGTATCGACCTGGTTCCGGCGCCAAAATTTCACAAATTGAGTTGGCTACATTTTCACAGAAGGTATTGAGTTCAAACAGTATTCAAAAGGCCTTTGTTTTTTGCTCAGAGTGCGTGACACGCTGAAAATCCTGAATGCTGAATATTATTTCATCTGGGCCGAAACTTCGAAAATTCATAACTCGGTCAATTTTTATCGGATTGGACTCATATTTTTACACAAGGTCACTGACTCATAGATCTACAACTTTGCTTCAAAAGTTGAGACCAGATTATGCTCCGATCAGTACCAGTTTTTTATTGAAGAACGTGTCGGAGTCGACACTAGAGCCCAAAATAAGTTTGTCTGAGCTGAAAATTCAAAAATTCATAACTAATTCACCGTTTATCCGATTGAGCCGATTTTCGGACAGGAGTTAGTTCTTGATATCGGCTACATTTTGTTTTCAAATTTCAACTTCAAAAATTGCACTTAAGTCCCTGCGATTTAGCCTGGAAAGTGACAAACTCAAGTGAATATTGGAGGCCCAATTGCACATTCAAAGCCCATTTTCTTTACCCTAATTTCCATTATATAATCACATTCTTTTCACACAAACCAGAGGAGAGAAAAAAAAACCTTGCCACAACACTGTCAGAGTATCAAATTCTTTCAAGAACCCTAAAACCTTGAAATCCTTATTACAAATCTCTCTCTCACTACAAACAAGTCATCTCAGTTACAAACCAAATCTCACTACAAACAAGCCATCTCAGTTACAAACCAACATATCACTACTTCTTCAGTAAGGGTAAGGCTGACTTGATCTCCATGATCAAAAGGGAATAAAAGCATTCATGTCACTACTTTTCCAGTAAGGGTAAGGTTGATTTGATCTCCATGATCAAAATGGTATAATCATTCATACATGCCATATTGACCTAAACATTAAATTTCTTCATATATTGGCTTTATTTGTATTTTATGATATATAGTAATTTATTTAATCTGTTCATGAGATTCAACACTGCATATTTAGACAGGATCCCATGCAGGTTCATTAAGGAACGTTAGGCCAAAACACAAATGGCCAAAAGCCAAAAACCAAATGGCTAAAACAGAACAGTTTACACATGACACCAATACATGGCGAGGCAGACATCCTGAGAAGGTTAAGGAACGTTGAGGCCAGAGCACAAATGGCCAAAAGCCAAAACACAAATGGCCAAAACAAAACAGTTTACACATGACGCCAACAGCTGTTTCACCCCTCCAATCAGGCCCGTATACTCCTAAACTTTCTCTCTATTTGTATTATGTTCCTTTAATTAATTAATCGTTATTCTTTTTATTAATCACTAACCAATTAACATTTTTTCCTAATAAAATCAAAAACACAAAAAATATTTTATTTATTAAAATTAACTTCATCACTTTTATTTTTGTAAATAAATTAATTTAATCAATTTAGCTTTAATTAGATTTAACTTTTGATATTTTTTGCAATATTTAAAATCAATTTAGCATATTAGGTTTTTATTAGCATTAATTCAATTTATTTTATTTCTTTAAAAACTAAAAAATCCAAAAATATTTTCATTATTTAATTTAATTTAATTGTTCATTTAATTTAATTCTATTTAATTCAAAAATAACCACAAAAATCACTTTCTTTCAAAAAAGGGTCAAAACCCCAAAAAAAACTCGCATCCGATTTAATTTCCCGCACGCGATCCATTTTTCTATATTATTATACTTGCTTCCGGAATGTAATAATTTTAATTAGGACTTTATTTATTTATTGCTTTATTTTACTTTCCGCAATTTAAATTAAAGGGTTTGTTTTTGGCGATGTAAATACCCGACGCCTTGTAATAGCTTAGATTTAATTTCCCGCAATTTACTTCCCGCACAACTATTAACTGTTAATTATGCATGACAAGATTTGTATGAAAAATAAAATCAACCTGTAGCTCACAGTGATGCATGTTCAAAGATAAACATAAACTGAAACCTGACACACATGCACATGCCACTCCTAGGGTACGCCTCACTTGGTTGCCTCGAGGTGGTCGTCAAGTATAGGGTGTTTTAGAGGTCGCTCTCCTGCCTAAAGATCCTGTTGCCTCGAAACGGTTGCCTCGGATAAAAAAGGATCTAGGACATTAGGGTTACCGCTAAGGCGTCCTACTATTGCTTTGGTGATCGCATGTCCCTATAATCGAATTGACCCGAATACCTCCAACGACGGTGCTACCTACCTCTCAATGGTGGGATAGCACTATCTGAAGGACTCTTACACAGCCTAATTCCTTAGAGTAGGTAGATTCTCCTGGGTACTTGCTCTCTCAAAAACAAACAAAACATCTTTTCACACTTACACTTTCAAAAAGTTTTCAAACAATTTTTTCATACACCCTTGAGGACAGATACAAGAGTTACTTAAAAAATTTTCAAACGAAACTTTTTCAAACCCACATACACTTGAAAAGCAAACAAATTTTGAAAACATAAGAGCAAGTACCTAAGAGCCCATGGATAACCACAGATAGAAAGGGTGCTAACACCTTCCCTTTCTATAATCTACCTCCCGAACCGAGAAACATTCTCAAAGAAGGAATTTTGCTGTGCTTTTGTCCTTTCCATGTTGGAGAAAATAAAAGACGGTGGCGACTCTTGCTTACCGCGACATTTCGCGAACCAGCTTTAAAACAGTCAGTTCTATTTCCACCGATCACAGAACTGGCGAATCTGTTGGGGACTATAATAAAAGTGAGGTGTACCTTAGGATTAGATCACCCTATGTTTTCAATTGCATGCTTTTGTTTGATTTATAATTGTGGGCTGTGCATCAGAGTTTCATAGATCCTAATTCGGATCTAGGGAATACCCTTTAGGTAACATAAGCTGTGAGGGACCTGTCCGGCGTAGACCGACACGGGTGAAGCAGTGGCTACGTTGGTGTGACACCTTGGTCTGTACCAATATCCCTTGTGTTGCAACGAGGAGAATATGGGTCTTCTGAGGAGTCATTAAGCACCAACCGACCTTAGAACCCTAAATTGACCCAACTTGGCCATAGAACAGTAGCAGTATGCTACACTCATTGAGGCTAAACTCTCGCGATGGTTCTGGCCGCAAGAAAAGATTGCGAAGCTGGAGTTATGACCGATTGAGGGTAGTCAGTGATATTGAGATCCTCTAGAACCCGGTTACTATTTTCTAGGACAAGTCTTAACCCACTGAAACTGAAAGAGGGTAGTACCTAAACTTCATGCTGGCCTAAATTCTAAGGGCTCTTTTGTGTGACTTGTGTGCCTTCAAACTTGACTACTTGCATATTCTTGTCATCTGACACACGAGTTTCTTGCAGGTTTTGTTTACAGTCCTTGATCGGGACTTATAACAGGGTTTACTTACATCACACCTTTGCATCCACGTACATAACATCATACGCATCATAACATCATACCATAGCATGTCCTTAACCATTTCAAGGATCTCAAGGGTTTGTGATGCAGGTCATGATGAACCAAATGCCTAGCAAGGGGCAAGGGGATTTATTTTCCTCTAGCCAAGGTTGATAACTCGAGTCAGGGGCTATGACCCACTCGATATGGTGAGCTTTGACTCTTGAAGAAGGACTCTCAACAACATGAAGTTCCTTCAATCAAGCTACCGGATTCAAATTCTAACAATTTTCTTGTCTACCCCGCGAGATCCTTGAAAATATTGCATGCATACATTCACATCATTGCATAACAGGTACTCCTTGTTACAGGTCATTCACCTTCTTCGCTGTTTATTTCAGCAATGACTTTCCAACAAAACAACCAGGAGTTCCCTACTCAAGAGACTCAGTTCGGGGAAATCCTCCTAAATCTATCCAAGGGACAGGAAGAGCTGAGAACACTCCTCATGGGGACTTTGGTCAAGAACAGTCCAGAACTTTACCGCAAACCTTAAGGAGTCAGGATACCTTTCGTAACAGTATGCTTTCGAACTAACCCATGCTTCAGCTAGGACTTTTAAAGGTTGTAGCGTGGCCTGGTTCACAGTTTAAGAAACAATGGATAAAGGCTCAAGTTTATTTGTACCCACCCGCTCTTCCTGATGTTCTTCAAACCTAAACTCAACTGATCATGCATTAGACCTTGTTTGAGTCTTTGTCTTGATATTCCGGTGATGGTTCAGATTTTGACAGTTTAGAATAGGCAGTCATTTCCCTTTTTTGTTGAGGGTTTGTAGTACCTCTTTTCTTTTTGATTTCATTATCCCTGTTTTTTTTGCCTGAACTGTTTCTTTTGTGATTACAGTCAGCGGGATGCCCCAGTTTTGTAAGTCTCCTTCATAGGTTTTGACTTGTTAGGCTTCTATTTTGAGAAGTAATGACTGCCTGTCTTTAATTATTCGGAACCATCATTGTCTTTCGTTTTGTAAGGACTTCTTTGGTGCCATTCGTTGTGCATCTGGATCAACCGAGAGAACTACCCTGCCCCAGGTTATGATTAAGAGTTTTAATTTTTTGTGAAAAGAAAAACTCCTACTTCTTTGGCTCGAAGGGGTTGACGAGGGATTATTTTCCTTATAACTCCAGTGTTTAGGAATTGAAACAATGCCTGTACCTCATCAGCGGGGTCTGTTCAAAAGCATACTGTAATGATCGTGGTATCGTTTTTGTCATCCTCCCTCAAGAGGCTTAGAATTATTAATCGAGAGTTGATCATCACAAAAAATATGAAAATAGTTTGCATATAGTGAATACGAAATAATTACTTCAAAACAGACATGTGTAATGCATTAATCAAATAACAACGTTTGACATGAATAGTTTGAACAATCAAAGAAAAATACAACTTGAACATTCGAATGAACAAAAAATTTCCAATCCTAGCCATGTTTTGGCAAGGGGGCAGTGATCACATTGGGAGCCTCTGGAGAGTCGAACTGGACTTCCTTTGCGTCGATCAGATCCTGAACCTTATTTCTCAAAGTCCAACAATCATCTGTAGCATGCCCCAGGCTGTCAGAATGATAAGCGCAACGAACATTGGGGTTATACCTTGAAGGTGTCCTATTGGGATTTTTCGGAGGGTCCCTTAGAGTTACCAACTTGGTCTCCAGCAACTGTGGCAATATTTGGGACAAGGTCACGCCGAGGGGAGTGAATTGTCTTTTAGGTCTCTCTTCCCTTTGTTGGTTGCGATGTTGAGGAGCACCGACCGGTTTTGCAATAACTACCGCGTTGACATCTTGGCGGTGTTCAGACCTATTCTGCCCTCTTGAACCATAGACAACACCAGATTCCTTTTTGGATGGTTTCCTCTCGGTGTTCGAGGAGTCACCATTCTGTATCTTCCCAGACTTGATACCAGCTTCAATCCTATCGCCAGTCAAGATCAGATCTGTAAACCCAGCTGAAGAATTACCAATTAGGTGGTTGAAGAATGGACCAGACAGGGTCCCCAAGAACATGTCGACGAGCTCACGGTCAGTTAGAGGTGGCTGTACCCTTCCAGCAAGGTCCCTCCATTTTTGAGTATATTCTTTAAAGCCTTCGCCTGTACCCATAGACATCCCCTGAAGCTAAGTGCGTATGGGAGCAAGGTCGGCATTATACTGGTACTACTTGTAGAACGCAGTGGCCAAGTCCTCCCAGCTGCGGATGTTGGCTCCATCCAGTTGATAGAACCACTCGAGTTGAGTCCCTGACAGACTATCCTGAAAGAAGTGAATCCACAAATTCTTGTCAGCCGTGTAGGGCTGGATCCTCCTTATGTATGACCTGAGATGCAGCTTAGGACAGAAAGCCCCGTCATATTTTGCAAAAGCAGGTGCCTTGAACTTGTGTGGGATCACTACCCTAGAAGACAGACCTAGATCTTCGAAGTCCAGGCCGGGCACTTTCTGTATCTCCATAGCACTCAGCCGGTCTTCGAGCTGTTTGTACCTATCCTCAGCAGGAGGGTACTGTTCATCATTGTAATCTGTCTCATTGTCGGAGACCACTGGACTAGGAACCTCTCTCTCATGGGGAATGTCTTCTCCAACAGATGGGGTAGTCAGCTCAGCCTCATTTCGTGATCCGTTCCCAGATTTGTGTCTAGGGTTGAACAGCCTCGTCCTTTTCTTCTTCTTCTTCATAAGCAGAGTCTTCAATTCCTGTTAACCCTGGGCTAAGCTCATGACCAACTCCTGGAACTGGGCATTCTGGGCCTGGAGGGCCTTGATGGCTTGTTCATTGGATGATTCAGGATTCATGATGACTGCTGAAATAAACAGCGAAGAAGATTAAGCAACCTGTCAAAAGGGTACCTGTGATGCAATGATATGTATGATATGCATGCAATATTCTCAAGGATCTCGCGGGGTAAACAAGAAAATTGTTAGAGTTGGGATCCGGTAGCTTGATTGGAGGAACTTCATGTTGTTGAGAGTCCTCCTTCAAGAGTCAAAGCTCACCATATCAAGTGGGTCATAGCCCATGACTCAAGTTATCAACCTTGGCTAGAGGAAAATAAATCCCCTTTGCCCCTTGCTAGACAGTTTGATTCATCATGACCTGCATCACAGACCCTTGAGATCCTTGAAATGGGTTAATCCTTATGCAGGATGCATGCAATGGTATGATGTTATGCTATGCATGGAGTGATATAAGTAGGCCCTGTGATGAGTCCCAATTAAGGACTGTAAACAAAACCTGCAAGGAACCCGTGTTGTTAGATAACAAGTATGCAAGTAGTTCAAGTACGAAGGCACACAAGTCACATAGAAGATCCCTTAGATTTTAGGCCAGCATGAAGTTTAGGTACTACCCTCTTTCAGTTTTGTTGGTTAAGACCTGTCCTATCAAAAGTAACCGGGTTCTAGAGGATCTCAATATCATCGACTACCCTCAATCGGTCATAACTCCAGCATCGCAATCTTTTCTTGCAGCCAGAACCATCGCGAGAGTTTAGCCTCAATGAGTGTAGCATACTGCTACTGTTCTATGGCCAAGTTGGGTCAATTTAGGGTTTTAAGGTCGGTTGGTGCTTAATGACTCCTCAGAAGACCCATATTCTCCTCGTTGCAACACAAGGGATATCGGTACAGACCAAGGTGCCACACCAACGTAGCCACTGCTTCACCCGTGTCGGTCTACGCCGGACAGGTCCCTCACAACTTATGCTACCTAAAAGGGTATCCCCAGATCCGGGTTAGGATCTATGAAACTCCAAGACAATGCCCACAATAATAAAGCAAACAAAACATTCAATTGAAAACATAAGTATGATCTAATCCTAAGGTACACCTCACTTTAATATTCCCCAGCAGAGTCGCCAGTTCTGTGATCGGTGGAAATAGAACTGACTGTTTTGGAATGCTGGTTCGCGAAATGTCGCGGTAAGCAAGAGTCGCCACCGTCTTTTATTTTCTCCAACATGGAAAGGACAAAAGCACAGCAAAATTCCTTCTTTGAGAATGTTTCTCGGTTCGGGAGGTAGATTTATAGAAAGGGAAGGTGTTAGCACCCTTTCTATCCATGGTTATCCATGGGCTCTTAGGTACTTGCTCTTATGTTTTCAAAAATTGTTTGCTTTTCAAGTGTATGTGGGTTTTGAAAAAAGTTTCGTTTTTGAAAGATTTCTAAGTGACTCTTGTATCTGTCCTCAAGAGTGTTTGAAAAATTTGTTTTGAAGACTTTTGAAAGTGTCAGTGTGAAAAGATGTTTGGTTTGTTTTTGAAGAGAGCAAGTACCCATGAGTCATCTACCTACCTTAAGGAATTAGGCTGTGTAAGAGTCCTTAAGATAGTGCCATCCCACCATTGAGAGGTAGGTAGCACCATCGTTGGAGGTGTTCGGGTCAATTCGTTACTTTGGTCAGGAAGAGCTGAGAACACTCCTCATGGGGAATTTTGTCAAGAACAGTCCGGAAGACGATAAAGACGAACGGCTGAAACGTCTGCAAGCTGAGGTAGATACAATGAGAACCCAGATGCTGGGGCAGATGGCTCTCGTTCAAGACTTAGCTCAAAGACAAGAAGAGCTCAAGGTTCTCGTCAACCAACTGCTTCAGGATAACCAACTGGGGAAAACATCTAAGGTTGAAGAACCAGTCATCATTAAACTCCCTTTGAGACAAGAAGACAAGGGAAAAGCTCCTTAACTTGCTTCAGGATCACAAATTCAGCATCAACCTCACCAGTTTCAGCAAGACAATATGAAGCAAGCAGTCAGGGTTGGAGACCAAACCGGTAATCAGCCCCCAAGAAGTCAAAGGTTTGGTTTGATGAATAGACCTCTCCAAGCTGCTACTACTTCACAGGTCCAACAACGACCTCGCCAAGAACAACTGGCTGATCAGAGCAAGCCAGACAAGCCTAAGAGGCAATTCACCCAACTCTACATGTCGCTGTTTCAAGCCTTACAACGCCTCTTGAGATTGAATCTGATCACACTAAGGGACCCTCCTAAGAATCCCAACAAGACACCTTCAAGGTACAACCCCAACTCCCGCTGCGCTTATCATTCTGACAGCCCGGGACATGCCACAAACGACTGCTGGTCTCTGAAGAACAAGATCCAGGACCTGATTGATGGAGGAGCAGTGGAATTCACCCCAGATGGTCAGGTCGAGTTCTTCTACTATCCCTAGACGAGAAGACCTTTTGTTCATTGGAATGTTCAAGTTGTATTTTTTTGATTTTTCAAACAACTATTGTCATAGCAAACTCTTTTACTTTAACAATGCATCGTATATGTCTGTTTTGAATCAATATATTCGCATTCGCTATATTCAAACTGCTTTCATTTTTTGATGTCAACTCTCGATTAAATTCTAAGCCTTTTGAGGGAGGATGATGAAAACAATACCACGATCTACATTATGCTTTTGAACAAACCCCGCTGATGAGGTACAGGCATTGTTTCAATTCCTAAACACTGGAGTTATAAGAAAGATAATCCCTCGTCAACCACTTTGAGCCAAAGAAGTAGGAGTTTTTCTTTTCGAAAATTAAAACCCTTAATCATAACCTGGGGCAGGGTAGTTCTCTCAGCTGATCCAAGTGCACAACGAATAACATCAAAGGAGTCCTTCCAAAAATAAAAGACAGTGATGGTTCTGAACAATCATAAGGACATGCAGTCATTATCTCTCAGAAATAAAAGCCCAATAAGTCAAAACCTATGAAGGAGACTTACAAAACTGGGGCATCCCGCTGACTGTAAATACAAAAAGAAACAGTTCAGGCAAAAAACAGGGATAATGAAATCAAAAAGAAAGAGGTCCTACAAACCCTCAACAAAAAGAAATGACTGCCTATTCAAAATAAACGGTCAGTATCTGAACCATCACTGGAATATCAGGACAAAGACTCAAACAAGGTCTAACGCACGATCAGCTGAGTTTAGGTTTGAAGAACATCACGAAGAGCGGGTGGGTACAAATAAATTTTGAGCCTTTATCCTTTATTTCTTAAACCGTGAACCAGGCCACGCTACAACCCTTAAAAGTCCTAGCTGAAGCATGGGTTAGTTCGAAAGCATACTGTTACAGAAGGTATCCTGACTCCTTAAGGCTTGCGGTGAAATACTGAGTTGACATCACATTTTACAAAATTTGCTTAAAAACTGCATTTTCAAAAACTTCAAGACAGACATAAGCTTTGCATTTTTAACATAAATTTGTTTGCATATGACTATTTGGTCGAACAGTAGAGAAATTCGCACGACGAATATCTAGTGAACAAAAGTCTTCGCAACAAAAGGTCACCTCAAGTGGAAAATACTTCCAATCAAGGGGCACGACACGATCATTTTCCATCATCTGGGGCAGTTAAGTCAAGATTCAGGGAATCTCTCAAAATGCCAAAGAGCCAGGGGCAAATCTCCATCTGAGTCACTTGGGGCATTGGACATGAATTCCAGCTACGAATCTTGCCTGATCAAACATCTTCTGGTGGTATGGCGACCCAATACTACTAATAGTGGCAACTTCCTGTATCCTAAGAGCACAAACATAGTCGAAAAAATACTGCACATAGTCAAAGACCCGCTAGGTTGACATACCTAGGCAAAAATAAGGGCTTCCCGACGAACCAAAAGGGTTCGGGCAAAAATAAGGGATGAAATGAAAAGAATCTGTACACCCGGCAAGTCGAAAACCTGAAAAGGCGGCTTGGGCAAAAAAGGGTATCCCGATGGACCAAAAACCCGAAGCATACGACTATGTATCGTAATCTCGTCATCTGCCTACCAGAAGAAGACTCATCAAACACCTCCACAGGTACCTTCTCCCATAGAAGCTGGGGCAATAAGAGTTGTCCAAACTGTACAAGCTGTTCTGTCCTCCAGGTACCAAGGTAAGTTCATCTGAAGAACATGACCAAGTTACCTCCACTCCCCGCAGAGTAAGACAGCAAGTCAGCGATACTCTCCCCAAGTAGAGTTAGCCTACTGTCAGCCCTAAGGAAGTTGGGTATCCCCAGAAGATCTCAATATTCTCCAGCAGAGTGTACAGAGATTACTCAGCAAGCATCCCCGACAGTCTTAATATAAGATTGTTCCCCAGCGAAATACCAGACACCCCGGTGGAGCCACTTCCCCAGTACAGTCAAAAGTTTCCCCAGGAGAGGTGAATCAATCCTCCCCAGTAGATTCTGGAAGCTTATCCCCAGTAGATTCTGGAAGCTTATCACTTGCAGAGTACACGTATCTCTCCACGACCATATTCAAAGGTCATTCCCCACCAGAGCTTATAACTGGGTTATCCTCAGCTAATTATCACGGAAAGATCGTCCTCGGCGAAGTTCTTCCTATCCCCCAGCGGAGTTCATCAAAATCTCCAACAAAACTCATCAACGGTATCCCCAGCGGAGTTCTCATCTCAGCGAAGCATCTCTTCCCACAGAGTATTTCCCCGCAGAGTAATCTCTTCAACAAGTTTATTCCCCAATGGAGTCATCTTCTCCTACCGGTTTATTCTTGCAATCATCTCCGTGCATCATCCCCAGCGGAAACGAAGAACTCTACTCTTCAAACGTCAGCCCAGGAGTTAACTTCCCGGCGTTCATCAAGGATTTATTTTCCCAGACGAAAACAAATTCATAAACATATCGCATTTCATACATCCTGCTTACATACATGATAAAGTGCATACTACACTACCTATGAACATCATGACATCATGCATATCATACATCATGACATTGCATACAACTATTGTTTTGCCTTTTCAGGAAAAGGTCAATCAAAAGACGATTACCATCAACTTTCGCAGTTCCAGATTCGATACCTGTATCTAGCCAGGGCATATCTGTGAGCGATTGATTGTAGATTTGATACCTGTATCTAGCCAGGGCATATCTGCATGAAGAGTTTAGAGATTCGACACCTGTATCCAGCCAGGGCATATCTGTAGACGACTAATTCCAAATTCGATTCCTGTATCTAGCCAGGGCATATTTGTGAGTGACTGATTATAGATTCGATACCTGTATCCAGCCAGGGCATGTCTGCATGAAGAGTTTAGAGATTCGATACCTGTATCCAGCCAGGGCATATCTGTAGACGACTAATTCCAGATTCGATACCTGTATCTAGCCAGGGCATATCTGTAGACGACTAATTCCAGATTCGATACCTGTATCTAGCCAGGGCATATCTGTGAGTGACTGATTGTAGATTCGATACCTGTATCCAGCCAGGGCATATCTGCATGAAGATTTTAGAGATTCGATACCTGTATCAGGCCAGGGCATATCTATAGACGACCAGTTCCAGATTCGATACCTGTATCTAGCCAGGGCATATCTGTGAGTGATTGATTGTAGATTCGATACCTGTATCCAGCCAGGGCATATCTGCATGAAGAGTTTAGAGATTCAATACATGTATCCAGCCAGGGCATATCTGTAGACGACCAGTTCCAGATTCGATACCTGTATCTAGCCAAGGCATATCTGTGAGCGATTGATTGTAGATTCGATACCTGTATCCAGCCAGGGCATATCTACATGAAGAGTTTAGAGATTCGATACCTATATCCAGCCAGGGCATATCTGTAGACGACTAATTCCAGATTCGATACCTGTATCTAGCTAGGGCATATATGTGAGTGATTGATTATAGATTCGATACCTGTATCCAGCCAGGGCATATCTGCATGAAGAGTTTAGAGATTCGATACCTGTATCTAGCCAGGGCATATCTGCACAAAGAGTTCCGGATTCGATACCTGTATCTAGCCAAGGCATATCTGTGGACGACTAATTCCAGATTCGATACCTGTATCTAGCCAGGGCATATCTGTGAGTGATTGATTATGGATTCGATACCTGTATCTAGCCAGGGCATATCTGCATGAAGAGTTTAGAGATTCGATACCTGTATCCAGCCAGGGCATATCTGTAGACGACAAGTTCCGGATTCGATACCTGTATCCAGCCAGGGCATATCTGTGGACAACTAATTCAGATTCGATACCTGTATCCAGCCAGGACATATCTGTAGACACCAATTCCTGATTCGATACCTGTATCTAGCCAGGGCATATCTGTGAGTGATTGATTGTAGATTCGATACCTGTATCTAGCTAGGGCATATCTGCATGAAGAGATTGAAGATCAACCCCTGTAACAGGCCAGGAAATTATCTTTCTTTCTCAGGTACGCAAATTCTTGCTAAGGAATCTCTTATGCGATCTACATCTCCAAATGGCATCTATAAGCCCATTCCCGACAAGACTCTGTCACATCTCCAGATGGCATCTATAAGCCCATCCTCCCATCCATCACATCTCCAAATGGCATCTGTAAGCCCATTCCCTACATCACATTGCTGATATTCTATTATGCGAGTGCAAATTTCTGGACACTCTAGTGTTCAATCATTTTCCACCTTCGGATTACAAAAGGCACGCAAGCCAATCTACATCCTCAGGTTTAAGAAGATTGAACAAGGGTAACTGTTGTACCCCAAAATTTGCCCTCCCATATTTCTCAAAACATTTCAAGAAAAATTCACAAGTCCAACCCGGCGCATCATATTCAGGTGTTCTTTCGCCAAGATATCTCTGATAACATATTCTCAAATTCAGGTTCGGCTCAAGAGTCAATTCTTTAAAGAAGGTATCCGAATGTGTGAGTTTTCTCGAAGGAATATGGTGAAAAAGTGTGCTGAAAGTGCAGTTTTTTACGCGCTAAAAAATTCATAACTTGAAGATCTTGCCTCGTTTTGAACCCGTTCCGGTGGCCAAAATTCCGTCTTGACATTATTTACGTTTTCATCTCTCACGGCTGGAAGCCAATTTCGATCAGAAGGTCTTCAAAAATGTGGATTTATCAAGCATTTTCGTACTGAAAATTTGTGACAGAAGTTTATTTACGTCATGTTCAGAAAATCATAACTTGGTCGATTTGCATCGTATCGAGCTGGTTCCGGCGCCAAAATTTCAAAAATTGAGTTGGCTACATTTTCACAGAAGGTATTGAGTTCAAACAGTATTCAAAAGGCCTTCGTTTTTTGCTCAGAGTGCGTGACACGCTGAAAATTCTGAATGCTGAATATTATTTCATCTGGGCCGGAACTTCGAAAATTCATAACTCGGTCAATTTTTATCAGATTGGACTCATATTTTTACACAAGGTCACTGACTCATAGATCTACAACTTTGCTTCAAAAGTCGAGACCGGATTATGCTCCGATCAATACCAGTTTTTTATTGAAGAACGTGTCAGAGTCGACATTGGAGCCCAAAATAAGTTTGTCTGAGCTGAAACTTCAAAAATTCATAACTAATTCACCGTTTATCCGATTGAGCCGATTTTCGGACAGGAGTTATTTCTCGATATCGGCTACATTTTGTTTTCACATTTCAACTTCAAAAATTGCACTTAAGTCCCTGCGATTTAGCCTGGAAAGTGACGAACTCAAGTGAACATTGGAGGCCCAATTGCACATTCAAAGCCCATTTTCTTTACCCTAATTTCCATTATATAATCACATTCTTTTCACACAAACTAGAGGAGAGAAAAAAAACCTTGCCACAACACTGTCAGAGTATCAAATTCTTTCAAGAATCCTAAAACCTTGAAATCCTTATTACAAATCCCTCTCTCACTACAAACAAGTCATCTCAGTTACAAACCAAATCTCACTACAAACAAGCCATCTCAGTTACAAACCAACATCTCACTACTTCTTCAGTAAGGGTAAGGCTGACTTGATCTCCATGATCAAAAGGGCATAAAAGCATTCATGTCACTACTTTTCCAGTAAGGGTAAGGTTGATTTGATCTCCATGATCAAAAAGATATAATCATTCATACATGCCATATTGACCTAAACATTAAATTTCTTCATATATTGGCTTTATTTGTATTTTATGATATATAGTAATTTATTTAATGTGTTCATGAGATTCAACACTGCAGATTTAGACAGGATCCCATGCAGGTTCATTAAGGAACGTTAGGCCAAAACACAAATGGCCAAAAGCCAAAAGCCAAATGACCAAAACAGAACAGTTTACACATGACACCAATACATGGCGAGACAGACATCCTGAGAAGGTTAAGGAACGTTGAGGCCAGAGCACAAATGGCCAAAAGCCAAAACACAAATGGCCAAAACAAAATAGTTTACACATGACGCCAACAGCTATTTCACCCCTCCAATCAGGCCCGTATACTCCTAAACTTTCTCTCTATTTGTATTATGTTCCTTTAATTAATTAATCGTTATTCTTTTTATTAATCACTAACCAATTAACATTTTTTCCTAATAAAATCAAAAACACAAAAAATATTTTATTTATTAAAATTAACTTCATCACTTTTATTTTTGTAAATAAATTAATTTAATCAATTTAGCTTTAATTAGATTTAACTTTTGATATTTTTTGTAATATTTAAAATCAATTTAGAATATTAGGTTTTTATTAGCATTAATTCAATTTATTTTATTTCTTTAAAAACTCAAAAATCCAAAAATATTTTCATTATTTAATTTAATTTAATTGTTCATTTAATTTAATTCTATTTAATTCAAAAATAACCAAAAAAATCACTTTCTTTCAAAAATGGGTCAAAACCCCAAAAAAAACTCGCATCCGATTTAATTTCCCGCACGCGATCCATTTTTCCATATTATTGTACTTGCTTCCGGAATGTAATAATTTTAATTAGGACTTTATTTATTTATTGCTTTATTTTACTTTCCGCAATTTAAATTAAAGGGTTTGTTTTTGGCGATGTAAATACCCGACGCCTTGTAATAGCTTAGATTTAATTTCCCGCAATTTACTTCCCGCATAACTATTAACTGTTAATTATGCATGACAAGATTTGTATGAAAAATAAAATCAACCTGTAGCTCACAGTGATGCATGTTCAAAGATAAACATAAACTGAAACCTGACACACATGCACATGCCACTCCTAGGGTACGCCTCACTTGGTTGCCTCGAGGTGGTCGTCAAGTATAGGGTGTTTTAGAGGTCGCCCTCCTGCCTAAAGATCCTGTTTCCTCGAAACGGTTGCCTCGGATAAAAAAGGATCTAGGACATTAGGGTTACCGCTAAGGCGTCCTACTATTGCTTTGGTGACCGCATGTCCCTATAATCGAATTGACCCGAATACCTCCAACGACAGTGCTACCTATCTCTCAATGGTGGGATAGCACTATCTGAAGGACTCTTACACAACCTAATTCCTTAGAGTAGGTAGATTCTCCTGGGTACTTGCTCTCTCAAAAACAAACAAAACATCTTTTCACACTTACACTTTCAAAAAGTTTTCAAACAATTTTTTCATACACCCTTGAGGACAGATACAAGAGTTACTTAAAAATTTTTCAAACGAAACTTTTTCAAACCCACATACACTTGAAAAGCAAACAAATTTTGAAAACATAAGAGCAAGTACCTAAGAGCCCGTGGATAACCACAGATAGAAAGGGTGCTAACACCTTCCCTTTCTATAATCTACCTCCCGAACCGAGAAACATTCTCAAAGAAGGAATTTTGTTGTGCTTTTGTCCTTTCCATGTTGGAGAACATAAAAGACAGTGGCGACTCTTGCTTACCGCGACATTTCGCGAACCAGCTTTAAAACAGTCAGTTCTATTTCCACCGATCACAAAGACAACATGGAGATCAACATTCAAAGGATGTTCAAAAAGCTTATCATATCATATACAAGTCTTGAAGATTAGAAGAAGAATTATTAAAGAATCAACAAATGTCAAATGGTATAAATAATTCTTAAACTTGAATATAGATTTTCACAAATATGCATTCATAATCATATACATATCCCACATTTTTAATGTTAAGAAAAACTTTGTTTGAAATCTTTTTCAAAAAGAATTTTTGAAAATAAACTTTCAGGAATCGGTTCCTCCCTAACAGGGAAGCGGGTTCCAAACTTGTTCAAAAAACACCTCCCTGGAATTTGTACCAGGAACCGGGTTGTACCAATAGGGGAACCGGTTCCTGCATAATATTTTTGAATTCTGAGTTATAACGTTCACTAAGAACCGGGTTCTGCCTGTGTCGGAACCGGTTCCCAGCGAACCAGTGCAGCTTTTCTTTTGGTTTTTGAACATTTTTCAAGTGGTATCCTTTCATGAATGCATTGCATCTTTTCATATCAAATGGCATGAATGAAGAGGTACTTGTGACATTATTAAATGTGCATATTTTCATATTTTAAAATATCAATCATAACAACTATAAACTTTCTTCATATTAACAATTTTCATCAAATCAAATTTGCATACAAACTTTCATGTGTTCATAAATTTTGTGAAACTTGCCATATACATTTTCATTAAGAAATCATTACAAGTTTCATACATACATTGTGAACATTTATAATCATTGCTTGAGAATTGTTTCTATCTTGAAGAAGAAGATCAATTGAAGATTGATAGTGCTCTCCATCTATTTCAAATTAATCAATGTATTACAAAAGAAATTATTCCCTTACTATCCAGGATTGTTGGAAGTAAGTGTTGTGATTTGAACAGGATTGTTTTTCATTCACATTAGTGTTTGTTTGATCTTAAAGGTGTTAAGAACCTTTGGTCAACCTATAGGTTAGATAGTAAGCATAGGCTGTACAATCATTCTAACTATAGTGAAATCTCTTTCGTGTTGGAAAGGGGACTGGAGTACTCTCGGATTGTGAAGGGAACCAGGATATATCACCGTGTTCTTTACTTTTCCGCTTTTATCGCTTTCATCACCATAATCAAGAAAAGATAAGATATAATCAAAACCTTCAAACACTTAACCAAAAATTACTTCAAGTATTCTCATAAAACCGAATAAATTTTTATATACCTAATTCACCCCCCCCCCCTCTTAGGCACTCTTAGACTTAAAATTGGCATCAGAGCAAGTTATAGGTAACTTGTTCCTAAAGATCCAGAATGGCTTCCTGTTGGCTCTTAAATTCGACACCCTTGTTTCATTAATATCAGCCATTAAAGCTGAAGGATATTTTCGATCAGTTGGGTCTGTCGAAATGCCCATCGAAATATGACACTGTACTTAGAAGATTTCTTCCAAGGGAGAAGTTGGTGGCCTTCGACGTCGAAGGTGTTTCTCGTCGAAGATGCTTCTCGACGAAGGTGTTCGATGGTTCAGAGTGGAACAGTTTGAAATTCAAACATTTGGAGGGAAAACGGTTTCCAGCGGTTACCAAGTGCAACGTGCAAAGATCTGGAGCGTCGAACGTTGAGAACGTGCCAAGTGGAATCATCTCGAAGCAGTGTAACTGCCCGACGGTTACTTGGGATGTTTTAGTATAAATAGTAGTAGTTCACGCAGTTTCTCGCGTGTGTTCACAATTATATACAAAGTCACTCATATAGATTCGAGTACCCAGCGTGTGAGAAAGAATTGTTGAGAATGTATGTGTGAAACACCACCTTTATTAATCAAAGTCATTTACTTTTTCCAGAAACTTTACTTTCTTTCTTCTTTACTTTCCCTGTCGAAGTCCTTTACTTCAAGCCTTCATTTATTTTACCAAGCCTATTTCTTCATGCAATTTACTTAAAGCCTCTTTATTTTATTGTCATTTAACCATTATCCAATTTAATCAAAACCTCAAAATCAACCTATGTCTTAGGATCAATCTGATCGATCCTGCGAGTAACCAAATAAGTAACCATTTGGAGGATCAGCGGTTGTTTACCAATAACCACGGTAAACAAATTGGCACACCCGGTGGGACTGTGTGTTGATTTTTGAATATAATCTCATCTTTTTCGAGGAGTGTTGCATGTTATTGAGAAGTGGTAGAATATACACTAACGATACCAATACTGCCAGAAGAAGGGAAGAGATGGCGAATCCGCCAAACAATAACGAAATCCCACAAACAAATGTGGGAGCAACGGTTATCCCGACCGTAAGTGAAGCGATAACCGCTGGTTCAACACCAGCAGTAACGGTCACAGCAACGGGGCCATTACCTCCGTTCACAGGCCCCAGAGTGCCTTTGGGAACTCCCCCACCAAGGGGAAATTTAGGCACAAGGCCTTTTGTTCCCCCAGGATTTATGACAGGCAGTCATAATCGAGAACCGCTCTATGGCATGCCAACTTCTAACTTGGCTAGCCTGACGAATGCTGCGTCCACTTTTTCAGACCCTTTAGTGAGTGCCTCTTCGCCACTCCAAGGTTCTGGAGTAGGTATGGCGAATAGAAATAGGACCCAACTCTTAGGAGGAACGTCCCAAGTAGCACATGGCCTTACAAATGCCTTGACAGCAGTCTTGAGGCAACAAATGGACGAAAGCAACCATGATATGGTGCAAATGTTGGCACAAACTTTAAGTACAGTGCTGAACCCTCTAATACAAAACACTACTCAATCGAATCAGCAGATGACAGCGCAAATGACGCGTTTGGCTGATTTCTTTGGAGTACCCCAACCTATTCGACAGCCCCAAAGGGCGCAAATAAGGGGAAACCAGGGTGTATTCTTAGAGGAAGAAACCACCATCAACCAAGTCCAACAGCCTGTCGAAGAAAACCTTAGGGCACGATTGGCGCAACCTGTCGAGGAACCTAGGGTAATAACCCCAGAGGTAAGGTTAGTTAACAGAAACCAAAATGCTGATGAAGTAGTTCAGCATATCCAATACCAAAACATGGGTTTGGAAAATAATCTGGCAACCATGATCGAAAGGATCATGAATCAAAATGGGATGAACATGGGCTTTCGAAGGCCCAACTTCACATCCCCGTTGTCAGAATACGTGTTACAAACAGACTTACCTCCTAGATGTAAAGTCCCCAAATTCACTAAGTTCTCTGGGGACACGACAGAATCTACTGTCGAACATGTGGCGAGATACTTGATCGAAGCAGGAGATATTTCGAATAACGAAAACCTGAGGATTAAGTACTTCCCAAGTTCTTTAACAAAGAACGCTTTTACTTGGTTTACAACTCTCCCCCCCAATTCGATCCATCATTGGACCCAGTTGGAAAGATTGTTCCACGAGCAATTCTACATGGGGCAAACCAAGATAAGCCTGAAAGAATTGGCCAGTGTAAAGAGATGTTTCACTGAACCTATAGACGAATATCTAAATAGGTTTAGGTTGCTCAAAGCGAGATGTTTTACACAAGTGCCGGAACATGAGTTAGTCGAAATAGCCGCAGGCGGTTTAGATTATTCCATTAGGAAGAAGTTAGACACCTAATACCTGAGAGACATGGCCCAACTGGCCGATAGAGTTCGACAGGTAGAACGCCGCAAAGCTGAAAAAGCAAAGGCAACGAAAGCTCATAAGAGAGAGAGGATAGCGTATGTTGATATGGATGACGAAGATCCAGAATCCTTCGACGATACTATAACTGTCGAAGAAGGAGAAGTCGATTTAGCGGAACTAAAACAAGGGCCACCATACTCTTGCAAACTGTTAGTCCCCTCAAGTGGGAAAAATCCCATTGGTCCAGAAAGGACCAACGATAGGTTCCCCAAAAAGACTTATAGTTTTGACATTACAAAATGTGATGAGATATTTGACTTGCTTGTAAAAGATGGCCAAATGATAGTACCCCCAGGGGTAAAAGTGCCTCCTCTTGATCAAAGAAAGAAGAGAGGCTTTTGCAAATATCATAATTTTTTGGGCCATAAAACTTCTCAATGTTTTCTTTTCAGGAATCTTGTGCAAGACGCTATCGAAGAAGGGAGGTTGAAGTTTGCTGACAAAACCCCCATGGCTGTCGACTCAAATCCGTTGCAGGCTGAAGCCCACTATGCTGAGCCCTCAGAGGTGAACGTGATCGAGGCATCCAGGAGCCAGTCGAAGAGGCCAGGAATCACAATGGTCGAAGTCTCAAAGGACCATATCAACATGCCAATCTTTGGCAGTTTTTCTGGGAATTTATCCAGAAAGACAATTGAAGCGGTTCAGAAAGTGGTCGAAAGCCCAAAGCTGGAGACCGTTGAAGCACACAAAACTGGACCAAAACCCAGTTCTCACTTGGCCACAGTTCAAGGCCAGACGGAGAATTTGGAGATTCAAATGAAGCAGTTAACTCTTGCCAACAAAGATACAATGAATGTCAACATGGTCGAACTCTCTGACCCAAAAGCATCAGAGGAGGCCATGAGGCAAGAACGAGCTAACAAGACTGCTTTCCCTCGGGAAAATGAAAATTTGGCAGATTTCCTGCAAAGATGCCAGAAAAAGAAGTCAGAGGTGATGCTGTGCCCAAGATTCAGTTCGATCTTTGACAAAAAAGCTGCTGAGCATATTCAAGGCGTAAGAGCAGCAAATAAGAGAAGGGAAAATGTTGGTCTTCGACATGACCCCAGAAGAGCCTCCCAAAGAGGTTCAAACCAAGAAAAGAGGCCATTGACTTTCAGGCCTCCAACTAATGTGCCAGTAGATACCTGGTACAAAACATCTGGTCGAAAGAGGCCAAGTGAGGAGAGATGGCACTCTTTCGACGTGCCAAGGGGTTCATCTTTAACACAAAAGAAAGAGCCTCAAGTTGCTGCACCTAAAGTTGCACAAGTGTCAAGCAACTACAAAGGGAAAAATCCCATGTCTCGATCTCAATGGAGGAGATACCAAAGGAGACGAAAAGCTGAGAGGGAGGCTGCCAATGAACCAAAGGCAGAAACCAGTTCAAATGTTCCTCTAAGGAAGCAAAGGAAACCTCTAGAAAGAGAGCCGGTAACCAACAGGCTAGTTTGGCCTAACCAAGGTGAAATTGAAGACGAAGATGGTTCTGAGTCTGATGATACTTTGGACATAATGGTGAATATAGTCTCAGTGCTGCCCAAAGAATTCAACCGACAGGTGGAGGTCGAAACAAGTGACTGAGAAGTGGAGCAAGAAATGGCCAAACATAGGCCAGTGTGCTATTTCGTCATGGACAATGGCACTACTGAGGAACAAAATGGGTTCTTCGAACCACCTACAGAGGCGATGAAAAATCACCTCAAGCCTTTATTTATAAGGGCTAAACTCGAAGAAACCACAGTGAATAAAATCTTGGTGGATTGTGGGGCAACCATCAACATTATTCCTCACTATGCTAAGGAAAATTGGCAAAAGGGATGAGGACATTAAGCCTCACAACATGGTCCTGTCGAACTATGAGGGCGGCATAGGGACCACTATGGGAGTGATCCAACTGGATATCAAGGTAGGATCTATCCTTCGACCAACAATGTTTATGGTCATATCGGCCAAACCTAACTACAATCTTTTGTTGGGCCGTGAATGGATTCATGGTGTTGGAGCTGTGCCATCATCAATGCACCAGAGGCTGCTCCTATGGCGTCCAGATGGGATGGTCGAAAACATAGAGGCAGATCAAAGCTATTACCTGGGCGAAGTGAATCACCTAGGGCTGGCAGATTTCGACAAGAACTTGGCTCACATAGGGCCATGTCCAACACCTGACTTCGACTTGGCGCCAGCGCCAAATACTTTTTGTTCCCTATACCTGCACCCTGAGCATGGTTTTCAATGGGACAGAGAAGACTTGTCCCACATAGACTTCAGTGGGTTAACTGATATCCAACCAACTGGTTGGGGAAGTGAATTCAGTGATAATGACTGAGTCACAATCATTGAAGCGAATTTCGGCTTATGTAGCCGAAACAAAGATGATAACGGCTCTCGAAGCCGAAGTAAAGTACATGGCCACACAGGCCAATGATCAACAGTTATCTGCTGCAGGTCCAGGAAAGGATTTCGATCCAGAACCTCCTGATATCAAGCTAGAAGGAATGCAGGAACAGAGGCTCGACGCCATCTATGACGATGAGCCTTTGGGCTTCGAAAGGGACCCCTTGGCGAACAACATTAAAATGTTAGCGCAAGATCCTTTAGAAGAAATCAACTTAGGCGAAGGGTCAGAGAAAAAGCCAACTTACATCAGCGCCAAAATTGACCTAGAACTTAGGTTGGAAGTAATCCAATTGTTGAAAGAGTTCAAGGACTGTTTTGCATGGGATTACGACGAAATGCCTGGTCTCGACAGAGGATTGGTAGAACTACAGTTGCCAATCAAACCTGGGAAGAAGCCAATCAAGCAAAGTCCAAGACGCTTCGCTCCAGAAATACTGTCGAAGATCAAAACAGAAGTCGAAAGACTGCTGAAGTGCAAATTCATACGCGTTACAAGGTATGTCGAATGGATTGCAAACATTGTGCCAGTAATTAAGAAAAATGGTACATTAAGGGTGTGCATAGATTTCAGAGATTTGAATGTTGCTACGCCCAAAGATGAATATCCTATGCCTGTGGCGGAAATGCTAGTCGATTCTGCCGCTGGCTATGAATACCTGAGTATGCTCGATGGTTATTCAGGATATAATCAAATATTCATTGCTGAAGAGGATGTGTCGAAAACAGCTTTTCGATGCCCTGGGGCCCTAGGCACTTACGAATGGGTAGTGATGCCTTTTGGCCTAAAGAACGCTGGGGCAACATACCAGCGAGCGATGAATTCTATCTTCCATGATTTTATTAACACTTTTATGCAAGTATATATTGATGACATTGTTATAAAATCTGTTTCCAGGAAGAATCATATTGACCACCTTCGACAATCATTCGAAAGAATGAGAGAACATGGTCTGAAGATGAACCCTTTGAAGTGTGCATTCTGTGTGAAAGATGGAGATTTCTTGGGCTTCGTTGTCCACAAGAAAGGAATTGAAATCAACCAGAACAAGACGAAGGCTATTCTGGAAGCGAAAGCGCCATCGAATAAGAAGGAACTGCAATCTCTGTTAGGCAAGATAAATTTTTTAAGGAGATTTATATCTAACCTAAGTGGGAAAGCTCAGGCCTTTTCACCCTTACTTCGACTGAATAAAGAGGGGTTCGAATGGAGGCAAGAGCAACAAGAAGCCTTCGACAAAATCAAAGGGTACCTCACTAAGCCACCTATTTTGGTGCCTCCTTGTAGCAATAGGAGTATGAGATTGTACATAGCTGCATCCGACAAAACTTTGGGAAGCATGTTAGCCCAAGAAGATGAGAATGGAGTCGAAAGACCCATTTACTATCTTAGTAGAGTTTTGAACGATGCAAAAACTAGATATAGCGAAGTTGAAAAATTGTGTCTATGTCTGTATTTCTCTTGTACAAAACTCAAGACATATATAAAACCAGTTGATGTGTATGTCTCGTCTCATTTTGATGTTTTCAAGTACATGTTGTCGAAACCTATCTTGCACAGTCGAATTGGCAAGTGGGCACTAGCATTAACTAAATACTCCTTGACCTTTATGCCTCTTAAGGAAGTGAAAGGACAAGTGGTTGCAGACTTTATAGTCGACCACTCAATTCAAGTTGAGGATATTAATTATGTGGAGATAGAACCTTGGAAATTCTACTTCGATGGTTCCAGCCATAAAGATGGAACAGGGGTAGGAGTCTTGATCATTTCTCCAGAAAAAATTCCAACAACATTCAAGTACAAGATATCAGGTTCTTGTTCGAACAATGAGGCTGAGTATGAAGCTCTAATTACTGGCCTTGAAATATTGTTGGAATTGGGGGCAACTCGAGTCGAAATAATGGGAGACTCAGAGTTAGTCATTAAGCAAGTCACAAAAGAATATAAATGCATAAGAGAAAATCTCATTATGTACTTTGTGATAGCAAATCGTTTATTGAAAAAATTTGAAATGGTCAATATTCGACACATACCCAGATTGGAAAATCAAATAGCCAACGACTTGGCACAAATTGCATCTGGTTACAAGATTTCAAAAACGAGATTACAAAGAGCAATCGAAGTTCGAGAAAAGATAAAAGCAACTTGTCTATCACCAACAGACTTGGAATCGACAAGATTAGGATATGCTGATCAAAGTAACTTCGAAATTTCGTTCATAGATAATTTGTCAGAACAAGATTGGAGGAAGCCCATTGTGGATTATCTTCAAAATCCAGGAGCTTCGACAGAACGAAAAACAAAGTACAGGGCGTTGAGTTATGTACTCATGGGTAATGAGTTATTCAAGAAAACGCCTGAAGGGGTATTGCTAAAATGTTTAAGTGAAACTGAGGCATACATAGCCCTTTCGACTATGCACGCTGGAGCATGCGGGGCTCACCAAGTAGGCCATAAGATGAAATGGTTGTTGTTTCGACATGGACTATACTGGCCCACTATGCTGAAAGATTGTGTCGAGTTCGCTAAAGGTTGCCAAGAATGTCAAGTCCATACAGGCATCCAACATGTACCAGCAAGCGAACTTCACTCGATAGTGAAACCTTGGCCCTTTAGAGGATGGGCGTTGGACCTCATTGGAGAGATTCGACCAGCATCATCAAAGAGTCAGAAGTATATATTGGTAGGCATTGATTATTTTACTAAGTGGATCGAAGCTATCCCTTTAGTCAATGTAGACCAAGAAAATGTCATTGAATTTATTCAAAAGAACATTATCTTTAGGTATGGAATCCCTGAGACTATAACTACTGATCAAGGATCAGTTTTCACCGGTCGAAAGATGCAGGAATTCGCTCAGGAAACAGGTTTCAAACTCCTAACATCAACGCCTTATTATGCACAGGCAAATGGTCAAGTCGAAGCAGCGAACAAAGTAGTGATTGGCTTGATAAAAAAGCATGTTGGGAAGAAGCCCAAAAATTGGCATAAGACGTTAGACCAGATTTTGTGGGCTTGTCGAACGTCCCCAAAAGAAGCCATAGGTACAACACCATATAGGCTAACTTTTGGCCATGACGCAGTGTTGCCAGCAGAAATTTGTCTTCAATCTGCAAGGGTTCAGAGACATTATGATATTCCCTCTGAAATTTATTGGGATATGATGTTAGACGAACTAGTGGATTTAAACGAAGAAAGATTGCGCGCTCTTGACCTACTCAGGCTTCAGAAGAAAAGAGTAGAAGACTCTTATAATAAAAAGGTGAAACCTAAGGTATTTTCGCCTGAAGAACTAGTTTGGAAGGTGATTCTTCCCATGGATCGAAGGGATCGAGGCATGGGAAAATGGTCACCCAAATGGGAAGGACCATTCAGAGTTATCCAGATTTTTTCTGGTGGAGCCTATGAAGTCGAAGAGCTAGGTGAAGATAAAAGGCTCTTGAGAGTGAATGGTAAATATTTGAAAAAGTACAAACCTACACTCCAAGAGATAAAAATAAATAACAAGTAACGACTAAATTAACCATAAAGAAGCCAAAATGGAAAGTTTTTTATAAATTAGCCAAAATGGCAATGTTGTCGAATACATATTACAAAATATGGTTAAAAGGCTGAATCAATCAGAAGGGGATGGAGTCCTTGAGTCGAAGGTATTTGGTTTGCTGCAGCTCCAATCTTTTGTTGCACAAGGCATTCGCCTGCGCAAGCTTGGCAATTTGATCGTCGAAGGCTTGAGCTTTCTCAGCAAATTCTAGGCCTTGTGTGATTTCAGCTTGACTTTCGGTGTCTGGAACAGTCGAGAGAAGTTCCTCCTTGCGCTTAGTATTGGCATTTATCTTAGCCTCTATTTCTTCGATTTGCGCCTTGAGGGAAGCATTCTCTCGATCGATGGCATCAACTTCTTCTTGTTTAGATGCTTTTTGCTTCGACAACTCCGCAATTCGAGAAGTTGTCTCTGCTACAGCAGTCCATGCAGAAGAGCTTTTGCCATATAACACTTCAAGCTGGCTATTAAAGCCCCTTTGTCGCCGATAATCTGCTGAGACTTGATCAATAATGGAGTGTAACTCCATGATAAAGCCTGAGACTTCTGGAGGCACAGCTAACAAGTCTACGGCATTCAAAGCATCCCTCAAGTATGATGGAGCAGTAGGGTCCCCCTCCAAAGCTTTCATCAAGTCCTTCTTAAAAAACTGAGCCTTAACCTTCGTCAAAGCCTCATCGAGAGGAGAAGTTTCAGTGGACTTCCCCGACAGATTAGGAACCTCCTGACTAGCATCAGACGAACTTTTGCTCTCGATGATGGCGTTCAGATAGCTAACAGGATCAGTTTGCTTCAAGAGTTCTAAATCTTCTTTCGACCTATGCTTTGTTGAGGTAACAGCCTTTGCAACAGCGTTGTCTTGGGTTTGAGGCGGTTGAGTAGCATTTGCCTCGACTTGACTCTCTTCGACTTGGACTGCGGCAGCACCAGCGTCATCATGGTTCCCTTCGCCAGCGTCACCTTGATCCTCTTCGCCAGCGTCGCCGCGGTCCCCTTCGTCACGATTTTCTTCCGACAGATCCACCACCTGAATCTCTTTTGGCTGTTGCTCTTCTGTTTGTGGATCTTCTGCTGGTTTTTCTGCTGTCTCAGCATTGGCTTCATTTATTTCAGTATTGGCTTCATCGTTCGCCAAGTCTTTTTCTTGTGGCCTGCTGAGTTCAGCAGAATCCAATGTTTCAGAAGTCCTTGGCGCTGAGCTTTCAGTGGTGTCCTGAAAGGAGAAGAAGAAGAATCTTCTAAATTCGAAAGAGACATAGTCGAATGTAGGTATCGACACCTGAGTTACAAAGGGATCAAAGAGATTACCTGTAAAGTAGCTTCAGCCCCAGGGCTGGAATTGTCGCTTTCGACAGGTTTATTGAGAAGAACGTTTAATTCCTCCTCCGTTGGCTCCTCAATGATTACTGGAGGTGGCCTGGGCTTTCTCCCAGCAACCTTTATTCTAATTGTTCGAGCCTCAGGAAGAGGAACGTCCTTCTTCAGCTTTCGCCTTTTTAGAGGAGCAGGGGGAGAATCATCTTCTTCGTCGCTCCCAGATTCGACCGTCAGTGCTGGCCGTTTCTTGGGCGAAGGTGCCTAAAAAACCAATTGGAGTTCGATTTAGCAGTTGCATCGAAAGTCAAAAAGTCAAAGCCAGAAGAAAATAATGAAAGTCTGGTTACCGATGCAGAAGGCTTTTTCGAAGGGCCTTCCCCCTGTTGGTTTGTTGTGGTCTTCGCCGGTGCTATAGTCTTCGCCGGCGGTGGAGGTTTTGTTAAGGGGCCTCCTCCCTATTGGCCTTCTGCATCCTTCTTGGCTGCAGGCTTTCGAACAACTGAAAGTAGACAAAATAATTAACAGGCTAGCAGTCGAAAGAGAAAGGCAAAGTAATTTGGAAAGATGAACTTACATTTCTTTATTTTGTCCAAGACAAGGACAAAAGATTTCTGAAGCTCATCCACGAAGTCCTTCTCGTCGAAAAACTCCTCAGCGTAGTAACTTTTCCACCACTCCTCGAAGGATGGTGAGCAGAGAAAGTTAAGCTGATAGTCAAACAACGAAAGAACTGTTCGACCAGCATATCTGCCGATATGCTTAGTGGCAGCTTCTTCAGTATAGTCATTGCAGAAGTATAACATAGACTTCTCCCTGGGAGAAATTGGAGAAGGTAGTGTTTGGATAATACCAAACTGGCGAGACACCAGGTTTGGTTGATACGCGATCAGACTCAGGTGAGTCTTAGAGCTCTTGAATCGAAGGGGCATTATTCTTGGTGTGAGAAATGCCTCCCACACTGTTGTATGTTCGTCGACTTGAGGACCACTCGACGTCCTAGGATGTGGCCTTGTGAACCACTCTAGGCCAACCTTTCGTCGAGCAAACGGAGCCATGGTCGAAGCAAACTCTTTCCTTTTAGCAAACATCAGAACGAAGTTTGTAAAAGTTTGTTGAAGCTCCAGCCCATCTTCCGTTGGAGTCAACAGAGCCAATCTGATGCCTTTGACGCGTCTGTTTGCTATTTCTGGAGCCTGCTCATTTATTTGAATCCTCTTAGGCAAGAAAGACTCGAAGGTGGCATTGAGCCACAACTGAAGCAGCCAAAAAGGTCCAGCAAGCAGCAGCTGGCTCTGTTCTCGATGATCTTCAGAAGAGTCGCTCCGTTGCTAATCGACTCATACAGACTCGCCAAAATCAATTCTGCCAAACAGATATTTTGGCCATGGTGGAGTTGAGTGGCGAGAGTGACCATCTTCTTGGTCACCTGTAAGGACTTGGAACAAAACACAAAGCGTGTCAGCCATAAGGCTAGAAACGCAATATGTTCGACATCCGACACAGCATCTGTCGACTTATCGTGGTAGTGATTGATGAAGGTGGTGTAGGTTGGTTTTGTGGCAGAGAATCCAATCTGATCCTCCGACATTTCCTCCGGGTCGAAGTAGTCCCCAGTGGGTCGAAGGCCAGTGATGGCGGCCACGTCGAAGAGCGTGGGAGTCAGCATTCCACAGGGAAGATGGAAGGTGAAATGGGTGTAATCCCAGAAGAGTAAAGAAGCTATCAACATCTCTGGGGAATAGTTAAGACCTGTCTTCGACAGCATAACCAGGTCGAATATCCCCATGTCTTTCCAGATCGAAGCCTGGCGTTTCTCCATTTTTTCCAGCCAAGCACTATAATCAGGAGTAAGGCTAGGGCCAGACCTGAAAGCCCTAACACCTTTGTTGAAGAAACGGAGGTCGATTTTCTCTTTAGCAGGATCTTTATTATCCTCTGCATCTTTCTTGGAGCATCCAACCGGTTTGAGTCTCTCAAGTACCGGAAAGTAACTTTTGATCTTCATGGCCTCAGCAATGCTTGGGTATAATGGGCCAGACATAGCAAAGATTTGGTTGGAATATCCAACCGGAATCATGAGGTGGCGTGAATAAGCATCACGTACAGCAATGTCCAAAGGCTCAGGGACCCTTCGTTGGCCCGTGGGAGTCACTACGGGAGCGGTGGAGAAAACCCTAGGTTTGACATTTCCAGAGGGAGTGTTGGCGCTAGGAGCGTTGGAAGAACCAGATGCCATTGTTGGTACTAAGGTTGAGGACGAAGTGAAGAACAAGGGGTTTGCAAAGTTGACAAGAGTTTGTATGCAAATGAGGAATTCTGAAAGCAAGGTAGCGTAAAAAGTCCCACAATGGGTACTTACCGCTATTTATAGTAGTGGGAGAAATCCCCAAATTCGAGGACATTAAATGCCATTTAATGTTGCAGAAGGTAGTGGGACACGTGGCGTCTCCCTGTTGTTGTAGCCGTTCTGCAGAAATGGAAGGGTGCAGCGTGCGCCCTCGTTTTTGGGAATTGTCATGATGACAATTTGTGAAATGACGTTTGGCACACTGCACGCCGTACTGAAGTGACGTCTTAGGTACGGATGAATGATGGTTTTTCCTTGGGATTGTCAGTGGTTGGTAGAAGACAACAAAAAGTGCACAATTTAATTTGTGACTAAGAATGAAAAGACAGGTGTCGAATGGCATTTCAAAGAATGCCTTTTTCTTTCAGAGTCGAAATAAGGCATTCTTGGGGGGCAATTTGTTGGCTCTTAAATTCGACACCCTTGTTTCATTAATATCAGCCATTAAAGCTGAAGGATGTTTTCGATCAGCTGGGTCTGTCGAAATGCCCATCGAAAGATGACACTGTACTTAGAAGATTTCTTCCAAGGGAGAAGTTGGTGGCCTTCGACGTCGAAGGTGTTTCTCGTCGAAGATGCTTCTCGACGAAGGTGTTCGATGGTTCAGAGTGGAACGGTTTGAAATTCAAGCATTTGGAGGGAAAACGGTTTCCAGCGGTTACCAAGTGCAACGTGCAAAGATCTGGAGCGTCGAACGTTGAGAACGTGCCAAGTGGAATCATCTCGAAGCAGTGTAACTGCCCGACGGTTACTTGGGATGTTTTAGTATAAATAGTAGTAGTTCATGCAGTTTCTCGCGTGTGTTCACAATTATATACAAAGTCACTCATATAGATTCGAGTACCCAGCGTGTGAGAAAGAATTGTTGAGAATGTATGTGTGAAACACCACCTTTATTAATCAAAGTCATTTACTTTTTCCAGAAACTTTACTTGCTTTCTTCTTTACTTTCCCTGTCGAAGTCCTTTACTTCAAGCCTTCATTTATTTTACCAAGCCTATTTCTTCATGCAATTTACTTAAAGCCTCTTTATTTTATTGTCATTTAACCATTATCCAATATAATCAAAACCTCAAAATCAACCTATGTCTTAGGATCAATCTGATCGATCCTGCGAGTAACCAAATAAGTAACCATTTGGAGGATCAGCGGTTGTTTGCCAATAACCACGGTAAACACTTCCGCAAATCAAAATCCGGTTTTCAAAGATGGTGGTAGTAACAACAAGCCTCCATTGTTTTATGGTGAATACTTTGACTTTTGGAAAATTCGCATGAAGGCTCATCTTGAAGCGCAAGGAGAAGAAATATGGAATGCTGTTGAGAATGGTCTATTTACTCCGGTGTGTGTTGTCAATGGTATTGGGTCATCAAAGCCTAAAGCATCATGGGATGACGATGACAAGAAAAAAGTTCTCTTTGACAAAAAGGCAATCAATATTCTCCAAAGAGCTCTTAGTATGGATGAATTTTTCCGAGTATCGGCATGTACAACGACAAAGGAAATTTGGGATACTCTTGTAGAAACTCATGAAGGAACCGCCGAAGTCAAAAGGTCTAGATTGAACACTTTGAGTCAAGAATATGAATTATTCAGAATGCTGCCCGGAGAATCCATCCTTGACTTGCAAAAGAGATTCGTTCACTTGACAAACCATTTGAAGGCACTTGGTAAGACTTTAACTAACGATGAATTAAATCTTAAAGTGCTTAGGTCTTTAACGAGGGAATCGCAACCAAAAGTGACGGCAATATCCGAAAAGAAAAGCCTAGCAACTATGACTCCCGCAACACTTTTCGGAAAGCTTCAAGAATATGAGACGAAACTTGGAAGACTTGAAAAACATGAGAATCATGAGAAGAAATCCAAAGGCATTGCTTTGAAAGTTGATTCAAAAGAAAGTCAAGATAAAGATGCATCGGAGGAAGATGAAAATCTCTTGCTTCTTGTAAAAAGGTTAGGAAAATATTTTGGTCATAAAAATAATCTTCATAATGCTAACTTTGTCAAAAGAAAGAAATTCTATAAGCATAAAGATAAAGAAGCATCCACATCAACACAAGATGTCACATGCTATGAATGTGGAAAGCAAGGTCACATAAAGCCGGATTGTCCAAAACTCTCCAAGAAAAATGGATTCAAAGGCAAAAAGGAGTTCAAGAACAAAAGGGATTATGTTGCATGGGAATATAATGAGATAAGCTCTTCATCCGATTCAGAAAGCGACGAATGTGCAAATCTAGCATTGATGGCTTCACATCACTCCGACGATGAAGAAGAGGTATGCTTGAAATCCACATCAAATGTTTGGTATCTTGATAGTGGATGTTCAAAGCATATGACAGGAGATGTACACCAATTTTTCTTTCAGTACACTCTGCTTCTACTCCTTCTTTTATATGTTTTTACGTCTTAATTTTTAAATGAATTTGTTTCACTCTTTTTCCCCATCCTTTTTTATGTTAACAAAGGGGGAGAAGAATATGCATATGTGTTGTTTTGTTTCAAAGAAATTGCAGGCACTCACTCCAAAATTTCACTCCAAAATTCAAAGAATCATGGACTTAGGGGGAGCCTTGCATTTGCTCAACATTATTGCTACACAAAACAACATAAACATTTCAAGAATTGTTTTCAAGACTTGGTTGTCATCATCAAAAAGGGGGAGAATGTAATTGCAAGCTTCTCAAGTCATATTTAAAGCATTTGTTTTGATGAAGACAACATGGACATCAACATTCAAAGGATGTGCAAAAAGCTTAACATATCATATACAAGTCTTGAAGATTAGAAGAAGAATTATTAAAGAATCAACAAATGTCAAATGGTATAAATAATTCTTAAACTTGAATATAGATGTTCACAAATATGCATTCATAATCATATACATATCCCACATTTTTAATGTTAAGAAAAACTTTGTTTGAAATCTTTTTCAAAAAGAATTTTTGAAAATAAACTTTCAGGAACCGGTTCCTCCCTAACAGGGAACCGGGTTCCAAACTTGTTCAAAAAAATCCTCCCTGGAATTTGTACCAGGAACCGGGTTGTACCAATAGGGGAACCGGTTCCTGCGTAATATTTTTGAATTCTGAGTTATAACGTTCACTAAGAACCGGGTTCTGCCTGTGTCGGAACCGGTTCCCAGCGAACCAGTGCAACTTTTCTTTTGGTTTTTGAACATTTTTCAAGTGGTATCCTTTCATGAATGCATTGCATCTTTTCATATCAAATGGCATGAATGAAGAGGTACTTATGACATTATTAAATGTGCAGATTTTCAGATTTTAAAATATCAATCATAACAACTATAAACTTTCTTCATATTAACAATTTTCATCAAATCAAATTTGCATACAAACTTTCATGTGTTCATAAATTTTGTGAAACTTGCCATATACATTTTCATTAAGAAATCATTACAAGTTTCATACATACATTGTGAACATTTATAATCATTGCTTTAGAATTGTTTCTATCTTGAAGAAGAAGATCAATTGAAGATTGATAGTGCTCTCCATCTATTTCAAATTAATCATTGTATTACAAAAGAAATTATTCCCTTACTATCCAGGATTGTTGGAAGTAAGTGTTGTGATTTGAAGAGGATTGTTCTTCATTCACATTAGTGTTTGTTTGATCTTAAAGGTGTTAAGAACCTTTGGTCACCCTATAGGTTAGATAGTAAGCATAGGCTGTACAATCATTCTAACTATAGTGAAATCTCTTTCGTGTTGGAAAGGGGACTGGAGTACTCTCGGATTGTGAGGGGAACCAGGATATATCACCGTGTTCTTTACTTTTCTGCTTTTATCTCTTTCATCACCATAATCAAGAAAAGATAAGATATAATCAAAACCTTCAAACACTTAACCAAAAATTACTTCAAGTATTCTCATAAAACCGAATAAATTTTTATATACCTAATTCACCCCCCCCCCCCCTCTTAGGCACTCTTAGACTTACATTACAGTGGTGTTGCAGGTGTTGGGATTGTTTGTGTATGTTATTTAGAAGCTTTTTAAAGTAAAAGGCCAAGAAACGTACGAGTGTATTTGGAGATTGGATTCAAAACTCAGAAATGTCAAGTTTTGAAGTGTTTTTGGTGATTCTGTGTTCTTGGTGTTTTTAGGGCTTAAGCATGCGTGAGATTTGTGGCAAATGAATTGTGTATTAAATAAGCACAACATCTTGAGTGGTTTTGAAATTCAGAAGTACAAGTTACAAGCTAATTGTTAGGTTACTTGATTTTGAAGAAAAGTGGAAAAACAAGTTTCAAGAGGAGGTACAAGCATAGGCTGCGTGATTGTAAGTGTCTAGACAATTTCTCTTGTGTTATAAGACATGTATGATCATAATAGAACAAGTGCAAGGCTCAAGAACAAGTTTGTGCAAAAAGCTACTTTATCAAAATGGCATTGTGCACTTTCTTCCCAAAATGGATATAAAACATGGCCTTGCATTGAATGCTTGAATTAAGACCTCTAAAAGCTATGGACGCAATTAATTATGGAGTTCCTAACAAGTTTGAGGCCTTCAAAGTAGAGGTTATACATCATAAGTTTGAATTTTGAGTCTTGTTCACCACAAAATGACTTGTAATTCAAGTGTGAAAACCCTAACTTCCTCTCTTCGATTCTCCCTACTCAAAAATGATCTCAAGGAGTTCTTTGACATTTTAGAAATCTTGTAACATTCTATACAACACCTCTTTGAATCACTTTTGAAAATTCCCATTGGAACTATGTGAAAAAGTGCCATGAAGTTAGGTCAAAATCCTGACCAAATTAGGGCAAAAATTTCACTAAGTGTTTTGTTTAATGACCATGTATTCTTAAAACTATAACTTGAGATCCAAGCACTTTTGGAAGGAGTTGTGTAAATAAATGTTGTAGATTTCATGGATATACTTTCATGTTGAAAGTTTCTTCTGAATCCTCTTGCACCATGGTGAAAATTTTGCTCAAAGTTGTGAAAAAATAAGAAATTTCCAACACTTAGAAAAATTTCCAAGTTTAGAAATTTTAACTTTTCAAAATGAAATCTTGAATTTTTTATTTCTTGATGAATAAGTTTCATATTTTGACATGCTTTGATGAATTGTGATCTTTGGCATTTGATTTTGACCAAAAAGTCAAAGTTTGACTTTTTAGTATACAATTAACTTTTGATCAGTTGACTGAAAATTCATCTGTCAACCCAATGGACTTGAGAAATGTTTTGAGCCATGTCATTAGGTTAAAATGATGCAATTGGACTCTTGAGATCATGACTTAAACCAATTGATCATTTTCTAGGTCAAAAATCAGAAATTGCCCTTTCCCAATCAAAACCCTAATTTTGACCATTTTGCCCTTTTGAAGATTTGATCAAATTTCTTGAGGAATTATGGTCGAAAATTTATCAAATGATACATATGAGTTTAAAATGTTTATGTGGATAAAAAATTATGAAGTTTGACTGTAAATTGGCCACAATTGACTTTTCCCCCAATACAATTGATTTTTAGGTCAACTGTTCAATTGACTGAGCAAAAGTGTGATCCAAAGCTTAAAACTTGACATGAGTAATCTTGAGGGTCCACAATGATCCATGAAATTCATATGAGGTATTGGAAGTTCAAATATCCTTGTGCAATCTCAAACCCTAATTTTGGTCATCAATGCTTAAGGAGGTGTGTTGAGCTGATCAACCCTAGTGCAGTCTTGAGCCAAAGGAGATCCTATGAGCAAACTCTGGACAAATGAGAGGGAAAATTTTGGGGTACAACAGCTTCCCCTATTCAATCTTCTTAAAACTAAAGAGTTAGATCCGCGAGATTTACCATTCGTGACTTGAAGGTGGAAGATGATTTGACATTAGAGTGCCCAGAAATTTGCACTCGATGATGTGATGATTGATGGTATAGGGAATAGGCTTAAAGATGCCATTTGGAGGGATGATGGAAAGTTGTTGGAGATGGGCTTGTAAATGCCATCCAGAAATGATTGTTGAACCGTATCTGTAAGCTGAAACTGAATGAGTATCAGAATAGCGTCCGTGTCTAGAGCGTATTTGAACTGTATCTGAAAGCTGAGTCTGAATGAGTATCAGGACTGCATCCATATCTGGAGCATATCTGAATTATATCTGAAGATTTAATCTGAATGAGTATCAGGATGGCATCCGTATCTGGAGAGTATCTGAACTGTATGTGAAAGCTGGATCTGAATGAGTATCAGGATGGCATCCGTATCTGGAGCGTATATGAACTGTATCTAAAGATCGAATCTGAATGAGTATCAGGATGGAATCAATGTCTGGAGCGTATCTGAACTATATCTGAAGATTGAATCTGAATGATTATCAAGATGGTATCCGTGTCTAGAGCGTATCTGAACTATATCTGAAGATTGAATCTGAATGGGTATTAGGATGGCATCCGTATCTGGAGCGTATCTGAATTGTATCTGAAAAGCGGAAACTGAATGAGTATCAGGATGACATCAGTATTTGGAGCGTATCTGAACTGTATATGAAAAGCCTTTGAACATTGTTAATGGAAGCTATTGATTAACCTTATCCTGAAAAGGGTAAAACATTAGCTGTATGCAATGTCATGATGTATGAAATGCATGGTACAATGAGATTGTGATATACACATTCGTGTTATCGATGTTTATGATATATGGATGTGATGTATGTGTATGTGAGCTAATTTGCTGCACTGCTTGTTGGGTTGGGAAAAATAAATCCCCGACTGCTGCTGAGGATACGGAGTGCAAATCTTCATGTTTTAAAGTGTTGATGAATTTCCACTTATAGAAATAAACTTTGTTGTAAAGGAAATGCCGTGCACTGCTTATAAAATCCTGTTGGGGAAATTCTAAGAATTTGGTGATTTCTACCGGGGAATGATAACTGGAAGTTTTGTTCTGCTGGGGATCAATCTGCACACTGCGGGGGATTTTATGGAAATAGCTTAGAGAGATTTCCCTATTTCTTAAAACCATTAGTGATTGTCTTTCTATTTTGTTCATCTATAAATGGTAGTTACGTTCAAATGCATATGTTCAAAAATAAATTATTGGACGGTTTTGTAAACAAAACATGAGAGTATAGAAAAACAGATAGTTTTGTACTTTCAAAGGGATATCTTTGTATTGACTTTGAGTAAGTGTTTTTGTACAATGAGACAAACTGTGATACAGTGGGAGAGAACTGACTGTTTTTGGAATGCTGGTTTGCGTTTTGCGTTTGTTTTTGCAAAATGTCGCAGTAAGCAAGAGTTGCCACTGTCTTTTATTTTATCCAACAAGGAAAGGAAAAAAAGCACAGAAAAATTCCTTTTTTCGAGATGTTTCTCGGGTCCAGGGGGTAGATTATAGAAAGGGAAGGTGTTAGCACCCTTTCTATCCGTGGTTATCCACGGGCTCTTAGGTACTTGCTCAAAGTGTTTTCAAAATTTGCTTTTCTTTGTGTTTTTGGGTTTGAAAGAAGTTTTTGTTTGAAAGGTGTAAGTGCGAAAAGTTTTTATTTTGTTTTGAAAGAGAAAGTACTTAAGAACCATCTACCTACTCGAAAAAGGAATCAATCTGTGCTAATGTCCTTTAGACAATGCTATCCCACTATTGATGAGTAGGAAGCATCGTCGTTGGAGTTTAAGGGTCAATTCGATTAAGGGACGTGCAGTCACTAAAGCAATGTTAGGACGCCTTAGCGGTAACCCTAATGTCTTAGATCATTTTTTTGAGGCAACCGTTTCGAGGCAACTATGATCTATGGACAAGAGGGCGACCTCTAAAACTTCCTATACTCAATGACCACGTTCGAAGGCAACCAAGTGAGGTGTACCCTAAGAGTGCGCATGTGCGAGTGTGTTGTTTCGGTTAATTTTATCTTTGTACATGTCAATGGTTATCTATGTTGATTTTAGGTTTAAACATTTGATCTTGTCATGCATTCCCTATTATCAAACATCTAACAGTTTATAAGTTGCGGAAATTAAATTGCGGAAATTAAACTAACTATTACAAGGCGTCGGGTATTTACATCGCCAAAAGCAACCCTTAAAATTAAAATGCGGAAAATAAATAAAGCAATAAAAATATGTAAAGTCCTATTAAACTATTACATCCCAGGAAACATATACAATATTGAATAAATATGGATCGCGTGCGGGAAAATTAAATCAAGCGCATTTTTAGGGTTTTGACCCTTTGATTATTAAAGAAAAGATTTTTGGTTTATTTTGAATTAAAAAAGAAATTAGATCTAAATTAATCATTAAATTAATAAATTAACTAATTAACAAAAATGATATTTTTGGGTTTTTGATATTTAAAGAAATAAAAATTATTTGATCAATATTAATAAAACCTAATTATCTAAGTTAATTTTAATTATTGCAAAAGATATTAAAGTTATTTCCTAATTAAACTAAATTAATTAAATTAATATTTATTAACAAAAATAAAATATTGAAAATTAATTTTAATAAAGAAAATATTATTTGGTTTTTAATTTTATTAAGGAAAAAAAGTTTGGTTGGTTAGTGATTAAATAATAAAACAATAAATAATTAAAGTAAATAACAATTTAAAGAGAAAAAGATTAGGGTTTGGGCCTGATTAGGGGGTGAGAATGGCAATTTTCAAGGCCCATTTGTGCAAGCCTGTATTGACTTTCTGATTCCAACGTGGCACTTTGACTAGGGCATATGGTGGACATCACATCTGGACCACCAGATCTGGCCTGGGGACATCTGGCGCTTTGAGATTTGAGGGAGTATGATGCATCACATGCTTGAGTTGTACCTGATTACATGATAAAATAGAGGAAAATATAAAGCACTGGAGGCAGGGATCCAACCCCTGACCTCCAGCAATAATGCCTTGAGAGCGCTCCCCTTGACCACTGGACCATTATGCTTCATTTGTCAATATATTAATCAAAAATAATAATATGGGAAAACAAAAAAAATGCCAGAAAATATAAAAAGAACACGCGCCAAGTTTGGACCAGCCAATAGGAAGGGGGAACGTCTTCATCTTCTTCGTTCAAACCTGGATATTTACCTGCGGATTTATATCCGCAGCTAAATTCGCATGTTCAACCTAAAATCCTTTCTAGGCCATGGAAATTGATTCCAAGCACATGGTTGTGCTCGTCTAGGCCTCCTGAGCACGTCTATGTCCATCAATGGCATCAATTTTGCCTGTAAATAAAATACCCAAAAAACAAGCTACGAAACCCTAGGTCCGGTTACAGGGTTACATGCCATATAAACGCAATCAAATAATGCCAAAAGTCCAGAAATTGCACAAGCATCATGAATATGTCAAAGGCCCGTGCACCATTCTCTTAGACCCGTCAAAGGCCCTAACAACAATGTTACTTGGCTTCAACTCTAAACCTTCGCAGTCCAACCAGTCTAGAGCTTTCTTAGGCAAGACGTTCAATGAAGAACCAATATCCACCAATACATGAGCAAGAGTAGTTCCCCTGCATTCAATGGAGACATACAGGGCATCATTGTGATTCTTCCCTTTAGCAGTCAAGTCGGCGTCAGAGAAACCCAACCCATTATCAGCAGTCAGATTGGCCACACAATCTTTAAACTGATCAGCTGATGTCTCTTGTGGTACGTGTGTAGTCTTTAGAAATGTAATCAGAGCCTTGGCATGGGCCTCTGAGCATAACAACAGTGATAACATAGAGATTTTGGACGGGGTTTGCCCCAGCTGTTCAACTACATTATAGTCGCTCTTTTTGATGATTTTTAGAATCTCTTCCATCTCTTGTCTAGAAGCTTCAATAGTAATCATCTTCGGTGCCTCCGTCTGGGCAGGCTCACTGGTGATCCCTTTGCCCCGAGTGTCAGATGACTCGGTGACAGGGGTAAGAATAGGAAGTTGAACAAGAATAGTAGTAGGTACACTGGCAGGTGTAATAACAACAGGTTTTCGGGCAGTTGGTGGAGAGATATCAGGTGAAAAAAGTCTTCCGCTGCGGGTGACTTTGGCAGGTCCAATAATATTACCGACGTCAGTATCAACATCCAACTCTTGTTTAACTCCATGAAAATAAACATCGGCCCCGTAATGCCAAGGGACAACTTTATCAGAGGCGTAGGGGATAGGCCCAGGAACAGTGATGATCAATGGTGTGATTCTTGGAACAAATGTAATTCTAACAGGCTTTCTTGAGGGAGCCTTGGAAGAATTGTCGAAAATGGTGATAATGGCAACTTCTTCAGTACGAACTAAAGGAACAACAATCTTCTCAAACATAATTTCTTTGCTATCCATCAGGCGCTGGACACTTAATTTCAAAATATGGCAACCGGTTGGTAGGGCAGAACACATACGGCAACCTTCGTCACAGCCCGGAAATAAACCGGCTAGCAAAAGGTTCTTCTTCACAGTCATCAAAGGGGTAACAATGTCTTTCACAGAAACCAAAAATGAGTCTTCATCTATAGCATTTACTCCATACTTGGGCATAGGAGCAGTCACCACATTAGGTCTTTCGGGCGCTTCGAACTCAATCTCCTTAGCATCAATTAAATCTTGTATTTTGTTCTTCAAAGCCCAACAATAATCTGTATTATGTCCCGGGCTATCAGAATGAAAAGGACATCGGGCATTAGGGTTGTACTTTGGTGATGTAGTGTTGGGATTCTTCGGGGCCTCCCTTGGCAACACTAGATTGGTTTTCAGTAACTGTGGCAGAATCTGAGAGAAAGTCATGCTGAGACGGGTGAATTGCCTTCGAGGTCTCTCGTCCTTTTGTTGATTGTTGTGCTGAGGAGCACCAACAGGTCTTGAAATAACAACCGCATTAACAGCTTGGTGGCGTTCAGGTCTATTCTGGCTTTTCGAACTGTAGACAACATTGGATTCCTTCTTAAAAGGCTTTTTCTCGGTGCTCGATGAAGCACCCTTCTGTATCTTACCAGCCTTAATACCAGCCTCAATCCTCTCACCGGTCATAATTAGCTCTGTAAACCCAGACGAAGAGCTTCCAATCAGATGGTTGAAAAATGGACCAGACAAGGTCCCCAGAAACATATCCACAAGCTCCCGATCAGCCAAGGGTGGTTGCACTCTTCCGGCGAGGTCCCTCCACTTCTGAGCATAATCTTTGAAACCTTCGCCCGTTCCCATTGACATACCCTGGAGTTGGGTAAGCGTGGGAGCAAGGTCGGAATTATACTGGTACTGCCTGTAGAAACAGTAGCCAAATCTTCCTAACTGCGGATACTAGCTCCGTCCAACTGGTAAAACCATTCAAGCCGAGTCCCTGAGAGACTGTCTTGAAAGAAGTGGATCCATAGGTTCTTATCAGCGGTGTACGGATGAATCTTCCTTACATATGACCGGAGATGCAGCTTCGGACAAGAAACTCTGTCATACTTAGCAAAGGCTGGCGCCTTGAACTTGTGGGGAATCACCACCCCAAATGATAGACCCAGATCACCAAAGTCCAGACCAGGCACTTTCTGAACTTCCATCGCACTCAACCGATCTTCCAGTTGTTTGTATATATCCTCAACTGGAGGATACTGGTCTTCGTCAAAGTCCGTCTCATTGTCTGAGACCACAGGGCTAGGAGCCCTCCTTTCTTCCTGACTATCCTTCCCTCCAGATGAGGTGGTCAAATCAACTTCATCCCGTAGCCTGTTTCCAAACCTGTGACCTGTGTTAAACAGGATTGTCCTCTTCTTCTTCTTCTTCTTCTCTTTCAGGATCAGGGTCTTCAGATCTTGCTGACCCTTAGCTAGATTCATGAACAACTCTTGGAATTGTGCATTCTGGGCCTGTAGGGCCTTGATTGCTTGCTCAGTTGATGGTTCAGCATACATGATGAGAGCTGAAATAAACAGCGAAGAAGATAAGAGACCTGTGATGGGTACCTGTTATGAAGTGCATGGGATGAAATGCATTTGATATGATTTCAAAGACAATCGAGAGATTCAAATTTGTAAACCCAGAAGGAAACACACTTTTATTAGGTAAACTTTAAAATTCAAATTGTTCAACAGATGCCCTTAAGGCGTTACAAGAAAGGAAATACTGAAAAGTAAATAAAAACTGGAAAGGAAATAATCCAAAGGACAATCAGTGCTCCCATGGTCGCTTCTTATCAGTGCGGACATAATCATTGAGAATCCGCTCGTTCTCCAGCTGCCTAGTCAACTTCTGGATCTTCTACTCTTGTTCGTTAAACTTTTCTCGGTAAGCATCCCGCTCTTCTCTTAGTTGCATCCAAGACCTTTTCAGTGCCCCAATGTCAGTGGGCATATGAGGATGGAGGATGGTCGGAAGAACCCCTTCTTCATCAGCAACTTCAACAACGATAGGCAGGACAGCTTCATATGTCATACCCAACTTTTGGGCACGGATACAGACCCATCTGAGATATGGCTCCATCGGAAGTGAAGTCTTTGGACCCAGCTCGTGTGGATCAGATCTGTGAACTCTATCCCAAGCCCTTATGAATTTGCTGTGTTGCTCGTCGCTATCCCCTTGAAAATCAAAGATGATACTAGGCATTAACAACTCATGAGGTCCTTCTCTCCTGGCTCTCCCAAACTGACGTAAGGCTAAGCATGGATTGTAAGAAATTCCCCCATGGGTTCCTATCAGTGGAACATTGGGGTACTCCCCACATCGATCAATAATAGCCACCTCGTCCATACCCTTGATAGTCCAGATGATGTCATTATGCGATAGAGACATAACCCTATAAGCCCAGCTCATGCCTTCTTTATTCTTCAGCACTGATTTAGGGAGGTGCGAAATAAACCACCTCGCCAATAATGGAGCACAACACATCAAGGTTCCCCGCTTTCGGGCAGTACGGGCATAAAGCTGATGAAGAATGTCACCCAAGAGAGTGGGTACAGGATTACAAGAGATGAAGATTTTCACCGCACTCACATCAACAAGGAGTCAGAGTTCGGAAACAATACCAAGACATATATTAGAAGAGCTAAAATATCTTCGAATGCCTTGAAGTCTAGACTATCCCAGAAATAGTTAGCCTTACCAACCAAGAACTTAGTCAGAAAGCCCTTTGCTCCACTTCTAGTCTCCTAATTAGCCATTACCTCATCCTTGGTCATATGAAGGGCTGAAGCAATCTCTTCTGGCTTAAGGGTCTTCTCCCAACCAGTAAATGGGGTCTGCTCCCGGATAGGGATACCAAGTAGGTCAGAGAACTCTTCTAAGGTGGGGACCAGCTGGTAGTCCTGAAAAGTAAAGCAATGGTACATTGGATCATAGAATTGGACCAAAACACTCATCATCTGCTCGTCCAATTTGGAGGTGACCAAACTGAGAAGATACCCATGTCTTCTGATGAAGGAGGTGGTATCTGGAATCTTTGCAATCAATTATTTAAGCATGGTAGGAACCTGGACAAAGTTAATCCGGATGGTATTCCTACGCATGGGCATCATGACCTACAAAACAGAACAAAGATGAATCCCTCCTGTCTTTGAAATAGGTTAGTCCAATGCAATATGTATGCAATGTTATGATGTCATGATGTCATGATGGAAAGTGCACCACAAGTATCCACAAATAGCAAACATGGTAAAGGCACACAAGTCACACAGAGAGCCCTTCGATTTCAGGCTGGCAAGGAGCTTAGGTACTACCCTCTTTCAGTTCAGTTGGTTTAAACCTGTCCTAAAAATAGTAACCGGGTTCTAGAGGATCTCAATATCACTGACTACCCTCAATCGGTCATAATTCCAGTTTAGCAACCTTTTCTTGCGGCCAGAATCATCGCGAGAGTTTAGTCTTAATGAGTGTAGCATACTGCTACTGTTCTATGGCCAAGTTGGTCAATTTAAAGGTTCTAAGGTCAGTTGGTGCTTAATGACCCCTTAGAAGACCCATATTCTCCTCGTTCCAACACAAGGGATATCGATACATACTAAAGTGCCACACCAACGTAGCTACTGCTTCAACCGTATCGGTTTACGCCGTACAGTTCCCTCACAGTTTATTGCTACCTACCTAAATGGTATCCCCCAGATCCGAGTTAGGATCTATAGTAACTCCGATACAAGCCCACAAATATAAAGCATACAAAACAAACAATTGAAAACACAATGATCTAATCCTAAGGCACACCACACTTATTAAGCGTCCCCAGCAGAATCGCCAGTTCTGTGATACGGTGGGAAGAACTGACAGTTTTTGGAATGCTGGTTTGCGTTTTACGTTTGTTTTCGCAAAATGTAGCGGTAAGCAAGAGTCGCCACCGTCTTTTATTTTATCCAACAAGGAAAGGAAAAAAGCATAGAAAAATTCCTTTTTTCGAGATGTTTCTCAAGTCGGGGGGTAGATTATAGAAAGGGAAGGTGTTAGCACCCTTTCTATCCGTGGTTATCCACGGGCTCTTAGGTACTTGCTCAAATTGTTTTCAAAATTTTCTTTTCTTTGTGTTTGTGGGTTTGAAAGAAGTTTTTGTTTGAAAGGTGTAAGTGCGAAAAGTTTTTGTTTTGTTTTGAAAGAGCAAGTACTTAAGAACCATCTACCTACTCGAAAACGGAATCAATCTGTGCTAATGTCCTTTAGACAATTCTATCCCACTATTGATGAGTAGGAAGCATCGTCATTAGAGTTTAAGGGTCAATTCGATTAAGGGACGTGCAATCACTAAAGCAATGTTATGACGCCTTAGCGGTAACCCTAATGTCTTAGATCATTTTTCCGAGGGAACCGTTTCGAGGCAACTATGATCTATGGACAAGAGGGCGACCTCTAAAACTTCCTATACTCAATGACCACGTTCGAAGGCAACCAAGTGAGGTGTACCCTAAGAGTGCGCATGTGCGAGTGTGTTGTTTCGGTTAATTTTATCTTTGTACATGTCAATGGTTATCTATGTTGATTTTAGGTTTAAACATTTGATCTTGTCATGCATTCCCTATTATCAAACATCTAACAGTTTATAAGTTGCGGAAATTAAATTGCGGAAATTAAACTAACTATTACAAGGCGTCGGGTATTTACATCGCCAAAAGCAACCCTTAAAATTAAAATGCGGAAAATAAATAAAGCAATAAAATATGTAAAGTCCTATTAAACTATTACATCCCAGGAAACAGATACAATATTGAATAAATATGGATCGCATGCGGGAAAATTAAATCAAGCGCATTTTTAGGGTTTTGACCCTTTGATTATTAAAGAAAAGATTTTTGGTTTATTTTGAATTAAAAAAGAAATTAGATCTAAATTAATCATTAAATTAATAAATTAACTAATTAACAAAAATGATATTTTTGGGTTTTTGATATTTAAAGAAATAAAAATTATTTGATCAATGTTAATAAAACCTAATTATCTAAGTTAATTTTAATTATTGCAAAAGATATTAAAGTTATTTCCTAATTAAACTAAATTAATTAAATTAATATTTATTAACAAAAATAAAATACTGAAAATTAATTTTAATAAAGAAAATATTATTTGGGTTTTAATTTTATTAAGGAAAAAAAGTTTGATTGGTTAGTGATTAAATAATAAAACAATAAATAATTAAAGTAAATAATAAATTTAAAGAGAAAAAGATTAGGGTTTGGGCCTGATTAGGGGGTGAGAATGGAAATTTTCAAGGCCCATTTGTGCAAGCTGTATTGACTTTCTGATTCCAGCGTGGCACTTTGACTAGGGTATATGGTGGACATCACATCTAGACCACCAGATCTGGCCTGGGGCCATCTGGCGCTTTGAGATTTGAGGGAGTATGATGCATCACATGCTTGAGTTGTACCTGATTACATGATAAAATAGAGGAAAATATAAAGCGCTGGAGGCAGGGATCGAACCCCTGGCCTGCAGCCAACAATGCCTTGAGAGCGCTCCCCTTGACCACTTGACCATTATGCTTCATTTGTCAATAGATTAATCAAAAATAATAATATGGGAAAACAAACAAAATGCCAGAAAATATAAAAAGAACATGCGCCAAGTTTGAACCAGCCAATAGGAGGGGGGCACGTCTTCATCTTCTTCGTTCAAACCTGGATATTTACATGTGGATTTATATCCGCAACTAAATTCGCATGTTCAACCTAAAATACTTTCTAGGCCATGGAAATTGATTCCGAGCACATGGGTGTGCTCGTCTAGGCCTCCTGAGCACGTCTATGTCCATCAATGGCATCAATTTTGCCTGTAAATAAAATACCCAAAAAACAAGCTACGAAACCCTAGGTTCGGTTACAGGGTTACAAGCCATATAAACGCAATCAAATAATGCCGCAAGTCCAGAAATTGCACAAGCATCATGAATATGTCAACGATTTGTCAAAAATATGCAAGAACATGAGGTTACAATTTCGAATACAGGGCGGTTTTTTGAGAGACTTACAGCGCGATTGAGAGGGTGTAAGGGTTTGCTTTTGATTGCAGGAGGTTCAGTGGACACCCAACAATGGATTGGTGTTGAGATTTGCCTTTTAATTTGCCTATATGCACGATTTCAGTTTCACACTTTTTTCCAATTTTTTCAAGTTTTTCTTTTGGTGTTCTTATAGTCTCCAGCCTCTAATTCGTGTGACTTTCACTTGTATATGTAATAAGCAATGCATTAGGTTAACTTTTGGGTCTTGAATCCTTGTACATCAATGCTTAGAGATTTGATTTGATCCTCCATTGAAAGCTTGCTTATTTTGTCCAAAATCCAATCTTTTTGCACATGGAATGATTGATACGAATTTGATTCACTTGATGATGATGATTAGGTCCTGAAAATAGAAAAAGATCTCATGTAATCAAGTTTTGTGATTTTATTTGATTTAAATTGATTTAAAATGGAATAATTCAATAAAAAATCAAATAAAATAGAAAAATTGACAAATGGACACAAGGCTGAAGCTAGGACATGTGTGTGGTGTGACAAGATCAAATCAAATGGAAACGAATGGGCCCATTTGACAAAATTTGAAGTTTTGGGGATAGTTGACTTTCGGCAATTTTGCAAAAATACCCAACTTCAACAATGCATAACTTCTTCAATTTTGAACTTTTAGAAGTGTTATTGTACTTTTTAGAAATCTTGAGATGTCCTCTAACCAACTCTTTTGGTCTCATCTCATTTTGATATTCCATGCTCAAGTTATAAGCATTGGAAAAAAGGTGTTTTTGTTGACTTTCAAAAATGACCTATAATGTCCAAATTTGGAACTTTTTGTGACTGCATTTTCTGATCTTGGGGTATGAAGATGGATTGTAGAAAATTGCATCCTATTCAAAATGAGCTTTGTATGGGTCATTTCTCATAAAGTATGAGAAAGTTATGCTTGGTTAAAGTTGAGTTGACTTTTCCTACAAAACCCTAATTTAGCAACTTTTGAGTCTTGATGAATTTTGAGCAATCCTTGATGAATCATGATCAAACCTTGATCAAATGATGAAATATCCTTCAAAATGATAATGTTGACAAAAAAAATCTTGAAGTTTGACTGTTTATAGGTCACAGTTGACTGAGCAAACTCCTCTGCAAGGCTTGAAATTTGACATGGATGAACTTGAGAGCATATTAGGACATTGGGGAGAACTTGAGGTCATTTGGATGCAAGGACCTTGATGCAACACAAAACCCTAATTTGAGGTTAACTTCCTTAGGAGATAGCTTGACTGTCCAACTCTTGAGCAAACTTGAGCAACTTGGAGATTTTTCTTGCCATGTTTTGAGAAATATGGGAGGGCAAATTTTGGGGTACAACACAAACATTCTAGTAAGAGAATTTCGTCGTAAAAAAATGAAAATTTGATACAAAGAAAATATATCTATATGAAATAATACCATGGGGTTCCCATTCTGCTATAGCCTTCGTATCTCCGAGCATCTTATCTATTTGTTGCCTTGTCTGAAGCTGATTGAATTAATTAGAACCATCGAGTTTGCAGGTTGTCCGTAAGGTGATCCAACGAGACATAATCATACTATTTAATTACCTAACTTTTGCCTAGACTTCCCTTTCGGGTTTTCAGTCCATCGAGATACCCTTTTTTACCCAAGCCGCCCTTTCGAATTTTCAGCTTGCCGGGTGTACAGATTTTTTTTGTTTTATCCCTAATTTTTGCCCGAACCTTTTGGTTCACCAGGATGCCTTTGTTTTGCCTAGGTGTGTCAACCTAGCGGGTCTCTTATGCGTAGTATCTTTTGACTATGTCCGTGTTTATAGGGTGAGGTAGGCCGTCGCCATCCATGGTGGTCAAGATCATTACTCCACTAGAGAATATGCTTTTGATTACAAATGGTCCTTCGTATGTAGGAGTCCATTTGCCCCTGGGATCACCCTGCGGTAGTATGATACGTTTGATCACCAGATCCCCGATTTGGTATACTTGGCGTCTGACCTTTTTGTTGAAAGCCTTGATCATCCATTTTTGATACATCTGACCATGACAGACATCATTAATCCTTTTCTCATCAATCAAGTTTAGTTGATCAAGTCGAGTCTGGATCCAATCTTCTTCATTCAGCCATGCATCCTTCATAATTCTCAGAGAGGGGATCTGGACTTTAATAGGTAAGAAAACCTCCATACTGTATACTAGAGAGTAGGGTGTTGCCCCGGTTGATGTGCGCGCTGTGGTGCGATACCCGTGGAGAGCGAATGATAGCATCTCATGCCAGTCTTTGTATGTGACTGTCATGCCAGTCAAATATTGTTTAGATTCATACCATTGTCTGTGATGATCCTCTCCGGGATACCATACCGACAGATGAGATTCTGTTTAATGAACCGGGCTACCACATTCTTGGTAACAGAAGCGAAAGAGGCTGCTTCAACCCACTTTGTAAAATAGTCAATGGCCACTAAGATGAAGCGGTGTCCATTAGAGGCTGTTGGCTTGATTTCCCCAATCATATCGATGCCCCACATAACAAAGGGCCAAGGATCCGTCAAGACATTCAAAGGAACCGGAGGTACGTGCACCTTGTCAGCATAAATCTGACACTTATGGCAGGTTCGAGAGTGTTGATAGCAATTTTCTTCCATGGTAGACCAGTAATAACCTGCCCATAGGATTTTCTTTGCCATCGTATGCCCATTGGAATGGGTGCCAAACGCGCCCTCATGCAGATCAACCATGATCCTTTCTGCCTCAACCTTGTCTACGCACCGAAGTAACACAGAGTCGTAGTTGCGTTTGTAGAGAATGCCATTACTAAGGAAGAATTTAGAAGAGAATCTCCTTAAGAACTTCTTATCGTTGATTGAAGCTCCTTTCGGATATTCTTGAGCCTCAAGATACCTCTTGACTTTGTGAAACCAAGGCTGGTCCACTACTTCTTCAGTATTGATCTCGTGACAGTGAGCTGGTTCATCCATTCATTCCATGGTGATCTGGGAAGCCTCGTTATCCCATTTAAGTTTAAACATGGATGACATTGTGGCTAGTGCGTCTGCTAGTTGATTTTCTTCTCGCGGGAAATGCTCGAAGGTAATCTTCTCAAAATGTGGGATTAATGTCAGCACATGTTCTTTGTAGGGGATAAGGTTAGGGTGTTTGGTGTCCCATTCCCTTTTGATCTGGCTGATGACCAAAGCTGAATCTTCGAATACATTTAAGGATTTGATCCCCAAATCTATGGCAGCTTTGAGACCAAAAATGCATGCTTCGTATTCTGCCATGTTATTTGTACAATTGAAGCAGAGTCTTGCCGTAAAGGGAGTATGACATCCTTCAGGAGATATGAGTACAACACCAATACCATTGCCGAGTGCGTTGGATGCCCTATCAAAAACAGGGTCCATCAGGATCCTTGTTCAGGTCCGTCATATGGTCTGAATTCTTCACAGTTGTTTACCATCATGATGTCTTCATTTGGGAATTCTAACTTCATGGACTGGTAGTCTTCCACAACTTGATGAGTAAGGTGATCAGCTAGTACATTACCCTTTATTGCTTTATGGATAGTATACTGTATGTCATATTCTGTTAGGATCATCTGCCATCTCGCTATTCTCCCAGAGAGGGCAGGTTTCTCGAAGATGTATTTTATTGGATCCATTTTAGATATCAATAAGGTAGTATGGGTCAGCATATACTGTCTTAGCCGACGAGCAGCCCATGCTAGAGTGCAACAAGTATTCTCGAGCAGTGAATATCTTGTTTCACAGTCGGTAAACTTTTTGCTCAGATAATAAATAGCATGCTCTTTTCGGCCAGACTCGTCATGCTGCCCCAGCACACAGCCCATTGAATTTTCCAAAACAGTTAGATACATGATCAAGGGTCTTCCCTCGACTGGTGGCATCAAAACAGGAGGGTCTTGCAGGTATTCTTTGATTTTGTCGAAGGCAATTTGGCACTCATCATTCCATTTGACTACTTGATCTTTCTTCAGTAATTTGAAGATTGGTTCATAAGTAGTTGTCAGGTGAGAAATGAATCTGGAAATGTAGTTTAACCGTCCCAAAATCCTCTGACTTCCTTCTCAGTACGAGGAGCAGGAATCTCTTGTATCGCTTTCACCTTGGCAGGATCGACTTCGATACCTTTATTGTTGACAATAAAGCCTAGGAGTTTACCATACCTTACCCCAAATGTGCATTGTTCAGGTTCAACCTCATCTTGTATTTCTTTAGCTTCTTAAAGAGTTTCTGTAAATGGTCAAGATGCTCTTCTTCTGTTTGAGATCTGGCTATCATGTCGTCCATATAGACCTCTATTTCGTGATATATCATGTCGTGAAATAGAGCTACCATGGCACGCAGATAGGTTGCCCTGGCGTTCTTTAGCCCGAATGGCATAAACTTGTAGCAGAATGTGCCCCACTGTATGACAAAGGTTGTATTCTCCATGTCCACAGGCACCATTTTGATTTGGTTATAGCCTGAGAAACCGTCCATGAAGGAAAACACTTTGTGCTATGCCATATTGTCAACTAGAATATCAATGCGGGGAAGTGGGAAATCATCCTTAGGGATTTCCCTATTCAAATATCCGTAGTCTATGCACATTCTTACCTTGTCGTCATTTTTAGGCACGGGAACAACAATTGCAACCCATTATGGATAGGAAGCGACGGCCAAGAACCTGGCGTTGAATTATTTCATTACTTCTGCTTTGATCTTCTATGACATGTCTGGTCGCATACGACAAACCTTTTGTTTTACCGGTGGACAGTCCTCTTTTGTAGGTAGACGATATACTACGATATTTGCATCAATTCCTAGCATGTCTTCGTACGACCAGGCAAAGACCTCAACATAATCGTATAGCAACTGAATCAGACGCTCTTTGACATTGGGTTCCATATTGGCACCCACCTTGACTTCTCTTTTGTCTTCTTCGATACCTAGGTTAATTGTGTCCACTGGTTCTTCGTGGGGCTGAATGGTCCTCTCTTCTTGTTGTAGTAACCTGGCGAGTTCCCATGGCACTTCACAATCTTCCTCACCTTCGTCTTTAGCTTGGTAGATTAGTTTTTCAGAATCACAGAAGGCCATAGTAGAACCGTTACCCATGGGATCCCCAATGGATGTAGATCTGCATTTTGAATGTGAGTGTGTGTAAGAGTATAGCTATATTTGAAAGAAATGAAAATGTAAAAATAAAAGCAATGAGCACAAAGTTTGTATACAAAAATGTCCATGATTCATTGATGTCACATGGAAATGAGATAATAACCCTTACAAATGGACCATTGTGCCTCGGGTAAGACACAGGGTTTTAAGAGTCTGAATTGTTTTAATATTACAGGTCCGACAAAATTTTAAAGACAAATTACTGTTGGATAAAGGTGATCAAAATAAAATCTCTAGCTTCCCAATTGCTGAGCCCTCCATTGAAAGTTTGGAAAATGCAATCCTCCAGGTTATAGCTGTCTTCATCATCCTCCAATGCGTTGATTTTATGGTTGCTGATCTTCAAGGGTGGTCCTCCGGCACGAGCACAGCGTACAACTTTCTAGGCTCCTGAAGTGAAACCCAAACCAAATTTGTCAGATTTATATGGGATATCTAGGAGTTGGCCCCAAATAGTGCACCCACCTTCTTCTATCACATCCTTGGTTACTGCCATAGTTTACGGGACTTCTTCAAAGTGCTGGAATGTAGTTTCAATAAATTCACCATCTAATTCCACATATCTGAAGGAATTCAGATGACTGGCCATATACTCTTCTTCTCTATGAACAGTGACGATCTTCCCTTGAATTGGATATTTCAGTATTTGGTGCAACGTAGAGGTAACAACACCAGCATTGTGAATCCACGGTCGGCCTAATAAGAAGGAATATGAAGGGCGAATATCCATTACATAAAAAGTTGAATCAAATGTTTGGGTTCCAATTTTTATGGGGATGTCCACTTCCCCATGCACCATCCTTTTTGAGCCATCAAAGGCCCTCACTACTATGTTGCTAGGTTCATGGTCAATCCTTCACAGTCAAGCCTATGAAGAGATTTTTTAGGCAACACATTCAAAGACGAATCGGTGTCAACCAATACATGAGCCAGAGTTATGCCCCTGCATTCGACTGAGACATTCAATGCCTCGTTATTCTTCCTCCCCCTTGGCGTTAAATCAACATTCGAAAAACCTAAACCATTATCTACGGTCAAGCTGGCTACGCAATCTTGGAACTGATCGACAAATGTTTCTTGGGGTACATGGGAAATTTTAAGGAATTCTACCAAGGTCTTTGCATGAGCCTCGAAACATAATAAAGCCATCATGGAAATTTTTGATGGAGTTTGCCCCAGTTGCTCGACTACGTTGTAGTCGCTTCTTTTTATGATCTTTAGAATTTCCTCCATCTCTTTTCGTGAGGTCTCAGGGATAGCTACTGATTGTGCCTTCGTCCGGACAGGCTCAAACAAAATACTTTTGCCTCGAGTCTCAGTTGACTCGGCAGTAGGAATGTCCGTAGGGGTGATAACAGGGACTGCAACAGTTTTGTCAACAGGAGTATTATAAGAGATGATTGCAGGACGAAGAATAGCCTTTGGAGGAGCTACAACAACAGGAATGATTACGGGTCCATAAATAACTTTTGGAGGAGCAATTTCTGGAGAGAAAACCCTTCCACTTCGGGTTATCTTACTAGTCCTTGGGATGTTACTGATATCGGAGTCAACTTTCTCAGAACTTGAATCTCCAGCAGCTGGCCAATCTTGCTTGATACCGTGATAGTAGACATCACCTCCAAAATTCCATGGGACGGTTTTGTCTGACGAATACGGGATTGGTCCAGGCATTGTAATTATCAACGGAGCTACTTTAGGAACTGATGTAATTCTAACGGGTCCTTTGGTGGAGACCCTGGAAGAATTGGAGGAAATGGTCATGATGGAAACATCATTATAAGAAACAGTTGGAATCGAATTCTTCTCGAACAAAATCTCCTTTTCATCTATTAAGCATTGAACGCCTGCTTTTAACAAATGACAACTGGTTGATGAGGATAAACATAAATGACAGCTTTCATCACAGCCTGGGAATACACAACCATTTAACAAGTTCTTTTTGATAGTCAAGATTTGGGTCACAAGTTCATCAACCAAAGTAAGAAACATATCTTCCTCAACAACGTTGACATCACGATCATGCTTGGGCATGGGGGCAATGATGACATTGGGAATTTCTGGCGCGTCGAATTCAATCTCTTTGGCTTCAAGAAGGTCTTGTACCTTGTTTCTCAGAGCCCAACAGTTGTTAGTGTCATGGCCGGGACTCTCAGAATGGTATGCACAGCGGGCATTAGGATAATAATGAGGGGAGGTTGTGTTAGGATTCTTTGGGGCTTCTTTCAAAGTCACTAGATTGGATCTTAACAAATGCGGCAATACTTGAGATAGTGTCAAATTAATTTGGGTGAACTGTCTGACTGGTATTTCCGTTCTTGGCTGGTTGCTTCTTTGCTGAGCAGGTACGGGTTTAGGAATCATGACAGCCCCCACCATTGGACGACGTTCAGTCCTATCTTGATTACTCTGAGGATATACAACAACAACTTCTTTTTTTCTAATGAATGGTTTTCTTACAGCAACAGGGGATACGTCTCTTTGAATCTTCCCATTCTTTATCCCGGCTTCCACCCTTTCTCCGGTCAATATCAATTCAGTAAAAACTGCCGAGGAACTCCCAATTAAGTGATTGAAGAAAGGACCAGACAAAGTGCCCAAAAACAAATCTACTAACTCTGTTTCAGATAAGGGAGGTTGGACTCTTCCTGCTAAGTCCCTCCATTTTTGCGTGTAGTCTTTGAAGCCTTCACTTGAAACCATGGCCATACTCTGGAGTTGAGTAAGGGTTGGAGCAAGATCAACGTTGTATTGGTATTGTTTGTAAAAGGCAGCGGCAAGATCCTCCCAATTATGAGCATGGCTCTTTCTAGCTGATAAAACCAATCAAGTTGAGTTTCAGATAGGCTCTCTTGAAAGAAGTGTACCCATAAATCCATGTCAACATTGTGAGGCTGTATTTTCCTCACATAGGACCAGAGATGCATTTTGGGGCATGAAACTCCGTCGTACTTGGCGAACACTGGTGCCTTGAATTTTGGAGGAATGACAATCCCATACACTAAACCCAATTCCTCAAAGTCCAATCCAGGTACTTTTTGAATTTCCATTGCGCTTAACCGTTCTTCCAGATGCTTATACTTATCGTCGGCCGGAGGATATTGTTCTTCAGAATAATCTTCTTCTTCCTCTTCCTCTTCTGAATCTGGCTGGACAACAACTTCCTTGCCTTTCCCATCTTGATTGTCTTTCTCACCAGATGACGTTGCAAAGTCTAGGGTCCTTCTTGCTTGTCCTTGAACTCTTCTTCCCATATTAAAAACTCCGGTTATCTTCTTTGTTTTCTTCTTTTTCTCTTCAACCAGCAAGGTCTTCAACTCTTCTTGTCCTTTAGCTAGAGTTAAGAACATCTGTTGAAACTGAGTATTTTGTGCTTGGAGGTCCTTCACCGCCTGCTCGAGATCCATCTTACTGAAATAAACAGTAGAAAGATGAGGAGACTTGTTGCAAGAAACCTGCTTATGTTATGATGAATGGTAGATGCATATGCAACGATTTCAAGGATTTTAAAGATTCAAATTTGTTTTAGACAAAAAGGAAACACACGTTATATTAATAAATTAAAGCTTGAGCACATCAATGCCTTTTCGGGCAAACAAAAAAATCTAAGATAAAAAGGTAGTACGCATTCTCTTTGGTGCGATGTAGGCATTCAGAGTCTGCTCCTCATGAAGTTGCTTAGTGAGTTCCAAGACCTTCTTCTCGCTAGCGTAGAATTGGGCCTCAAAAGTATCTCGCTCCCCCTTGAGTTGTATCCAATCTCTTTGTAAGTCTTCAAGAGAGGTGGGCATATCAGGATGTAGGATAGTGTATGGAATATCTCCTTCCACAACAGGCTCAATGATTACCGGGAGAATGGAGGGATAAGGCATCATAAGACTTTGAGCATGAGCTCGTACCCATTTGAGGTAAGGCTCAAGAGGGATGGAATTCTTATTCCCCAATGTCTTGATATCTACCTTGTTCTACATCCTCCAAGCTCGGATAAACCTTTGGTGATGACCTTGATAGTCGTTCTCGTAGTCAAATACCAAACCTTGAATGAGCATCTCATGTGGGCTATCCCTTCGGGCATAACCAAACTGTCTTAAGGCTAAGAAGGGGTTATAGGTGATACCTCCCCTAATGCTAAGTAAGGGGACATTAGGGAATTCTCCATAATGGTCGATAATAGTAACATTCTCTATGGATCGGGAACACCAATGAATGTCTGAATGTTTGAGCATCATCAACCTTTGTGACCACCTTGAACCTTGCCCGTTCTTCAATACAGATTGGGGAAGATGCAAAATAAACCATCTTGCTAAAAGAGGAGTACAACACATAAGGATACCTCTTTTCCTCATAGTTCGAGTGTGAAAAGAATGTAGGATGTCCCCTAGCAAGGTAGGCACCGGGTTGTGGGACATGAAGATTTTGACGGTGTTCACATCTATGAGTTAGTCAGGATTTGGAAACGAAAACCATCCCATAGATGAGGAGAGCCACAATTTCCTCAAAAGCTTGCAAATCCAACGAGTTCCAACAATTTTATGCTTTCTCAAACAAGAACTTTGCTAGGAAACCTTTGACACCACTCCTTGTTTGTGACATTAAATGGTTGCAAATGTAGAGCTTGAGCAATCTCTTCTGGCTTTGGATCTCTTTCTGTACCGTTGAAAGGTAGTTGATTGAGAATGGGAATCCTCAAGAGTTGGGAGAATTCTTCCAAAGTTGGCACAAGTTGATAATCGGGAAATGTGAAGCAATAGTGTAAAGGATCAAAGAACTGAAAGAGCACCTTCATCATGTCTTCATCAGTGTTAGAGATGGCCAAGTTTAGTAGGCGACCATGTATTTAGATGAATGAAGAATTTTCATGAATCCTTGATGCTAGCTCTTTAAGTTGAGGAGGGATCCTTACAAGATTGACTTGAATAGTTTTCCTGCGAATAGAATCCATTTCCTACAAAATAGAACAAAGATAAATCTCAAGACCCTTGAAATGGTTAGTGAATGAGTATGATGTCATGATGTTCATGATGTTATGTACAAGCATGTATATACAAACAAAGCAAACAAGTCCTTAGGTTTATGCTTGCGTGGAGTCTTATAGGTAAGTACCCTCTTGAAGTTTAGTTGGCTCAAACCTGTCCTAGCAATAGTAACCAGGTTTTAAGGAGCTCAATATCACCGGTTTGTTTCTTTGGTCATTGTTTCAGTGCAAGCCTCTTTAATGGCAACCGAAATATCCCAAAAAACCAAACCTCAATGAGTGTAGTATCGAGTATCTACCAACTTCAGACTGCACCAAAGCCGGTCATCTCACTACGTCCTAAAGGCCAAGTTGGTCAAGTAAAGGTTCTAAAAGTTCATTGGTGATTCATGAAATCACTCAGCGGCCCCATATTCTCTTTGATTAACGCAAGGGCTACTAGTACCCATAAATATGTCACACTAACGTAGCTATTTCTTAGACCATGTCGGTATACCCTGCACAGTTTCCACAATGTATTGCTACTTACCTATAAGGTATCCCAAATCCGAGTAGAGGATTCAAACCCAAACAAAGAACCATAATATAAAGCATACAAGTCAAACAATGAAAGCAAATAAATGTGATCTAACCCTAAGGTAACCCCACTTTTAGAATTTCCCCCAGCAGAGTCGTCAGTTCTGTAATACAGTGGGAGAACTGACTTGAAGGTTTTGCATTTGATCGCAAATGTTGCAGTTAGCAAGAGTCGCAACCTACTTTTCTTTTATCCAAAAGGAAAGGTGAAAAAGCACAGGAAAGACCTTTGAGATTATTTCTTGAGTTCGGGGGGTAGATTATGAAAAGGGAAGGTATTAGCACCTTTTTCATCCATGGTTTTCCATGGGCTCTTAGTTACTTACTAGATCAGTTGCTTTTTTTTTGAAATTGTGCTTTGTGTGGTTTTTTGAAAGTATTTTGTAAAGAGGCCATTGTTTAAGCAAACTTTGTAATGATTCTCGTTCGTAAAGAATTTATACGAAGGGTTTGATCTTTTGAAAATGTTTTCAAGTTTGAAAGATGTTTTGAAAGTGTAGGTGTTTGTTTTTAAAATAGCAAGGATGTTTTGTTTTGAAATTGAGCAAGTAAATAGGAACATTCTACCTACTCAAAAGTCTTTCTTGTTCATTTCCTTTTCCTTTGACATTGTTATCTTACCATTGATTTGGTAAGTAACCCTATCTTTGGATGTAAGCGGGACGGGCGTGTGTCATCGTATGACCATGATTAGCAATGTTGTAAGGTATCTTAGCATTCTCTTTTAGGGACTAAGATCATTTGAAAGGCAACATGGATAGAGTCATCGAGGGACTGTGATCTTTGTATTTTGCTTGTTTTTACTAAGATACCTCACATGCGTAATATGGCCATTTTGGAAGGCAACCAAGTGGATTTACCCTAGGGGTGCTTGTGTGCAAGTGTATTGTTTTTCATGCTTGGTTTTGTCTTTGATTAGAGTTTTCTAATTGATTAGTTTTAGTCTTTCCATACAAACCCTAATTACTAGCATTTGTATATAAAGCGATAAATTGCAGAATTTAAAGTTACTACGCTATTACAATACTTGTGGGAGGGGGTGTATAAATTACAAATGGGGGTTGCTAGAAAATAAAGCCTAATTATCTATTACAACCATATTGAATTTGTACAAATAATATACAAAATGAATAAATATACAAGAATGTAAATGTAACGAAAATGGATACTTATTTGGATTTTTAGGGAAAAGGGGTTTTGATTTAACCTAATTAACTAAAAGAAAAAATAATTAATTAAATTAGTAAAAAGTAAAAACCTAAATTTATTAGGAAAAGAAATTAAACAAAACCCTAATCTATTAATTGATTAAAAAGAAATTAAGTTTATAAGAATAATATTTTTTTGGTATTTTTGTCTTAAAAATAATTTATAGTATTATAAAATATTTTTAGTCTTTTTTTGTTATAAAATTGTATATTTTAATCATGTAAAAGAAAATAACTAAAACCCTGGTTTTTTAATTAAATTTACAAAATCAATTAGTAAATAAATAAAGTATGATTAAATAAAATATTTTTTTTGTGTAAAAAAATAAATAAACTATATCAAAATATAAATCTAATGTTTTTATATTTTTCTGATTTTTTAGTATTAGATAAAATATTTAAGAAAATAAATAAATAAAAATGAGAAAAAGAAAATAAAATGGGCCAGGGTGTGAAAAGCCAGCAAGGGGGTCAAAAATGAAAAAAACAAAAGGCCCAAGGAAAGAGGCCCAACGCTACCAAAAAAGAAAAGTCAGAATGTGAAAAATATGAAAAAATCAAAATGGGTACCACTGGGGCTTGAACCCAGGTCGCTATAGTCAGAGGCGCGTGCTTCTACCACTGGGGTGGCTATACATCCGTTTATATAAATCAAACCATAAATATATATGGTAAACACGTTCCTGAGGCCAACTTCATCTTCAACCTAAAGCCCCGCCAGAACCTCTGTATCTTATTCAAATCTCAACAAAAATGAAAACTGTAAACAGGAAACTTGTAGCAAATTTTCTCACGATTTCAGAAATGCAAAGCAATAAAACTATAGATCATAGACAAGCATGAATTTTAATGGCCCTAATCTGAACCCTAAAAATTTCAGAAACTTCAATCTTAAAATTCTCTAAGCTCAATAAATATAAATGAAAACTATGGACATGGTTAGCTTTAGGGCAATGATATCTACATTTTTCATTCACAAATAAACCATTAATGATGCCTGTATGAAAAGTTCCAAAGTCAGAAAACTTACCTTGCAAGAGGGTATAGGGTTTGGAGTTTGAGTAGCTTTTAGTGAGTTCCAATGATTGGATTAGCTTCCTCAAGTTCCCAGGAAGCAAATGGGATGCTTAGCTTGAGATGAAAGTGCCTGAGGAGTTTTGGAGAAGTCAAGGTGCAAGGTGTTGTTTTTGAAAATGGTGGATGATGATGGAGGTGTTACAGTGGTGTTGCATGTGTTTGGATTGTTTGTGTATGCTGTTTAGAAGCTATTGAAAGTAAAAGGCCAAGAAATGCACGAGTGGATTTGGAGATAGGATTCAAAACTCAGAAATGGCAAGTTTTGAAGTGTTTTTGGTGATTCTGTGTTCTTGGTGTTTTCAGGGCTTAAGCATGCGTGGGATTTGTGGAAAATGACATGTGTATGAAATAAGCATGAGGTCTTGAGTGGTTTTGAAATTCAGAAGTACAAGTTACAAGCTAATTGTTAGGTTACTTGATTTTGATGAAAAGTGGGAAAACAAGTTTCAAGAGTTGGTACAAGCATGAGCTGAGTGATTGTAAGTTTCTAGACAATTTCTCTTGTGTTATAAGACATGTATGATCATAAGAGAACAAGTGCAAGGCTCAAGAACAAGTTTTGTGCAAAAAGCTACTTTATCAAAATGACATTGTGCACTTTCTTCCCAAAATGGATATAAAGCATGGCATTGCATTGAATGCTTGAATTGAGAACTATAACAATTATGCAAGCAATTAATTATGGAGTGCCTAACAAGATTGAGGCCTGAAAAGTAGAGGTTATGCAACATAAGTTTGAATTTTGAATCTGTTCATCACAAAATGACTTGTAATTCAAGTGTGAAAACCCTAACTTCCTCTCTTCGATTCTCCCTACTCAAAAATGATCTCAAGGAGTTCTTTGACATTTTGGAAAGCTTGTAATGTTCTTTACAACACCTCTTTGAATTAATTTTGAAAATTCCCCTTGGAACTATGTGAAAAGGTGCCATGAAGTTAGGTCAAAATCCTGACCAAATTAGGGCAAAAATTTCATTAAGTGTTTTGTTTCATGACCATGTATTCTTAAAATTATAACTTGAGATCTAAGAACTTTTGGAAGGAGTTGTATAAATAAATGTTGGATATTTCATGTAGATCTACAACTTTCATGTTGAAAGTTTCTTCTGAATCCTCTTGCATCATGGTGAAAAGTTTGCTCAAAGTTGTGAAAAAATAAGAAATTTCCAACACTTAGAAAAATTTCTAAGTTTAGAAATTTTAACTTTTCAAAATGAAATCTTGAATTTTTGATTTCTTGATGAATAAGTTTCATATTTTGACATGCTTTGATGAATTGTGATCTTTGGCATTTGATTTTGACCAAAAAGTCAAAGTTTGACTTTTCAGTATACAATTGACTTTTGATCAGTTGACTTAAAATTCATCTGTCAATCCATTGGACTTGAGCAATGTTTTGAGCCATGTCATTAGATCAAAATTATGAAATTGTACTCTTGAGATCATGCCTTAAACCAATTGATCATTTGCTAGGTCAAAAATCAGAAATTTCCCTTTCCTAGTGAAAACCCTAATTTTGACCATTTTGCCCTTTTGAAGATTTGATCAAATTTCTTGAGGAATTATGGTCCAAATTTGATCAAATGATACATATGAATTTAAAATTTTTATGTGGATAAAAAATTGTGAACTCTGACTGTAAATTGGCCACAATTGACTTTTTCCCCAATACAGTTGATTTTTAGGTCAATTGCTCAATTGACTGAGCAAAAGTGTGATCCAAAGCTTGAAACTTGACATGAGTAATCTTGAGGGTCCACAATAATCCATGAAAGTCATATGAGGTATTAGAAGTTCAAATATCCTTGTGCAATCTCAAACCCTAATTTTGGTCATCAGTGCTTAAGGAGGTGTGTTGAGCTGATCAACCCTAGTGCAGTCTTGAGCCAAAGGAGATCTTGTAAGAAAATTCTTGATAAATGAGAGGGAAATGTTTGGGGTACAACAGTTTCCTTTATTAGTCCCAATTGTACCTACACCTGAAAGCCCTAAAACGAACCTTTAAACCCTAACAATGGCAGGTTATCAAATATGCATCATAACTGGAAATTAGCCATTCAAACACGTTCTAAATGCTCATACAAACAATAATGCATAATCAAAATCTATTTCTAATGCGTGTATTATCAAAATTGATTTCAAAAAAATATGTGCAAACCATGATGATGTAAGTGATGATTCTGGATGCTTTGATGCGTGGGAATGATGCTGTTAGCTTTAGAACATCCCCAGGAATGGATTGCAAGTGTCAAAACTCCTTGAATCCCTCTGCAAATGTCAATCCGATTGCCACTTTTTTGTGAAAAGGTTAGAACTTTTGTGTGTGTTCTATGCGACCAATCCTTGTTCTCTTGGTTTGGACATGTTATGCATATATATCTGAATGTATTAGGATAACAAAATTGGATGGAATCTTGAAAATTCATGAGAAAAAGATTTGATTTTCCTATGGAATTTTAAGTTTCTAAACTTGGCCAAAACATTCCCTTTTCATTCCAATCCATCCTTGCACGAAATCATGACTTGCTCATCAGATCCTAGACTCATTATGTGATCATAAAACAAATCTTTGGATTTTATTTCATTATTTCACTATCTTATTTGATTTATTATGATTTAAATGAATAAAAATTCACATAAATAAAAACAAATCTCATTAAATAAAATAATGGATTTAAATATCTTAAATAAGTCCATGGATATGTTTGAGATCCAAAACCCACGCCCATTAGTCCAAAAGATCTAATTTGCTCACATTGACTTTTGTGTATTTTCCTAAAATTGGTCAACTTTAGCAATGCATATATTTCTCAGTTTTAACCCTATGAGGGTGTTCTTGGACTTTTTAGAGATCTTAGGATGTCCTCTAAACAACCCTTTTGGTTTCATCTCAATTGGATCTTCCATTTTCATGTAAGGAGCTTTGACCCAAAATGTGTTTTTGTTGACTTTTTGAAAGGACCTATAATGTATGAACTTGTATCTTTTGATTGAGGCATTTATTGAACTCTAGGGATGAAGATAAGTTGTAGGGAATTGTATTCTCTTCAAAATGAGCCTTGGAGGAAACATTTCTAATAAAGTATGAGAAAGTTATGCATGGTCAAAGTTTGGTTGACTTTTCCTATAGAAACCCTAATTTGCCATTTTTGACTTTTGATGAGTTAGGAGAATTTATTGAGGAATCATGATCAACCCTTGATCAAATGATGGATAATACTTCAGATTGTTGATGTTGACCAAAAATCTTGAAGTTTGACTGTATTTCGGCCACATTTGACTTTTGACCTAACACAATTGATTTTCCAATACTTGAGCAATTGACTAAGCAAACCTATTGTGCAAGGCATGAAATTTGGCATGGATGATCTTGGGGAAATATTAGGACAATGGAGAACATTTGGGATCCTTGGGACTCACACATCTTGCTTAAAATTGAAACCCTAGTTGAGGTTTGTTGCCTTAGGAGGAGAATTTGTCTGGTCAATTCTTGGTCATCCTTGAGCAATTGAGGACCTATATAGGGATGTCTTGAGTGAAAATGGAAGGACAAATTTTTGGGGTACAACAACTACCTTAGAAAAAAGTTTGCCGACTGTGAAACAAGATACTCACTGCTCGAGAAAACTTACCGCGCTTTGGCATGGGCTACTCGCCGACTAAGACAGTATATGTTGACCCACACTACTTTGTTAATATCTTAAATGGATCCTATCAAGTACATATTTGAGAAGCCCGCTCTCTCTGGAAGAATAGCAATATGGAAAATGATCCTGACCGAATACGAAATTCAATACATAACCTAGAAAGCAATTAAGGTAAGTGTACTAGCTGGTCATTTGGCTCATCAGGTTGTAGATGACTATCGATCCATGAATTTTGAGTTCCCGGACGAGAACATCATGTTAGTAACTGATTGTGAAGAACCTAGACCATATGAAGGACCTGAAAAAGGATCCCGATGGACTACATTTTTTGACGGAGCTTCCAACACTCTTGGCAATGGCATCGGCGCTGTGATTATATCTCCTGAAGACTGTCATACTCCTGTCACTGCTAGGCTATGTTTCAACTGTACCAACAATATGGTTGAGTATGAAGCATGTATCATGGGTCTCAAAGCTGCAATCGATTTAAGGATTAAGTTCTTAAGTGTGTTTGGGGACTCGGCTTTGGTAATCAGCCAGATCAAAGGAGAATGGGACACGAAGCATCCTAATCTCATCCCGTACAAAGAACATGTGTTGACATTAATCCCATACTTTGAAGAAATTACTTTTGAGAATTTTCCACGAGAGGAAAATCAACTAGCGGAAGCGTTAGCTACAATGTCATCCATGTTCAAGGTCAGGTGGGACAATGAAGCTCCTCAAATCACCATTGAAAGGATGGATGAGCCAGCATACTGTCACGAGATTGGTGCTGAAAAAGTAGTGGACAAACCTTGGTTCCATGAAGTTAAAAGATAACTCGAAAGCCAAGAATATCCCGAAGGAGCTTCAGTCAATGATAAGAAATTCCTAAGGAGGTTCTCTGCTAAGTTCTTCCTTAGTAACGGGATCCTCTACAAACTCAATCACGAATCTACCTTGCTTTAGTGTATAGACAAGAGTGAGGCATAAAAGATTATGGCTGATTTGCATGAAGGTAGCTTTGGCACTCATTCTAGTGGACATACGATGGCTAAAAAGATCCTACGGGTAGGATACTATTAGTCCACCATGGAAGCATACTATTATCAGCATTTGTGGACTTGTCACAAATGCCAAATCTATGCTGACAAGGTACATGTGCCTCTGGTTCCTCTGAATGTCTTGACTGCTCCATGGCTGTTTGCAATGTGGGGTATTGAGATGATTGGAGAAATCAAACCTACGGCTTCTAATGGACACCGCTTCATCCTGGTTGCCATTGATTACTTCAGGAAATAGGCCGAGGCAGGTTCATTCGCTTCTATTACCAAGAACGTTGTGGCCCGATTCATCAAACATAACATTATCTGTTGGTACGGTATGATCACTGATCACTCAACACTATGATCACTGAGCTCTGCATGCAATTCAAAATGCAGCATCATAACTCTTCTCCCTATCAGCTGAAGATGAATGGCGTTGTTGAAGTTTCTAACAAAAATATCAAGAGAATCATATAGAATATGATAGTGACATATAAAGATTGGCATGAGATGTTACCATTTTCTCTTCATGGTTACCGCACCACAATGCACACATCAACATGGACAACTCCTTTCTCTTTGGTATACGGTATGTAAGCTGTCCTACCCAGAGAATCATGAAGGATGCATGGCTGAGTGAAGACGAATGGGTCCAGACTCGAGTTGACCATTTAAATCTGATTGACAAGAAGAGGCTCGCGGTTGTCTGCCATGGTAAGATGTACCAAAAACGTATGATTAAAGCTTTTAACAAGAAGGTTAGACGTCAGGTATATCAGGCTGATGACCTGGTAATCAAGCGCATCATACTGCCGCAAGGTGATCCTAGGGGCAAATGGACTCCCACATTCGAAGGGCCATTTGTGATCAAGAACATATTGTCTGGTGGAGCCATGATCCTAACCACTATGGACAGTGACGACCTTCTGCACCCTGTAAACATAAACATAGTTAAAAGATACTACACATAAATAAAGACCCCCTAGGTCGACTGGCCTAGGAAAAAATTAGGGCATCCCGATGTACCAAAATGGTTCGGGAAAAAAATTAGGGATATACATAAAAGAATCTGTACACCCGGCAAGTCGAAAACCTGAAAAGGCGGCTTGGGAAAAAAGGGTATCCTGGTGGACTGAAAACCCGAAAGGGTGGTCCAGGAAAAAGTTAGGGATTTAAAGTGTATAACTATGTCTCGTTGGATCACCTTACAACCAATATCCAATATCAACTATCAAGCTCAAGCCGTACTAATCAATCCAATCAGATTCGGACAAGCAGCGAAAGTGATGAGACGCTCAAAGACATAAAGGCAATAGTGGAATGGGAACCGAATAGGATTATTTCACATAGCTGGCTTTCTTTGTATATTACTTTTGTATAATTTCCATTATTACGACGGCATTCTCTTACTAGGATGTTTTTCCCTTTGTACAAAAACGCTTATTTCAAATGAATAGAAAACTATTTCTTTGAAAGTTCCAAACTTCTGTTTTCATTTTCTTGTTTTGTGTGTGAAAACGTCCAGTGATTATTTTTAAACATGTGCATTTGAATATGGGTACTGCTTACAAATACACGCATAAAAACAAAAGACAATTGCTAATTACTTTAAAAAAATGGATAATATCTAAGGGCCATCCACAAGATCCCCGCAGATGTCTTCCCTGACAGATACCTTCTCCAACAGGTACAGAGGCAAGGGCATTCTACTACAAGGTCACTTCCATATTCTCAGTAGGTAACCTATTGATGTCAGTTGTTCTCGCAACCCCGCAGAAGCAAAGATCTCCAATTACTGCTCCAAAATCCCCAACGAAGTCACCAAGCTTCTCAAGATTCTCCAACAGGATTTCAACAAAATTCCCAAGAAGTTTGTGAAATTCACCTTCAGCAACAATGTTTTATAAATCTCAAATAGTTTATAAAGCCTTATCCCCAGTAGAGTTTATTTCTCTAGGTACTGAAATTCATCCCTCGGCGGAATTTATTTCTCCAAATTGGTGAAATCTTCCAACAAAACTCTTCCCCTCGGCAAAATCACTCTCAAATAGAAGTCGTGAATCCTCGGCGGAGGAAGGGAATCACCAACCAAGCTATCTCCATTTATCATCCCCAACGGAAATTGAAGAATCAATTTCTTCACTCACCAATAACAGTCTGGGATTCAACTTCCCAGCATCAGTCAGGGATTTATTTTCCCAGACAAAGATCCTGCACAACAGCATTACATGTTCATACATCATGGCATGTGCATACAAATACATATATCATAATATCATTTATTTTGGGATCATCATGTAATTCATACATTATGACATCGCATGAAACTGATTTTACCTTTTCAGGTTAAATTAGCAAATAGACAAATGCTATCAACTTTTACAACAGGTCAAAGATTAATGCCCAAACCAGACGGGGAAACTATTTAAACGACCAAGTGGTATGAACTTCCAAAACAAGACGGGTTTACCAACAAATGCAGCAGACTACAGATTAATGCCTGAAACCAGCCAAGAAAACTATCTGTGGACGACCGACTGTTGATTAATACCTGTAACAAGCCAGGAGAACTATCTACATGAAGAGATTGAAGATTAATACCTGTAACAAGCCAGGAAAACTATCTTTATTTCTTAAAGTCATAGATTAATACATGTAACAAGTCAGGAGAACTATCTACATGAAGAAATTGAAGATTAATACCTGTAACAAGCCATGAAAACTATCTTTCTTTTTTAAAGTCAGATTTTAATACCTGTAACAAGCACGGAGAACTATCTATATGAAGAAATTGAAGATTAATACCTGTAACAAGCTAGGAAAACTATCTTTCTTTCTTAAGTCAGAGATTAATACCTGTAACAAGTCAGGAGAACTATCTACATGAAGAGATTGAAGATTAATACATGTAACAAGCCAGGAAAAATATCTTTCTTTCTTAAGTCAGAGATTAATACCTGAAACCAGTCAGGATAACTATCTCAACGACCAACAATTTGCAAATTCCAGATTAATACCTGAAACCAGACAGGACAACTATCTGCGAGCAACTGATTGTAGATCAAAACCTGAAACCGGACATGAAAGCTATCTACATGACCAGACGAAGAAATCTTACACGGGTTCCTTCTCGTACAGTCTAACACAGGCTCATCTTGAAGCAGCGCTATATAGGCTCTTTCTAATACATCTCCAGGTAACGGTTAATTCCATTATCCCTAACAAATCACTGGAAACCTGGACTTCAACAAGAATACAACAAACTGTCATCTCTCTAGAGATAACTCTTCAGCAGAGCCTTGGACAACTGAAGTTCCTAGACTCTATTCCGCACAGAGTTTTCCTCAAACAGGAGAACAACAAAAACCCACATTCCCCAACGGACTCCTCCTCAGACAACAGGAACAGGAACCCCAAGGGATCATGTGTAAATAAACATCTATTTTGGATGGAATCTTTAAGCCTATCTCTGACGAATCTCTGTCATCTCCTCCAAATGGAATCTGTAAGCCCATTACCTACATCATCAATCATCAGTGTTATTTCATGAGAGTGAAAATTTTTGGGTGCTCTAGTGTTCAATCATCTTCCACCTTCAGATCACGAAAGGCAGACAAGCCAAATTAAATCCTCAGGTTTAAGAAGATTGAACAGGGACTGCTGTTGTACCCCAAAATTTTCCCTCTCATTTTTTCCCTAGATCTTTCTCTTACATGGTGATCACAAGCATTTGATTATAGGAAAGATAAATTTTTTTGAAGATAAACAAGGAGTCTTCGATTGGCATTTTTGACAAAATCTTTCAATTGGCATGTTAAAAGGCCTTTCGATTGGTATTTGGACAGGCTTTGTTTGAGCACCTAACCTCCTCCAAGTTTGCCTCAAATTTACAAGCTTCAATTGAAGCCTTGGTCTTTTGCTTGTTTGCTGCACACCAGTTTTGACTGGGCATGTTTTCCCTTTAAAACAGCCTCCTTCAATCCAAATGGGAAAGGATTCTTGTCAATGCTCCTTCAATTGCACCATTGTATTTGCATGCTGGCTTGACTCACAAATTCAATGGCTACCTGCATGCAAGCTGGATCCATGCTTTGATTGGGCATTTGTTTTCCTTGGAGCAAGTTTGTTTCCTGCTTCTACTAGGCAAATTATCCCTCTGGGCGTGCCTTCAGTGCAAAAAGCAAGAACTTCTCCAAACTGGCCTTTAATTCACAAAGCTCCCACTTGGAAAAAGACCCCTCAGCGTGTCACCAACGCACATATGCCTCTTCAGCTTGCCTTCAGCATACAAGGCCAAGACTCCTTCAGAGTTGCCTTCAATCCACCAGGAAAAAACTTCTTTTGATGCGCCAAGTAAAAAAGTTGCCTTCGACCATGATTCACTAGCCACCTTTGTGCCAGCTTCACCTAGGCAATGGCCTCCTTTACGCCTGCCTTGACTTGCTTCATGCTAGCATCCATAAGGCATAGGCTGCCTCTGTTCCAGTTTCGACTGGATGCTGACCCCCCTGTGAAACAATTGTACACACTTCAACACACCAAAGGCCCATTCGAAGGGTACACCAAAAGGATCATCTAAAGACCCATTCAAATGAAGTAATACTAGAGCCAGTCGAAGGGTACACAAGAAGTACATTTGAAGAAACATGCAGAAGGCCCAGTCGAAGGCTACACAAGAGGTCCAGTCGAAAGAGGCAACTTGAGCCCAGTCGAAGGCTACACAAGAGGTCTAGTCGAAAGAGGCTACTTGAGACCAGTTGAAGAGCAACACTAGAGGGCATTCGAAGGAGCCAAAGCATGTCCAGGTTCATTCAAATTCAAAAAGGGACAAGTTTCCATGACTTTTGCAATGTTACAAAAATTCATTCATGGCCTTAAAAACATTTGTTTATGGCAGTTTAAACTATTTTCTTCTTGTCCCCTCCCTTCTACTCTATATAAGCAGTGTGCTTGTAAGCCAAATGGACAGTTACACACAAATTGAAGATACGCTACCCCATAAACCCACCAAAGTTATCAAAAATCTCATAAGTGATCCAAATCGAAGCAATCATCAAACAAGGGTACCCACACCTATCATCATATATTCATCCATCAACCATTGGTAAGAATTGGTAAAAATATCAATCTCTACATTTGCATGACACATCAACATTTGTAGTTCAAGAATAAGGATCTGGATTCGATCCCAGGGCTGCCTTTGTTTTGGTGCTAACACATGCTGCAGATGTAGTCTGAATAGACCCAACGCATGTAGAATCAAAAGACTTGGGTTGGGCACCCAGGTCATGCTTTTCGTTTTACCGACATGTTTGCAGATGTAGTGCCCTCAAAAGTGATCCATCAGGAAATTCCAGCAGCTCCCTCTAGATCGAAAGCCACATCCTGTCATTGGATCAAAGGGGCAATCGAAAGACAACCTTCCCTTCATAGAATCAAAAGACACCATCTCCTTGCAATCGAAGGATGCTTCTTGTTCTATTTTTATTTTTGTTTTCATTCCATTATTAACCCTCTTTTATTTAAATTGACCTTAAATCAAAAATCACAAAAAAATATATTAGGCTAGTTATTTTTTATAATTAAATTAACTTTGTAAATAAATAAATTAATTATTCTAAACTTTTTCCTTAAATTAAAATTAAATAGACTTAGGTTGTATTTTCTTAAGATAAATAAAAACAAAACAAAAGGATTTTTCACCTTAGGATTTTTTCAGACATCTTTTCTATTTCACACGCATTTACTTATTTGCATATTTTTCCATATCATTTTATCTGCTTATTGGATGTAATAGATTAAAACTAGGACATTTATTGCTTTATCCCCCTCATTCTTGTACAGTGTAAATCCCCTTCCCAAAGCATTGTAATAGCGTAGATTTAAATCCATGCACTTTAATATTCTGCAATATATATTAACTGCTAGTAATTAGGTGTGTATGATAAGACTAATAATCAAATAGTAGCAAACTTAACAACAAGAAAAAAATAATCTAATTGAATCAATTGCACATATACACCTCTAGGGTACCTCACTTTGGTTGCCTTCAGAAATAAAAATAGTCATGAGGCAGGAACACTTTAGCAAAGACCCATAAATCAAAATATCATAGTCCCTCGATGACCCTACAGTTGCCTTCTCGGTAAATGATCTAGTACCTAAATGAAATTGCTAAAGCATCTCTGCAAGTTGCCTTCGTGACTATAATGTCCCTTTCGAATGTCCCTCATACATCCAATGATAGGGCTACCTGCTCACTAGTAGTAGGATAGCACTATATAAGGATAGGAGGAAAAGAACGATCCTTTTCGAGTATAAAAGTATATAGCTGTTAGAAGTTTGCTCAAAAACATTTGTGCACTTGCACAAATACTACTTTTCAAAAAAACAATTTTCAAAACATTTGCTTTGTTAACACTCCTGAGGACTGATACAAGAGTTAAACACAAAGCAAATCGTCGCACTAAGGCATTCTCAAAACATTTTCAAACACACCAAGCACAAAAATACTTTCAAAATGAGCAAACCTCTAAGAGCCCGTAGATAACTACAGATGGAAAGGGTGCTAATACCTTTCCTTTCCATAATATACCCCCTTACTCAGAAAATCTTGAAAAGGTCTTTTCTGTTCTTTTCACCCTTTCCTTAATTTGGATAAAAGAAAAGTCGATGGCGACTCTTATTTACTGCAACATTTGCGAACACCAATGCAAAACCAGTATTAACAGTCAGTTCTGCTAGCGTATCACACCCACAATTATGAGAAAGGAGAATTTGCATCATCTCAAAGTGGAGGATATGGCTTGGTTTTTAAAATCAACAAAGCCTCTCTTAACACCCAAGTGGAAAATATCTCACTTTACTACAAATCGTAGAAGTATAGTAGCTCGCATCACTTCAAGGATTGACAAGAGCCTAATCTTTTTGAAAAAAGTTTTAAGGTAAAAAGCCAAAGTGGAAAAATGGTTTGAATGAAGTTGATTGATTTTTAGGAGGGAGAAGATTTTTGAAATTAAAGAAGATGGGAGGATATGAAGAAGCTATCCTAAAGCATAAGGTAAAATCTAGGGAAAAGAACCGCCTAACCAACAAGAAGCCAACACTTGACATAATGAGTCAATGTAGAATTCCCATCCTTTGGATTAAAATGAAACAAGCAAAGATGATAAACCTCTTAAGAAAATTGGGCAGAGTAATGAATGTATACAAATGAATTCCTGATCACAGACAAAGCACATAATCAAAATAACCTGCACAAAAAAAAACCCAATATCTTGGGGTAAACCCCAAAAACTCCAGACAAAATTACAATAGAAGTCACATGGTCTCTAGGTAGGTTAAGTTCTCTAATCCTACGTCTAAGAAATCCACAACTCCATTGTGCTAGGGATAGTAACCAAATAGTCCAAGTAACCTTTAAGATTTTTATTTGTTCAAATTGGTTATTAAGTATCTTCAAAAAGAAAATGAAACCTCAAATGAGCAAAGTAAAAAAAAAATGACATAAAGATAAATGCTCAAGTGAGCAAAGATGAAAATAACATGAAATATAGATACTAAATTAAATATTCTTAAAGTAAAAAGCATAAAGTAAAAGCATAAAATAAAGTCAATTGTTAGAAATTAGAGGTTAGTTAAATGACCATCTTGAAACTTGCATTTTAAAACTCATTAAAATATTGACAAAATAAAAGCCTCTCAACAACAAGATTCGTTTGCTTTTGTCAAGTATATCATTCATTTCAAAACCTCAAGGCAACAATAAATGATCAATAATGTTTAAATGATTCACTTAGTCTAAAGTTTATAAAAGTTCATTAGAGGATTGATAAGACCAAAGCCTTCTAACAATGAATCTCAAGGTTATTGGATCAAAGGTTTCAAATTAAATATACTTGGGCTTACAAATATAGCTTTGGGACACAAATGATCATTTCTCGAATCGAGAAAAAATTTAGTGCTATGTTAAGCGATCCTAAGTGGACATATATAGAAGTCACACCTATTTTAAGATCGGTCAATAACAATCTATGTGCCATATGTTTGGAGAGATGATATGTGAATCATCCTTTAATAACATGTATAGCACAATGAGAAAAGGATAAGATGAAGAGGCAGGGGAATTATTTGAACAAAAAAATTTGATCAAACTATCATTAAAATCATCCATCAATTTTAGTGGAGTTAAACTCAACACTCAAGATCCAATGATGTTAATGAAGTTTATGATCAACAATGACATAGCCAGAATATATTAAAAAAAAATTGCATTTAATGAATAAAATAAAAAGGAAAAATGATTTTTAAATTGTTTTTAAAATGAGAATAAAAAGTAAAATAGAAAACTATATTCAAAGTATCAAAGGAAAATTTAAAAGGACCATAGAAAAATCAGAATTGACCTCAAATATTTTTATAAAATTTTTGGTAATTTTTCAAAACAGAAAAGTATTTTTAAACTAATTAAAATCATTCAAATAAATGAAAAAAAGTCAAAAATAGTAGAAGTCAAAATAAAATTCTAGAAAAATTTCAGAAGGTCAGAAATAAGGAAAATGATTTTTCATAAAAATATTTAGAATTTATAAAATATCAAAAAATATTTTTAAAACAATTCAAATAAGGCAAACAAAACAAAAATTATGAAAAATATCAAACATTAATATAAAAATATGAAAAAATATTCACAAAATCAGAAATAATTCAAAGTATTTTTGTATATTTTTGGATAAAAATAAAAGACTTATGAATTTTTAAAGATAAAAGAAATTAAAAAATAATTTTGTAAAATAAAAAAAACAAAAAAAAAACAACGCACGTTGGATGTCTCTCACTTATAAATGCTGGAAGATCCAATGGATCTGAGGTGATGGAGCTTCATGGACCCAAGCTGAAGCGCGCACATACAACACAATAAAATCCAACCAATCAAAATAAAACAATTGGCTCAGTGTCATTGGTTGAAGAACAACATGTAGGTCGTCTTCAACGTCGAGCCTCCTGCAAGTAGGGCAAATCCAAGATCCTTAAATTTGTAAATTTACGCGTTCATAGTGGTACCATTAAATGCGTCTACTTGAGACGATAACAACCATATGCTCGTGGATAATTTAAGTAAAGCACATCGTAGTCGATTTGGAAAAACCCAGAGATGTTTAAAAATGTCAAAATCGAAAATCAGAAACATCAATGCATTGTTTCACCAAAATTGAGTTAAGAGCAAGCATCAGTGAACATCATAGACCATTCTAGTAATTTGAGTTAGAAGATTTGGTGCCTTAAACTACCTGAACAAAGTTAGATGAACTTTCTCTATAAATGGACTTGGCTAGCACGATTCAGGGCACCTCAAGGCTTGATTCTTCTTCTGTTAGCTTCAGTGAAGTTCAAGGATGAAGGATCAATGAAGAAATTAGATTGAAAAATGGAGAAAAGAGGAATTCGAAATCTCAGAAAAATGAGTTATGGAGGGAGTTTGACCGAGTGATTTTGGCTATTCAAGCTTGCAAAAATGAGTGGAATATAGCCTGTATTTATAGGATAAGTGAATGGGATCAAGAGGAGGGGTGAATGATGCATATTCAAATGAATTCGTGCACACTTGTGTACACGAGCAAAGTGTGTTCACATGTGCATCAAAACTCTTCCAAATGATGCATTTTGATGCTCTAAATGATTCAAACATATATGATAATCATGTTTAAGTGGAAAATGCATGGAAATTTGGTGATTAGAAGCCAAATTATGAATTTCAAATTCTGACTTTGGAGAAAACTTCAGTTTCAAGGTACCAATTTTGAATCAATGGTGTTCACAACTCAAGGAGTCTTAGGGTATGATTCTTGAAGAAATTGAAATATAAGGTCACAAAATCTTCAATGTGAAAAGAGCGAGATCAATTGGATGCTTGAGCTAAAAGTTATGATGATTCAAAGTTGAGAAAAAGATGCTGACTTTTTGTACTTAGAAAAATTCTAAGTTTTTCTTCAAAAGTGACCTATAATGTTTTGATTTCAAACAAGGATTTCCTAAAAAATTAAGCTTTGATCAATGATGCTAGCTTGAAGGGGACATCCTAAAGATAATTGTTCAACTTGAATCACTAAAAAATACCAAGTATTGAAAAATTTATGTCCTTGTAAAATTGGTGAAAGTTCATGAGGTGACCTATAATCTTTAGGGTTCTTAGGGCATCTTCCACCCATTTTCAAGTCTTGAATATAAAAGAAGAGTTGAAATTCACATCCTTAATATCATTGTGGAAAAGTAATGGGCCAAGGATATAAAAATTGACCAAGTTATGATCTTTTGAAATCACTCAAGGGAATTTGATGGCCTATCTAGAAGACTCGTAATGTTTCTCAATCATTAGGCCTCTTCCACAAAACAATTTATTGAAAATTTTGAAGTGATTAGTTGATAACCCTTTAAAGAGAAGAATGTTTTTGCTAATCACTCAAAAATATCAAGATATTAGTAAGATATAGCCCTTAGAAGTTCAAAACCCTAGCACCTAGAGCACCAAAATGACTTGGAAATCCCTTTCAATTTTGACAAACTTTCTTGCACAATAACTTTTTCCATGTGAATGGAGATTATTCAGGATCATAATAAGAAACCATAGAAATAAAAATCACTTAAAAATATTAAGAATTGAGAGGGTTGTGCATTTGTGATCAAGGAATCAAGAACTTGTCCAATTAGGTCAAACTTCTTCAATCAACCTTTGCATCTTTTGACTTCCCTTGACAAATTGAGGAATGATGAATCATAGTAGGCCTTATCATGATGTAATTTAAATCATCCTCAATGATGAGCTTGAATCTTAATGAATAACTTATTGAAGAGGGCATGGAAATAACTCATGAGCCTATGAATCAACTTGATGAAATGTGTTGTGCCCTCACCTGTAGGATCATCAATTAGAGAAAACATTCATTGTATTTATTATTTAAAAGTTAATCATACAAAACAAACATGATCATAATATAAAAATCAAGGTGCTTGATGATTCCTCATAAGAAAACCTAGAGATAGGGAGAAGAACCAAACCCTAGTGTGATCTTGTTGTGATTGAGTTGATATGAGATGATAGAGGAATCTTAGGGGGAAAAATTGGGGTACAACAATATTCTTGTATAATGTGTTTAAATTTTGTTTAAGCTTTATCAAGTCTCTTCCATATTGTACAACATCAACACTTGCAAAAATTTCTTTACCACTTAACTCATTTACTATAGGTGGAGAATGCAAAGCATAAATTTCTAATGAATTGGAATTAAACATAAAAAATAGTTTTTTTTCCTATGTATTACCAAATTCCCATGAATCAATTTTGTATCCCTTTGAAATAGTGTAGTTTATGAAATCATAAGAATTTATAGGGTCCCAATTTCCTCCCCAAACTGTATGACTTATTTTATGTCTTCCAAAGAGTGCATTCAAGCCAAAAGTCACAACGGCTCTGCCAAAAGTCCTGAAAAGCCAATCCACATTGAATAATTAATAATACTTATTCAAAGCTTTCTACAAATGGTTGGTGTGCATTGTGTGCGAGTAATGTAAAGTACATAAATATACTAATCAAATTCAAAAGAGATGAAGATCCCCACGAGCAATAATTGTAGTCGCATTTATCACGAGGCCACCAATCAATAGTAGGACAAATGAAATTATCATCATTTTTAGCTATTGCTTTAACTCCATCTACTATAATCCAACTGTTTTCAACTTCTTGAGTTAACACCGAACGAAGAGAAACCAAAAAGAGAAACAAGATGAGATAGAATCCCATTATTTACTACAATAAAAAGATAAGCAACATATTCTCAGAAGATAGAAATGAAAAAGCTTTAAATACAATACAAGAATAAAAAAAAAAGAAAACTTGAAGAACACCCAGATGAAAAAACAACCTTAATCTTGTTCAGATCGAACAATAATAATGTTGTTGTTGTTATGTTAAGTTGGAAACAAATAGAAGTTTAATTGCGTTTGAGTGAGGCTGTTGTACCCCAAAATTTGCCCTCCCATATTCTTCAAAATTTGCCAAGTCAAAGCTTCAAACATCTTCCCAAGGGTTGCACAGTTCAAGGGCCTCCTAACAGTCAAAATTAGGGTTTTGGTTCTGACAAAGAAAATGAAGTTTCCAAGGGTCCAAACAAGTCCTACATGCCTACAAATATGGTCAAGCATCCTCATACCAAGTTTCAAGACCTACAGCATAAAATTGCACTACAGTCAACTGTAGGGGCAAAATGGTCATTTGACAGTCAAAAGTTCAAATTTTTGGTAAACATCTCATTTTGAAGCCACAAACATCATTTGATCAATTCTTGATCATGATTCTCAAAGCTTGGCTCAAAAATCATCAAGATGCAAAAGTTTCCATATTTGGACAGTTGAAAAAGTCAACTGTAAATTGACCAGGGCATAACTTTCACATGGATTATCAGAAAAATTCCATCCAAAGCTCATTTTGAAGATAAAGACATTTCCTACAACTCCTCTTCATACTTCAAGTCCAAGAAATGCTCCCACAAAAAGTTATCAATTTCAACATTATAGGTCATTTTCAAAAGTCAACAAAAAGGGACTTTAAGTCAAAGGCCATAACTTGAGATTGGTAAATCAAAATGACATGGGACCAAAGGAACTGGTTAGAGGACTCAAAGATCTTTCCAAAATGTCCAAGAACATGAGCAAAGCTTAAAAATTGAGCAAGTTATGCCTTGTGGAAGTTGGGAAATTTTTGGATATTTTGAAAAGTCAACATTGATTCAAATGACCTAAAAAGGCTAATGGGCCTCTTTTTCTTCCACAATTCATCATCCAAGGCATGTGCACGACCATTTGGCCCAAAGGGAAGTTTTTTATCATTTTTATTTATTTATTTGGATTTTTAATTGTTAATAATTCATTTAATTAATTAAAATACATGAAAAATACTAAACCTAACTTTTCAAATCTTTTTATGCAAGGAATAAGCTTATGATTTCGTGCAAGACCAAATATAGAAAGAATCAAGTCAATTGGCCATGATTTGTACCAAATAGGCTTGGAAAAATATTTGAAAAGATCTTTGAAAATCAAATCTTGCAAATCATGAATGCAAAGGTTTTTGTGTGATTTCTCAACCCTAAAACCTTCACACATACATATATAGTGTAACCCTAATGCATAGAGACTAGGAGGCTGCGCCATACACAGAAAACCACACTTGAGTTTTTTGCTTAAAAATTCAAAACTAAAATCGTGATTCTAAAGCATTTCAAGGCAAAGTAATCAGTCCATTGCATTCCTGGGACATCAAGCAACGTATTTGGATCAAAAGCACGACCTCTAGCGCCCAGAATTGGTGAATAGGATTCACACTTTTTCATATTTTTTCCATAATCGTGTTTTAAGATTTAGACATTTTCATTGCATTTCTTTGATGGATTCATACTAATTGAAGTGTTCTGAAGCTAACCACATACTTTAATTGTATTTTTGTGTACTATACGCGATTCCACCATTGTTATCTTTTAGGGTTTTTTCAAGCTTTGAATTGGGAACTTTTAAATACTGTAAAATTGGAAGCTCTCAATGCCATGACCATACTCAGCGTGCTTGGACGAAGAGAACAGGACCCTCGCGCCTAATTTTGTGGCCGGACGGCCTAATCGCTATTATCAAATCAAGCATGTTTTGGGGGGGTTAAAAACCCCCGCTAACCTTTTGTATGTTTCAGGGAAAAGCGCACTAAGGAGGAAGACGATGATGTGTAGGCTGCTGATTGGGGTATTCAAATTCTCGCGCGAAAAAAAGGGCATTAACGTTTGTTTATTTTATTATGTTTATTGGTTGTATAATATACAAAGAACTCCAGCAGCGCGTTTGGCAAGCATAGGCATTAGCAATCTCCAGGACCTGGGTTCGAGCCCCAGGTCCACACCCCTTTCATATTATTTTTCATTTAACGCTTATATGCAGCTTCAACGCTAAAGCACACCATGCATCCCCATATCAAGCCGTCCACGCGTCCCACTGCGCTCAATCAAGGGACCAGATCTGAGGACTATGATGAATCTCAGTCAACACACATGCGCGCTAGTGGAAAAAGTCAAAGAGGCCAAAGGTTAATGGGCCTAAATTACTGGATTTCACCTCCTACTGGGGACAGAACCCCCCAAGGTTTGCAAGTCTTTTATATTTCTTTTTTTCATTTTTTATTTTAATTCAATTATTATTTTTAATTAGTTAATTAATTTAATTATTTTTCATAAAAAAACATAAAAAAAATAAAAAATCATAAAAAGATAAAAATAAGTATTTTACTTAATTAATATTTTTTGTAAATAAAATTCATTAATTAACTTAGTTTTAAATCTAGGATTAATCTTAATATTTTTCAATAAAACCTAAAATTGGTAGAATTAGGGTTTCTAGTATTTTTTCATCTTTTTTATTTTACTATATTAATTATTAATTCTTAATTAGTTATTTTTATAAATCAAGTTGCAATTAATTAATTAGGCTTAATTTTAGATAATTGTCATATTTTCTTAATAAATAAAAATTGTAGAATTAGGTTTTTAATTTCATTAAATTCCCATAAATCCAAAAAATACCAAAAATAACTTCCTTTCATTTTAATTTTAATTAATTTAATAATTTAATTCAATTTCATCAAAAAGGGTCCAACACCCTCGTTTCTAATTTTAATTCAATTCGCGTGTTTATTTCTTTTTCTTGTAAATATCTATGTACCTCTCCCAAAGCCGTGTAAATTTAACCTTTCGCACTTTACTTTATTACGTTCTTTACTTTCTGTCAAATCGGGTCCTGGATTTATTTTGGCGATGTGGACCCGCGCCTTTTGTAATAGTTTAGAACTTTATCTTTCTCGCAATTTTTAACTGTTAATTAAATCGCATGCAAGAATGAATGACGAAATAAAAACAAACGCGTAGATCACCCATGACATGACAAAAGACAAAAATATTCGAAAACGACACACAAATCACACACCACCCCTAGGGTACGCCTCACTGTTGCCTTGCCTCGAAAGGTGGTCGTCGAGTAGAGGATGTCTTAGTAAGTCCTCATGATCCAGGAACCTGGCATGAGGGTAGCTTCTAAGGTGTCTTCCCATTGCTCCGGTGATCACCATGTCCCGAACCTCGAATTGACCCGAACACCTCCAACGGTGGTGCTACCTACCTCTCAATGGTGGGATGGCACTACTTTAAAGGACATTTACACAGACGAATTCCTTAGGGTAGGTAGACGGCTCTAGATACTTGCTCTAATTTCAAAACAAATTCAAAAATACTTTTCACACTGACACCTTTTCAAAAAGCTTTCGAAAGCAATTTTTCAAACACTCTTGAGGACCGATACAAGAGTCGAACTGAAATTTTCAAAGAAACTTTTTTAAAACCCACAGTTGAAAAGCAAACAAACCATTTTTGAAAACACAAATGAGCAAGTATCTAAGAGCCCATGGATAACCATGGATAGAAAGGGTGCTAACACCTTCCCTTTCTATAACCTACCTCCCGAACCGAGAGCAATCTCTATAAGGAATTTTTCTGTGCTTTTGTCCTTTCCATTTGGAGAAAATAAAAGACGGTGGCGACTCTTGCTTCCGCGACATTTCGCGAACCAGCTTTAAACAGTCAGTTCCAGATCCACCGATCACAGAACTGGCGACTCTGCTGGGGACGTTTATAAAGTGAGGTGTACCTTAGGGTTAGTTCATAACTGTGTTTTTAATTGTATTGACTTGTCTGCTTTAAATTTGTGGGTTGCATGGGAGTTACATAGATCCTAACCCGGATCTGGGGATACCCTATTTAGGTAGCATAAGCTGTGAGGGACCTGTCCGGCGTAGACCGGCATGGGTGAAGCAGTGGCTACGTTGGTGTGGCACCTTGGTCTGTACCGATATCCCCTGTGTTGCAACAAGGACAATATGGGTCTTCTAAGGAGTCATTAAGCACCAACAACCTTAGAACCTTAAATGACACAACTTGGCCATTAGAACAGTAGCAGTATGCTACGCCCATTGAGGTTAAACTCTCGTGATGGTTCTGGCCGCAAGAAAAGATTGCGATGTTGGAGTTATGACCGATTGAGGGTAGTCAATGATATTGGGATCCTCTAAGAACCCGGTTACTTTGATAGGACAAGTATGAACCAACAAACTGAAAGAGGGTAGTACCTAGACCTCATGCTGGCCTTAAACCCTAAGGACTTGTCTTGTGTGACTTGTGTGTCTTCCAACTTGACTATTTGCATGCTTGTTATCCGACACTTGAGTTTCTTGCAGGTTTTGTTTATAGTCCTTAATAGGGACTCATAATAGGGTATACTAAGTTTCTTACAGGTTTTGGTTTGCAGTCCTTAATTAGGACTCATAACAGGGTTTACCGAGTTTCTTGCAGGTTTTGTTTTTTAGTCCTTAACTGGGACTCATGACAGGTCTTACTTGAGTTTCTTGCAGGTTTCTGTTTATAGTCCTTAATAAGGGCTCATAACAGGGTTTATTCATATTACCCCATGCATCATGACATCATACCATTGCATACATCCTAACCCATTTCAAGGATCTCAAGGGCTTGTGATGCAGGTCATGATGAATCAAACATCTAGCAAGGGGCAAAGAGGATTTATTTTCCTCTAGCCAAAGTTGTCAGAGGCTATGACCCACTTGATATGGTGAGCTTTGACTCCTGAAGAAGGTTCCCCTAGCCAAGGTTGTTTGGAAAGCAAAATAAGGTTGATGACTTGAGTCAGGGGCTATGACCCACTTGATATGGTGAGCCTTTGACCCTTGGAAGAAAGACTCTCAACAAATATGAAGTTCTTTCAATCAAGCTACCGGATCCAAATGCTAACAAATTTTCTTGTTTACCCCGCGAGGTCCTTGAAAACATTACATGCATGTCATACTCATCATTGCATAACAGGTATCCTTGTTGCAGGTCACTTACCTTTCTCGTTGTTTATTTCAGCAATGGCTTCACAACAAGATAACCAGGACCTTCACGCTCAAGAGACTCAGTTCAGGGAAATATTCCTAGGCCTATCCAAGGGGCAGGAAGAGTTGAGGACACTCCTCATGGGGAATCTGATCAGAAAGAGTCCTGAAGATGACAAAGACGAACAGCTGAAACGTCTACAAGCTGAGGTAGACACATTGAAAACCCAGATGCTGGGGCAAAGGGCCCTCATTCAAGGTTTAGCTCAGGAGCAAGGAGAGCTGAGAGCCATGATCAGCCAACTTCCTCAAGGCAATGGCTTCCCAACAAGATAACCAGGACCTTCTTGCTAAAGAGACTCGGTTCGAGGAAATCCTCCTGAATCTATCCAAGGGGCAGGAGGAGTTGAGAGCACTTCTCATGGGGACTTTGGTCAGGAACAGTGCTGAGGATGAACGGCTGAAACACCTGCAAGCTGAGATGGATGCAATGAAAGCCCGGATGCTGGGGCAGGTGACTGCCATTCAAGGTTTAACCCAAAGACAAGAAGAGCTCGGAGTTCTCATCAACCAACTGCTTCGGGGTAACCAACTGGGGCAAACATCTAAGGTTGAAAGTCCAGTCATCGTTCAACCACCTTTGAGACAAGGAGGTAAGGGGAGAGCTCCTCAAATGGCTCCAGTGTCACCAACTCAGCAGCAACTTCACCAACTTCAGACAGACAAGCCCAGGAGGCAGTTCACCCCGCTCAATATGTCGCTGTTTCAAGCTTTACAACGCCTGTTGGGATTGAACCTGATCACATTAAGGGCTCATCCCCAGAACCCCAACACAACACATCCTGCTTATGATCCTAATAAAAGGTGTGCCTACCATTCTGCCTGTCCCGGACATGATACAAATGAGTGTTGGGCTCTGAGGAACAAGATCCAGGACCTGATTGATGAAGGAGCACTAGAGTTCACACAAGATGGTCAGACATAATTTTTCTACCATCCCTCCAAGGCTCACCATTCGAAGTAACAAGCCCTGAGATGAGAAGACTTTTGTTTATTAGAATTTTCAAGTTGTAACTTTCTTTTGACTGTTCAAACATTTATTCATGTTAAACGTTGTTATTTCATTAATGCATCGCATATGTCTGTTTTGAAGCAATATATTCGTATTCACTATATGCAAATTGTTTTCATATTTTTTCTGATGATCAACTCTTGATTAAGAAATTCTAAGCCTCTTGAGGGAGGATGACGAAAACGATACCGCAATCATTACAATATGCTTTTGAACAGACCTCGCTGATGAGGTACAAGCATTGTTTCAATCCCTAAACATTGGAGTTATAAGGAAGATAATCCCTCGTCAACCCCTCTGAGCCAAAGAAGTAGGAGTTTTTCTTTTCGAAATTTAAAACCCTTAATCATAACCTGGGGCAGGGTAGTCTCTCAGTTGATCCAAGTGCATAACGAAAGGCACCAAAAAGGTCCTTACAAAACAAAGAAAGACAGTGATGGTTCCGAATAATCGATAAAGAAAGGCAGTCATTATCTCAAAAAATAAAAAACCCATTAAGTCACAACCCATGAAGGAGACTTACGAAACTGGGGCATCCCGCTGACTGTAATTCCACAAAAGGAAACAGTTCAGGCAAAAAAAAATAGGGATAACAAAATCAAAGAAGAAAGAGGTCCTACAAACCCTCAACAAAAAAGGGAAATGACTGCCTATTCAAAATAAATTATCAACATCCGAGTCATCATTGGAAAATCAGAGCAAAGACTCAAACAAGGTCTAACGTATGATCAACTGAGTTTAGGTTTGAAGAACATCACGAAGAGTGGGTGGGTACAAATAATTTGAGCCTTTATCCTTTGTTTCTTAAACCGTGAACCAAGCCACGTTATAACCCTTAAAAGTCCTAGCTGAAGCATGGGTTAGTTCGAAAGCATACTGTTACAAAAGGTATCCTGACTCCTTAAGGCTTACTATAAAGAAGGAGTTGACATCACGTTTTACAAACATTCACTTGTTTTATGGAAAAATGCATTTTCAAAAACTTCGAGACAGACATAAGCTTTGCATTTTTAACATAACTTTGTTTGCATATGACTTTTGTTTGAACAGCAGGGAAATTCGCACGATGAATACCTAGTGAACAAAAGCACTTCCAATCAAGGGGCATGACATGATCATGGTCCATCATCTGGGACAGTCCAATCAAGATTCGGAGAATATCTCAAAGGCCAAATAGCCTGGGGAAAATCTTCGCCTGAGTCACTTGGGGCATTCCAACAACGAATCTTGCCTGATCAAATACCTTCTGGTGACATGACAAAACACTTCTAACAGGGGCAACTCCCTACATTCTGAGAACGCGGACATAGTCGAGAAAATACTGCGCAAAATCAAAGACCCGCTAGGTTGACATACCTAGGCAAAAATAAGGGCTTCCCGGCGAACCAAAAGGGTTCGGGCAAAAATAAGGGATGAAATGAAAAAAATCTGTACACCCGGCAAGTCGAAAACCTGAAAAGGCGGCTTGGGCAAAAATGGGTATCCCGATGGACTGAAAACCCGAAAGGGCAGTCCAGGCAAAAGTTAGGGATTAAAGCGTACGACTATGTCCTGGCATCTCGTCATTTGTCTACCAGAAGATTTGTCAATTACCCCCACAAGGTATCTTCTTCCTCTCCCACATCAGAAACAGAGGCAATAAAGAGTTGTCTAAAGCAATCTAATTGTTCTGTCCTCCAAGGTATCAAGATAGGTTCAGCTAAAGAACATAACCAGTACCTCTTAATTCCCCAGAGAGTGCGTCAGCAAGCAGTATACTCTCCCCAAGCTAAGCTATTATCAAACTTAAAGAAGTTGGGTATCCTCCAGCAGATCTCAACATTCCCCGGCAGCATATATTCTTAACAAGCATCCCCGGCAGTCTGGGTCTAAAGATTGTTCCCCAGCGGTATATCAAACATTCAGTGGAGTCACTTCCCCAATACAATTCAAAACTTCCCCAGGAGAGTCCAATCTAGTTCCCCAGGAAAGTTGGGATCCATCTCCCCAAGCAGTAAGCTTATCCCCAGTAGATTCTGGAAGCTTATCCCTCGCAGAGCACGAACGCGTCTCCCGGCTTTATTCAAAGAGTTATTTCCTTACCAGGATATAACTGGGTTATCCTCAGCCAAAAGCCACGGAAAGATCATTCTCGGCAAAGTCTTCTTATCCCCAGCGAAGTCTATTAATACTTCCAGCACAACAAGGGTATCCCCAGCGAGTTACCATCAACAACTCAACAAAGTATCTATCTCTTCCCACAGAGTATTGCTCCTCAGTAAAGTATCTCTCTCCCCGCAGAGTAATCATTCGCCAAGTTTATTCCCCAACGGAGTTATCTTCTCCTACCGGTATTCTTGCAACTATCATTCCCAGCGGAAGCAAAATCTATGCTTCAACATCAGCCCAGGAGTGACTTCCCGGCACCCGTCAAGGATTTATCTTCCTAAGACGAATACATAACATTCCTAAACATCACATTCCCATACATTATAGCATGCATATACGCATCATATCTTACAATCTCATTTATGTTGAGAACATCATTTCTTGACCCATATCATGCATTGCATATGACTGACCTTTACCTTTCAGGAAAGATCCAGTTAAGTTCTCAAGCTACACTCCAAGACCTTGTCTGGTTCAGTTAAATCGACTCCAAAGATTTCTCTGGTTATTATCCAGTCAAAGGCCTTCTCTGGTCTAGTTAAACCAACTCCTAAAGGTTTTTCTTTTGAAGACTCAGTTGAAGACTCCAAGACCTAGACCGGTTCAGTTAAATCGACTCCAAAGATTTCTCTGTTTCTTATCCAGTCAAAGGCCTTCTCTGGTTCAGTCAGATCGACTCCAAAGATCTCCCTGTTTCTTATCCAGTTGAAGACATTCAAGACCTAGACCGGTTCAGTTAAATCGACTCCAAAGATTTCTCTGTTTCTTATCCAGTCAAAGGCCTTCTCTGGTTCAGTCAGATCGACTCCAAAGATCTCCCTGTTTCTTATCCAGTTGAAGACATTCAAGACCTAGACCGGTTCAGTTAAATCGACTCCAAAGATTTCTCTGTTTCTTATCCAGTCAAAGGCCTTCTCTGGTTCAGTCAGATCGACTCCAAAGATCTCCCTGTTTCTTATCCAGTTGAAGACATTCAAGACCTATACCGGTTCAGTTAAATCGACTCCAAAGATTTCTCTGTTTCTTATCCAGTCAAAGGCCTTCTCTGGTTCAGTCAGATCGACTCCAAAGATCTCCCTGTTTCTTATCCAGTTGAAGACATTCAAGACCTAGACCGGTTCAGTTAAATCGACTCCAAAGATTTCTCTGTTTCTTATCCAGTCAAAGGCCTTCTCTGGTTCAGTCAGATCGACTCCAAAGATCTCCCTGTTTCTTATCCAGTCGAAGACATTCAAGACCTAGACCGGTTCAGTTAAATCGACTCCAAAGATTTCTCTGTTTCTTATCCAGTCAAAGGCCTTCTCTGGTTCAGTCAGATCGACCCTAAGATCTCCCTGTTTCTTACCCAGTTGAAGACACTCAAGACCTAGACCGGTTTAGTTAATCGGCCCTAAGATTTTCTGTTTCTTATCCAGTCCAAGGCCTTCTCTAGTCCAGCTAAATCGACCCCAAATAGATTTTCCTGATAAAGACTTAGTAGAAGATATCCAAGATTTTCTCAATGATTGCTGTTGAGGTTGTAGTCGCCTTTGGTTCTCTCCCCGATACTGCGGAGGTAGTAATCCTCCCAAGATTTTCTCAATGATTGCTGTTGAGGTTAAAGTCATCCAAAGTTCTCTCACCGTTCCTGTTGAGGTATTAACTATCCCTAGCTCATTCATCACCGTTTGAAGCTCCAGATCCAGCTCCTGTAACCATTCAGGACACATCTACACAAAGAATTTGAAGACCAGCTCCTACAACATGTCAAGTATTCATCTTTCTTTTGCAGGTACGCAGGTTCTCGCTAAGGAAGCTCTTACGCGATCAACATCCAGATGACATCTATAAGCCCATCCACCTTCCATCATCTCTTAGCATGGCATCTATAAGCCCATCATCCTATCCATCAATCTCCAAATGGCATCTATAAGCCCATTCCACCATCACACTGCTACTATGTGAGCGCAAATTTCTGGGCACTCTAGTGTTCAATCATCTTCTACCTTCGGATTACGAAAGGCACGTCAGCCAATCTGCATCCTCAGGTCTAAGAAGATTGAACAGGGGCAACTGTTGTACCCCAAAATTTGCCCTCCCATATTCTTCAAAATTTGCCAAGTCAAAGCTTCAAACATCTTCCCAAGGGTTGCACAGTTCAAGGGCCTCCTAACAGTCAAAATTAGGGTTTTGGTTCTGACAAAGAAAATGAAGTTTCCAAGGGTCCAACAAGTCCTACATGCCTACAAATATGGTCAAGCATCCTCATACCAAGTTTCAAGACCTACAGCACAAAATTGCACTACAGTCAACTGTAGGGGCAAAATGGTCATTTGACAGTCAAAAGTTCAAATTTTTGGTAAACATCTCATTTTGAAGCCACAAACATCATTTGATAAATTCTTGATCATGATTCTCAAAGCTTGGCTCAAAAATCATCAAGATGCAAAAGTTTCCATATTTGGACAGTTGAAAAAGTCAACTGTAAATTGACCAGGGCATAACTTTCACATGGATTATCAGAAAAATTCCATCCAAAGCTCATTTTGAAGATAAATACATTTACTACAACTCCTCTTCATACTTCAAGTCCAAGAAATGCTCCCACAAAAAGTTATCAATTTCAACATTATAGGTCATTTTCAAAAGTCAACAAAAAGGGACTTTAAGTCAAAGGCCATAACTTGATATTGGTAAATCAAAATGACATGGGACCAAAGGCATTGGTTAGTGGACTCAAAGACCTTTCCAAAATGTCCAAGAACATGAGCAAAGCTTAAAAATTGAGCAAGTTATGCCTTGTGGAAGTTGGGAAAGTTTTGGATATTTTGAAAAGTCAACATTGATTCAAATGACCTAAAAAGGCTAATGGGCCTCTTTTTCTTCCACAATTCATCATCCAAGGCATGTGCACGACCATTTGGCCCAAAGGGAAGTTTTTTATCATTTTTATTTATTTATTTGGATTTTTAATTGTTAATAATTCATTTAATTAATTAAAATACATGAAAAATACTAAACCTAACTTTTCAAATCTTTTTATGCAAGGAATAAGCTTATGATTTCGTGCAAGACCAAATATAGAAAGAATCAAGTCAATTGGCCATGATTTGTACCAAATAGGCATGGAAAAATATTTGAAAAGATCTTTGAAAATCAAATCTTGCAAATCATGAATGCAAAGGTTTTTATGTGATTTCTCAACCCTAAAACCTTCACACATACATATATAGTGTAACCCTAATGCATAGAGACTAGGAGGCTGCGCCATACACAGAAAACCACACTTGAGTTTTTTGCTTAAAAATTCAAAACTGAAATCGTGATTCCAAAGCATTTCAAGGCAAAGTAATCAGTCCATTGCATTCCTGGGACATCAAGCAACGTATTTGGATCAAAAGAACGACCTCTAGCGCCCAGAATTGGTGAATAGGATTCACACTTTTTCATATTTTTTCCATAATCGTGTTTTAAGATTTATACATTTTCATTGCATTTCTTTGATGGATTCATACTAATTGATGTGTTCTGAAGCTAACCACATACTTTAATTGTATTTTTGTGTACTATACGCGATTCCACCATTGTTATCTTTTAGGGTTTTTTCAAGCTTTGAATTGGGAACTTTTAAATACTGTAAAATTGGAAGCTCTCAATGCCATGACCATACTCAGCGTGCTTGGACAAAGAGAACAGGACCCTCGCGCCTAATTTATGTGGCCGGACGGCCTAATCGCTATTATCAAATCAAGCATGTTTTGGGGGGGTTAAAAACCCCCGCTAACCTTTTGTATGTTTCAGGGAAAAGCGCACTAAGGAGGAAGACGATGATGTGTAGGCTGCTGATTGGGGTATTCAAATTCTCGTGCGAAAAAAAGGGCATTAACGTTTGTTTATTTTATTATGTTTATTGGTTGTATAATATACAAAGAACTCCAGCAGCGCGTTTGGCAAGCATAGGCATTAGCAATCTCCAGGACCTGGGTTCGAGCCCCAGGTCCACACCCCTTTCATATTATTTTTCATTTAACGCTTATATGCAGCTTCAACGCTAAAGCACACCATGCATCCCCATATCAAGCCGCCCACGCGTCCCACTGCGCTCAATCAAGGGACCAGATCTGAAGACTATGATGAATCTCAGTCAACACACATGCGCGCTAGTGGAAAAAGTCAAAGAGGCCAAAGGTTAATGGGCCTAAATTACTGGATTTCACCTCCTACTGGGGACAGAACCCCCCAAGGTTTGCAAGTCTTTTATATTTCTTTTTTTCATTTTTTATTTTAATTCAATTATTATTTTTAATTAGTTAATTAATTTAATTATTTTTCATAAAAAAACATAAAAAAAATAAAAAATCATAAAAAGATAAAAATAAGTATTTTACTTAATTAATATTTTTTGTAAATAAAATTCATTAATTAACTTAGTTTTAAATCTAGGATTAATCTTAATATTTTTCAATAAAACCTAAAATTGGTAGAATTAGGGTTTCTAGTATTTTTTCATCTTTTTTATTTTACTATATTAATTATTAATTCTTAATTAGTTATTTTTATAAATCAAGTTGCAATTAATTAATTAGGCTTAATTTTAGATAATTTTATAAATTCCCATAAATCCAAAAAATACCAAAAATAACTTCCTTTCATTTTAATTTTAATTAATTTAATAATTTAATTCAATTTCATCAAAAAGGGTCAAACGCCCTCGTTTCTAATTTTAATTCAATTCGCGTGTTTATTTCTTTTTCTTGTAAATATCTATGTACCTCTCCCAAAGCCGTGTAAATTTAACCTTTCGCACTTTACTTTATTACGTTCTTTACTTTCTGTCAAATCGGGTCCTGGATTTATTTTGGCGATGTGGACCCGCGCCTTTTGTAATAGTTTAGAACTTTATCTTTCTCGCAATTTTTAACTGTTAATTAAATCGCATGCAAGAATGAATGACGAAATAAAAACAAACGCGTAGATCACCCATGACATGACAAAAGACAAAAATATCCGAAAACGACACACAAATCACACACCACCCCTAGGGTACGCCTCACTGTTGCCTTGCCTCGAAAGGTGATCGTCGAGTAGAGGATGTCTTAGTAAGTCCTCATGATCCGGGAACCTGGCATGAGGGTAGCTTCTAAGGTGTCTTCCCATTGCTCCGGTGATCACCATGTCCCGAACCTCGAATTGACCCGAACACCTCCAATGGTGGTGCTACCTACCTCTCAATGGTGGGATGGCACTACTTTAAAGGACATTTACACAGACGAATTCCTTAGGGTAGGTAGACGGCTCTAGATACTTGCTCTAATTTCAAAACAAATTCAAAAATACTTTTCACACCGACACCTTTTCAAAAAGCTTTCGAAAGCAATTTTTCAAACACTCTTGAGGACCGATATAAGAGTCGAACTGAAATTTTCAAAGAAACTTTTTTAAAACCCACAGTTGAAAAGCAAACAAACCATTTTTGAAAACACAAATGAGAAAGTATCTAAGAGCCCATGGATAACCATGGATAGAAAGGGTGCTAACACCTTCCCTTTCTATAACCTACCTCCCGAACCGAGAGCAATCTCTATAAGGAATTTTTCTGTGCTTTTGTCCTTTCCATTTGGAGAAAATAAAAGATGGTGGCGACTCTTGCTTCCGCGACATTTCGCGAACCAGCGTTAAACAGTCAGTTCCAGATCCACCGATCACAGAGGCATAAGAAAAGGTTTAAGATCTAGAAGCAACCACATTGAGAAGAAAAGGATCAAATAATCATAGTAGTTAAATGATTAAGATGGCATGATGAACATGTCTTAGATAAGTTTGCACCTTCACGTAGATATCACCAAAAAAACAACAACAACATAGTGCAGCGATCATGGGAATGGTTGTGAGCATGTAATAATGTAATATATCATTAAAGACTTTTAATAAATATACAAATTGAAACACATAGTACAGTGGTTGAGTGCATGGCTTGCAAGTAGAGGGTGCTGGATTCAAAACCCACCTTATGCATATTTTTTAACAATGCAAAGATTTTATACAATTAAATAAAATATTAAAAAATATTAAAAAAGCCAAGGTAGCCTACATTTACCCAATCAGCAAACAGATACAAGCCACGTCTGCATCTCAAATGGAATCTTGGACTAAAAGGTTTTTTGTTTCGTAATCTATATTTGTTTAGGGGAGAAAAGATTTTTTTTAAAAGGAGGGTAAATCAAAACTCGCTACTATTGCAGGGGGATAAAGTGCATTTAACCCTTTTTTAAAATAACCATATTTTCAAAAATATTTGTTAAATAATCATTTTTTCAAAAATATTATTAAAGTAATCATTTTTCAAATAAAAGAAAATCTTGGCTTAGAGGAGGAGCCACTATCTGTGGTGCATGCTTGCAAAAATATGAGGAGACGCCACACTGCATGGCATGTCCTCCTATGTAGTGCCATGCAGTGTGGCACATGCATGTAACTTAAAGGGGATACGCCACCCATGGTGGCTTGACAGTTGTGTTGTTTTTTTTAAATAATAATAATTGTAAACAAAAATATTTTATATTAATATTTAAGTTTGAAAAACATTACACAATGCATATATACATATTTTTACTAACTTCCTCCTCCACCTAAACATTGACATGTATGACAAAAAGGCCCTCGCCTTTGCCTCATCGGCCTCACTGATCTTTGTTGAATTCCCTGGAGTGGTTGGGGTTTATTCTTAATCGCTTGATAATGAGGTGCTTGATGTGATGATCCTGGCACATTTGGATCATACATCTCATCGATCACTTTCCCCCATTGTGTTGTGCTTCCAAAGAGATCAATGTCCATGTTGTTGAATTTTGGTCTTGTTGGTTGGGATATGTGTGGGTGGGGTGGTTGATAGAATTGGGATGTTGAATAGTTGTATAAACAAATCAACGATTCTTGCAATGTCTGAAAGTTATACGGTTGTTTTTGCAGTCCAAACTTCAGTATCTGCATAGTTAATATGATGGTTGAGATTCTTATATGGCCTCCATACAAACTATTGAGGAAAAATAAGTTAATCTAGTAATAATATTAAACTTAATTAACATGATGAAAGAGTTGTATAAAAGATGTAAACTTAATACCTCATCGGGGACAACATGATCAATAAGATTTCAATTGACTACTATTGTATTTCTAGGGGATTTATTATAGTTCATCCCAGGAACAGACCACCTACATAGAAAATAGGGTAAATAAATTAATTCATGTTGTTTATAGTATAAAGTATGTAAATTAGTGTTGTCGTAAACGTACTTTGTAGCAAAAGGGAACACGAATAACCTTGTTATCTGTGGGGAAAGTGTCGGCATTCTCGACCAGCACCATGTCTGGAGAAAAAAGACATAAGAATAGAAAGAACAATTATTATTCCATGCGTTTTTACACAAAGAACTATATAGATGTGCCAAAACACCTGATCCCCAACTATATGTGTTTATTTTATCAAAATGTCTTAAAAAAGGTAAATACATGATATTAACAGTATTACATGTTGTTTCAGAAATAAAGAGTGATCAAATAATGTCATTATATAACATTGAGCTTTCACTATTTTTTCTTGCTCGATAGAACTTCCGGTTATTATGAGACTTTTATGATGTCCTCTAAGGAGAAGAATATTAATACATTGGCCTCTTGATCCTTGTTCAAATAAAGGGGCTCCAAAAATTTCCTCACATATGGCTTTGTCTTGGTTGACTCGGCCATGGACAGCCTTACCTTCGATTGGTAGACCAAAAAACATGTACACGTCCTCTAGCGTGACGGTACATTCAACACATGGAAGATGAGACGTGTGAGTTTCATATCTCCATATTTCAAATAACGAGAGAAAAATTTAATAGTAAACATGGTAATTGACTATGTTGAGTAAAGGACCAAACCCGGCTTGTCGTAATTACGATTCAATTTGTACGTCGTAAGTAACATATTCACGAACATGGTAACAAAATCTTTTAACATCCTATTATTAAAAATGAATTAAGTATAAGAATTATAATAATACAAACATTAAGGAAATCAAATTTGTTGGAAAATAATCGGTATTGAAGAAAACAAACTTACAAAGGTAGCAATGTTGTCAAGAGTTCCTTTATGTTTGTCACCCATGGTCAAGAGAGCCATTTTTTCTTGAGCATTTTTTGTGTTCTTGTTGATGTTTCAAGAAGAAATAGTATGTGAGTGTGATCGGTGGAAATAGAACTGACCGTTTAAAGCTGGTTCGCGAAATGTCGCGGTAAGCAAGAGTCGCCACCGTCTTTTATTTTCTCCAACATGGATAGGACAAAAGCACAGCAAAATTCCTTATGAGATTATCTCTCGGTTCGGGAGGTAGATTTATAGAAAGGGAAGGTGTTAGCACCCTTTCTATCCATGGTTATCCATGGGCTCTTAGATACTTGCTCATTGTGTTTTCAAAAGGTTTGCTTTTTAATTGTGAGTGAGTTTGAAAAAGTTTCGTTTAAAGATTTCAAAATGACTCTTGTATCAGTCCTCAAGAGTGTTTGAAAAATTGTTTTGAAAGCTTTTTGAAAGTGTCTGTGTGAAAAGAGTTTTGATTTGTTTTTGAATAGAGAAAGTATCTACGAGTCATCTACCTACCCTAAGGAATTAGGCTGTGCTTTTGTCCTGTCCATGTTGGAGAAAATAAAAGACGGTGGCGACTCTTGCTTACCGCGACATTTCGCGAACCAGCTTTAAACGGTCAGTTCTATTTCCACCGATCACAGAACTGGCGACTCTGCTGGGGAAATGGATTCCACTTTCCTGGGGAAACTTTTCAGATTGGACTGGACTTTCCTGGGGAAATTTTGAACTGTACTGGGGAAGTGGCTCCACTGAATGTCTGGTATACCGCCGGGGAACAATCTTGGATCAAGACTGCCGGGGATGCTTGTTAAGAATGTTTGTATACTTCGCTGAGGAATGTTGAGATCTGCTGGGGATAATCCAACTTCCTTGAGGCTGACTGAGTAGGCTAACTCTGCTTGGGGAGAGTGTCGCTGATTTGCTGGAGATATTGTGCCTTCTCTGCTCGGGGAGAGTATGGCTGACCAACTCTACTTGGGGAGAATTGTTGAATCTTGGCTCGCTCTCTGGGGAATTAAGGCATCCTGGTTGTTCTTCAGCCGAACCTACCTTAGTACCTTGGTGGACAGAGCAATTAGATTGCTTAGGCAACTCGTATTGCCCCAGTTTCTGCTGGAGAACAGGTACCTGTTGAGGTCTCGATAACCGCTGATTGGCAAATCTTCCTTCTGGTAAGAGGACATGACATAGTCGTACGCTTTGATCCCTAATTTTGCCTGGACCGCCCTTTCGGGTTTTCAGTCCACCGGGATACCCATTCTTGCCCAAGCCGCCTTTTCAGGTTTTTGCCTTGCCGGGTGTACAGATTTTTTCATTTCATCCCTTATTTTTGCTCGAACCCTTTTGGTTCGCCGGGAAGCCCTAATTTATGCCTAGGTATGTCAACCTAGCGGGTCTTTGATTATGCGTAGTATTTTTTCGACTATGTCCATGTTCTCAAAAAGTAGGGAGTTGCCCCTGTCAAAAGTGTTTTGCCGTGTGACCAGAAGATCTTCGTTTGATCATCCAATGCCCCAAGTGATCCAGACTGGAGATTTGCCCCAAGCTGGTTGGCCTTTTGAGAGATTCTCCGAATCTTGACTGGACTGCCCCAGATGATGGACAATGATCAGGCCATGCCCCTTGATTGGAAGTGTTTTTGTTCATTAGACATTCGTCGTGCAAATTTCTTTGTTGTTCAAACAAAAAGTCATATGCAAACAGAGTTATGTTAAAAATGCAAAGCTTATGTCTGTCTTGAAGTTTTTGAAAATGCATTTTTTCAGTAAAACCAGTGAATTTTGTAAAATGCGATATCAACTCGTTATTTTACCGCCAGCCTTAAGGAGTCAGGATACCTTTCGTAACAGTATGCTTTCGAACTAACCCATGCTTCAGCTAGGACTTTTAAAGGTTATAACGTGGCCTGGTTCACGGTTTAAGAAACAAAGGATAAAGGCTCAAATTTTATTTGTACCCACCCGCTCTTCGTGATGTTCTCCGATCCTAAACTCAGCTAATCGTGCACTAGATCTTGTTTGAGTCTTTGTCCTAATATTCCAATGATGGTTCGGATATTGATAGTTTATTTTGAATAGGCAGTCATTTCCTTTTTTTTTTGAGAGTCTGTAGGACCTCTTTCTTTTGATTTTGTTATCCCTGTTTTTTGCCTGAACTATTTCTTTTTGTGATTACAGTCAGCGGGATGCCCGAGTTTTCGTAAGTCTCCTTCATAGGTTTTGACTTATTGGGCTTTTATTTTGAGAGATAATGACTTCCCGTCCTTACGATTATCCGGAACCATCACTGTCTTTTGTCTCGGAAGGACTTCTTTGATGCCATTCATTGTGCACCTGGATCAGTTGAGAAAACTACCCTGCCCCGGGTTGTGATTAAGGGTTTTAACTTTTGAAAAGAAAAACTCAAACTTCTTTGGCTCAGAGGGGTTGACGAGGGATTATCTTCCTTATAACTCCAGTGTTTAGGATTTGAAACAATGCCTGTACCTCATCAGCGGGGTCTGTTCAAAAGCATACTGTAAAGATAGCGGTATCGTTTTCGTCATCCTCCCTCAAGAGGCTTAGAATTATTAATTGAGAGTTGACATCAAAAAAATGAAAGCAGTTTGAATATAGCGAATGCGAATATATTGATTCAAAACAGACATATACGATGCATTAATGGAATAACAGCGTTTGACATGATAATCATTTGAACAATCAAAAGAAAATTACAACTTGAAAATTCTAATGGACAAAAAGTCTTCTCATCTCAGGACTTGTTACTTCAGCTGGTGAATCCTGTAGGGATGGTAGAAGAACTCAGCCTGACCCACTTGGGTGAAATCCACTGCTCCTTCATTAATCAGGTCCTGGATTTTGTTCTTCAGAGCCCAGCAGTCAGCAGTGTCGTGCCCAGGACTATCGGAGTGGTATGCACACCTTTTGTTAGGATGATAGTTAGGAGCAGAGATGTTGGGGTTCCGGGGGGGAGCCCTTAGTGTAATCAGATTCAACCTCAGCAGGTGTTGTAGAGCTTGAAACAATGACATGTTGAGCTGGGTGAACTGCCTCTTGGACCGGCTTGGCCTACTCTGATCAACCTGTTGCTCTGGGCGAGGTTGATGCTGGGCTTGTGATGTGGTAGCAATTTGGAGAGTTCCAGGTTCTTGTCCTCTTGGAAGCTGATCAAAGACCTGGTCCCTGACTTGGGCAGGTTGCTTCATATTGTGTCTCTCTTGGTGGAGCTGACTGATCATGGTCCTTAACTCTTCTTGCTCCCGAGCTAAACCTTGGATGAGAGCCCTTTGCCCCAACATCTGGGTTTTCATTGTATCTACCTCAGCTTGCAGACGTTTCAACCGTTCGTCCTTGTCATCTTCAGCACTGTTCTTGACCAAAGTCCCCGTGAGGAGTGTCCTCAGCTCTTCCCGCCCCTTGGATAGATTTAGGAGGATTTCCCCGAACTGAGTCTCTTGAGTGTGGAACTCCTGGTTGTCTTGTTGGGAAGCCATTGCTGAAATAACAGCGACAAAGGTAAGTGACCTGTCAAAAAAGAGTACCTGTTATGCAATGATGTGTATGATATGCATGCAATGTTTTCAAGGACCTCGCGGGGTAAACAAGAAAATTGTTAGAGTTGGAAACTGGTAGCTTGATTGAAGGAACTTTATGTTGTTGAGAGTCCTTCTTCAAGGGTCAAGGCTCACCATATCTAGTGGGTCATAGCCCCTGACAACCTTTGCTAGAGGAAAATAAATCCCCTTTGCCCCTTGCTGGACAGTTGGTTCATCATGACCTGCATCACAAGCCCTTAAGATCCTTGAAATGGATTAGTCTTCATGTAGGATGCTTGCAATGGTATGATGTTATGCTATGCATGGCGTAATGTAGGTAAACCCTGTTATGAGTCCAGATTAAGGACTGTAAACAAAACCTGCAAGAAACTCAAGTGTCAGATAACAAGCATGCAAATAGTCAAGTACGAAAGCACACAAGTCACACCACAGCCCTTAGAGTTTAGGCCAGCATGGGGTCTGGGTATTACCCTCTTGAAGTTGGTTGGTTAAGACCTGTCCTATTAGAAGTAACCGGGTTCTAGAGGATCCCAATATCACTGACTACCCTCAATCGGTCATAACTCCAGCATCACAATCTTTTCTTGCGACCAGAACCATCATGAGAGTTTAGCCTCAATGGGCGTAGCATACTGCTACTGTTCTATTGGCCAAGTTGGTTCATTTAAGGTTCTAAGGTTGGTTGGTGCTTAATGACTCCTCAGAAGACCCATATTCTCCTCGTTGCGACACAAGGGATATCGGTACAGACCAAGGTGCCACACCAACGTAGCCACTGCTTCACCCGTGTCGGTCTACGCCGGATAGGTCCCTCACAGCTTATGCTACCTAACAGGGTATCCCCAGATCCAGGTTAGGATCTATGTAACTCCGATGCAGCCCACAATAATAAAGCAAACAAACATAGCAATTGAAAACACAAGTGATCTTAGTCCTAAGGTACACCTCACTTATAAGTGTATTCCCCAGGAGAGTCGCCAGTTCTGTGATCGGTGGAAATAGAACTGACCGTTTAAAGCTGGTTCGCGAAATGTCGCGGTAAGCAAGAGTCTCCACCGTCTTTTATTTTCTCCAACATGGACAGGACAAAAGCACAGCAAAATTCCTTATGAGATTATCTCTCGGTTCGGGAGGTAGATTTATAGAAAGGGAAGGTGTTAGCACCCTTTCTATCCATGGTTATCCATGGGCTCTTAGATACTTGCTCATTGTGTTTTCAAAAGGTTTGCTTTTTAATTGTGAGTGAGTTTGAAAAAGTTTCATTTAAAGATTTCAGAATGACTCTTGTATCAGTCCTCAAGAGTGTTTGAAAAATTGTTTTGAAAGCTTTTTGAAAGTGTCGGTGTGAAAAGAGTTTTGATTTGTTTTTGAATAGAGCAAGTATCTACGAGTCATCTACCTACCCTAAGGAATTAGGCTGTGTAAATGTCTTTAAGGTAGTGCCATCCCACCATTGAGAGATAGGTAGCACCACCGTTGGAGGTGTTCGGGTCAATTCGAGTTTTAGGGACAGTGTGGTCACCAGAGCAACAGTAGGACACCTTAGAAGCTACCCTTATGCCATTGATCCTTTTTTAATCCGAGGCAACCGTTTCGAGGCAACTGGATCATGGACATAAGGACTTACTAAAACGTCCTATACTCGACGACCAGGTTTCGAAGGTAAGGCAACAGTGAGGCGTACTCTAAGAGTGGTGTGTGAATTTGTGTGTTATTTTCATGTTATGTTTTATCTTGTACATGTATCATGGTGATCTACGCTTGTTTTTAATTTAGGCCATACATTCTTTCATGCAATTAGAATTTAAAAGTGCGGAAATTTAAATGCGGAAAGTAAAATCCTACGCTATTACAAGGCGCGGGTCTATACATCGCCAAATTACAAAGACCCGTTTGGTAAAAATGCGGAAAGTAAAACCTAGTTACTATTACATGGCTTGAGCAGTTACATAATATTCGAAAATAAAATAAGAATAAATGCGCGAAAGAATTGAAGTTGAACGTTCGAGGGCGTTGGACCCTTTTGAAATTAAATTGAATTAAAAGTTAATTAATTATTAAATTAAAGAAAAGAAATGTTTTTTAGGTTTTTTGTTTTATGAAAATAAAGAAAATTGAAAATCAAGAGAAACCCTAATTCTAAGTTGTTTTTAATTATTAATGAAAAATATTAAAGTTTAACCTAATTTACTAAATAATTAATGTACATGTTTATTTACAAAATATTTAGTAATTAATAATAATAATAATGAGAAAATTATTTATTTAAGAAAAAGATGAGAATGTTAAAAACCCTAATTTCTACATATTTTAATTTATTAAGAAAAAGATTAAAGTTTTTAAAAAAACTAAATTAAACTAAGTTAATTGTGAAAGTTTATTTACAAAAATAATAATGGTGAAATTAATATTAATAAAATAAACATTTTTGATTTTTCTGTATTTTATATTATGAAAAGTTATTTTATGGAATTAAAAGAAATAATTAAAAAAACAATTAAAAGAATAAAAAGGAAAATCAAATAAAAAATAAAAATGATGCAAACCATGGGGGGTATCAGGCCCCAAAAGGAGGTTTATTGGAAGCAATTTGGCCCACTGAACCAAAGCCTTTTTGACTTTCCATGTTTGAGTGCGTGTGGTTGACTAGCGTGTACCATGGACCTCCTCCTGTAGCCTTTGGATTGAAGCTCATGGGCGCGTGGCAGGTTTGGATGTGAGCGTGCATGGTGGGCCTTTCGATGAACACTGCATGGAAGCACATTAGGAAGAAAAATATGAAATATGTGGGGGACCTGGGAATTGAACCCAGGTCCCAATACCTGCAAGACACCTCAGCCACCAACTGAGCTAATGCACGCATCTGTTAATATAATGAAGCGTAATTATTATAAAAGAAAAACAAGCGTTAGTGGTATGAACAAAAATCACGCGCCAAATTTGAATTGTCCAGTAACATCAAGCCACGCTAGCTTTCTTCTTCGTTTGCCTGCAAATAGAAAACAGATAGCGGGGGTTTTAAACCCCCACTAAGTGAAACCTGTAAAAAAATAGCAAATAGGATCTGGATCAATATAAAAAAGGCGCGAGGTATTGGTTTGTCTTGTCTTGAGGTCACGAATTCATTGGCATAGGTTTGGTGGTCTGATTTTGCCATACGTGTAAAGCCCCAATTTTTGAGCTTTGAAACCCTAGGTTTCATCCATGGCAGATTTGGATACAAGCCTCGTTGGTTCAATTAAATGGTACCGTTCGCTTCAGAACATCATGGTTAGTGTAAATCAACAATTAAAAAACATGAATAATGCATGGAAATTGAAAAACGATTATGGACATATTCATATAAAGGGCGATTCTGTTCTACCAATTCTTGGAGTATGGGGACTTGGTTTTGATTGTAATCGATTCCTAGCAATGTCAGGAACGTATTAGGATGCTTTTCAAGCCTTGAATCGTCCTATAACTATGAATTCAGTTTCCAAAATTTTGATGAAAAATTCAACTTTGTTCTAGGTTTTCTGAGCAGCTTTTCGTGTGTAATGCATTAGGTTTGAGTTGTGCCTATGTATCTGAATGGAATTAGGTCAAAAAGCCAAGCCCATAGTCCATGAATTAATGATTTTGATATTTGATTTTGTTCATATATTTTCCAATCTTTTTCCATGCAATTCTTGCCAAATTTGGATGATATTGTCCCCTTGAGATGGTGCACGAAATCTCTTGCATATATGGAAGATATATGCTGCACAAAAAATATTTAAAAACATGATTTGATATTTTTCTCATATTTAAAACTAATTAGATGAATTAATAATAATAAAAACTCAATTAGTTAATTAAAAATAAGAAAATAAACCCCTTTGAGCTTAATGGGTCGTGCATATGCTTTGGGTAATGATTCATGGAAGAATTTGTGGCCCATTAGCATTTTTGAAGCTTTTGAAGTAAAGTTGACTTTTCAAAATTCCCAAAAAATTTCCCAACTTCTCCAAGGCATATCTTACTCAATTTTGAAGCTATGAATATGTTCTTGGACATTTTGGAAAGGTCTTGGAGTCCTCTAACCAATGCCTTTGGTCCCGTGTCATTTTGATTTACCAATCACAAGTTATGGTCTTTGACTTAAAGTGCCTTTTTGTTGACTTTTGAAAATGACCTATAATGTTGAAATTGATAACTTTTTGTGAGAGCATTTCTTGGACTTGAAGTGTGCAGATGAGTTGTAGGAAATGTCATTCTCTTCAAAATGATCTTTGGATGGAATTTTTCTGATGAACCATGTGGAAGTTATGCCTTGGTCAATTTGCAGTTGACTTTTTCAGCTGTCCAAAAATAGAAACTTTTGCATCTTGAGACTTTTTGAGCCATGCTTTGAGAATCAGGATCAAGAATTGATCAAATGATGTTTGTGGCTTCAAAATAAGATGTTTGACCAAAAATTTTGACTTTTGACTGTCAAATGACCATTTTGCCCCTGCAGTTGACTGTGAAGCATTTAAGGTTTTTGACTGTGCAATTTGATGCTATGAGTCTTGAAACTTGACATATGAATGCTTGACAATGTATGTAGGCATGTGGGACTTGATTTGACCCTTGGAAACCTCAATTTCTTTGCAAGAACCAAAACCCTAATTTTGACTGTGTTAGGAGGCAATTGGACTGTGCAACCTTTGAGAGATTTTGAACCATGCTCTTGGCAAATCTTGAAGAATATGGGAGAGCAAATTTTGGGGTACAACAGTGAGTTACTATTGTGATGAAGATATAGTATGAATGTTATATGAATTTATAGGAAAATATGGAGAAAAATTATGCATTCACGTGAGATTCCTTTGCATGAATTTTACACATAGGCGCCACCCTAAGTGGCGCATCCTTATATTTTTTACACGTAGGCACCATTTAACATGACTTGTTCATTTTGCATGCATGCAAAGCTGCATCATGGCAGGGATAGCGTTGCAGGGCGAGAGGGATCAGGTGGCATGCATGCAAACTTGTCCTTCACTTGACAAGCCACCCTAGGTGGTGCATGCTTACAAAATTTAGAGGATAATCCACTCTAGGTGGCACATGTAAACAATTTTAGGAAGAGAAGCCATCTTGGGTGGCGCATAAGTGTTGTATTTTCCATACCTTCATATGTCTATTTAAGTAATGCATTGATATCCGTCTATTCAACATAGATATCTCTTAAAAACATCCTTTAGGTATAAAATATGGATCATTCACAATATTATAGTATTGTTGCTCATATTAATGGTGGGACATTCAATTTTGATAACTTCAATTTTATTTTTCATAATATCGATTGTATCCGCTTTAGGATAAACAAGAAATAGGGTTTTGCGCGTTTCAAAGATAGACAAGAAACTAAATTGCAGTGTGGTCATGTTTACCAAATTCTTTAAAAGCCTCCATTTGTATATGACAATAACCAAGTCAAGTTTTTTCAACTAAAGGTGCACGACAATGATGATGTTCAAAATATGTTTCAAATTAATGAACAATCTGGGTTCAATGAAATTGAGTTGTATGTTTTATTACTGTTGGTGTAAGCCATAGAGGCCAATACCTATGGTACTTGTATATAATTATTTATTAAAAATAAAAGGTATTTCTTTATTATGTTTTATTTTTGAAAATAATAAAGCCCCTAAAATATTTCATTTGTTTAATGAAATGTTAAGTGTGACTTAATCATGGGATCCCATTAAACATAAGGACATTATTCTTAAAGTATTCGTAGTCAAGCTTTATTGCAAAGTGGAATAACATTAAAGCATTAAGATTATTATACAGATATACTAATGATCACATCCCATAAATCATGGATAAGAAGTTATCAAGTCTTAACATAGGCATGAATATTAGGAATAATAATTATACTGGATTGACCCGCTATGAGAATACTACAAAGAATGTTATGCAAGGTGTCATAAGTTATTCTCATGGAGATAATGATGTATACCACCCTTCGACCTGAAACCACCCTGGAACCTAGATGTAAAGTTAAGTACTTTCTTGATGATTAAACATTATCCATAATTGGACGACCATAAAGACAGTTGATGAGTACTTCACAAAGCATTTTGGGGGACATGAGTGACCTAGACAGAATTTTCCCATCCTGCATAACAGGATAAATGTGTAAGGGCCCAATATTAAACTAGACAAGGGTGACACAGTCTATGGGTTGTGTTCAATATAGACATAAGGAAAAAAGGGTAATTGTACATACAAGTATTATCACAGAAATTTTTAGTCAGATCACATGACATTTTCATGACTTGGGTAGTAGTGATGTGTTGCTAGATATCGCTCACTATTTATTATGTTAAATGTGTGATTTAATATAATAGCCAACACCGCGAAAACCTATAGGGTCACAAACATAAGGATAAATTTATGTGAGATAGAGTAAATAAAGAGAACCGTAAAGTACAATGCACTTAAGTGAATTATAGAACACCGTAAGGTATGATACGCTTAAGTGGAACATAGAATAAGGTAAGGTACCACGCGCTTAAGTGATATATGGTACATCAAAAGGTATGGTGCCTGTAAGCTGAATTGGGATTTTAGCTTGCAGCCTTAATTGGGGTTTTAGCTTACAACCTTAATTGGGTTTTTAGCTTTTAGCTTGTAGCCTATAAAAATGGTTCTATAAATAGACCCTTGTGCTGAAGCAATAACACTTGATGAAAATTCGGTCTTGAAACTCTGGATGTATTATCTCTCACTAAAACTTGGAACTTTTTCATTTAAATATCATTTGTACATATAAGTAAAAGGAAAATGTAGATATCCCATCTAGGAAGTTGACCATGCCTTAACTTTCGATCCTCACTGCCTGTATATTGAAGATCTTAACTCTGACTAGTTAGACTTTGGATTTTGGTGTCCAATGATCTTGTGCTAACCCCTGACTTGTAGCTTTTGAAAGTTACACTTGTTAGTTTCGTTTTAAAGTTTAGACATGTTTTCTATATCCTTCGATTGGCTAAACATTGAAGCCTTTCGAATCTCAACTTGGGAGTTTTACATTCCTGCAATCGAAGGAGGCAGTGAGGAGGTTGAAACAAAGAGTGAACACTCACGCTGACATCCAGGACAATCGAAAGGAGCAAGAAAAAGGACGTAATCAAAATATTGCTCACACTGATTCCCAGCCCCAATCGAAGGAAGCCAAAGAAGGGTGAATCGAAGGAGCCTACTGCCTGGATCGAAGGACTCACTTTTTTTTCTCTTTTTCATGTTATTTATGATTTTCTTTATATTTTATTTCTATTCAATATGTCTGTAATAGTGTAGGATATTTATTTTCTGCATTTTTATTGTTTCATACAAATGTTAGTAATTAGGATGTATGGCAAGATAAAACCAACAAGTAGACAATCCTAATCAAAGACAAAAATTCATGCAATCAAACACACTATTCACACACATGAACCTCTAGGGTAATCTCACTTGTTGCCTCAAAAAATAGTCATTTTCCTCGAATATGGATGTTTTAGCAAAGACCCTCGATAAAAGATCGTAGTCCCTCGATGTTGCCTTCGGTAAACGATCTAGTCCCTAACAAAATTGCTAAAACGTCTCATAGGTTGCCTTCTATGACTATACAAATGACCCACGCCCGTCCCCTCACATCCAATGATGGGGATTCTTACCAAATCAATGGTAAGATAGCAACATCTAAAGGATAAGGAAAAGAACATAGACCTTTTGAGTAGGCAGGATGCTCATAGTTGCTCGCTTGCTCACAACTAAAAAACCATTTTCACACCAACACTTTCAATTGAAAAATTTTCAAAAGTTAAAACACTTTGTACGAATTCTTATTGAAACGAGAATCATTACAAAGGCACTTTTCAAAATCACTTTCAAAAAACACCCACAACAAACAGCCCTTCGAACTATTTTCAAAACCAACACTTTGTACACATTCTTATAGAGACAAGAATCATTACATAGACGATTTCAAAATATTTTCAAACCCACACCACAAGCACATTTTCAAACAAAAGAAAGTGATCTAGAAAGAAACTAAGAGCCCTTAGATAACTACGGATGAAAAGGGTTCTAACACATTCCCTTTTCATAACCTACCTCCCGAACTCAAGAAAACATCTCTAAAGGTCTTTCTTGTTCTTTTCACCCTTTCCTTATTGGATAAAAGAAAATTCGGTGGCGACTCTTGCTATCCGTAACAATTGCGATCAAACGCAAAATACCAAGTCTGTTCTCCCACCGTATTACAGAACTGTCGACTCTGCTGGGGACATTACTTAAAAGTGGGGTTACCTTAGGGCTAGATCACCTTTACTTGCTTTCCTTGTTTGACTTGCTTGCTTTACATTTTTTGGGGTCTTTGCTTAGGCTTTTGTTAAAGATCCTATACCCAGATCTGGGGAACCTTTCTAGGTAAGTAGAAATAAATCATGGAGGCTGTACGACATTGACCGATATGGACAAAGTGATATCTATATTAGCGTGATACTTTTGCTTTTACTAATGTTCCTTGAGTCTGTCAAGGATAACATTAGGCTTCCTTATAGTGTCGTTAAGCACTAACCGACCTTTAGAACCTTTACATGACTCATCCTAAGATATTAGAAAGTAGTGAGATGGCCGACTTTGGTTCCGACCGAAGTTTGGTTGATACTCGATGCTACACTCATTGAGATTGGACTTTTGGGATATTCTAGCCGCAATACTTCGGTGCTTGAGCTAGAACAATGCCTAAAAGAAAGGTCAGTGATATGAGACTCCTTAGAACCCGATTACTATTAATAGGACAGGTTGGGCCAACTAAACTTCAAGAGGGTACTTACCTTTAAAAACTCACGCAAGTCGTTAAATCTAGGGTCTTTTGTATGACTTGCTTGATATAGCTGTGATTTTAAAGCATAATCATAACATCATAAACATCATAGCATGCACACTAACCATTTCAAGGGCCTGGAGATTTATCTTTTCTTTTGTTTTGTAGGGCATGGATTCAATTTGCAGAAAGACCATTCAAATCAATTTTGTAGAGGTCCCTCCCAAGCTCAAGAAATTGGTCCTAAGAGTTTTTGAGAGCTCATCATTCAACAAGAGATACGGTCACTTGCTCAGTTTGGTTACTACTGGGTTTGAAGAAGGTCTGATGAGTGTCCTGTTCCAGTTCTTCGACCCTAAACACCATTTCTTCACATTTCCAGATTATCAGTTGGTTCCCACGTTGGAAGAATTCTCAAAAATACTTTGTTCACCTATAATGGAACAAGTACCTTTCACTGGTTTAGAATAAGATCCAGTTTCTGAAAGTGTTGCCATAGCTTTGCATTTGAAACCATCTGACATTGAATCCAATTGGGAAAGAAGAAGTGGAGTTAAGGGCCTCCTTGCAAATTTTCTAATGAAGAAAGCTCAAATATTCTCAAATGCTATGATTTACCAAGATTTTGAAGATGTCTTAGCTCTCTTGATCTATGGATTGGTTCTATTCCCCAATTCAGACCAGTTTATAGATGTCAGTGCCATCAACATCTTCCTTGCTTGCAATCTAGTGCCTACATTGCTCGGAGATATGCTGCATTCACTCCACACTCGTACCATGAAGAAACTAGGGACTCTTATGTGTTGTACACCTTTGCTCTATTGGTGGTTTATTTGACACCTCCCTCGTTCAGTAATGAAGAATGAGTTAGGCTTAAGATGGAATCAAAGGATAATGTCTCTTTCTCACTCTGATATCTATTGGTGCCCTTACTCTCAAGAAGACATCTCTTTTATTGATAGCTGCGGAGAGTTCCCTAATGTGCAACTCCTTGGCATTAGCGGGGGCATCACCTACAACCCTTCTTTAGCCCTGCGTCAGTTTGGTTACGCCTGGAGGGATGGTCCCCATGATATGCTCATCCAGGGTATTATGTTCGACTATTTAAATAATTTCTAAGGTTATCACCAAAAGTTCATCCGTGCTTGGGGCATGGTGAAGAAGACTGATAGCATCACATTGGGATGCAAAAACTCCATCCTTTTGGAGCCTTACCTCATATGGGTGCGAGCTCGTGCTAAAAGTCTTATGATGCCATACGCTGCTATCCTGCCAGTGATCTCAAAGTTTGTTGTTCAAGAGGACGAGTCTCACATCATTTTTCATCCTGATATGCCAACAAGCTTTGAAGAATTGCAAAAATCTTGGATCCAGCTCAAGGAAGAACGAGACACCTTTGAGAACCAATTCTATGCCAGTGATAAGAAGGTTCTGGAAGTCACAAAGCAGCTTCATGAAGAGAGAAATTTGAATGCCTATATTGCACCAAAGATGATGCGTTTGGCCTTTTTGTCTTAGGAGTTTATTTTTGTATTTATATCCTCCATTGTAAGCCCCAAGAGTCATGATGTAATCAACTTGGATTTATTAATACAATTAGTGTTTCCTTTTGTCTAAGAAAATTTAAATCTCCTAGTTTCCCTGAAATCATTTTCATATGCATTTTCATTCATCATAACACAAACAATTTTTTTCATAACAGGTTTCCTTATCTTTATACTGTTTATTTCAGTGAGATGGATATTGAACAGACAGTAAAGGATCTTCAAGCGTAGAATGCTCAATTCCAACAGATGTTCCTGGCTCTGGCTAAAGGACAAGAGGACCTGAAAGCTCTCATGACCAAAGATAATAAGAAGAAGGCGATGAAACCAGTTGGGGTTTTGAATTTGGGAAGAAGGTTCAGAGGACCGGCCAAGCGAGCTCTAGATTTCGCAACCTCATCAAGTGAAGGAGATAATCAAGAATAAAAGAACAAGGAAGGAAATGACAACCCAGAGTCTGAGGAAGATGAAGCTGACTACTTTAAAAAACAATATCCTCCTGCTGATGATAAATACAAACAGTTGGAGGATCGCCTCAATGTTATGGAGATCCAGAGGGTACCCGGGCTGGATTTTGAAGAGCTAGGACTGGTCTCAGGGGTGGTCATCCCGCAAAAATTCATGGTCCCCACATTTTCTAAGTATGACTGTGTCTCTTGTCCTAAGCTGCATTTAAGGTCGTACGTTAGGAAGATTCAACCCCATACTACTGATACGAACCTATGGGTACATTTCTTCTAAGAAAGTTTGTCAGGGACACAGTTGGATTGGTTCTATCAGTTGGAAGGAACCAACATTCGTAATTGGGAAGATCTGGTTGCTGCTTTTTACATGCAATACCAGTATAATGGTGACCTAGGTCCAACTCGAACACAACTGTAAAGTATGTCTATGGGTTCTGGTGAGGGTTTCAAAAATTATGCCCAAAAATGGTGAGATCTCGCTGGAAAAGTCCAGCCCCCTTTATCTAATAGAGTGCTGGTGGATATGTTCTTATGCACGTTCTCTGGTCCATTCTTCAACCATCTGATTGAAAGCTCTTCAGCTAGGTTTACTGAGCTGATCTTAACTGGTGAGCATGTAGAGGCTGGTATTAAGAGTGGCAAAATTCAAAGGGATGCATCCTCAAGTACGATGAAGAAACCCTTCACTGGAAAGAAGGAGGTCAATGCTGCTTAAGGCCAGAGAAATCAAAACAAGACTGAACATCGTCCGACGGTAGGGGTTGTTATAATCTCCAATCCTGTATCAAATTAACAATGAAACAATCAACGTAGGCCAAATGTTCCCAAAAGACAGTTCACCCGGATCAAGATGACCTTATCCCAGGTATTGCCACACCTGTTGAAGTCCAATCTGGTGACTCTAAAGGAAGCTCCCAATAATCCCAATATTGCATCTCCCCGTTACAACCCAAACGCTCATTGTGCCTATCATTCCGAGAGCCCGGGGCATGATACAAATGATTGTTGGGATCTGAAAAATAAGGTGCAAGATCTTATCAAGGCAAATGAGATTGAGTTTGACCTTTAAGAGACACCTAACGTGATAACTGCGCCAATGCGCAAATATGGAAAGGGTATCAATGCTATTAAAGATGATATGTTTGTTTCCTTTATGGATGAATTAGTCACTCCTCTTCTGATCGTTAAAGAAAATCTGTTGCAAGCCGGTTTATTTCTGGGGTGTGGTGAAGGTTACCACTTATGTATGTACCTACCAGATGGTTGTTTGTCGTTAAAAAAGGGTGTCCAACGCCTGATGATTAATAAAGAAATTCGGTTTGAGAAGGTTCCCCTTGCAAGAAGTTATTGTGAAGATGTCTCGATAATCACCATTTCCGACAATCCTCTCAGGGTCTCCACCAAAAGACCTGTTAGGATTACATTTGTTCCCAAGTTTTCTCCCTTGATCATAACTATGTCGGGGCCAATACCATATTCCTCAAATAAAGATATTCCCTTGAATTATGGGGCTGATGTCTATTACCATGGAGTCAAGCAAGACCTATTGGCTATTGAAGACAAAGTTGCTGAATATATTTATCCCGACGTCGACAATATCATCGGGACCAATAAAATTATGAGAAGCGGAAGAGTTTTCTCTCCCGAGATCTCTCCAAAAACCGTTGATATTTCTGTGATTATTCCTGCTGCTACTCCTGTCGGTATTCCCATTGTTACTCCGGCTATTATCCCTGCTTTTGAGCCGGTTGAGACACAGGGCAAAGAGGTATTGGTTGAACCTGTCCAAACGAAGGAGCATCCAGAAGCCATTCTTGAGGCTTCTAAAAAAGAAATGAAAGAGATACTGAAGATAATAAAGAAAAGTCATTATAACATCGTGGAGCAGTTGGGGAAAACCCTTTCAAAAATCTCAATGCCGACCTTACTTTTGTGCTCTGAAGCCCACGGTAAGGCTTTAGTAAAATTCCTGAAGTATTCCCACGTGCCTTAAGAGACCTCCATTGATCAATTCAAGAATTGCGCGGCCAGCCTGCCTGCTGATAATGGATTGGGTTTTTCCAACGCTGATTTAACTCCTAAGGGAAGGAAACACAATGATTCCATACATGTCTCCATTGAGTGCAGGGGCACTACCCTAGCTCATGTTCTGGTGGATACAGGTTTGTCATTGAATTTCTTACCCAAGAATGCTTTGGACATGTTAGGTTGTGAAGGACTCACGTTGAAGCCCAGTAACATTGTGGTGAGGGCCTTCGATGGTTCTAAAAGAATGGTGCATGGGGAGGTGGACATCACGATTAAAGTTGATACTCAGACTTTTGACTCACCTTTCTAAGTGATGGACATCCGCCGGTCTTATTCCTGTGTATTGGGTCGACCTTGGATCCATGGCGTTGGTGCTGTTACTTCTACCCTGCATCAGATGCTGTAATACCCAGTCAATGGGAAAATTATCACAGTCCATGGGGAGGAGGAATACATGGTGAGCCACCTGAAATCTTTTAGGTACGTAGAAATGGATGGCGAGTTCATTGAGACCCCCTGTCAGAACTTTGAAGAGGTTCCACATACCGTTGCTGCAACCAAGACTGCTTCCAAGGTCCCAAAGATTACCAGACCTCCACTAAAGATGACTTCTCTGAATGATGCCAAGGAAGTAGTCGAAGAAGGTGGGTGTATAATGTGGGGCCAACTTCGAGATATTCCCTACAAACATGACAAATTTGGTTTGGGTTTTACTTTAGGAGCCTAGAGAGTTGTTCGTCGTGCGCGCACTGGGGACCACCTTTACGGATCTGCAATCAGAGAGTCAATGCTCTAGAAGACAGTTATAGTGATTATGACCTGGACAAATGGATCTTCCCAACCATCAGTGATGGACTCAGAAATTGGGAGGCCAAAGATTTTGTGCCCATTAATTTTATTCAAGAGTAATTTGTCTTTTTGTTTTTGAGGGTATGTAATATTTGAACAATTGAAACTTTAAAGCCTCGTGTCTTACCCGGGGCACAATGGTCTATTTTGTGAGGGTCATTACTCCATTCTCATATGTAATTAATAAAACATTGGACGTTTTGCATATAAATTTTATGCTCTTTGTTTTTCTTTTCTGCCTCTTTACTTTACCAAAAAATATACAGCTATGCTCTTACACACATCCACATATCAAACTACAGATCCACATCCACTCTGGATCCCATCGATAATTATTCTGCTATTTCCTATTATGATTATGAAAATCTGATCTACCAAGCCGAGGACGAAGGTGAAGAAGATTGTGAAGTACCAGGAGAACTTGCCAGACTGTTACAATAGGAATAAAGGGCAATACAGCCTCATGAAGATCCGGTTGAGACAATTAACTCGGGTACTGAAGAGGACAAGAAAGAAGTCAAGATAGGTGCTGATTTGGAGCATAGTGTCAAGGAACGGTTAATATAGATGTTACATGACTATGTTGAGGTCTTTTCCTGGTCATACAAAGACATGTCAGAACTTGACACTGATATCGTGGTTCATCGCCTCCCGATAAAAGAGGATTTCCCTCCAGTGAAACAGAAGGTTCGTCGCATGCGGCCTAAGATGTCAGAAAAGATCAAGGCTGAAGTCATGAAACAGTTCAACGCTATTTTCTTAGCTGTCACCTCTTATCCATAATGGGTTTCCAACGTTGTTCCGATACCTAAGAAGGACGGTAAGGTACGTATATGTATGGATTACAGAGACCTGAATAGGGAAAGCCCAAAGGATGACTTTCCACTTCCCTACATCAATGTCCTGATTGACAACACCACACAACACGAGGTATTCTCCTTCATGGATGGTTTCTCCTGATACAATCAGATCAAAATGGCACCTGAGGACATGGAGAAAATGACCTTCGTCACACAGTGGGGAACTTTAGGTTACAAAGTTATGCCATTTGGGCTGAAGAACACCGAGGCAACCTATCAGCGTGCCATGGTAGCTTTGTTTCACGATATGATCCATCACGAGATAGAGGTCTACATGGATGATATGATAGCCATATCTCAAACTGAAGAGGAACACCTTGACCACCTACAACAGTTGTTTTAAAGACTGAAGAAATACAAACTAAGGTTGAACCCGAATAAGTGCACCTTTGGAGTAAGATCCAACAAGCTTTTAGGCTTCGTTGTCAGCAACAAAGTTATTGAAGTAGACCATGCAAAGGTAAAAGCCATACAAGAAATGCCAACCCCTTGCACTGAGAAGGAGGTTAGGGGATTCTTAGGACGTCTAAACTATATTACCAGATTCATTTCCCATATAACCGCTACTTTTGAGCCAATCTTAAAATTACTGAGGAAAGATCAAGTGGTGAAGTGGAATGATGACTGCCAAGCTTCCTTTGACAGAATCAAGGAGTACCTTAAAGAGCCTCCAATTTTGATGCCTCCAGTTGAAGGAAGACCTCTGATCATGTATTTAATAGTATTGGAAAATTCAATGGGGTGTGTGTTGGGGCAGCATGACGAGTCTGGCCGAAAAGAGCACGCAATATACTACATGAGCAAAAAGTTTATCGACTGTGAAACCAGATATTCACTGCTCGAGAAAACTTGTTGCGCTTTGGCATGGGCTGCTCATTGGCTAAGACAGTATATGCTGACTCACACTACCTTATTGATATCTAAGAATGATCCTATTAAATACATATTCGAGAAGCTCGCTCTTCCCGGAAGAATAACAAGATGGAAAATGGTCCTGACCAAATACGACATTCAATACACTACCCAAAGAGAAATAAAAGGAAGTGTACTAACTGATCATTTGGCTCATCAGGTTGTGGATGACTATCAATCCATGAATTTTGAATTCCCGGACGAGGAGATCATGTTAGTGAATGATTATGAAGAACTTAGACTATATGACGGACCTGAACAAGAATCCAGATGGAATATGGTTTTTGATGGAGCTTCCAACGCACTCGACAATGGCATCAACATTGTGGTCATATCTCCCGAAGGCTGTCATATTCCTTTCACTTCCAGGATGTGTTTCAATTGTACCAACACTATGGATGAATATGAAGCATGCATTATGGGTCTTAAGGCTGCTACAGGTTTGGGGATCAAATCCTTAAGTGTATTTGGAGACTCGGCCTTAGTAATCAGTCAAATGAAAGGAGAATGGAACATGAAGCATCCTAATCTCATCCCTTACAAAGAGCATGTGTTGACACTGATCCCACCTTTTGAAGAAATTACCTTTGAGCATTTTCCACGAGAGGAAAATCATTTAGCGGACGCTCTAGCTACTATGTCATTCATGTTCAAAATCAATGATAAGAAAATCCTGAAGGAGCTTTAGTTAATGATAAGAAATTCATAAGGAGGTTCTTTGCTAGGTTCTTCCTCAATAACGGGATCCTCTACAAACGCAATCACGACTCTACCTTGCTTCAGTGTGTAGACAAGAGTGAAGCAGAAAAGATTATGGCTGATTTACACGAAAGTACCTTTGGAACCCATTCTAGTGGTCACACGATGGCTAAAAAGATCCTACGGGCAGGATACTATTGGTCCACTATGGAAGCATATTGTTATCAGCATTCGCGAAGTTGTCACAAATTCCATATCTATGCTAATAAAGTACATGTGCCACTGGTTCCTCTGAACGTCTTGACTGCTCCCTGGCCATTCACAATGTGGGGCATCGATATGATTGGGGAGATCATACCTACAGCTTCAAATGGACACCGTTTCATCCTCGTCGCCATCGATTATTTCATAACATGGGTCGAGGCGACTTCATTTGCTTTTGTTACCAAGAACGTTGTGGCCCGATTCATCAGACATAACCTTATCTATTAGTATGGTATTCCAGATAGAATCATTACAGATACTGGTGCCAATATCAATAATATTATGATCATCAGACTATGCGTGCAATTCAAAATCCAGCATCATAACTCTTCTCCTTACCGTACGAAAATGAATGGCGCTATAGAGGCCGCTAATAAAAACATCAAAAAGATCATACAGAAGATGACAGTGACTTATAAAGACTGGAATGAGATTTTACCATTTGCTCTTCACGGTTACCGTACCACGGTGCGCACATCAATAGGGGAAACTCCTTTCTCTTTGGTATACGGTATGGAAGTTGTCCTACCGATTGAAGTCTAGATACCTTCATTGAGAATCATTAAGGATGCAGGTTTGAATGAAGACAAATGGATTTAAACTCGACTTGACCAATTGAACCTAATTGATGAGAAGAGGCTCGCGGCTGTCTGCCATCGTCAGATGTACCAAAAACGTATGATTAAAGATTTTGACAAAAAGGTCAGGCGTCAGGTATATTAGGATGGTGACTTAGTAATCAAGCGCATCATACTGTCGCAAGGTGATCCCAAGGGAAAATGGACTCCTACATACAAAGGAATATTTATGATCAAGAACATATTTTCTGGCGGGGCCATAATCTTAACCACTATGGACGACGATGACCTTCTGCATCTGATAAAAGTGAATATAGTTAAAAGATACTACGCATGAACAAAGACCCGCTAGGTTGACTGGCCTAGGCAAAAATAAGGGCATCCTGGAAAACCAAAATGTTCGGGCAAAAATTAGGAATATACATATGAAAATATGTACACCCGACAAGTTGAAAACCTGAAAAGGCGGCTTGGGAAAAAAAGGGTATCCCGGTGGATTGAAACCCCGAAAGGGCGGTCAAGGAAAAAGTTATGGATTTAAAGCGTATAACTATGTCCCGTTGGATCACCTTACATCCAATTTTCAGTTTCAACTGTCAAACTCAAACGGTACTAATTAATCCAATCAGCTTCGGACAAGCAGCAAAGGGATGAAACGCTCGAAGACATAAAGGAAATAGCAGAATGGGAACCCAATGGGATTATTTCACATAGTTGTTTTTCTTTGTATTAGTTTTCATTCTTACGACGACATTCTCTTACTAGGATGTTCGTCTCCTTGTACAAAAATGCTTATTCAAGTTAATACAAAGTTATTCCTTTGAAAGTGCAAAACTATTTGTTTTTATTTTCCTAATTTGATTGTGAAAACGTCCAGTGATTATTTTTGAACATATGCATTTTGAATGTAATTATTTCTTACAAATATACCCATAAAAAAGAAAAGAAAACAGAAATACAGTTACTAAAGGCCATTCCACAAAATCCCCACAGGTACTTTCTCCAGCAGGAACAAAGGCAGAGACATCCCGCTACAAGGTCACTGCCATATCTTTAATATGCATCCTAATGGTGTCAGGTTTCTTATATCCCCCGTAGAGCACAAATCTCCAAATTATTGTTCCAACAAAAAATTTCCCCCCAGCGAAGTCGCCAGGCTTCTCAGGTTTCCCTAGCAGGATTTCACAAAATCCCCAAACAATGCACGAAGTTTCCCTTCTCCAATAGAGTTTATTTCTCCAATAATGGAAATCCGTCCTTCAGCATTTCAACTTCAAACAAAATCTGAAGACCTACATTCTTCATCTCCAGCTATCACCAGGGATTTATTTTCCCTAATTCAACAACACTGTAACAAAACGACTAACACATTCATACATTGCATCCATACACCATTTTATAGGTGTCATAGCATATGCAGCACAAATGCATATATCACAATCTCATTTATTTTGAGAGCATCATTTGCACTTCATGCATCATGATATTGCATGCAGCTAATTCTTTACCTTTTCAGGAAAGGTCGACAGATGGATGTCGTTAACAACATTCAGAAAGTTCCAGATTAATACCTGAAACCAGACAGGAAAACTATCTGTGAGCGACTGATTATAGATTAATACCTGAAACCAGACAGGAAAACTATCTGTGAGTGACTGATTATAAATTAATACCTGAAACCAGACAGGAAAACTATCTACATGAACTGATTGAAGATTAACTCCCGAAACAAGTTAGGGAAATTATCTTTCTTTCAAAAGAGGTCAGAGATTAATACCTGAAACCAGATAGGACTACTATCTCATCGACCAACAAAAACAAGTTCTAGATTAATACTTGAAGCAAGACAGGACAATTATCTGTGAACGGTTAATTGTGGATCAATTCCCAAAACAATATGGGACGACTATCTACATGACGAACATTTCCTTCAGAGGAGTTCTGAAACGCATTTCCCCTTCAGCACTTCATTCTGAAAATCATCTCCTTCAGAAGTTTTATTTTAAAACACATCTCCTTCAACGCTTCGCTCTGAAAAACATTTCCACTTCAGATACTAAATCCTAAAAATCATTTTTCCCAAAGACCGAGTTTTTGAAAACATCTCCTTCAAAGGATTTCTAAAACGCATTCCCCTTTCATCACTTCATTCTGAAAAGCATCTTCAAGATATAGTCAAACTTGGACTTAGCCTAATTTTTGTCAACAATCACCTTTTTATGGCATCTATAAGCCCGTCTCTGACAACTCTCCATCATCTTTCCAAATGGAATCTTTAAGCCCATTCCCTACACAATCAACCACCATATCATCGAGTGCAAATTTCTGGGCACTCTAGTATTCAATCATCTTCCACCTTCAAGTTACAAATGGCAGATTCTCCAATCTAACTCTTCAGGTTTAAGAAGATTGAACAGTGGCAGCTGTTGTACCCCAAAATTTTCCCTCTCAATTCTTCAAGAATTTCCTCACAAGACTTCTACTGGGCCAAAACTGCACAAGGCTTGATCAGCTTAAGAGCAAAGCAAATAAATTTGACTTTTCTGACAAAATTGAAGAAAAATAAGTTTGCTTCGATTCATGCTTAGCTTCGACTGAAGTTTCTCCTCCATGTTAGCTTCAACTGGGTTTGGTTTCCCGTTGAAACAATTTCCTTCGATTCAAAAGGAAATGACCTTTTACTAGCTTCCTTCGATTCGGAAGGAAATGACCTTCTGAAAGCTTCCTTCTATTCAGAAGGCAATGGCCTTCTGAAGGTTTCCTTCGATTCACCAAGTAGGGACTTTCCCCATGCAAGCCTCGCTTGGGCATTTAGGTTCTTTGCATACATCCTTCGATTTCACCACTTGCCTTACATGTTTGCTTGATTCACAATGAAATGGTTACTTGCATGCAAGTTTCAATTGGGCATTTAGTTTCCTAAATACATCCTTCGATTGAGTGTTGGTCTCTGACATGCTTGTTTTGATTCACAAAGTAATGGCTATCTGCATGCAGATTTCGATCGAGCAATAACCTCTTTCTTGCATGCTTCGATCCACAAAGCCATGGGCTCCCACCATGCTAGTGTACACGAGGCAAAGGCTTCCCTATGCATTCATATTAGCACCCAAAGGGCTTTAGCTATCTTCATGCTAACTCTGATCGGGAAAAGTCTCCATTTGAAACAACTTGCTTTCGAACCACAAGGGAAATGCCTATCTTTACACGGGTCTCGTTTGGACAAGAAGATACCTCCTGCATGTAAGCTTTGATTACACCAGTGACTCCTTACAAGCTGGCTTTTGGTGCACATGGCAAAAGTCTTATGTAGCCTCCTTCGATTCAAAGGGCAAAAGCCTCCTGTTAATGTCCTTCGATTCAGAATTTGGTGGCTTCCTACTGGCCTCCTTCGATTCAGAAGACAAGTGCCTTCTTTATGATTTCCCCCCAATTCACAAGGCAAGGACTTTCTTCAGGCCAACAGGCACAAGGCAATGGCCTCCTGCAGCTCTCCTTCGACTCAGAAGCCAATGGTATTGCATCTTTTCCAAATTCACAAGGAAAAAATTTCCCTTCATGCTAGCGCTCAAAAAACAAGGGACCTCCTGCATATAAGCTTTTATTCCCTCTTGAAAACCTTCAACATGCATAGTCTCTACACTATGACATGTCTGGGTGTCCCAATTGAAGGTTATACCTTGGTGGCCCATCTGAAGAATTGCAAGTGAAGCCCACAAGTGATGCATGTGGTCCCTTTAAAAGGACACATACATGTTTCAAATCGAAGAACCCCATTTGGGCCCCTTTCAAAAGATACACATATGGTCCATTCGAAGGACAATTTGAAAGAAACATTGTTATCTGAAAAGGAGTCTGGTCGAATGACAGGGCTAGTTGGTCAAAACAAAAGAGAAGTGTTCCAGATGCTAGTGGTATCAAGTACAAGCCTGCTGCACTGGCCATAACACTCCAAAACTGCTACAAAGCAGTCCTGCCACGCTGCTCCCATACTTGCACCAAATTGGCTTATAAAAACTGCACCTCGAAGACTACAAGAACAACATACCCAATTTGTTCAAATTTCTTTTGTTTTCCCTCCTAAACATCAGCCAAACTCATCTATAAATAAGAGCTTCCATCACACATCTTAGGGGCGACTGGTAGTGAAAAACTCTTGTTGTGAGAAAATTATCAAATCCTCAAAACTCTCAAACACTATCAAACATTCTCAAACATTCCCAAACACTCCAACTCTAAAAAACTCCGATCCTTTCATACATTAGTGAACCTTTCAATTCACTCCTCAACTTCCAGATAACTAACCTTTGACTCATTCCCCAACTACAACATGATAGTCTTTTGATTCACTCCCAAGACTGTTATATAATAACCTTCGATTCACTCACCACTATCACATACCCTCCTTCGATTCAGTGACTGCCCAAACAAAGCAGCAACTGAACTAGCTTTAGGAAGATTACAGCGAAACTCCATCCACCACCAAGGAAGTCACCTACAACTCATTCGATTAAGCACTTCAACATGTAAGTTTCCTCTAAAACTTGGAACTTTTTCATTTAAATATCATTTGTACATATAAGTAATAGGAAAATGTAGATATCCCATCTAGGAATTTGACCATGCCTTAACTTTCGATCCTCACTGCCTGTATGTTGAAGATCTTAACCCTGACTAGTTAGACTTTGGATTTTGGTACCCAATGATCTTGTGCTAACCCCTGACTTGTAGCTTTTGAAAGTTACACTTGTTAGTTTCGTTTTCAAGTTTAGACATGTTTTCTATATCCTTCGATTCGCTAAACATTGAAGCCTTTCGAATCTCAACTTGGGAATTTTGCTTTCCTGCAATCGAAGGAGGTATTAAGGAAGTTGAAACAAAGAGTGTACACTCACGTTGACTTCCAGGCCAAATCGAAAGGAGCAAGAAAAATGACGTAATTGAAAGATTTCTCACACTGATTCCCAGCCCCATTCGAAGGAAGCCAAAGAAGGGTGAATCGAAGGAGCCTACTGCCTGGATCGAAGGAATCACTCTTTTTCTTCTCTTTTTTATGTTATTTATGATTTTATTTATATTTTCTTGCTATTCAATATGGTTGTAATAGTGTAGGATATTTATTTTCTGCATTTTTATTTCTTTATACAAATGTTACTAATTAGGATGTATGGAAAGATAAAACCAACAAGTAGACAATCCTAATCAAAGATAAAAATGCATGCAATCAAACACATTATTCACACACATGCACCTTTAGGGTAATCTCCCTTGTTGCCTCAAAAAATAGTCATGTCCCTTGAATATGGACGTTTTAGAAAAGACCCTCGATAAAAGATCGTAGTCCCTCGATGTCCCTCGATGTTTCCTTCGATAAACGATCTAGTCCCTAACAAAATTGCTAAAACGTCTCATAGGTTTCCTTCTATGACTATACAAACAACCCACACCCGTCCCTTCACATCCAACAATGGGGATTCTTACCAAATCAATGGTAAGATAACAACATCTAAAGGAGGAGGAAAAGAACATAGACCTTTTGAGTAGGTAGGATGCTCATAGTTGCTCGCTTGCTCACAACTAAAAAACCATTTTCACAGCAACACTTTCAATTGAAACATTTTCAAAAGTTAAAACACTCTGTACACATTCTTATAGAAACGAGAATCATTACAAAGGCACTTTTCAAAACCACTTTCAAAAAACACCCACAACAAACACCCCTTTGAACTATTTTCAAAATCAACACTTTGTACGCATTCTTATAGAGACGAGAATCATTACAAAGAAGTTTTCAAAATATTTCCAAACCCACACCACAAGCACATTTTCAAACAAAAGCAAGTGATCTAGCAAGCAACTAAGAGCCCGTAGATAACTACGGAAGAAAAGGGTGCTAACACCTTCCCTTTTCATAACCTACCCCCTGAACTCAAGAAAACATCTCTAAAGGTCTTTCCTGTTCTTTTCACCCTTTCCTTATTGGATAAAATAAAATTCAGTGGCGACTCTTGCTATCTGCAAAAATTGCGATCAAACGCAAAACACCAAGTTAGTTCTCCCACCGTATTACACACTGCGTATTGTATTGCGATTTTCCTTCAGTTGTATCAGAGACACTACGAAACCATGGATATGTTAGCTGTTTATTTTTTGTCTTTTCTGGTTTGATTAGATTAAAATACATAATGAATTGAATAATAAACAAGTAATTAAATTTTGGTATATGTTGTGTACGATTTGGATGATTGATGTTGATTATGCTTCGCAATATTATGTTAGTATGGTGAAGAAGTGATATATCAATCATCCCTAGGTTACATAAATAAGATTGATCACTTTATATATGATATAAATAATTCAGATGCAAAGATGGTATGTAGGATATACTCTTTATGTTTCGTTCATTCAAACACTTAATGATTGTTATTCCTTTGAGTGATCACTGTTCAATTACTTCGCAATTCGACATTACTATGGTGAAGAAATGACATGTTGATTAATAATAATGAATCATCAATCGAGGTGTATTTGATGGTATGAAATTGTTGCATTAGGGTTCATGACGACACAAGGGTTATGCTGTCGTAGAGTTATGCGATTAGGGTTGTGAATGCATAAGAGTTGTGTGGAAAACGACGCTGATTTCAAATGAACTGTTCATTAGAAGTGTGTGTGGAACCCCCGTCTAACTTTGTGTAGTGTGATCAATCACCAAAATTTAATTTGGTTTATTTAATTAACAAAATTTAAACTAATAATAAAAGTGTGTTTATTATTTTTGTCTTGTGATGATCAGTTATGGCCTTAGTTTTCCATTTATTTTGTTTTGGGATTTTAAAATACGACATGTGTGTCGGGCCTCTCCCTTAATATTTTGATGTAACTTCTTTTCTCATCTCACTCTCTCATATGTAAAACGAGTTTTCTTTTATGTAATGTAATGTTATGAAGAAAGAAAAGAATACAATATCAAAGGAGGACAACCTTGGAGATCTTTCTTGGATAAGTTTAGATCATCATTAGGTTAGCTTAGGTTCTCTCATTGGCGTGGGAGAACAATTGTGCTAGGGGCCATAACTATGTCTTTTTATATGTATGTTGATGCATATGTTTGTATGTTGATGCATGTGAGAGACGATTTGCATGTTAATCCGGTGAGATTAAACTAATAACAAATTCCCTCAAAAATAATATTAAGTTTATGCTTTCCAAGTTTTAGCACTCACCAAGACTAGTATCGGACAATGTAGGTTTCGTCTAACACGAGGTGTATGTTCTATATTAGTAAGGTGCGTGAGATAAATGTAATATCCAATTTCTAAAACATTGGGTCAAACTTAACTAGACAAATTATAATAAGATTATACATGTTTAGAAGCAAGAGTTGGGAATGATTCATATGATGGATTAGAATAAGGAGTCATTCACCCAACTGAAAATATTCGGGAGTTGTATGAGATACAATTGGAAGGAGTTCCTTCCTAAATAACACATTTTTGTGTAATCAACCTAATGCTGAGTTAAAACAAAGCGAAATGTGGATCTCAACTCACTAGAAAATCTTCCAACAGGATTTTCTGAATCAAATGGTGAGGGTTATTTGGTTTGAGTGGGAGCATATTTGATTAAAGTCCTAATTGAATATGTTGTTTTAATAATACTTATATTTTCATATTTTTATTGTAGATTACCATGACAATAAACACCTCTAACAACATTTTAAGATCAATCCTTGATAAGGAAAAATTGCCTGGGACAATTTTTTTGGATTGGCACTAAAATCTGAGGATTATCCTCAAGCATGATAACAAGTTGTATGTCTTGGAGACACTTGTTCCTGAAGTGGAACCTTCTAGTTCAGCACCAAAGGCAGAAAGAGATGCTTATAAGAAGCATGTCAATGATGCCAATGAAACCGCTTGCCTTATCTCATCTACCATGAAATCGGAGTTATAAAAGCAACATGAGGACATGTCAACATTCAATATGATCGAATATCTAAAGATGCTCTATCAAGAGCATGCAAGAATGAGAGGTTTCAAGTTTCAAAGGCTCTTATTAATAGCAAGTTAGCTGAGGGAACCCCTGTAGGTCCCCATGTACTCAAGATGATTGGGTATGTGGAAAACCTTGAAAGGTTAAGGTTTCCCCTTGGAAAGGAACTTGCGTCTTGCAATCGTTTCCAGAGAGCTTCAGTTAATTTATCCTAAATTTCAACATGAATGACATGAACAAAAGTCTTCCAGAATTACTAAGCATGTTAAGAACTGCTGAGCAAAATGTGAAGTCAAAAGGGAAGTACATTCTGATGGTTAGTAGTGGAAAGAAGCTGAACAAAAGGCATACCAAGAAGGTTGGTAAAGGGAAAGGAAAGGAAGTTACCAAGCCTAAACCTATTGTTATTGCTTTGAAGCCTAGTGGAGGAATAGAAAAGAAGGGCCCTTGCTTCCATTGTGGTAAGATCAGACATTGGAAGAGAAACTACCCGAAGCACCTGGAAGATAAGAATAATGGAGTAGAGACTTCAAATTCAGGTATTTTTATTATTGAAATTAATTTATCTACTTCTGTATCATGGGTATTAGATACTGGATGCGGTTCTCACATTTGTACCAATGTGCAAGGGCTAAAAAGGAGTAGAGATTTAGAAAAAGGTGAAGTTGACCTACGAGTTGGCAATGGAGCAAAGGTTGCTGCTTTAGCCATAGGAACTTATGTTTTTACTTTACCTAGTGGTTTAATAATTCCGTTAGAGAACTGTTATTATGTACCTACAATTAGCAAGAATATTATTTTCGTTTCTTGTTTGGACAAGTTTAGTGTTTCATTCATAATAAAGAACAATGGTTGCTCTATTTATTTGAACGATATATTATATGCTTCTGCATAAATGAACAACGAATTGTATGTTCTTGATCTTAAAATGCCAATTTAGAACATTAATACTAAAAGGATTAAACCTAATAAGCTAAATCCAAGTTACCTTTGGCATTTTCTCTTAGGCCACATAAATGAGAAACGAATTTCCAAACTCATAAAGATGGACTCTTGGACTCTTTTGATTATGAATCATATGAGACATGCAGATCATGTTTAATTGGAAAGATGACAAAGTCCCCATACACAGGAAAAGGTTAAAGGGCTAATGATCTTTTGGCCCTCATACATACTAATGTATGTGGACCACTGAACATACCATCTAGAAGAGGTTTTCAATACTTCATCACATTTACAGATGATTTCAGTAGATATGATTATATGTATTTAATGAAACACAAATCCGAAACCTTTGAAAAGTTCAAGGAATTAAAGAATGAAGTACTAAACTAACTAGGTAAGAATATTAAAGTTCTTCAATCATATTGAGGCGGTGAATATTTAAGCCTAGAGTCTGATGACCATTTAAAGGAATGTGGGATTCTATCCCAACTCACTCCCGCGGTAACACCACAATGGAATGATGTATCTGAGAGAAGAAAACAAACCTTGTTAGACATGGTCTAATCCATGATGAGTCATGTCGATCTTCCAAACTCCTTTTAGGGACATGCTATGTTGACAACAACTTATACACTTAACTGTGTTCTATCCAAAAAGGTTTCGAAGACCCCATATGAGATATGAAGTGGCAAGAAACCATATATGTATTAAATGAAGATTTGGGGTTGCGATGTTTATTTAAAACTACAAATCTCAACTAAGCTTGAGCCCAAATCTGACAAATGCTTATTTGTGGGGTATCTTAAAGAAACGAAAGGATATTACTTCTATAATCCTTCTGAGGGAAAAGTGTTTGTCGCTCGAACTAGAGTTTTCTTGGAAAACGATTTTATTTCCAAAGGAATCAGTGGGAGGAAAATAGAGCTTGAAGAATTTCAAGAATCACAAATCATTGATACACCTATGGAGGAATTAGAGCAGGAAACACAAGAAGTTATGGAAGAGCAACCTGCTCAAGTAGAACAAGACCAACATAGGTCAAGCAAGATACGTCACCAACCTGATAAATATGGATAGCTCATAAGTGATCAAGTTGATGTATTACTCATGGATCAAGATGATCATGTGACCTACCAAGAGGCCATCACTTGTCATGAGTCTGAGAAGTGGCTAGAAGCCATAAAATCTGAAATGGATTCCATGTACACAAACTAGGTTTGGACGTTGGTAGAGCCTCCTATAGGAGTTAACCTTATAGGATGAAAATGGGTCTTCAAAAAGAAGACTGACATGGATGGTAAGGTACATACCTATAAGGTAAGACTGGTTGCAAAAGGCTATAAACAAATTCATGGGGTTGACTATGATGAAACCTTTTCACCAGTTGCAATGCTTAAATCTGTTTGGATTTTACTTGCTATCACTGCATATCATGATTATGAAATATGCCAGATGGATGTCCAGACTGATTTCCTTAATAGGAATCTTCTTGAGTTTGTGTACATGACACAACCTGAAGAATTTGACATACCAGAAGAATCCCAAAAGATATGCAAGTTACAACGATCAATCTATGGATTGAAGCAAGCGTCCAGAAGCTGGAATCTTCATTTTGATGAAACAGTAAAACAATATGGATTCATCAAGAATGAAGATGAGCCTTGTGTCCACAAGAAGGATAGTGGGAGCATGATCGTCTTTCTGATATTATATGTAGATGACATATTACTCATTGGAAACGATGTCCTTACCTTGCATCAAGTAAATAATTGGTTGGGGAAATGATTTTCTATGAAGGACCTAGGTGAAGCAGCCTATATATTAGGAATCAGGATCTATTGAGATAAATTACAAAACTACTCGGCCTAAGTGTGAGTGTTTACCGTGAAAATTGGTAAGCAACCGCTGATCTTCCAAAAAAGGTTAATTTGGTTACTTGCAGGATCAATCAGTTTGATTCTAGGACATATGCTAAGTGTTTCGTGAGTTTGGATAGGTTTTAAATGAAAAGGTTCGACAGAATACTAAGAGTGAAGGCAGGATGAAGATAGAACTAGGTAAAAATGCAGTAAAGGCAAGATGAAGGTAAAAAAAACTTGGTAAAATTGCAAGTAAAGTTACAAGTAAAGTGCAAGATAAAGTAAAGTTGCAGTAATTTAAAAGGGTTGTAATGGTAAAGTTTGTAAAATGTTAAATGGAAAGGATTATAAAGAAATGTAAAGGTTTGACTATAATTAAAATATGGTGATTCAAACGTACATTCTCAAATTTCTTTCTCACACAGCGGGTACTTGAATAAATTTGAGTGACTTGTACTAATAAGTCGAACACACGAAATTTTACACAAATTTCCTATATTTATACTAGTAGTAAATAACCGTTGAATGGTTGCTTCGATCCAGGATGAGGACAAGTGTCCTCTGGATGTCCTTCGATCCCTATCTTCATGCCACGTTACTTTTCCTAACTGCCAAGTGAACTGCTTTTCCCTCCTTTCTTCGAATTCAAATTCACTTACTTGCTGATACAAGAACCTTTCAGTAGAAGACCACAAGACCTCTCAGTCGAAGACCACCTTTAACTTAAAAAATTCTCTAAGTGTTTTCTCCTTCTAAGCAAGGAAGACTTCGACACCACCCCTTTTATAGGCTCTTCTATCGAAGTGTTATCTTCAAATTAGATTTCTTCAATATATTTTTAGCCAATAAGGCCAATATATGTGGGTGTAGAATTTAGGAGATAACAAATTTCCCCCAAGAATGTCAGTTTCGAGACATGGAGAAATAACCATTCTTTGATATTTCTATTCGACACATGTCTATCTTTTGGTTACACAAGTTCATACTAAACTTTTCTTCTTCTACCAACTATTGCTGACATCAGAGCCATCATTACACTTTTTCCAATATGTCACTATCAGTCAGCCGTTACATGCTGCCATGATGACCATTATCCCTATAACCTAAGAAAACATGGAAAACGTTCCCATCATTCGCCTTTACGATTGCTCCAAAGGTCACCATGTGTCCCACTCACTCTGCATCATTAAATGATTTTGAGGGAAAACGCTCTTCCCTGGCCACTATAAATAGCCACAAACATCCCCTTTGGAATTTTTCCCAACCATCTGATATTTCTCGTTTCTTTGCATTCAAAAAATCATCCTTAAAAACTTCATCTCTTTCATAAACTTTCTAACCAAAAAAATCACGAATTTTCTCTCAAATTCTCCAAAAAAACCCAAAGACAAAAGATGCCTCTGATTCACGACAACAAATAGAAGCTTCCCCAACTAACTTTATTCCTAATTCGTCCAGGGAACAAAGGTTCGTTCCTGAACCTATGACCAAAGAAGAACGTGATGCATACAACTCACAGGTACTCATTCCTGTTAGATATTCTTGACAAATGTATGCCATGTCTGGTTCGTTGTCTATGTGTCTTGAGAACCCTCAACACAACAACACTTTTTTCCTAACTCACCCTATACTAAAACCCATAGGGTACGCAAAGAAACCTATGTACGAACCTAAAGATGCAATACCTGCTAACCAACAACATTCCCAGACGAAGGTGGATATAAACCTTCAGTTTATGAATAACGGGAATATAATATTTAGGTCTTGCCCTAGCTTGACCTCAGAATACTCAGAATGGATGTCGAAGATGGAAGCAGCTCAGTCCCAAATCTGGGAAGATATGGGAATCTATGACCTAGTCATGCTGTCGAAGACTGGGTTAGCTTATTGCCCTCTTATGCTGGTGTCCTCTTTGTATTTCTGGGACAACACACATTACACCTTCCATTTACCTTGTGGAATGGTGACACCCACTCTTTTTGATATCACAACTATCACTGGCCTTCGACCAAATGGTGATTACTTCGACCTTGAGGATATGTCTGAAGACACCATTGGGTTTTCAGCCACGAAACCCACTTATACCACCTTCATAAATCATTTTCATGACAAATCAACTGATGTTGTCTCTGAGGTGGAACACATAGCTTTCTTAGCTTTGTGGTTGTCTTGCTTTGTTTTCTGCACAAAGTCACTCCAAGTGACAAAGAAAATGCTCACTCTAGCCACTCAACTGCACCATGGCTACAACCTTTGTTTGGCTGAATTAATTCTAGCCAATCTTTATGAGTCCATCAGTAATGGTGTGACTCAACTCAAAGTCATAGGTGATAAAGCAAGCTTGCTTATTTCTGGACCTTTTTGGCTTCTCCAACTTTAGCTTAATGCCACCTTCAAATCATTTTTCCCTCAGAAGAACACAATTAATGAGAGGGCTCTAGAAATTCTTAACAGGAAGATCGAAGGAACCAGATTGGTCTTATTGACTCCGACAGATGAAGGCCAAAAATTTCAAAAGGCTTTACCACCTTTGTAATGATGTTTGCAAAACAAAATGAATTTGTTTTAACCATGGCTCTATTTTCTAATCGAAAGGTGGGTCCAACATGGTTTACTCGACCATATCCTTCGACTGAGAATCATGTTGAGGATGATGTTGGTGAGGAAATGTGGCTATTTAGGAGTCCATTTTGCGCCCAAGGATTATGCCACTGAGATTTAAAAGTTCCAAGAATCAACTCATCCTGATATCTTACCAGCCAAACCTTATTTCTTGCCAGTTTGGAATTATTCAATCGCTTCCAAATCCCATATATGCCTGATAAAAGTCATTGCTATATTATAATTACGACTAATCTGAAAAGGCTGCCACCAAGAAGATTAGTAGATACGTTGGTCGGACTATTTTGACTTTGTTCGATTTCAAACCCAACTTCCTGTGCTCAATCGTCTTTGAAGACTGGTGGAGGCAATACAATGACGAAGAGTTCTTCGATGCCAAATATTTCTCCAACCATCTTCAAGATGCTTTCCTGTTTGTTTCCGACAAGATTAAGAAAGGTACTATTTTTTCTCAAAGCAAATGCCTTATTTTGTTTTAGTTCAATCTTACAATATCTGGCTTATAATTGTTTGTTTTTTCAGCTGTTAAGAGAACCATTCCCAAACTAGATTCTAAAAAGGTTACTGAAAGTTCAAAGGGAGGAGACCCTTCTATGAAACCTCCACCACAGGTAAATACTTTTCACCATCATTTTCCTTTTAAACTATCAACACTAATGCTGATGTTTTTGACTTCTTCTTTTTAGGCTACTAAGAAATCCACCCCAACAAAGAGGAAAGTCCAAGAAATTGAACTTTCTAGTGATAATGAAGACACACCTCCTATTCCTCCTAAGAAACAAAAGTTAAAGAAAACAGCTCCCATCCCCAAATCTCGTCCAAAAACCAAAATTAAGGTTACATCTAGCAGGTCTATACCTGCTCCCATCATTATCAAAGAACCAACTGAACATGAAATAGCTGTCCGGATGAATAATCCAAGTGAGAGCGACAACTCGACCCCTGGTATTGAAGTTTCTCCTAAGGTGATATTTTCGACCATCGAAGACCTCTTTTTGAATCATTTTGACATAATTCTAATAACAATCTCTTAATCTTCAAGATATTGCTAGTACTTCTAGACATGCTTCCAAACCTGCAGAAGATTCGACTACCCCAATAAACAGTGAAGGCAATCCTACTCACAAGCCTTCTTCAGCAAAGGGATCTTTCTTAAGCTCAAACAGTGAAGTGAACCAAACTTCGATCCAATAGGTTAAAGTCACTAAGGAGAAAAATAATGAGGTTCTTAGTGAGGAATATTTGGATTTGCAACATGCTAACCTAAGGACTTCGCCGGCTTCTGATGATGATCAGGGGGAAGAAGAAGTTGCTGATGAAGAAGTTGAAACAAAAATGGAAGGCACACAAAAATAAGAAGAGGACAATCCTGCAACTGTTGAGAGAGAAACTTACAGAAAAGGAAGGGAACCCCATCAATGTCGAAAGTGCCAACGTTGAGAATATGGCTCATGCTACTAATAAAAATGTTCCTTCGACTTGGTCTCGCACCAAAGAAGATTTGGCACTACTCAAAAGGAATAACCCTCTTTGCTATTTCAATTCCATTCTTGAAAGTAGAGAAACTTCCTCTGAACAAAGCCGTGATGCTTCGACTGCATTTGGTAAATTTACTTCAGCTTGTCCCATTGAGGAAGCACTTCAAAAGGTTAAGGCTCAAATTTTATAGAGGGATCTAATGTTTACCTTAGAGGAAGAACTCACTGCCCCTTCCTTTCTGAAAAGTACTTTTAAAGTTGTAGATCTCCTAGATGTCTCCCCAGAAATAGCTAGAATCATCTTGGACCTGACTTCCATCATAGATCAAGCTTCAGCTAACTACACTCGCCGCATGACTCTCAATCTCGAAATTGAAGAAGTAAATGGTCACGTTTCTGCTTCTTGGGTTGTTGTTGCTGAATCAGCTTTGAGGCTAAATGAGTTATCGAAAGAACAAGAAGCTAGGAAAAAGGAGGTCGAAGAGATTAACCAAGACACTCCTAGCATGAAAGCTTAAATCAAAGAATCGGAGGCTAAGATTGCCGCAAATGACAAACGCAGAAAACAGCTTCTTGCCAGCAATGACTCTGAGAGCCAAGAGGAACTTAACAGTGGACTGAAGTATGTTGAACAAGCCCAAGGCTTGGGTGAAAAGATTGAAACTCTCCATCAGTCGAGGGCTTTATGTGAAAGGCGCTTGGAGCTTCAGAAGATCAAATATCTCCAAATTAAAGTTGTTCTCCCATTTTAATTAGGCTTCTCTTTTGTACAACCATTATTTTGTAACGAATATTTGAACCCCCGGAATGGGTGTATGTAATGTTTTGGAGCCATTTTGGCTAACTTAATTAATTATCCATTTTGGCTATCTATTTCGACTAAGGTAAATTGCTGATGATTTTAACTTCTTGAAGTGCAAGTCTATATTTTTTTGAATATTTACCATTTACTTTCAAGAGTCTTTTATCTTCACTTAACTCCTCGATCTCATAGGCACCACCAAAAAACACTTGGATAATCTTGAAAGGTCCTTCCCATTTAGGAGACCATTTTCCCATGTTCCTATCCTTTCGATCCATTGGGAGAATTACTTTCCACACCAAATCTTCAGGCAGGAATATCTTAGGTTTTACTCTCTTATTATAATATTTTTCCGCTCTTTTCTTCTATATCCTTAAGAGGTCGAAAGCCCTCAGTCTTTCTTTGTCCAAATCAAGCAGTTCATCTAACATCATATTCCAATAAAATTCAAAAGGAATATCCTGATGTCTTTGAATTCTTGTTGACTGTAGACAGATTTCTACTGGCAACACTGTGTCATGAACATAGGTTAATCGAAATGGTGTTGTATTGGTAACTTCTTCATGAGAAGTTTGACATGCCCATAAGATTTGGTCCAACTTCTTATGCCAGTTCTTTGGATTTTTTCCTACCTGCTTTTTTATTAAACCAATTACTACCTTATTTGCAGCTTCGACTTGGCCATTGGCTTGCGCATAATAAGGCGTAGATGTTAACAACTTGAATCCCATTTCTATAGCAAATTCTTGCATTTTTCGACCAGTAAATACTGATCCTTGATCAGTTTTTATTGTCTCAAGGATTGCAAACCTATATATAATGTTCTTTTGAATAAATTGAATGACATTTTCTTGGTCTACATTGACTAGAGGAATTTCTTCAATCCATTTAGTGAAGAAGTCAATGCCCATCAATATATATTTTTGGCTTTTAGATGATGCTGGTCGAATCACTCCAATAAGATCCAAAGCCCAACACCTAAAATGCCAAGGTTTCACAATTGAGTGAAGTTCGCTTGCAGGTACGTGCTGGATTCCTATATGTATTTGACACTCTTGGCAACCTTTTGTAAACTCAACACAATCTTTCAACATAGTAGGCCAATATAATCCTTGTCTAAACAACAATCATTTCATTTTATGTCATACTTGATGTGCCCTACATGCCCCAACATGTGTAGTCGAAAGGGCTATATATGCCTCAGTTTCACTTAGGCATTTTAGTAGTACTCCTTCATACGTCTTCTTGAATAACTCATTTCCCATTTGAATATAACTCAACGCCCTATACTTTGTATTTCGTTCTGTCGAAGCCGTTGGATTTTGCAAATAATCCACTACGGGCTTTCTCCAATCTTGCTCTGTTAGATTGTCTATGAACGAAATCTTGAAGTTTTCTTGGTCAATGTACCCCAACTTTGTTGTTTCTAAATATGTTGTAGAAAACATAGTTGATACTACCCTTCCTCTAACTTCGATTGCTTGTTGCAATTTTTCCTTTGAAATTTTATACCCAGATGCAATCTGTGCTAAGTCATTAGCCACTTGGTTTTCTAATCTTGGTATATGTCGAATGTTGATCACTTCGAATTTTTCAACAAGCGATTGGCTATTACAAAGTCCATGATTAAATTTTCTCTTATACATTTGTATTCTTTTGTAACTTACCTTATGACTAACTGTGAGTCTCCCATTATTTCGACTCGAGTTCCCACCAATTCTAACAAGATTTCAATGCCTACAATTAAAGCTTCATACTCATCCTCATTGTTCGAACAAGAACCTTCGATCTTGCACTTGAATGTTGTTGGAATTTTATTTGGAGAAACAATTAGAACTCCTACTCCAGTTCCATCTTTATGAATGGAACCATCGAAGTATAACTTCCAGGGTTCAATATCCAAGTAATTTAATGATTCTTCATTTATTGAGTGGCCAACTATAAAGTATGCTACCACTTATCCTTTTACAACCTTGAGAGGCATAAAGGTTAATGAATACTCAGTCCATGCAAGTTCCCACTTGCCAATTCGACTGTGCAAAATGGGTTTCGACAACATATATTTGAAAACATCAAAATGAGACGAAACATAAATATCAACTAGTTTAATATATTTCTTGAGTTTTGTACATGAGAAGTAAAGACATAAACCTAGTTTGTCGACTTCGCTATATCTAGTTCCTGCATCATTTAAAACTCTATTAAGGTAGTAGATGGGACTTTTGACACCATTTTCATCCTCTTGAGCTAACATGCTTCCTAAATTTTATCAGATGCAGCTATGTACAATCTCATACTCCAATTTCTACAAGGAGGTACCAAAATAGGTGGCTTGGTGAGGTATCCTTTGATTTTGTCAAAGGCCACTTGTTGTTCTTGCCCCCATTTGAATCCTCCTTTGTTGAGTCGAAGTAAAGGTGAGAAGGCTTGCGTTTTTCCACTTAAGTTAGATATAAATCTCCTCAAGAAATTTATCTTGCCAAGTAGAGATTGCAACTCCTTCTTGTTTGTTGGTGCTTTCGCATCCAAAATGGCCTTGGTCTTGTTCTAGTTTATTTTGATTCCCTTTTTGTGGACCACAAACCTAAGAAGTCCCCTGCTTTTACGCAGAAAGTGCACTTTAGAGGATTCATCTTTAGACCATAGCTTCTCATCCTTTCGAAGGATTTTAAAGATGGTCTATGTGATTCTTCCCTGAAACAGATTTAATAACAATATCGTCAATATAAATCTGCATGAAAGTTTCTATAAAATCATGGAAGATAGAGTTCATTGCTCTTTGATATGTTTCCCCTGCATTTTTTAGACCAAAAGGCATCACTACCCATTCATAAGTGCCTAAAGCCTCAGGGCATCGAAATTCTATTTTCGATACTGTAGTGGTAGAAATGTTTAAGACTAAGCCATGGGATTGACTAGACTTGTACAAATAAAAAAAAACCGCCACCGCGCTTTATTGTTTCCAAAGAAATGGGAAAAGAGCGAATAACCCAAAAAGAGGGGGAAAGATTCAAGGTAAGGGGGTTGTTTATGTAAAGGGAAAGTATTAGCACCCTAAACATCTACGGTACTCCGCATGAACCTCTTTTTAAAATCTGTATATTTTGGCTATGAAATATTGTGTAAAAAATGGATGGTGTTCAATCTTCTTAAACCTGAAGAGTTCCAGTTCTCAGAAGATCCAGAACTTCTGAACTTCCATATTTCTACTAATGTTGTTTCGGTTTGTGTAGCAAGTCAGAGTCAGAACTTCTGACCTTTTCTATTTTTAGCATTTGCGCTGATTTTGTTTTCTTTCTCTTTTATTATTATTTTTTGCCATCATCTTTATTTTTCATTAATCAAAAAACACCAAAAATATTTCATATTCACATGTTATATTTTCTTTTAACATAAAAAGACAAAAAATATTTTCTTAAACAAAATTTATTTCTTTTTTAAAATGAGACAAACATTTTTCATTTTCTGTACATTCTTATCCATTCAATATGGTTGTAATAGTAAAAATTTTCCCTCTCATTTCTCAAGGAATCACCCTGGATCTTCAAGTTTGCTTTCATCCAATTTCAAGCCTTGAATTATCAATTTTTCCAAGCAAACCATTCACAAGGGCAAAATGGTCATTTGCATACTGAGAAGTCTAACTTTGACTTTTGGATCAAAATCAAATCTCAAAAATCATATTTCATCAAGACATGTTGGAATATGAAGTTTGTCTCATCAAGAATTTCAAAAGTCAAATTTTACTTTGGAAAAGTCAAATTCTAAATACTTATAAATTTTTCTAAGTGTTTAAGAAATATGAAAATTTCAGAACTTCTGGGCCAATGTTCACACTCAGCAAATTCTGGATATTCTCAAGATAGAGTTTGGTCAAAACTTCTGGGCCAGTGTTCACAGAGGTTCATTCAGAGTTTGCAAGGGTAAATCAAAGAAGGTTAAGAAGCGTGCTGCAAGCTTACTAGAAAGTCTGAGGGATCCTTCAGAACATGCTGAAGCCAGGAGATAAAAGGATCAGAAGATTGGATGCTACGCTGAAGCAGAACTTCTGATCGAGAATTAAGCAATGATGCATAGTTTCGCATGGGAACTAATTTAATGCTCACAACCACTTTTGAGTCTTTATCCAAAGGATTTCCCCCACGTGTGCCCCTACTGTCTTGGGAAGACAAACTATTGTGCAAAAGTATGCTAGGCCCATGCGCTGCTTCTACTTTTCCTTAATTCATGCTGACAAATCCAGCTTAGGTGCTTCTAACCATCCTACTTGATGCCTTGAACCATGCTTGTTTAAGCTTACTTCAAGAGTAAGTCAGCTTCTAGCATATGATGTTGGCGCCACTTGACCCCTTCAAACTACAAAACCTTTGCCTACAAATAGAACACCATTGGCCACTGAAAAAAAAAGGAGAGGAAAAATTTGTGAAAGAGGTGGAAAGAAAAAAACTTGAGAAAGAAAAGTCTTGAACCCCTGCAAAAATTCCAGGAATCCACAAAACTGTGAACACTACATACAAAACCTGTTAACTTTTGATTCCTTGCGTTCAAACTCCATTTGTTCTCAAGTGTTCTTGACTAAAACCATCCATACAATTTCTGATTCACATATTAGAAACTGCCCTAACTTCTGTATTCATACTACCATACACTCCCCATCCATCTACTCAAAGAAGTCAGAATATCACCCCTTGGCTGTTCCAGAAGTTGAAAACTTCCATCCTGCTGAGTACGTGAAGAAGTTGCTCAGAACATCACCAGAGTTCAGGACCAACCTCCAGTTCAAAGAATCTTTTCCAACTGCAAGGTAATTTTTCTGCTGACTCTCATCAGACTAATTGGGCGTTGTCAGATTTTGCATATTTAACATAATGTAGATATTCTGATCCTGATGATGCACATATTCTGAAATTTCATGCATCTGCCTGCCTAAGTAGAAGGAATCCCAGTTCAAAGTTTCATAAAGAAATTAGGACTCAGAATTAGGATTAGCAAATTCATGTTGCTTCATATTTGTGCTTCTGATATTTCATGAAACTTGTCATAACTGTTATATGTGCAACTTCTGTTCTGTTAAGAAATGACTAAGTTGCAGATGTTCCGACTAGCATGGAGAGAGGCAAAGTTCTGACAGTTGCATCAGAACTTCTGAAAACTTTTGAGTTCTCAGAAGATCCAGAACTTCTGAGCTTCCATATTTCTACTAATGTTGTTTCTGTTTGTATAGCAAGTCAGAGTCAGAACTTCTGACCTCTTCTATTTTCAGCATTTGCGCTGATTTTGTTTTCTTTCTCTTTTATTATTTTTTTCCATCATCTTTATTTTTCATTAAAAAAAAAACACCAAAAATATTTCATATTCACATGTTATATTTTCTTTTAACATAAAAAGACATAAAATATTTTCTTAAACAAAACTTATTTCTTTCTTTAAAACGAGACAAACATTTTACATTTCCTATACATTCTTATCCATTCAATATGGTTGTAATAGTAACATAGGATTTAATTTGCAATCCTCATTTGAAATTTGTACACCCCATCCCCCTAATGATTGTAATATCGTAAAATCTTTATTTTCCGTACTTTTATTGCTTTCATATATTGTTAGTAATTAGGGTGTGTATGGCAAGACTAAAACAAATGTTTAGAAAACCCTAATTCAAATACAAATTATGCATGCAATCAAATACACTCGCACACTTACACCCTTAGGGTAATTCCACTTGTTGCCTTAAAAAATGGCCATGTTATGCATGTGGGATGTCTTAGCACAAACAAATCGAAAAATACAAGATCATAGTCCCTCGATGACGCTATCAAAGTTGCCTTTCAAAATTATCTTAGTCCCTAAAGAAAAGTGCTAAGTCATCTCACAACATTGCTATCATGGTTATACGATGACTTATGCCCGTTCCTTCACATGCAACGATGGGGCTTCTTACCAAGTCAATGGTAAGATAGCAACATCTAAAGGAGGAGGAAAAGCACATCTAAGACCTTTTGAGTAGGTAGATTACTTCTAGTTACTTGCTCACTATCAAAACAAATATCCTTGCTATTTTCAAAAAATCACGTACACTTTCTAAACATCTTCCAAACTTGAAACATTTTCAAAAGCTCAACACTTTGTATACATTCTTACGAACGAGAACTATTACAAAGTTTGCCTAAACGATGGCGCCTTCTCAAAATACTTTCAAAAAAACCGCACAAAGCACATTTTCAAACAAAAGCAAGTGAATTAGCAAGTAACTAAGAGCCAATGGAAAACCATGGATGAAAAGGGTGCTAATACCTTCCCTTTTCATAATCTACCCCCAGAACTCAAGAAAACATCTCTAAAGGTATTTCCTGTGCTTTTTCACCTTTCCTTTTGGATAAAAGAAAAGTCAGTGGCGACTCTTTCTAAACCGCAACATTTGCAAACACAAAATGCAAAACCTCAAAAGTCAGTTCTCCCACCGTATCATAGATGGTGGAGGTGAGAAAAGAAATATATTTTTATGGTTTTTGCACCCGTCGCAGTTGCGAACCTTTAGTGCCTACGTACCACCTTTTCGTGCAATAGGGGAACAGGGTACACGTAGTTCCTCTTTAAAAATTTTAAAATGTAAGCGTGTTGGTTAATTTTTATGAGATAAAACATCATCGTCATTGTCCGTATGGAAAACATACCTACTACCCACAATCATGAGAAAGGAGAATTTGCATCATCTCAAAGTGGAGGATATGGCTTGGATTTTAAAATCAACAATGCCTCACTCAACATCCAAGTGGAAAATATCTCTCTTCACTACATATTATAGAAGTATAGTTGTTTGTGTCACTACAAGGATTGACAAGAGTCTAATCTTTTGAGAAAGGTTTTAAAATAAAAAAGCCAAAGTGGAAAAAATGATTTGAAATGAGATTGATTTACTTTTAGTCTTCTCACAAAAAAATTATGTCAAAATATTATCAAGTTGATTGAAGTTTATTCATGAAATTATTTTTGAAAATGCATGGACCTAATTCCAAGTTTATTATGAAAGTGGTTCAAGTTTCAAAAAAAGAGGAGTTTTTAAAAGGAGGAAGAATATTTTTTAAATTAAATAAGATGAGAGGAGATGAAGAGACTATCCTAAAGCATAAGGTAAAAGCTAGGGATATGAAACATCTAACCAACAAGAAGCCAATACTTGACATTATGAGCCAAGATAGAATTCCCATTATTTGGATTGAAACCAAGAAAGAAAAGATACTAGACCTCTTGAAAGAACCAAACTTCAAGTGTATTAAGTCTTCACAAAAATTGGGTAGAGTAATGGCTGTATACGGGAAAATTCCAGATTACAATCAAAGAATGTAATCACAATAACCTGCACACAAAACAAACAAACAACCCAATGTCTTGAAGTAAACCTCAAGAACTCCAGAGAAAATATCAATTAAGGTTACAAAGTCTCCAACATAGGCCAAGGTTCCTAATCCTAAGTCCAAGAAGTCCCATACTCCATAATGTCAAGGATAGTAACCAAATAGTCCAAGTATCATTAAAGTTTTTATGGTTTATGTTGATTATTAAGTGTCTTAGAAGAAAAAAAGAAAATGCTCAAGTGAGCAAAGATGAAGATAGCATGAAATGTAATGCTTAAATTAAATGGTGCATAAAGCATAAAAAAATGAAAGGGCATAAAGTAACAACAAAGGGTAAAATCAATTATTAGTGATTAGTGGTTAGTTGGATGATCATCTTGAAACTTGAATTTGGAACTCATTAGAGGATTGGTAGAACTAAAGCCTCCACACAACAAGTTGCATTTGCTTTTTGTCAAGTATATCATCCATTTGGGATCCTCAAACGTACCATTTAATGATCAACGATGTTTAAGTGATCCACATTGACCAAAAGTGTTGTAGATCCATTAGAGGATTGGTAGAACCAAAGCCTCTACACAATGAATCTCAAGGTTATTGGATCAAAGAGATCAAATTAACATACTTGGGCTTGAAAACATAGGTTTGGGCCACGAATGATCATTTATTCGAATTGGGACAAAATTTAACGCTATGTTAAGTAATCGTAAGTGGACTTATGTAGAAGTCGCACCTATTTTAAGGCTGGTCAATAGCAATCTATGCACCATTTGTTTTGTGACATGATATAGAGATCATGCTCCAATAACACTTAGTGAAATAAGAAAGGGATGAGATGGAGAGGGATGGGGAAGAATATACAAACCACATTTGAATTAAAATTTAATCAAACGATTATTAAAATCATTCATCCATTTTTGTGGAGTTAAACTCAACACCATGGATCCAATGATGTTAATAAAGTACATGATAAAAAATTCAACCCAAGATTAGCCAGAAAATAATCACAAAATAATATTGCATTTTAATATATACATTAAAAAAGGTTTTAGAAATATTTAAAATAGAAATAAGGGATAAAAATATAAACTATGTTCAAATTAATCAAGAATAAAAAAGTAAGACCATAGAAAAATCAGAAATGGACTCAAATATTTTTATAAATTTTTTGGTAATTTTTTAAAGTCAGAAACTATTTTTAAAATTACAAAAAAAAAGAGTAAAATAAACCAAAAATGATAAAAAATACCAAAGTAAGAAATAAAAAATAAGTGAGGTCAACAATCTAAGGCACGATTCTTGAATGTAATTATATGGTTAGCTTCAGGGAAGAACAAGGAAGGTGAATTGATGGAAAAAATGGATTGAAAAAGGCTTGAAAGCAGATTTCAAAGTAGCAGAATTTTGAGTTATGGAACAAGTTTGGTAGGGTGATTCTGGCTATCCAAGCTTGAGGAAATGAATGGGGGATGACCCTCTATTTATATGGAATCAAATGGGATGTCCAAGCGTGTGAAATTATGAAGTTTGGAGGGAAATCGTGTGAAGTTGCAAATAAGAAAAGTGTGACTTCCAATTTGATCAAAACTCATCCAAAACGCGCGTTTTGTTGTGCTAATCAATTCTTGAACATCATTAAACATGTTTAGAGGCATAAACGCGTGGAAAACTTGTGATTAGAAGCCAAGGCAAAGACTTCAAATTCTGACTTATGGAGAAACTTCAGTTCCAAGTTACCAAGTTCAATCCAATGGTATTCTCAGCTCAAGGGCTCTTAAGGCATGATTCTTGATGCTTTAGAAAGATAAGGTTACAAGCTTTGCAATAGAAAAAGAATGGAATAAAATGGATGCTTGAGCTGAAAGTCACATTGAGTCAAAGTTGGGAAAAAAAGGTTGACTTTCCATACTTAGAAATATTTCAAATTTTTCTTCAAAGTGACCTATAATATTTTGCATCCAAACATGGCCTTACTCCTGGAATTTGCTCTATACCAAAAAATATGGATTGGAATAGAGATCTTGAAAGACATTTTGAAACTTGAACCATCTAAAATCTCCAAAAATTGAGAGAGTTATGGATTGTTGAAGTTGGAAAACAAATCATGAAATGACCTATAATCTTTTGTATCCTTAGGGCATCTTCCATCCATTTTCTCACTTTGCATATAAAATAAGGAATAAATTTCACATACTCAAGATCATCATGGAAAAAGAGTGGGCTCAAGGTGACAAAAATTGACCAAGTTATGATCATTTGAAGTCACATATAGGAAAATGGGGGTTCATCTAGAGGACTTGTAATCTTTCTTCATCATCAAGTTTCTTCCACATGAAAACTCCTTAGAACTTTTGAAGTGATTTATTAATAACCCTTTAAAGAGAAGGATTTATTTGGAATCACTCCAAAATACCAAAAGATGAGCAAGATATGCTTCTTTGAAGTTCAAAACCCTAGCTCCTAGATCAAGAAAAATGCCTTGAGGAACTTTGACAATTTTGAACAAACTTCTTGTACTAACACAAATTCTTTGTAAATATAAGTTGTTGGGGATGATAATGAGAACTCATAGAAACAATAACCACTTCCATATCTTGAGAATTGAGATAAATATGCATTTGTGACCAATGGGAACAAATCCTTGTCCAAGCATGACAACTTTTCCAATCAATCCCTTGTACTTTTGAACCAAATTTGATAATCTTCAAATGTGGTGGACCAAAATAACCTTGCCATGTCATTTATTCCAAAACAAATCCAATGGTGAAGTTTGAAATTCTCAAGATTTATTGACTAAGGCATGGAAATAAACTCATGAACCCATGGAGCAACTTGCGGAATCTTATTTCCTTTACCTACACGAGTAACAAGCAAGACAAACTAACATTGCATTTTATTAATTAAGAGAAGAGATCAAGACAAAAAATATTCATGATCACAAAAGAACACAAGTCAAAGTGCTTGGTGATTCCTCAAAGAGAAAAGCTAAATATAGGGAGAGGAACCAAGAATCCTAATGTGATCTTGTTGTGATGGAATCAACATGGTATGATGAAGGGATCTTAGGGGCGAAAATTGGGGTACAATAGCTGCCCTTATTTAAGTTTCTTCTATCTGGAGATACAAAGGTTAAAAATCTTCGTGTCGACGCGATCAAAGATACTTAAATATAAAATAAACCCTATTTTTGGCCCTAAGACGCCATGCAATGCTTATGAGCATGAATGCATATGAACAAGACCAAAGAGACACAAAACACCATTGGGGATGTAACAAAATAAAGAAACAGGAAAGTAAACCAACCGGGAAAATAAATCACTGGTGGATCAAAAGACCCGACTTAGAGAGGGTGGTAAAAATAAATGGTCAAAGGATACACCAACTCCTATTGAAGGAAAAACTACCAACGTTCCCTGAAGGTAGAGAGAAAATATATCATATCACCGCCATTCACTGACGATGAACTACCAACGTTCACTGAAGGTAGCAAAAAGATAACAATCACCAACTTTCACTGAAGATGACCTACCAACTTTCACTGAAGGTAGAGAGGAAATATATCATAGCACCGCCGTTCACTGACGATGAACTACCAACATTCACTGAAGGTAGCAAAAAGATAACAATCACCAACTTTCACTGAAGGTGACCTACCAATTTTCACTAAAGGTAGAGAGAAAATATATCATAGCACCGCCATTCACTGACGATGAACTACCAATGTTCACTAAAGGTAGCAAAAAGATAAAAATCACCAACTTTCACTGAAGGTGACCTACCAACTTTCACTGAAGGTAGAGAGAAAATATATCATAGCACTGCCGTTAACTCACGGTGAACTACCGTCGTTCACAGGAGGTAACAAAAAGATAACAATCACCAACTTTCACTGAAGGTAGAGAGAAAATATATCATAACACCTCTGTTCACTAAAGATGAACTACCAACGTTCACTGAAGGTAGCAAAAAGATAATAATCACCAACTTTCACTGAAGGTAACCTACCAACTTTCACTAAAGGTAGAGAGGAAATATATTATAGCACCGCCTTTCACTGATGATGAACTACCAACATTCACTGAAGGTAGCAAAACGATAACAATCACCAACTTTCACTGAAGGTGACCTACCAACTTTCACTGAAGGTAGAGAGAAAATATACCATAGAACCTCCATTCACTGACGATGAATTACCAACGTTCACAGAAGGTAGCAAAAAGATAACATTCACCAACTTTCACTGAATGTGACCTACTATGATATGGTGGCCAGAACCGGGACTATTTTTTAGGAATTGCTGGTTTGCGTTTTGCGTTTGTGTTTGCAAAATGTCGCGGTAAGTAAGAGTTGCCACCGACTTTTATTTTATCCAACAAGGAAAGGAAAAAAGCACAGAAAAATTCCTTTTTTTTCGAGATTTTCTGAGTACGGGGGGTAGATTATAGAAAGGGAAGGTATTAGCACCCTTTCTATCCGTAGTTATCTACGGGCTCTTAGGTACTTGCTCATCATTTTAAAAATTGCTTCTTTGTGTGTTTATGTGATTTAAAAAAGTTTTTGTTTTGACTTTGATTTAACCCTTGCTTATGTCTTCAAGAGTGTTACGAAGTGTTTTTGAAAGCTTTGTTTAAAAAAAAAAGAGTGTAAGTGTGAAAAAGTTTGTTTGAATTAAGCAAGTACTTAAGATTCTACCTACTCGAAAAAGAGAATTGTTCTATGTTTGTTTCCTTTAGACAGTGCTATCCCACTATTAGTGAGTAGGTAGCATCACCGTTGGAGTTTTGAGGGTCAATTCGAAAAAGGGACGTACGATCACTAAAGCAATGTTAGGATGTCTTAGTAATAACCCTAATGTCTTAGATCAATTATTCGAGGCAACAATATCCGAGGCAACCATTTCGAGGCAACTTTTCCGAATGGGACTTTGATCTTTGTTTAGACAAGAGAGCAACCACTAAAGCATCTTATACTTAATGACCATTTACCGAAGGCAACCGAAGTGAGAGTATACCCTAGGAGTGTGCATGTGCGAGTGATTCAATTTCAAGTTTATTATCTTTGCACATTTAGGGTTAGCTAACCGTTTTAAAGTTAATCATACATTCTTGTCATGCAACCCTAATTATTCATACATCTAACAGTTAATATTTTGCCGAATTTAAAGTGTGGAAATTAAACTACGCTATTACAAGGCTTCGGGTATTTACATAGCCAAAAACAAACCCTTAAAAATAAAGCGATAAATGAAAGTAAAAACCCTAATTAATCTATTACAACTTGTGAACAATTACATCAATATGGTAAAAATAAATAATAAAATGCGCGCGGGGAAATTAAGGACGATAAGAAATTAGGGTTTTGACCCCATTCTAACCTAATTGGAAGAAAAAATTGTTTTTTGTTGTTTTTTAAGAAAAGAATTAGGTTTTTAAATTAAATACAAAATTAATGAGTAATTAAATTAATTAGTGAAAAATAAATAAATGGCCTATTTTTGCGTTTTTGGTTATTTTAAGAAAAAAATAAAATATAATTAGGTTAAAACCCTAATTGTTCTAATTAACTTTAATTATTTACAAAATAATTAAAGTTATCTAAAATTAAAATCTAATTAAATTAATTAATTAATTGATAAAAAATAAACCTAAGTCTAATTGGGTGAAAAATATTATTTGTGATTTTTTTGATAAAAGAAATAATTAATTTTGTTAGTAAAACAAATAAATAAATTAAATAAAGCAAAATATAAAAAGAAAAAGAAAAGAAACTTGGGCCTAAGAAAAGCAGTTTGGGGGGGGGGGGGGGGTGGTGTGAGAATCAGATTCTGGGCCCAAAAGGATGTGACCCACGTTTGACTCTTTGGATCTCATGCTCTACATTGACTAAAGTGTACCATGGATACTACGTCATGGCCATCAGATATGGCCTTCTAAACACTTGGCAGATTGGATGATGAAGGACTATGGTGGTCCTTTGGCTTGTGTACACACCTGAACCTGAAAAGAAAAATAATATGCAAGAATGGGGGGACCTGGGATTCGAACCCAGGCCCCAAGGCACTTTCCAAGCGTTCCACTACCAACTGGTCTAGCTGCTTTGTTTGTACATAAAATAAGCAATAATCGTAATATATAATAATGTGAAAAAGGGCGCCAGATTTCAAATAGGCCAATGCTATGGTGCCAGCTAGTCATCTTCTTCCTTTCTCCGTTGGTAAAAGTCCCAAACTTTTACCTACGGACGTTTGTCCGTCACTACAAACTGGGCTCGTTCCAAAATCCTCCATGGGCAATATAAATGACATCTAATGCCATGGATCGAACCGTCTTGTCATCTTGAACATCATGGTACCCTTTATGGGGGCTAATTTTGCCTGCACATAAAAAACCTAAAATGAAACCACAAACCCTAACAATGGCAATTCTTGATTCAGTTCATAAAAATGAAATTGGATGATATGGATAGCTTGAAAATGTTCCAAGGATCAAGAATATATAATTATTTTGTGCTATAAGTGACAGAATGATGCAATTCGATTTCAAAAATAAATCTATATCAGGATGACTTACAGTGGTATTTGGCAATGGAAACTCCTTGTTCTTGATTGGTTTCGCTTGCTTACACTCCCAGGAAGTGATTGGGATGATCAAAGAGTCTTGTAGTTGCATGTAACTATGAATTTGTATTTGCACTTTTTTGGTGTTTTTTCAAGTTTTGTTCTTGTTCTTGCGCCTCTCTCTAGCCTTGTTTTTGGTCTGCAATGGTTCAATATATATCAAGGACTGAATTAGGGTTGAAAAAGTGTGCTCAATCTTCCTCCATCATTGATTTTGATTTGGATTTGATACACTTGAAAATCTTGCTAAAAATAGAGCAAACTCAAGCTTTTTATGCACACCAATGCTTTTCACGATTTCAAATACTTGCCAACTGTATATAAGACCTGAAACATGTACAAAATCTTTAGTTTTCAATGCTTTTGATTTTTTTCATGATTTGTTTTGATTAAAAATGATTTAATTCATATAAAAATCAAAATAAATAATAAAAACAAGATAATGACAAGTGGCAAGGGATATGGCTCGTGGACCATGTTGCCAACTTAAAATAAGTGCAAAAGATTGGGCCCATTTAGCAAAAATTGCATTTTTAGGCATAGTTGACTTTTGACAATTTTGCAAAAAAGGTAAACTTCACCAATGCATAACTTCCTAAATTTTGACTCTTTGAAGGTGTTATTGGACTTTTTAGAAAGATTGAGATGTCCTCTAAGCAACCATTTTGGTCTCATCTCAATTTTATATTCCATTCTCATGTATGAATCCTTGACAAAAAAGGTATTTTTGTTGACTTTTCAAAATGACCTATAATGTCCAAATTCACAACTTCTTGTGAGTGCATATTTTGAACTTGGGAGATGAATATGGATTGTAGAAAATGGAATCCTATTCAAAATGAGCTTTGGATGGGTCATTTCTCATAAAGCATGAGAAAGTTATGCTTGGTCAAAATTGAGTTGACTTTTCCTACAAAACCCTAATTTAGCAACTTTTGGTTCTTGAGGAATTATGAGAAATCCTTGATGAATCATAATCAACCCTTGATCAAATGATGAAATATACTTCAAAATGAGGATGTTGACCAAAAATCTTGAAGTTTGACTGTATGTGGGCCACAATTGACTTTTGCCCTAACATAGTCGATTTTCAGGCCTTTGAGCAATTGACTGAGCAAACTTCCTCTGCAAGGCTTTAAACTTGACACGGATGATCTTGAGAACATATTAGGACAATGGTGAGAATTTTGGATTCCTTGGACTTAAGTATCTTGATGCAACATGAAACCCTAATTTGAGGTAGACTGCCTTTAAGAGAGAGCTTGTCTGGTCAACCCTTGGACTTCCTTGAGTAACTTGAGGATCTTTCTTGAAATGTTTTAAGAAATATGGGAGGGAAAATTTTGGGGTACAACAGCTGCCCCTGTTCAATCTTCTTAAACTTGAGGATGTAGATTGGCTTGCGTGCCTTTCGTGATCCGAAGGTGGAAGATGATTGAACACTAGAGTGCCCAGAAATTTGCACTCGCACGAAGTGGTATTGGCCTTGCGATTTCGGGAATGGGCTTATAGATGCCATTTGGAAATTGCTGACGGGGGATGGTCTTAAAAATGCCATCTGAAGGAGTGTCGATCGCATAAGAGATTCCTTAGCGAGAGCTTGTATACCTTTTGTCAAGGAAGATTCTGCCGGGGAATGCTGATCTTTGTCTTGAGAGAAATAGAATTTTAGGAGCTTCATCGTCCGTTATTCTACTGGGGAATCACTTCTGTTTGTAGAAAGGTTGAATTTTAGGAACTTCGGTCGTCCGTTATTTTACTTGAGGAACCTTCTCTTAGTCGAGGAGGTGAAAATGAACTACTATCTGGTCGTGATCCAGGCTTCATAGTGATAAGACTGACTGCTATATGGTCGTAATCCAGGATTTACAGTGACTTACCGGGGAGATAAGATTAAACTTGTTATCCGGTCGTAATCCGGGCTTCTCAATTTCTCGATTCTTATCTGGTCATAATCCAGGCTTCAGAAGGAATTAAGTTTTTATCCGGTTGCATCCGGGCTTCAACTTGAATTTAGGGCACCCTAATATCCGGTCGACTCCGGGATTCTTAGTAACTATCCATGTAAACTATTATTCGGTCAAAATCCGAGCTTTGCAGTGTCTTGTGCTGTTATCTGGTCGTAATCTAGGCTTCAGTCCTTTTATCGTTATCTGGTCGTAATCCAGGCTTCACGATGCTTTATACCATTATCTGGTCGAATCCAGGCTTCACGGTGTTCTTTACTTCTATCTGGTCGTAATCCAGGCTTCACATTACCTTACTTCTTATCTGGTCATAATCCAGGCTTCAGAAGAGATCAAATGGTTATCCGGTCGTAATCCGGGCTTCCCTTTGGTTTTGGGCCTACTAATATCCGGTCGTAATCTAGGCTTCATAGTATTTGGCCGGGTAAACTGTTATTTGGTCGTAATCTAAGCTTCACAGTGTCCCTCACTGTTATATGGTCGTAATCTAGGCTTCAGTGTCTTTTACCGCTATCTGGTCGTAATCTAGGATTTGCGATGTCTCATACCATTATCTGGTCGAAATCCAGGCTTCATGGTGTTCAGAGGAAATCAGGATACTATCCGGTCGAACCCAGGCTTCATAACTTGTATTAAATATACCACTATCTGGTCGTAATCCAGGCTTCGCGGTGTCTTTAGCTGTTATCTGGTCGTAATCCAGGCTTCACAAAAACTTGTATTGCTATCTGGTCATAATCCAGACTTCACAATAACTTGCTGAGCTGTTATCCGGTTGTAATCCAGGCTTCACGGCTTGTGTCTATGACATACAACTATCTGGTCATAATCCAGGCTTCATGGTACCTCACACTACTATCTGGTCGTAATCCAGGCTTCACAGTAACTTGCTGAGCTGTTATCCGGTCGTAATCCGAGCTTCACAGCTTACTGGGGATTAAACTATTATCTGGTCGTTCTCCGGGGCTTCATAGCTTAAAGATAAACCACTATCTGGTCGAATCTAGACTTCGTGGTGTTCGATACTGTTATCCGGTCGAATCCGGGCCTCACAATATTCCGTAGAGATCAAGATACTATCCGGTCGGATCCGGGCTTCATAGCTTGAACTTGGTGAGAATTTGGCTGTATCTTTCCTGAGAGGTAAAGGTTAATCGTATGTAATGCATGACATGTATCAATCAATGATGTTCTCAAAATAAATGAGATTATGTTGTATGGTGCATATGCATATGTCATGATGTATGGATATGTAATGTTTTTATGATGTTCTCTAGCTGGGGAAAATAAATCCCAGATTGCTGCTGGAGAAAACAAAAGTTGAATTCTTCGTTCTCGCTGGCGATAGTGAATGAAGATGATTGTGAGAATAATCCTGCTGGAGAATAAACCGACGAGAAAATGATTTTGTAGGGAAGAGGTACTCTGCTAGAGAATCTGCTGATTTGGAGAAATAACCTCGGCTGGGGATGAATTACTGTTGCTGGCGATAATGACCCTTGTTGGGGATAAAGTTTCTGTTTATGAAAGAAATGAACTCCACTGGGGATAATCTTTTAGTGGCTACTTCACTGGGGATAATCTTCCAGACTCTACTGGGGATAATCCTCCAGTGCTGATGATAGATAAACTCTGCTTGGGGAGAATCTTACCGATTCACTTGCGATTGCGAGCCTCAGTTGGGGAGAGTTGACACTATTGTCCTTCTCTTACTCTGTGGGGAGTGAATGTACCTTCAATCATTTCTCCAACTAAGTCTTATCCCTATACCTGGTGGATAGCGCAACTGTATGGTTTGGACATTTCTCGTTTGCCCCTGTTCCTGATATTACGAGTAATCGTCTCCTATTTCGCATGTAAATATTTATGAGCAGCAATTATTGTCAAATGCATATATCAAAAATGGACCATTGGACATTCTCGCAAAACAAAACAGAAAAAAGAAAACAATTTGAAATTTCTTTGTGAAAAAGAATTGTATTGATTTTGAAGTTGGCCTGTAAATAGGCGTTTTTGTACAAGAGGCTGACATCCTAGTAAGAGAATGCTGCTGAACAATAGAATTTATACAGTTTGTGTAAAAGAAAGAAACAGCTATGTGAATAATCCCACTGGGTTCCAACTCTGCTATCGCCTTTATATCCTCGAGCATCTCATCACTTTGCTACTTGGTTGAAGGTAGATCAGATTGATTAGTGTCGTCCAAGCTTGATAGTCGATATCTAAGTCTGGTTACAAGATGATCCAATGAGACATAGTGTTACGCTTTAATCCCTAATTTTTGCCTGGACCGCCCTTTCGGGTTTTCAGTCCACCGGGATACCCTTTTTTTCCCAAGCCGCCTTTTCAGGTTTTCGACTTGTCGGGTGTACATATTTTTTCATTTTCATCCCTTATTTTTGCCCGAACCCTTTTGGTTCGCCGGGAAGCCCTTATTTTTTCCTAGGCCAGTCAACCTAGCGAGTCTTTGATTATGCATAGTATTTTTTCACTATGTATGCATTGACGGGGTGAGGAAGGTCGTCACTATCCATGGTGGTTAGAATCATGGCTCCTCCCGAGAAGATGTTCTTAACCACAAATGGCCCTTTATACGTGGGGGTCCATTTGCCCCTGGGATCACCTTGTGGAAGGATGATGCGTTTGATCACCAGATCCCCAACTTGATACTCTTGTCGTCTGACTTTCTTGTTAAATGCCTTGATCATCTGATTTTGATACGTCTGACCATGGCAAATAGCAGTACGTCTCTTTTTGTCGATTAAGTTCAGCTGATCAAGTCGGGTCTGGATCCAATCGTCCTTGCTCAAACCTGCATCCTTCATAATCCGAAGAGAGGGTATCCGAACCTAAATAGGTAAGACTGCTTCCATGTCGTATACCAAAGAGTAGGGTGGTGCCCCTGTTAACGTCCGTGCTGAGGTTCGGTACCCATGAAGAGCAAATGGTAACATCTCGTGCTAATCTTTGTATGTCACTGTCACCTTCTGTACAATCTTCTTAATGTTCTTATTATCCTCTTCAACAACCCCATTCATCTTCGGCCGGTAAGGAGAAGAGTTGTGATGCTGTATCTTGAACTGCTTGCAGAGCTCCGTGATCATCGTATTGTTGAGATTTGTACCATTATTCGTAATGATCCTCTCTGGTACACCATATCGACAGATCAAATTGTGCCGAATAAACCGTGCCACGACGTTCTTGGTCACTGTAGCAAAGGAAGCTGCCTCAACCCACTTCGTAAAGTAATCAATGGCTACCATGATGAAACGATGCTCGTTGGACGCAGTAGGTCTGATCTCACCAATCATATCAATACCCCACATTGCAAAAGGCCAAGGATCTGTCAAGACATTCAGAGGAACTGGGGGTACATGCACCTTATCAGCATAGACTTGGCACTTATGACATGTCCCAGAATGCTGATAACAATCGACTTCCATGGTAGACCAATAATATCCTGCCCGTAGGATGTTCTTTGCCATGGTGTGTCCACTGGAATGAGTCCCGAAAGTACCTTCATGTAACTTTGCCATGATCCATTCTGCCTCGTTCTTATCCATACAATGCAGTAAGGTTGAATCATGGTTACGCTTGTAAAGGATATCATTGCTGATGAAGAACTTCGCTGCGAATCTCCTCAGAAACTTCTTATCATTAACAGATGCACCCTCGGGGGTACTCTTGAGCCTCAAGATACCACTTTACCTCATGAAACCAGGGTTTATCTGCTACTTCTTCAGTCTCAATGTCACAGCAATGTGCGGGTTCGTCTAACCTCTCAATGGTAATCTGGGGAGCTTCATTGTCCCACCTGACTTTGAACATAGAAGACATAGTAGCTAGCGCGTCCTCTAACTGATTCTCCTCCCTGGGGAAATGTTCAAAGGTTATCTCCTCGAAGTGAGGAAGCAAAGTCAATACATACTCTTTGTAAGGAATAAGATTTGGGTGCTTCGTATCCCACTCACCTTTGATCTGACTGATTACGAGAGCAGAATCTCCGAACACACTCAGAAACTTAATCCTTATGTCAATAGCTTCTCGAAGGCCCATGATGCACACTTCATACTCCGCCATGTTGGTGGTGCAGTTAAAACATAACCGGGCAGTGAACGGAGTATGGCATCCCTCAGGAGGTATGATCACGGCGCCAATGCCATTACCTAAAGCGTTTGAAGCTCCGTCAAAATACATATACCATCGGGATCCCTCCTCAGGTCCTTCATCCGGTCCAGGTTTTTCACAGTCAGTCACCAACATGATGCTCTCATCCGGAAACTCGAAATTCATAGACTGGTAATCATCCACGGCATGATGTTCCAAATGATCTGCCAACACACTTCCCTTGATTGCTTTTTGGGTTATGTATTGGATGTCGTACTCATTTAAGATCATCTGCCATCTTGCTATTCTTCCGAACAAGGCAGACTTTTTAAAGATATACTTGATTAGATCTATCTTTGATATCAATAGGGTAGTGTGAGTCAACATATATTGTCTCAGCCGGCGAGCAGCCCATGCCAAAGCGTAGCAAGTTTTCTCGAGCAGTGATTACCGGGTGTCACAGTCGGTAAACTTTTTGCTAAGGTAGTAAATAGCACACTCTTTTCGGCCAGACTTGTCATACTGCCCCAGCACACACCCCATTGAATTTTCGAGTACTGTCAAGTATAAGATCAAAGGTCTCCCTTCAACTGGAGACATCAGAATAGGTGGATCTTGGAGATATTCTTTGATCCTTTTGAAAGCGGCTTGACATTCATCATTCCATCTTACCACTTGATCCTTCTTCAGCAGCTTGAAGATTGGCTCACAAGTAGCAGTCAGGTGTGAGATGAATCGGGCAATATAGTTCAGACGTCCCCGAAAGCCTCTGACTTCTTTTTCCGTTCGGGGAGCTAGCATTTCCTGTATAGCCTTCACCTTCGTAGGATCCACTTGAATACCTTTATCACTAATGACAAAACCCAGCAGCTTACCAGACCTTACCCCGAAGGTGCACTTGTTTGGGTTTAACCTCAGCTTGTACATCTTCAACCTGTCGAATAGTTTCTGGAGATGGTCAAGATGTTCCTCTTTAGTCTAGGATCTTGCAATCATGTCGTCAACGTATACCTCAATCTCATGATGAATCATGTCGTGGAACAAAGAGATCATGGCGTGCTGATATGTTGCCCCAGCATTCTTCAATCCAAACGGCATGACTTTGTAGAAAAAGGTACCCCACTGTGTAACGAACGTCATCTTCTCCATGTCTTCAGGATCCATCTTAATCTGATTGTAACCAGAGAAACCATCCATAAAGGAGAAGATCTTATGTTGTGCAGTGTTGTCGACCAAAAAATTGATGTGAGGAAGAGGAAAATCATCCTTGGGGCTTGCCCTATTCAGATCCCTATAGTCCACACACATTCGAACCTTACCATCTTTCTTGGGCACTGGCACCACGTTGGCAACCCACTGCAGGTAAGAAGTAACTACTAGAAAACCGGCATCAAACTGTTTCATGACCTCAGCTTTGATTTTCTCAGACATCTCAGGGTGCATTCAGCAAACTTTCTGCTTCACTGGAGGACATTCTTCTTTGGTTGGCAAGTGGTCTACCACAATATCAGTATCCAACCCAAGCATATCTTCATAAGACCAAGCAAAGATCTCAACATAGTCACGCATCATTTGTATTAACCGTTACTTGACACCAGACTCCAGATTCACACCAATCTTAACCTCTTTCTTGTCCTCTTCTGTAACCAAATTCACTGATTCCACTGGCTCTTCATGGGGTTGTATGGCCCTCTCTTCCTGAAGTAACAGTCTAGCAAGTTCCCCAGGCACTTCGCAATCATCCTCACCTTCGTCCTCAGCTTGGTTGATCGGACTTTCAAAGTCATAACTGGCAGTAGCAGAGTCGTTATCAATGGGATCCAGAGCGGATGTAGACCTGTATTATGATATGTGAGTGTGTGTAAGACAATAACTATTTTGCAAAAGTGCAAGATAGAAAAGAAAAACAAGGAGCACAAAATTTGTAATGCAAGAAAATGTCTAATGCTTTATTGATGATATATGGAAATGACACATAATAAGCCCTCACAAATAAAGCAACGGTGTCCAGGGAAAGGCGCCGGGCCGTGAAAGTTTCAAATTGTCAGTTACAAGTCTCAAAACAAAAGTCTATTACTGTGTAATAAAAGAAATGGGCACAAAGTCCTTCGCCGTCCAATTGTTCAAGCCACCGTTGGTAGTCGGGTAAATCCAGCTGTCGAAATCTGACTCTTCATCATCATATTCAATTGCATTCACTCCCGGATTACTGATACGCAGGGGAGGTCTTCCAATTCGCGCACGCTGAACAACCCTTTGAGCCTCTGCAGTAAAACCGAAACCAAACTTGTTAGTTTTGTGTGAGAAGTCATGGAGTTGACCCCAATTTGCAAACCCACCTTTTTCAATAACAGCCCGGACATCCTTGAGGGAAGCCATCTTCATTGGTGGATTTTCAGCAACAGTTTAACTCGACGTCAGAGTCTGGGGGACTTCTTCAAAGTTCTGACACGGGGTTTCAATGAACTCCTCATCCATCTCCACATACCGAAAAGAGTTAATGTTGCTCACCATGTACTCCTCCTCTCCTCGTACCGTAACAATTTTCCCCTTTACTGGATATTTCAACATCTGATGGAGCGTAGAAGTTACTGCCCCAGCCTTGTGAATCCATGGGCGACCCAACAAACAGAAATAAGATGGTAAAATGTCCATTACATAGAACATAGATGCGAAAGTCTGGGAGCCAACTTTAACAGGGACATCCACCTCCCCATGCACCATCCTTTTGGACCCGTTAAAGGCCCTAACCACAATATTACTCGGCTATAGCACCAACCCTTCATAGTCCAACCGGTCTAACGCTTTCTTGGGTAAAACATTTAATGAGGACCCAATATCCACTAATACGTGGGCTAGAGTAGTTCCCCTGCACTCGATCGAAATACGCAGAGCGTCATTGTGATTCCTTCCTTTGGTAGTCAGATCTGCGTCGGAGAAACCCAACCCGTTGTCAGTGGTCAAACTAGCCACACAGTCTTTGAATTGATCAAGAGATGTTTTCTGCGGCACACACGCAGTTTTAAGGAAAGCAATTAAAGCCTTTTCATGAGCTTCTGAGCATAAAAATAAAGATAACATGGAGATCTTCGATGGGGTTTACCCCAGTTGTTCGACTACGTTGTAGTCGCTTTTCTTGATAATCTTCATAATTTCCTCTATCTCTTGTCTAGAGGTTTCTACAACAATCTTCTTAGGTGTCTCCGTCTGGGTAGGCTCACCTGTGATCTCTTTGCCCCGAGCGTCAGATGACTCAGCGACAGGGGTGATGATTGGAACATGAACATGGACAGTAGCAGATGTACTAGCAGGTGGAATAGCAACAGGATTTTGAACAGTCGGCGGGGAAATCTCAGGAGAGAAATGTCTTCCGCTTCGGGTGACCTTGCTAGATCCGACAATATTGCTGACATCAGTATCAGCCTCTTCAACCTTCAAGTCTTGTTTGATCCCATGATAATACACATCGGCCCCGTAGTGCCACGGGACAGCCTTATCCGAAGTGTACAGGATAGGACCAGGGATAGTTATGATTAATGGAGCAATTCTTGTAACAGATGTAATCCTAACAAGCTTTCTCGAGGAGCCTTGGAAGGATTGGCGTAAATGGTTATTATGGAAACATCTTCAACAAGAATCAATGGAACCAAAGTTTTTTCAAACAAGATTTCTTTGCTACCCATCAGGCGCTGAACACCTGATTTCAATAAATGGCAACTCACAGGCAGGTTTGAACATAGATGGAAACCTTCGCCACAACCCGGAAAGAAACCGGCCAATAATAGGTTCTTCTTTACTATCATCAACGGAGTAGAAACGTCTTCCACAGAGGTTACAAATGAATCATCATCCACAACATTTACTCCATGCTTGGGCATAGGAGCAGTCATGACATTAGGCTTTTCTGGTGCGTCAAACTCAATTTCCTTAGCTTCAATCAAATCTTGCACCTTATTCCTCAAGGCCCAGCAGTTGTTCGTATCATGCCCTGGGCTATCGGAGTGATAAGCACAGCGGGCGTTCGGATTATACAGCAGTGATGTAGTACTGGGATTCTTCGGGGCTTCCCTCAGAGTTATCAAGTTGGTCTTCAACAATTGCGGCAGAATTTGAGATAAGGTCATACTGAGCCGAGTATAATGTCTTTGCGGTCTCTCTACTCTTTGCTGATTATTGCACTGTGGGGCAACATTAGGTCTTGATATTACCACCGTATTAACTGCTTGGCGGCGTTCAGGTCGGTTTTCGCTCCTTGAGCTATAAATTGCACTAGCTTCCTTTCTGAAAGGCTTCTTTTCTGTACTTGATGAAGCACTTTTCTGTATCTTGCCACTTCTGATACCAGCTTCAACTCTCTCCCCAGTCATAATCAATTCAGTGAACCCAAACGATGAACTACCGATCAAATGATTGAATTAGGGACCAGACAAAGTCCCAAGAAACATATCCACCAATTCCCTATAGACAGAGGGGGTTGGACTCTTCCAGCCAGATCTCTCCATTTCTGAGCGTAGTCCTTAAAACCTTCGCTCGCACCCATAGACATATCCTAAAGTTGAGTACGCGTGGGAGCAAGGTCGGTGTTATACTGGTATTGCTTATAAAAAGCAGCAGCAAGGTCCCCCCAGTTGCAGACGTTAGCTCCTCCCAATTGATAGAACCATTCAAGTTGAGTCCCTGACATACTATCTTGAAAGAAATGAACCCACAGGTTCCTATCAGTAGTATAGGGTTGAATATTTCTGACATATGAGTGGAGGTGTAGCTTCGGGCAGGATACCCCGTCACACTTAGCAAAGACAGGAGCTTTAAACTTGTGTGGGATCACCACCCCAGATGCCAATCCCAAATCTCCGAAGTCCAGACCAGGTATCTTCTGGATCTCCATTGCACTCAGCCGGTCTTCAAGTTGCTTATACCTATCCTCAGCAGGAGGATACTGGTCTTCATCAAAATCAGTGCATTGTCAGAGACCACAGGACTAGGACCCTTTCTTTCCTCTTGATTCTCTCCTCCTCCAGATGAATGAGACAAATCAGTTTCCTGTCGCAAATTGTTCTCGAATCTGTGATCCATATTCAGCAGAACCACTCTCTTCTTCTTCTTCTTCTTCTTCTTCTTCTTGTCCTTCAAGATGAGAGTCTTTAAATCCTGTTGCCTTTTGGCCAAATTCAAGAACATCTCCTGAAATTGAGCATTCTGATCCTGAAGAGCCTTGATGGCTTGATCAGTAGGTGTTTCAGAAGACATGATTGCTTAAATAAACAACGAAGAAGATGAGAAACCTGTAATGGTACCTATAATGAGGTGCATGGTAATGGAATGCGTATGAAATGATTTCAAAGACTTTGGGAGATTCAAATTTGTAAACCAAAATAAAACACACATTATTAGATAAAACTTGTAACAATGTTTAACAATGCCTTCAAGGCGTTACAAAAGAAATAACTGAAAAGCAAATTTAAACTAGAAACAACAAAAGACATCAGAAATCCCATGGTCTCCTTCCCTTCGTGCTGACATAGTCGTTGATCGTCCTTTCATTCTCAAGTTGCCTTGTAAGCCTCAAGATCTTCCTCTCCTACTCATGATACTTCTCCCTGTAGGTATCCCTTTCTTCCTTTAACTGGATCCAAGATCTCTTCAATGCCCCAAGATCAGTAGGCATATAGGGATGAAGGACTGTGTAAGGAACACCTTCTTCATTAGTATGCTCTACAATCACTGGCAAAACAGCTTCATATGGCATCCCCAGTTTTTGAGCATGGGCTCGAACCCACTGGAGATAAGGTTGCATCAAAAGAGAAGTCTTCAGTCCTAGCTCTTGAGGGTCAAACCTGTTCACCATGATCCAGGCTCGTACAAACCTTCGGCGATGCTCATTCACGTCCCCCTTGTAATCAAAGACAATGTCTGGAAGAAACAACTCATGGGGGCCGTCTCTCCGAGCGCATCCAAACTGTCGTAAAGCCAAACAAGGATTGTAGGTTATACCCTCTCTAATTCCAAGCAACTGAACATTAGGGTATTCCCCACATCGATCAATGACAGTTACTCTTTCCATATCTTTAGAACTCTAAAGGATGTCCATATGAGCAAGGGACATGATTCTATAAGCCTAACCTACACCTTCCTCATTCTTCAATACAGACTTGGGGAGGTGCGAAATAAACCACCTCGCCAGCAGCGGTGTGCAACACATGAGGGTTCCCCTTCTTTGCACGGTACGAGTATAGAGAGCATGTAGAATATCACATAGAAGAGTAGGCACTGGATTACGAGACATGAAGATCTTGACCGTATTCACGTCTATGAAGGAATCTGGATTTGGGAAAAGAACCAAGCCATAGATGAGGAGAGTCGAGATGTCTTCAAAGGCTTGAAAGTCCAAGTTATCCCAGAACTGTTGAGCTTTATCCATTAGAAACTTAGCCAAGAAACCTTTAACCCCACTCCGTGTCTCCCAGTTAGACACTATATCAACCTTTGTCAAGTGTAAAGCTAAAGAAATATCCTCAGGTCTAGGAACCTCCTCAAAACCTGTGAAGGGTGTCTGCTCGAGGATAGATATGCCTAATAAATCAGAAAACTCCTCAAAAGTAGGGACTAGCTGATAATCAGGAAAGGTGAAACAATGATGCAATGGATCAAAGAACTAGAATAAGATGCTCATCATCTGCTCATCCAAATTTGAAGTGACCATACTAAGGAGATGACCATGTCTTCTAACAAATGAAGAAGTATCAGGAACTTTTGAGACTAACTCTCTGAGCTGAGCAGGGATTTGCACGAAGTTTACTCGAATGGTATTTCTGCGCATAGAAGTTATGATCTGCAAAACAGAACAAAGATGAATCCCCTTGTTCTTTGAAATGGTTAGTCTAATGAAATATGCATGCTATGTCGTGATGCATGATGTCATGATAAAAACACACAACAGGTATCACAGATAGCAAACATGGTAAAGGCAAACAAGTCACATAGTAACCCTTATGTTTCAGGCTTGCATGGAGTTCAGGTACTACCCTTTTGAAGTTCAGTTGGTTCAACCTGTCCTAATAATAGTAACCGGGTTCTAGAGGTTCTCAATATCACTGACCATCCTCCATCGGTCATGGTTTTAGCTCACACAATCTTTTCTTGCGGACGGAACTATCTCGAGAGTATGGTCTCAATAAGTGTAATATCGAGTATCAACCAATTCCCAGCTCTATGCCGAGGTCGACTATCTCACTAATTCCTATGGCCAAGTTGGTCAATTAATAGGTTCTAAGTTCAGTTGATGCTTAACGACCCATATAGCAGCCCCATATTCTCCTTGTTCCTCCATAAGGGATATCGGTACCAACTAATGTGCCACATCAACGTAGCCACTGCTTCAACCGTATCGGTCTACGCTGTACAGTTCCCTCACAGTCTATTGCTACTTACCTAAAAGGTGTTCCCCAGATCCGGGTTAGGATTTATAGTAACTCTGATACAAAGCCCACAAAGATAAAGCAATCAAATCAAACAATAGAAACAACATGATGAGCTAATCTTAAGGTATACCCCACTTATTAACTCCCTAGCAGAGTCGCCAGTTCTGTGATACGGTGGCCAGAACCGAGACTGTTTTTTAGGAATTGCTGGTTTGCGTTTTGCGTTTGTGTTTGCAAAATGTCACGGTAAGCAAGAGTCTCCACCGACTTTTATTTTATCCAACAAGGAAAGGAAAAAAGCACAGAAAAATTCCTTTTTTTCGAGATTTTCTGAGTACGGGGGGTAGATTATAGGAAGGGAAGGTATTAGCACCCTTTCTATCCGTAGTTATCTACGGGATCTTAGGTACTTGCTCATCATTTTCAAAATTGCTTCTTTGTGTGTCTGTGTGATTTGAAAAAGTTTTTGTTTTGACTTTGATTTAACCCTTTTCTTTTGTCTTCAAGAGTTTTTGAAAGCTTTGTTTGGAAAAAAAAGAGTGTAAGTGTGAAAAAGTTTGTTTGGATTGAGCAAGTACTTAAGATTCTACCTACTCCAAAATAAGAATTGTTTTATGTTTGTTTCCTTTAGACAGGGCTATCCCACTATTAGTGAGTACGTAGCATCATCGTTGGAGTTTTGAGGGTCAATTTGAAAAAGGGACGTACGATCACTAAAGCAATGTTAGGATGTCTTAGTAATAACCCTAATGTCTTAGATCAATTATTAGAGGCAACAATATCCGAGGCAACCATTCCGAGGTAACTTTTCTGAACGGGACTTTGATCTTTGTTTAGACAAGAGAGCGACCACTAAAGCATCCTATACTTAATGACCGCTTACCGAAGGCAACCGAAGTGAGAGTGTGATCGGTGGAAATAGAACTGACTGTTTTTTTAAGCTGGTTCGCGAAATGTCGCGGTAAGCAAGAGTCGCCACCGTCTTTTATGTTCTCCAACATGGAAAGGACAAAAGCACAGCAAAATTCCTTATTCGAGATGTCTCTCGGTTCGGGAGGTAGATTTATAGAAAGGGAAGGTGTTAGCATTCTATCCGTGGTTATCCACGGGCTCTTAGGTACTTGCTCTTATGTTTTCAAAAATTGTTTGCTTTTCAAGTGGGTGTGGGTTTTGAAAAAGTTCCGTTTGAAAAAATTCTAAGTAACTCTTGTATTTGTCCTCAAGAGTGTATGAAAAATTTGTTTGAAAACTTTTAGAAAGTGTGAGGTGTGAAAAGTTGTTTTTGTTTGTTTGAAAAGAGCAAGTACTTAAGAGAATCTACCTACTCTAAGGAATTAAGCTGTGTAAGAGTCCTTTAGATAGTGCTATCCCACCATTGAGAGGTAGGTAGTACCATCGTTGGAGGTGTTCCGGTCAATTCGATTATCGGGACAATGTGGTCACCGAAGCAATGGTAGGACACCTTATAAGTAACCCTAATGTCATAGATCCTTTTTATCAGAGGCAACCGTTTCGAGGCAACTGGATCTTTTAGACAGAAGGGCGACCTCTAGGACACCCTATACTTGATGACCACATACGAGGCAACTAGTGAGGCGTACCCTAGGAGTGGCATGTGCTTTGTGTGTTGTTTTTCAGTTAATGTTTTTGTACATGTTATTTGTGAGCTACGGATCAATTTTATTTACATACATTCTTGCAGGCATATTAGCAGTTAGGGGTGCGGAAAAGTAAATTGCGGAAATGCAAATCTAGCTATTACAAGGCGCGAGTCTATACATCGCCAAAAACAATAACCCGTTTTGTAAAATAAAGTGAGAGAATTTAAATAAAGCAGTAAAACCTAATTAACTATTACATATCTGGAGACAGTTACATAAATAATCAAAATAAATAAATGCGCGCGAGCAAAAATTAATCGGGAACGTCCTAAGGGTTTTGACCCTTTTAAGAAAAGAATTGAATTTTTTTTTGTCCTTTTTTAATGAAATGGAATTAAAACTAATTATTTAATTTATTAAAAGAAAAATGTTTTTTTGTATTTTTATGTTTTTAATGAAATAAAATAAAAGGAAATAAAATTAAAAGTTAATAAAAACCTAACTCTAAATTTATTTTAGTTATTAAGAAAAAAAGGTTAAAGTTGCCTAATCAAAACTAATTCAATTTATTAGTATTTATTTACAAAATAATTACCTAAATGAAATTAATAAAGTATTTATATTTTTTGGTCTTTTTTTGAGTTTTATTGTGAAAAATTAATTATGAATTAATTAAATAATAACAGTTAATAATAATAATTAGTTAAAAGAAAATAAAATAAAAAAAGGAAAAGAAAAGAAAATATGAAAGAACCATGGAGGGTTTGGGTCCAGAACTGAGGGTGTTAATCTGGAATTTAGGCCCATTAGCACTCCAAGCCTGCTGACTTTGGGAATTGAGTGGGGCGCTGGTTGACCAGGAGTATGGTGTGCTCCCTCTCTTGGCCTTTGGATCTGCTTCTGAGGGACACTTGGCAAGCGGATATGTGAGGTTTATGGTGCTCACCATTTGGAAACCTACACAAGAATGCATTAAAAAAAATAACATGGAATTATGGGGGGACCTGGGAATCGAACCCAGGTCCCAAGGATAATTTGCCAACACCTGTACCACTAGATCACTCATGCGCATTTGTAAACAAAATGAGAAACAAATATTATATCAAGTAAACACGCCACATGCTGGACCAAAGAAAAAGCACGCGCCTATTTGAAACAGCCAGCCATGCATGGACACCTCATCATCGTCTTCATTTATCTGCAAAACAAAAACAAGATAGCGGGGGTTTTAAACCCCCACAAAAGAAAACTGCAAAAAATAGCGACTAGCTCTACACGTAATATAAAAATGGCGCGAGGTGTCCAATGTGTTCGTCTTTTCAAGCCGATTTCAACCATGGGTCTTAGACGTTCTGATTTTACAGTATGTGAAAAGCCCTAAATCAAAAGCTCTGAAACCCTAGGATTCGTTAATGGTGGTTTCGATTCCAGGGCATTATAACGCAATTGAATTGTACCAAAAGCTTCGCCTGAGTTCTATAAACACAAAACAAACAATGAAAGATGTCAAAAATGCATGAATTGATAGTTATGATTTTGAAAAAAGAAGGTAAACTGTATGACTGTGTAGCACGAGTTCTTGAGTGTTAGGACTTGTTTATGAGTGCAAATCGTTCCTGGGAGTGTTGGGAATGTGTTTGGATCAAGGAAAGTGTTTGAATTGTACTGGAAGATTGATTTCAGTTTTTGACTTTTCTTCAAGTTTTTTGAATTTGGTTTTGCTGTTTCATGGGTCTCTAGGTCGTGCTTCCAGTCTGCAAGGCTTGCATATATGCGTATGAATGAGAATCAGTCAATATTATGAGCCTTTAACCATTGCAATTAAACTTTGGATTTTGTCTTAACCACCATTAAAGCATTTTCAAAGCTTGTTCAAAATTTGAATTTTCATGCCTAATTCAGCTTGGCACGAATTTGGTAGGTGTATTATGGTGCATCAAGGTCATTCAAACCACAAGATATCAATTAATTAATTTTTTTGATTTTTATTTGAATTTTATGGATTTAAAATGAATTAAATCAATAAAATTAAATAAAAATAGAAAAATTAATATTTAATCTTGAAATTGATCATGGGACATGTGGGTGGCATGACAAGGCTGAACCAAGTGGAAAAAAGTGGACCCTTTTGTCAAAAATTGAAGTTTCAAGGATAGTTGACTTTTGCCATTTCACAAAAATTTCCCAACTTCTCCAATGCATATCTTGCTCAATTTTGATCATATGAACATTTCTTGGACATTTTGGAAAGGTATTGAAGTCCTCTAACCAATGCCTTTGGTCCCATGTCATTTTGATTTACCAATCTCAAGTTATGGTCTTTGACTTAAAATGCCTTTTTGTTGACTTTTGAAAATGACCTATAATGTTGAAATTGATAACTTTTTGTGAGAGCATTTCTTGGACTTGGAATGTGAAGATGAGTTGTAGGAAATGTCTTCCCCTTCAAGATGAGCATTGGATGGGATTTTTCTGATGAACCATGAAAAAGGTATGCCTTGGTCAAGTTACAGTTGACTTTTCAGTTGTCCAAAAATAGAAACTTTTGACACCCTGATGATTTTTGAGCCATTCTTGTGAAATCATGATCAAGACTTGATCAAATGATGATTGTGGATTCAAAATAATATGTTGACAAATTTTTTTGACTTTTGACTGCCAAATGACCATTTTACCCCTACAGTTGATTGTGAAGCAATTAGGGTTTTTGACTGTGCAACTTGACCTTGTGAGCCTTGAAACTTGACATGTAGATGCTTGACAATGTTTATAGGCATGTGGGACTTGATTGAGCCCTTGAAAACCTCAACTTCCTTGCAAGAACCAAAACCCTAATTTGACTGGCTTAGGAGGATGGTTGACTGTGTAGCCCTTGAGTAGACTTTGAGCAAATTGAGATGATGCTTGTCAAAACTTTGAAGAATATGGGAGGGCAAATTTTGGGGTACAATAGTTGCCCCTGTTCAATCTTCTTAGACCTGAGGATGTAGATTGGCTTGTGTGCCTTTCGTGATCCGAGGGTGGAAGATGATTGAACACTAGAGTGCAGAAATTTGCACTCACATAGTAGAGTATCAGCAGTGTGATGGCGGGAATGGGCTTATAGATGCCATTTAGACAGATGCTGGATAGGGGGATGGGCTTATAGATGCCATCTGGAGATGTGACAGAACCTTGTCGGGAATGGGCTTATAGATGTCATTTGGAACTGTAACGGATAGTTGTGGGGATGGGCTTAAAGATGCCATCGGGGGGTCGATCGCATAAGAGATTCCTTAGCGAGAACTTGCGTACCTGAGAAAGATGATGGTTTCCTGGCCTGTTACAGGTGTTGACCTTCACTCAGTCGCCCACAGACATGCCCTAGCTAGATACAGGTATCGAATCTGGAACTTCAAAAGGTTGCTTACAGACGTGCCCTGGCTGGATACATGAATTGAATCTCTAAACTCTTCATGTAGACGTGCCCTGGCTAGATACAAGAATCGAATCTACTCACAGATGTGTCCTGGATGGATACAGGAATCGAATCTAGAATTGGTCGTCAACAGATATGCCCTGGCTGGATACAAGAATTGAATCTTCAAACTCTTCAGACGTGCCCTGGATGGATACAGGAATCGAATCTGGAATTAGTCATCAACAGATATGCCCTGGCTGGATACAGGAATCGAATCTTCAAACTCTTCAGACGTGCCCTGGCTGGATACAGGAATCGAATCTGGAATTAATTGCTCACAGATATGCCTTGGCTGGATACAGGAATCGAATCTTCAAACTCTTTAGACGTGCCCTGGCTGGATACAAGAATCGAATCTGGAATTAGTCGTCAACAGATATGCCCTGGCTGGATATAGGAATCGAATCTTCAAACTCTTCAGACGTGTCCTGGCTGGATACAGGAATCAAATCTGGAATTGTGACGGTTGATAGTAATTATCTTTGGATTGACCTTTTTCCTGAAAAGGCAAAACATCAGTTGTATGCAATGTCATGATGTATGAAATGCATGACGTCATGATGTTCTCAAAAATATATGAGATTTGTGTTGTATGATGCGTATGCATGCTATAATGTATGGATGTGATGTTCATGAATGTATTTTCGTCTAGGAAAATAAATCCTTGACGAATACCGGGAAATTGAATCCTGGGCTGATGTTGGAAGAGTAGCGTTCTTCGTTTCCGCTGGGGATGATGGTTGCAAGAATAAACCGGTAAGAGAAGATGACTCCGTTGGGGAATAAACTTGTTGGAGAGATTACTCTGTGGGAAGAGATACTTCGCTGAGGATTTAATGATAACTCTGCTGGGGACTCCGTTGATATGTTATGTTGGGGAATTTGATGAACTCCGCTGGAGGTAGGAAGAACTTCGCCGAGGACGATCTTTCCGTGGCAATTAGCTGAGGATAACCCAGTTATAAGCTCTGGTGGAGAATAACCTTTGAATAAAGCCCGGGAGACACGTTTGTGCTCTGCAGGGGATAAGCTTCCAGAATCTACTGGGGATAAGCTTCCTATTGGGGAGATTGATTCAACTTTCCTGGGGAGACTTTTGAGACTGTACTGGGGAAGTGGCTCCACTGGGGTGTCTGGTATTCCGCCGGGGAACAATCTTATATTAAGACTGCCGGGGATGCTTACTTAGGAACATCTGTATACTCCGCAGGGGAATGTTGAGATTTTCTGGGGATGCCCAACTTCCTTAAGGCTGACAGTAGACTAACTCTGCTTGGGGAGAGTGTTGCTGACTTGCTGGAGATACTGTGCTTTTTCAGGACTGATGGGAGACCAACTCTGCTTGAGGAGAGTATTGCTGAATCTTGTCTTACTCTACAGGGAGTGAAGGTATCTTGGTCATATTCTTCATCCGAACTTACCTTGGTACCTTGGTGGACAGAGCAACTAGATCGCTTAGACCACTCATTATTGCCCCTGTTTCTAATGTCACCTGTAATTAATCCTTTGTTTCGCATGCAAGTATTTATGAGTTAGCAATTAGTGTCAAATGCATATATCAAAAATGAACATTGGACGTTCTTCGCAAGACAAAACATAAAAAAGGAAAAATAATTGGCAATTTGTCTAGAAAAGTGAATTTGTATTGATTTTTGAATTTGCCTGTAAATAGGCGTTTATGTACAAGAGGCTGACGTCCTAGTAAGAGAACGCCGCCGAACAATAGGGTTTATACAATTTTTTGTGAAAAGGAAAACAAAACAGCTATGTGAAAAAGTCCCACTGGGTTCCAACTCTGCTATCGCCTTTATATCTTCAAGCGTCTCATCACTTTGCTGCTTAGTTGACGATGAAGCTGATTGATTGATGTTGTCTAAACCTGATAGTTGATACCGAATTCTGGATGCAAGGTGATCCAATGAGACATAGTATTACGCTTTATCCCTAACTTTTGCCTGGACCGCCCTTTCGGGTTTTCAGTCCACCGGGATACCCATTTTTGCCCAAGCCGCCTTTTCAGGTTTTCGACTTGCCGAGTGTACAAATTTTTTTTCATTTCATCCCTTATTTTTGCCCGAACCCTTTTGGTTCGCCGGGAAGCCCTTATTTTTGCCTAGGTGTGTCAACCTAGCGGGTCTTTAATTCATGCGTAGTATCTTTTTACTATGTCAGCATTGGTGGGGTGAGGAAGGTCGTCACCATCCATGGTGGTTAGAATCATGGCTCCTCCTGAGAAGACATGTTTAACCACAAATGGCCCTTCGTACGTAGGGGTCCATTTTCCCCTGGGATCACTTTGAGGAAGAATGATGCGCTTGATTACCAGGTCTCCGACTTGACACTCTTGTCGTCTGACTTTCTTGTTAAATGCCCTGATCATTCGTTTTTGGTACGTTTGACCATGACAAATAGCGGTGAGTCTCTTCTCGTTGATTAGGTTTAATTGATCAAGTCGAGTCTGGATCCAGTCATCTTCGTTCAAACCTGCATCCTTCATTATCCGGAGAGAGGGTATCTGGACTTCAATAGGCAAGACTGCCTCCATGCCATAGACCAAGGAAAAGGGAGTTGCCCCGGTTGACGTCCTTGCTGAGGTACGATACCCATGAAGAGAAAATGGTAACATCTCGTGCCAATCTTTATAGGTCACTGTCATCTTCTGCACAATCTTCTTGATATTCTTATTCACTGCTTCTACAGCCCCATTCATCTTCGATCGGTAAGGAGAAGAGTTGTGGTGCTGTATCTTGAATTGCTCGTAGAGCTCAGTGATCATCTTGTTGTTGAGATTGGTACCATTGTCCGTAATGATCCTTTCCGGGACACCGTATCGACAGATCAGGTTATGCCGAATGAATCGTGCTACGACGTTCTTGGTTACGGTAGCATAGGAAGCTGCTTCAACCCACTTTGTAAAGTAATCAATCGCTATCAGGATGAAGCGATGCCCGTTAGATGCCGTAGGTCTGATCTCGCCGATCATATCAATGCCCCACATTGCAAAAGGCCAAGGTGCTGTCAGGACGTTTAGATGAACCGGGGGAACGTGCACCTTATCAGTATATATCTGGCATTTATGACACGTCCGAGAATGTTGATAACAGTCGGCTTCCATTGTGGACCATAAATATCCTTCCCGAAGGATCTTCTTTGCCATGGTATGTCCACTGGAATGTGTTCCGAAGGTACCTTCGTGTAGCTCTGCCATGATCTTTTCTGCTTGAGTCTTATCCACACAACGCAGCAGGGTTGAATCATGGTTTCGCTTGTAGAGAATGCCATTGCTGAGGAAGAATTTTACAGCGAACCTTCTCAGGAACTTTTTTTCATTGTGGATGCACCCTCGGGGTATTCTTGAGCTTCCAAGTACCTCTTTACTTCATGATACCAAGGTTTTTCAGTTACCTCTTCAGCCTCAAGATCACAGCAATATGCAGGTTCATCTAATTTCCAAATGATGATCTGGGGAGCCTCGTTGTCCCATTTGACTTTGAACATAGAAGACATCGTAGCCAGCGCGTCTGCCAACTGATTCTCCTCTCTTGGGAAGTGTTCAAAAGTTATCTCCGTGAAATGGGGGATCAATGTCAACACACACTCTTTGTAAGGAATAAGGTTTGGGTGTTTCATATCCCACTCGCCTTTGATCTGATTGATCACGAGAGCAGAATCTCCGAAGACACTCAGAAACTTGATCCTTAAGTCAATTGTAGCTTGAAGACCCATGATGCATGCCTCATACTCCGCCATGTTGTTGGTGCAGTTGAAACATAGTCGGGCGGTAAGTGGAGTATGAGTGCCTTTAGGGGATATGATTACGGCGCCGATGCCATTACCTAAAGCGTTTGAGGCTCCGTCAAAGTGCATAGACCATCGGGATCCTTCCTCAGGTCCTTCATCCGGTCCAGGTACTTCACAATCAGTCACTACCATGATATTCTCGTCCGGAAATTCAAAGTTCATAGATTGGTAGTCGTCCACTGCTTGGTGTGCCAAATGGTCTGCCAATACACTTCCCTTGATTTCCTTATGAGTCGTGTACTGTATGTCGTATTCCGTCAAGATCATCTTCCATCTTGCTATTCTTTCGGACAGAGCAGGCTTTTCGAAGATGTACTTTATTGGATCCATTTTTGAAATCAACAGAGTAGTGTGAGTCAACATATACTGTCTCAGCCGGCGAGCAGCCCATACCAAAGCGCAACAAGTTTTCTCGAGCAGTGAGTATCGGGTCTCACAGTCGGTAAACTTTTTGCTAAGGTAATAAATAGCGTGCTCTTTTCGGCCAGACTCGTCATGCTGCCCCAACACACACCCCATTGAGTTGTCAAGTACTGTCAAGTATAAGATTAGAGGTCTCCCTTCAACCGGTGGCATAAGAATGGGTGGTTCTTGGAGATACTCTTTGATTTTGTCGAAAGCGGCCTGACATTCATCGTTCCAACGTACTACTTGATCTTTCTTCAGTAGCTTGAAGATTGGTTCACATGTAGCAGTTAGATGTGAGATGAATCGGGAAATGTAGTTCAGCCGTCCTAGAAAGCCTCTGACTTCTTTCTCTGTCTTGGGAGCCGGCATCTCTTGTATGGCTTTCACTTTGGAAGGGTCCACTTGAATACCTTTGTCGCTTACGACGAAGCCTAGCAGTTTTCCAGATCTTACCCCAAAGGTGCACTTGTTTGGGTTCAACCTCAGCTTGTACAACTTCAAACGGTCAAACAGCTTCTGCAGATGGTCAAGGTGTTCCTCCTCAGTTTGGGACCTTTAAATCATATCGTCGACGTATACCTCTATCTCATGATGGATCATGTCATGAAACAAAGCAACCATGGCACGTTGGTAGGTTGCCCCAGCATTCTTCAACCCAAAAGGCATGACCTTGTAGCAAAAGGTGCCCCACTGAGTAACAAAAGTGGTCTTCTCCATGTCTTCATGAGCCATCTTGATTTGATTATAACCGGAGAAGCCGTCCATGAAGGAGAATACTTTATGCTAAGCGGTATTGTCAACCAGAACGTCGATGTGAGGTAGAGGGAAATCATCTTTGGGGCTTGCCCTGTTCAAATCCCTGTAATCAACACACATTCGGACCTTACCATCCTTTTTCGGCACTGGAACCACATTGGCAACCCACTGAGGGTAAGAAGTCACTGCTAGAAAACCGGTGTCAAACTGTTTCATAACCTCAGCTTTGATTTTCTCGGACATCTCTGGACGCATACGGTGGACCTTCTGTTTTACCGGAGGATAGTCTTCCTTGGTAGGCAGGTGATGAACCACAATGTCGGTATCCAACCCAGGCATGTCTTCGTAAGACCAGGCAAAGATTTCCACATAATCATGCAACATCTGAATCAACCGCTGTTTTACACTGAGCTCTAGATTGGCACCAATCTTGACTTCCTTTCTGTCTGTCTCAGTACCCAGATTTACCGTTTCCACTGGCTCTTCATGTGGCTGAATGGCCCTCTCTTCCTGGAGTAGCAGTCTTGCAAGCTCACCAGGCACTTCGCAATCATCTTCACCTTCGTCTTCGGCTAAATTGATCGGATTTTCGAAGTCATAACTGGCAGTAGCAGAGTCGTTACCAGTGAGATCTAGAGTGGATTGGAACCTGTATAAGTGAGTGTGTGTAAATATAGTTGTTTTGCAATATATAAAGAAAGAAAGGGAGCGCAAGATTTGAAATGTGAAAAATGTCCAATGCTTTTATTCATGATATATGAAAGTGACAAATAACAAGCCCTCACAAATGACACCACGGTGCCCCGGGTAAGACACCGGGCCATAGAGTTTCAAATTATTGTTCGTTACAAATTTAAAACAAAGGAGTTCATTACTGGGTGACAAAAGTAATAGGTGTAAAGTCTTTTGCAGTCCAGTTTCTAGGTCCACCGTTGGTCGTTGGGTAGATCCAGCTGTCAAATTCGGATTCCTCTACGTCGTCCTCAATAGCATTCACTCCCGGGTTGGTGATGAATACGGGAGGTCTTCCAATCCTTGCTTTACACACAACCCTCTGAGCTTCTGCAGTGAAACCCGAGCCAAATTTGTCAGTCTTTGGAGTGAAATCAGGAAGTCTGCCCCAGTTTGCACACTCACCCTTCTCAACCACAGCCCGGGCATCCTTCAAGGAAGCCATCTTCAAAGGAGAACCCTCTTCAGTTACAGTTTCTGCTGCTTCCAATGTTTGAGGCACCTCTTCAAAGTGTTGAAAGGGGGTCTCAATGAACTCCCCATCCATTTCTACGTATCGGAACGAGTTAAGGTGGCTGACCATGTATTCCTCTTCCCCTTGCACTGTTACGATCTTCCCCCTGACCGGGTGCTTAAGCTTCTGATGTAATGTTGAGGTCACAGCTCCAGCCTTGTGGATCCATGGACGACCCAACAAACAAGAGTAAGACGGTCAGATATCCATCACATAGAAGTTTGAATCAAAGACTTGTGAACCAACCCTGATTGGGATGTCAACCTCACCATGTACCATCCTTTTGGACTCGTCAAAGGCCCGGACAACAATGTTACTTGGTTTGAGCTCTAAACCCTCACAGTCCAGCCTGTCTAGAGCTTTCTTGGGTAGTACGTTTAATGAAGAACCAGTGTCAACCAGCACATGGGCAAGAGTAGTGCCCCTGCATTCAATGGAGACATGCAGGGCATCATTATGGTTCTTCCCCTTGGCCGTCAGATCAGCATCAGAGAAACCCAGACCATTATCAGCAGTTAAGTTGGCCACACAGTCGGTGAATTGATCAGTAGACGTTTCTTGGGGCACGTGAGCCGTCTTCAGGAAAGCAATCAGGGCCTTGGCATGGGCCTCTGAACATAGCAACAGTGATAGCATAGAGATTTTAGAGGGGGTGTGCCCCAGCTGTTCAACGACGTTGAAATCACTCTTATTGATAATTTTGAGGATCTCTTCCATCTCTTTCTTGGAAGCCTCAACAGTGGTCTTCGGTGCCTCCGTCTGGGCAGGCACATCAGTAGCAATCCCCTTGCCCTGAGCGTCAGATGACTCGGCAGCAGGGGTAGAAACTTGATCAGGAGGGGAAACAGGCACACTGGCAGGTGTGATGACAAGAGGCCTCTGAATTGCTGGTGGTGCAATGTATGGTGAGAACAGTCTTCCACTACGAGTGACTTTAGCAGGCCCGGTGATGTTGGTGACACCGGTACTAGTATCGAACTCTTGTTTCACTCCCAGAACATAAACATCTGCCCCATAGTGCCACGGGACAGCCTTGTCAGATGTATAGGGGAGGGGCCCCGGAACAGTAATGGTTATGGGTGCAATCTTGTGAACAGGCATAATTTTGACAGGTTTCTTTGAGGGAGCCTTAGGGGGGTTGTTGAAAATGGTGACAATTGACACTTCTTCAGTAGGAACAGCAGGAATAGCAATCTTCTTGAACAAGATCTCTTTGCTATCCATCAGGTTTTGGACGCCTGACTTCAGCAAAGGACAACCAATAGGTGAAGCAGCACATAGATGGCAACCTTTACTACATCCCGGAAATAAACTGGCTAGCAACAGGTTCCTCTTGACGGTCAACAGCGGAGTAGCAATATCATCCACAGAAGCCACAAACAGATCCTCTTCTACAACATTCACTCCATGATAGGGCATGGGAGCAGTCACAATATTGGGCCTTTCGGGCGCCTCGAACTGTATTTCCTTAGCGTCAATAAGGTCCTGAACCTTATTCCTCAGAGCCCAACAATCATCAGTAGAATGCCCCGGGCTGTCAGAGTGATAAGCACAGTGGGCATTGGGATTGTACTTCAGAGATGCTATGTTTACCACCTTCGGAGCTTCCTTGACAGTTACCAGGCTGGTTGACAGCAGTTGCGGAAATATCTGAGAAAGAGTCATGCTGAGCCGAGTATACTGTCTTTTGGGCCTCTCAACTCTTGGTTGGTTATATTGTTGAGGGGCAGTAGCAGGCTTAGAAATTACCACCGCGTTGACAGCTTGGCGGCGTTCTGGTTTATTATGTCTTCTGGGACAATACACAACACTAGCTTCCTTCTTGAAAGGCTTCTTTTCAGTACTCGAGGAGGCACCCTTCTGTATCTTCCCCGATTTGATACCAGCTTCGATCCTCTCACCAGTCAGGATCAGGTCTGTAAACCCAGCAGAGGAATTACCAATGAGATGGTTGAAGAATGGACCAGATAGGGTCCCCAAGAACATGTCCACTAGTTCACGATCCGTCAACGGTGGCTGCACCCTGCCAGCCAGGTCTCTCCATTTATGTGCGTACTCCTTAAAACCTTCACCCGTTCCCAGTGACATACCCTGGAGTTGGGTACGCGTGGGAGCGAGGTCGGAATTGTACTGATACTGCTTATAAAAAGCAGTAGCCAAGTCCTCCCAGTTACGAATGTTGGTTCCGTCCAGCTGATAGAACCATTCGAGATGAGTCCCTGAAAGACTCTCCTGGAAGAAATGGATCCATAAGTTCTTGTCTGCAGTGTAAGGTTGGATCTTCCTTACATAAGAGCGGAGGTGCAGTTTAGGACATGAAGCCACGTCGTACTTCACAAAGGTCGGCGCCTTGAACTTGTGTGGGATCACCACCCCAGAAGATAACCCCAAGTCTCCAAAATCCAACCCAGGCACGCGTTGAATCTCCATAGCATTTAGCCGGTCCTCCAGCTGTTTGTACCGGTCCTCAGTAGGAGGGTACTGTTCATCGTTGAAATCTGTCTCGGTGTCAGAGACCACATGACTAGGAACCTCTCTCCCTTGGTGACTGCCTTCCCCCACAGATGGAGTAGTCCTCTCAGCTTCATTCTGCAGTGTATTCCCGAGTCTGCGTCCAGTGTTGAACAACACATTCCTCTTCTTCTTCTTCTTCTTCAGGAGCAAAGCCTTCAGCTCCTGTTGTCCTTAGGCCAAGTTCATGACCATCTCCCGAAATTGGGCGTTCTGGGCCTGGAGGGCCTTGATAGCTTGTTCGGTAGTTGGTTCAGGATTCATGATGATTGAGTGCTGAAATAAACAGCGAAGAAGATTAAGCAACCTGTAGAAAAAGGGTACTTGTGATGCATATGATGAATGAAATGCGTATGAATTATGTTTTCAAAGACAATCGGGAATCAACTTTATAGACAAAAGGAACACACTTTATTAGATTTAAACTTTGGAATTTAAATTGTTCCACAAATTGCCCTTAGGCGTTACAGGAATGAAAATACTGAAAAGGAAATAAAATCTGTAAAGGAAACATCCAAAGCCCATCAGTGCTCCCATGGCCTCCTCTTCTCAGTACGGATATAGTCATTCATGATCCGCTCGTTCTCCAATTGCTTGGTCAGCTTCTGGATCTTCTGTTCCTGTTCGTTGAACTTTTCCTGATAATAATCCCGCTCTTCCTGTAGTTGTGCCCAAGACCTCTTTAGTGTATCAACATCAGTGGGTATCTGAGGAGGGAGTATGGTTGGAGGAACCCCGTCTCTATCAGGAATTTCAAGAATGACGGGCCTGACAGATTCATATGACATACCTAACTTCTGAGTACAGATGCAGACCCATCTGTAATAGGGTTCCATTGGTAGAGAAGTCTTCGGTCTCAACTCATGTGGGTCAGCTTTGTGAGTTCTGTCCCAAGCTTTGATGAATCTACGGCGCAGTTCGTCACTATCTACCTGAAACTCAAAACTGACGTGAGGTACCAACATCTCATGAGGCCCTGCTCTTCTGGCTCTTCCAAACTGACGGAGAGCTAAACATGGATTATAAGAGATTCCGTCCTGAGTACCGATTAATGGAACATTAGGATATTCTCCGCAACGATCAATAACAGCCACCTCATCTAAACCTCTGAGAGTCCAAATGATGTCATTATCAATGAGAGACATTAACCTGTGAGCCCAGCCTCTTCCTTCTTGGTTCTTCAGCACGAACTTGGGGAGGTGCGAAATAAACCACCTCACTAACAAAGGAGTACAACACCATAGAGTTCCTCGTCTTCGGGCAGTACGAGCATAGAGTTGTTGCAGGATATCACCCAAGAGAGTGGGTACAGGGTTCTGAGACATGAAGATCCTTATGGCATTGATATTGACAAAGTTATCAGGATTTGGAAACAATACTAGACCATAGATTAAGAGAGCCAGAATGTCCTCGTACGCCCTGAAGTCTAAGTCATTCCAGAAACTGTTAGCTTTACCAATCAGAAACTTAGCCAAGAAGCCCTTAACTCCGCTTCTAGTCACCCAGTTGTCCATTACCTCCTTGTTGGTCAAAGGAAGGGCTGCTGCAATCTCCTCAAGTCTAATAGCCTTTTCCCAGCCAGTGAAGGGAGTCTGATCAAAGATAGGGATACCAAGCAAATCAGAGAATTCTTCCAGGGTAGGGACCAGCTGGAAGTCTTGAAAGGTGAAGCAACTGTACAAGGGATCATAAAACTGGGTCAAGACACTCATCAGTTGTTGGTCCCACTTGGAAGTGACTATACCGAGAAGAGAACCATGCCTCTGGATGAAGGAAGCAGTGTTTGGAATTCTGTCAACCAACTCTTTAAGCAAATCAGGTGGGTGAACAAAGTTGAGCCGGATAGTGTTCCTTCGCACAGGCATCATGATGTCCTACAAAACAGAGCAAAGGTGAAACCCTCTTGTCTTTGAAATAGGTCAGTCCTTATGCAGGATACATGCAATGGTATGATGGTATGATGTTATGATAAAGCACACCATAAATATTCACATAGGCAAACATGATAAGGCACACAAGTCACACAAGACAGCCCTTAGGGTTTAGGCCAGCATGAAGTTCAGGTATTACCCTCTTTCAGTTTCGTTGGTTAAGACCTGTCCTATCAAAAGTAACCGGGTTCTAGAGGATCCCAATATCACTGACTACCCTCAATCGTTCATAACTCCAGCGTCGCAATCTTTTCTTGCAGCCAGAACCATCGTGAGAGTTTAGCCTCAATGGGTGTAGCATACTGCTACTGTTCTATGGCCAAGTTGGGTCACATTAGGGTTCTAAGGTCGGTTGGTGCTTAATGACTCCTTAGAAGACCCATATTCTCCTCATTGCAACACAAGGGATATCGGTACAGACTAAGGTGCCACACCAACGTAGCCACTGCTTCACCTGTGTCGGTCTACGCCGGACAGGTCCCTCACAGCTTATGCTACCTAAAAGGGTATCCCCAGATCCAGGTTAGGATCTATGAAACTCCGATGCAATGCCCACGAATATAAAGCAAACAAAACATTCAATTGAAAACATAAGTATGATCTAATCCTAAGGTATACCTCACTTTTAGAATCCCCAGCAGAGTCGCCAGTTCTGTGATCGATGGAAATAGAACTGACTGCTTTTTTAAGCTGGTTCGCGAAATATCGCGGTAAGCAAGAGTCGCCACCGTCTTTTATGTTCTCCAACATGGAAAGGACAAAAGCACAGCAAAATTCCTTATTCGAGATGTCTCTCGGTTCGGGAGGTATATTTATAGAAAGGGAAGGTGTTAGCACCCTTTCTATCCGTGGTTATCCACGGGCTCTTAGTTACTTGCTCTTATGTTTTCAAAAATTGTTTGCTTTTCAAGTGGGTGTGGGTTTTGAAAAAGTTCCGTTTGAAAAAATTCTAAGTAACTCTTGTATTTGTCCTCAAGAGTGTATGAAAAATTTGTTTGAAAACTTTTAGAAAGTGTGAGGTGTGAAAAGTTGTTTTTGTTTGTTTGAAAAGAGCAAGTACTTAAGAGAATCTACCTACTCTAAGGAATTAAGCTGTGTAAGAGTCCTTTAGATAGTGCTATCCCACCATTGAGAGGTAGGTAGCACCATCTTTGGAGGTGTTCGGATCAATTCGATTATCGGGACAATGTGGTCACCGAAGCAATGGTAGGACAGCTTATAAGTAACCCTAATGTCCTAGATCCTTTTTATCCGAGGAAACCGTTTCGAGGCAACTGGATCTTTTAGACAGAAGGGCGACCTCTAAGACACCCTATACTTGATGACCACATACGAGGCAACCAGTGAGGCGTACCCTAGGAGTGGCCTGTGCTTTGTGTGTTGGTTTTCAGTTAATGTTTTTGTACATGTTATTTGTGAGCTACGGATCGATTTTATTTACATACATTCTTGCAGACATATTAGCAGTTAGGGGTGCGGAAAAGTAAATTGCAGAAATGTAAATCTAGCTATTACAAGGCGCGGGTCTATACATCGCCAAAAACAATAACCCGTTTTGTAAAATAAAGTGCGAGAATTTAAATAAAGCGGTAAAACCTAATTAACTATTACATATCTGGAGACAATTACATAAATAATCAAAATAAATAAATGCGCGCGAGCAAAAATTAATCGGGAACGTCCTAAGGGTTTTGACCCTTTTAAGAAAAGAATTGAATTTTTTTTGTCCTTTTTTTAATGAAATGGAATTAAAACTAATTATTTAATTTATTAAAAGAAAAATGTTTTTTTGTATTTTTATGTTTTTAATGAAATAAAATAAAAGGAAATAAAATTAAAAGTTAATAAAAACCTAACTCTAAATTTATATTTATTTATTAAGAAAAAAAGGTTAAAGTTGCCTAATCAAAACTAATTCAATTTATTAGTATTTATTTACAAAATAATTACCTAAATGAAATTAATAAAGTATTTACATTTTTTGGTCTTTTTTTAAATTTTATTGTGAAAAATTAATTATGAATTAATTAAATAATAACAGTTAATAATAATAATTAGTTAAAAGCAAATAAAATAAAAAAAGGAAAAGAAAAGAAAATATGAAAGAACCATGGGGGGTTTGGGTCCAGAACTGAGGGTGTTAATCTGAAATTTAGGCCCATTAGCACTCCAAGCCTGCTGACTTTGGGAATTGAGTGGGGCGCTGGTTGACCAGGAGTATGGTGTGCTCCCTCTCTTCGCCTTTGAATCTGCTTCTGAGGGACACTTGGCAAGCGGATATGTGAGGTTTATGGTGCTCACCATTTGGAAACCTACACAAGAATGCATTAAAAAAAATAACATGGAATTATGGGGGGACCTGGGAATCGAACCCAAGTCCCAAGGATAATTTTCCAACACCTGTACCACTACATCACTCATGCGCATTTGTAAACAAAATGAGAAACAAATATTATATCAAGTAAACACGCCACATGCTGGACCAAAGAAAAAGCGCGCGCCTATTTGAAACAGCCAGCCATGCATGGACACCTCATCATCGTATTCATTTATCTGCAAAACAAAAACAAGATAGCGGGGGTTTTAAACCCCCACAAAACAAAACTGCAAAAAATAGCGACTAGCTCTACACGTAATATAAAAATGGCGCGAGGTGTCCGATGTGTTCGTCTCATCAAGCCGGTTTCAACCATGGGTCTTAGACGTTCTGATTTTACAGTATGTGAAAAGCCCCAAATCAAAAGCTCTGAAACCCTAGGATTCGTTAATGGTGGTTTGGATTCCATGGAATTATAACGCAATTGAATTGTACCAAAAGCTTCGCCTGAGTTCTATAAACACAAAACAAACAATGAAAGATGTCAAAAATGCATGAATTGATGGTTATGATTTTGAAAAAAGAAGGTAAAACGTATGACTGTGTAGCACGAGTTCTTGAGTGTTAGGACTTGTTTATGAGTGCAAATCGTTCCTGGGAGTGTTGGGAATGTGTTTGGATAAAGGAAAGTGTTTGAATTGTACTGGAAGATTGATTTCAGTTTGTGACTTTTCTTCAAGTTTTTTGAATTTGGTTTTGCTGTTTCAGGGGTCTCTAGGTCGTGCTTCCAGTCTGCAAGGCTTGCATATATGTGTATGAATGAGAATCAGTCAATATTATGAGCCTTTAACCATTGCAATTAAACTTTGGATTTTGTCTTAACCACCATTAAAGCATTTTCAAAGCTTGTTCAAAATTTGAATTTTCATGCCTAATTCAGCTTGGCACGAATTTGGTAGGTGTATTATGGTGCATCAAGGTCATTCAAACCACAAGATATCAATTAATTAATTTTTTTGATTTTTATTTGAATTTTATGGATTTAAAATGAATTAAATCAATAAAATTAAATAAAAATAGAAAAATTAATATTTAATCTTGAAATTGATCATGTGACATGTGGGTGGCATGACAAGGCTGAACCAAGTGGAAAAAAGTGGACCCTTTTGTCAAAAATTGAAGTTTCAAGGATAGTTGACTTTTGCCATTTCACAAAAATTTCCCAACTTCTCCAATGCATATCTTGCTCAATTTTGATCATATGAACATTTCTTGGACATTTTGGAAAGGTATTGAAGTCCTCTAACCAATGCCTTTGGTCCCATGTCATTTTGATTTACCAATCTCAAGTTATGGTCTTTGACTTAAAATGCCTTTTTGTTGACTTTTGAAAATGACCTATAATGTTGAAATTGATAACTTTTTGTGAGAGCATTTCTTGGACTTGGAATGTGAAGATGAGTTGTAGGAAATGTCTTCCCCTTCAAGATGAGCATTGGATGGTATTTTTCTGATGAACCATGAAAAAGGTATGCCTTGGTCAAGTTACAGTTGACTTTTCAGTTGTCCAAAAATAGAAACTTTTGACACCCTGATGATTTTTGAGCCATTCTTGTGAAATCATGATCAAGACTTGATCAAATGATGATTGTGGATTCAAAATAATATGTTGACAAATTTTTTTGACTTTTGACTGCCAAATGACCATTTTACCCCTACAGTTGATTGTGAAGCAATTAGGGTTTTTGACTGTGCAACTTGACCTTGTGAGCCTTGAAACTTGACATGTAGATGCTTGACAATGTTTATAGGCATGTGGGACTTGATTGAGCCCTTGAAAACCTCAACTTCCTTGCAAGAACCAAAACCCTAATTTGACTGGCTTAGGAGGATGGTTGACTGTGTAGCCCTTGAGTAGACTTTGAGCAAATTGAGATGATGCTTGTCAAAACTTTGAAGAATATGGGAGGGAAAATTTTGGGGTACAATAGAGAGTATACCCTAGGAGTGCGCATGTGCGAGTGATTCAGTTTCAAGTTTATTATCTTTGCACATTTATGGTTAGCTAACCATTTTAAAGTTAATCATACATTCTTGTCATGCAACCCTAATTATTCATACATCTAACAGTTAATATTTTGCGGAATTTAAAGTGCGGAAATTAAACTACGCTATTACAAGGGTTCAGGTATTTACATAGCCAAAAACAAACCCTTAAAAATAAAGCGATAAATGAAAGTAAAAAACCTAATTAATCTATTACAACTTGTGAACAATTACATCAATATGGTACAAATAAATAATAAAACGCGCGCAGGGAAATTAAGGACAATAAGAAATTAGGGTTTTGACCCCATTCTAACCTAATTGGAATAAAAAATTGTTTTTTGTTGTTTTTTAAGAAAAGAATTAGGTTTTTAAATTAAATACAAAATTAATGAGTAATTAAATTAATTAGTGAAAAATAAATAAATGGCCTATTTTTGTGTTTTTGTTTATTTTAAGAAAAAAAGAAAATATAATTAAGTTTAAACCCTAATTGTTCTAATTAATTTTAATTATTTACAAAATAATTAAAGTTATCTAAAATTAAAATCTAATTAAATTAATTAATTAATTGATAAAAAATAAACATAAGTCTAATTAGGTGAAAAATATTATTTGTGATTTTTTTGATAAAAGAAATAATTAATTTTGTTAGTAAAACAAATAAATAAATTAAATAAAGCAAAATATAAAAAGAAAAAGAAAAGAAACTTGGGCCTGAGAAAAGCAGTTTTGGGGGGGTGTGAGAATCAGATTCTGGGCCCAAAAGGATGTGACCCACGTTTGACTCTTTGGATCTCATGCTCTGCATTGACTAAAGTGTACCATGGATACTACGTCATGGCCATCAGATCTGGCCTTCTGAACACTTGGCAGATTGGATGATGAAGGACTATGGTGGTCCCTTGGCTTGTGTACAAACTTGAACCTGAAAAGAAAATAATATGTAAGAACGGGGGGACCTGGGATTCGAACCTAGGCCCCAAGGCACTTTCCAAGCGTTCCACTATCAATTGGGCTAGCTGCTTTGTTTGTACATAAAATAAGCAATAATCGTAATATATAATAATGTGAAAAAGGGCGCCAGATTTCAAATAGGCCAATCCTATGGTTCCAGCTAGTCATCTACTTCCTTTCTCCATTGGTAAAAGTCCTAGACTTTTACCTACGGACGTTTGTCCGTCACTACAAACTGGGCTCATTCCAAAATCCTCCATGGGCAATATAAATGACATCTAATGCCATGGATCGAACCGTCTTGTCATCCTGAACATCATGGTACCCTTTATAGGGGCTAATTTTTCCTGCACACAAAAAACCTAAAACGAAACCACAAAACCTAACAATGGCAATTCTTGATTCAGTCCATCAAAATGCAATTGGATGATATAGATAGCTTGCAAATGTTCCAAGGATCAAGAATATATAATTATTTTGTGCTATAAGTGACAGAATGATGCAATTCGATTTCAAAAATAAATCAATATCGTGGATGACTTACAATGGTATTTGGCAATGGAAACTCCTTGTTCTTGATTGGTTTCGCTTGCTTACACTCCCAGGAAGTGATTGGGATGATCAAAGAGTCTTGTAGTTGCCTGTAACTATGAATTCATATCTGCACTTTTTTGGTGTTTTTTCAAGTTTTGTTCTTGTTCTTGCGCCTCTCTCTAGCCTTGTTTTTGGTCTGCAATGGTTCAATATATATCAAGGACTGAATTAGGGTTGAAAAAGTGTGCTCAATCTTCCTCCATCATTGCTTTTGATTTGGATTTGATACACTTGAAAATCTTGCTAAAAATAGAGCAAACTCAATCTTTTTGTGCACACCAATGCTTTGCACGATTTCAAATACTTTCCAACTGGATATAAGACCTGAAACATGTACAAAATCTTGAGTTTTCAATGCTTTTGATTTTTTTCATGATTTATTTTGATTAAAAATGATTTAATTCAAATCAAAATCAAAATAAATAATAAAAACAAGATAATGACAAGTGGAAAGGGCTAGGGCTCATGGACCATGTTTCCAACTCAAAGTAAGTGCAAAAGATTGGGCCCATTTAGCAAAAAATGCATTTTTAGGCATAGTTGACTTTTGACAATTTTGCAAAAAAGGTCAACTTCACTAATACATAACTTCCTCAATTTTGACTGGTTGAAGGTCTTCTTGGACTTTTTAGAAAGATTGAGATGTCCTCTAAGCGACCCTTTTGGTCTCATCTCAATTTGATATTCCATGCTCATGTATGTAGCCTTGACAAAAAATGTGTTTTTGTTGACTTTTCAAAATGACCTATAATGTCCAAATTCATAACTTCTTGTGAGTGCATATTTTAAACTTGGGAGATGAATATGGATTGTAGAGAATGGAATCCTCTTCAAAATGAGATTTGGATGTTTCATTTATAATAAAGTATGAGAAAGTTATTCTTGGTCAAAGTTGAGTTGACTTTTCCTACAAAACCCTAATTTAGCAACTTTTGGTTCTTGAGGAATTATGAACAATCCTTAATGAATCATGATCAACCCTTGATCAAATGATGAAATATACTTCATGTGATACGGTGGGAGAACTGACTTGAGGTTTTGCGTTTGTTTTCGCAAATGTTTCGGTTGAGCAATAGTCGCCACCGACTTTTTATTTTATCCTAAGGAAAGGTTAAAAAGCACAGCAAAAACCTTTGAGATGTTTTCTTGGGTTCGGGGAGTAGATTATAGAAAGGGAAGGTATTAGCACCCTTTCTATCCATGGATATCCATGGGCTCTTAGTTACTTTCTTAGATCAACTTGCCTTAATTTTCAATTGTTTGAAATGGTGCTTTGTGTGTGTGGGTTTGAAAATGTTTTTGAAAAGAGGTCAATGTGGTGGCAACCTTTGTAATGATCCATGTTGGGATGTATACAAAGGTGTATGTATTTTGAAAAGGTTTTCAATGTTTTTTGAAAGTTGTTTTGAAAGTGTAGTGATGTGTGGTTTTGAAAAATAGGCAAGTGTTTTGTTTTGCAAGTTTGATTCAAGTAACTAAGAGTTTGTCTACTCCTAAATTTCTCAAAGATTTCTCCTATGTTTTTAACCCTTTTAACAATTTTGTTCCACCATTGCATTTGGTGGACAATCTTGTGTTAGGATGTGAAAGGGACGAGCGCGGGTCATCGTTTAGACCATAATTGCAATGGTGCCAAGTATCTTTGGGCATTGTTTTCTTTAAGGGACTTGATCATTTTTTAGGCAACTTTTGAAAGCGTCATCGAGGGACTATGATCATTTGAATTGTTTTGTTTTGCCCAAAGAGACCTAACATGCAATATGGCCCATTATTGAAGGCAACAAGTGGAATACCCTAGGGGTGCAAGTGTGATTAGTGTTGTCCATTTTCATGCTTGTTTATCTTGAAATTAGGTCAAACTATTTTGGTTAATTGATTTGCATACAAACCCTAATTCTAACATGGCATAATTAGAAAGCTTTAAAGTGCGAAAAATAAAGTTCCTAAGTTATTACAACACAATATATGGGAAGGGGGGTACAAATGTTCAAATGGGGGTATTTTGACAAGAATTAAATCCTAAACTATTACAATCCAAATGGAATTATACAAATTATTTAATGTGCGATAATTAAATAAAATAAGATAAATAGGCAAGATGAAAAAAAAATGATTTTTTTATGTGTATGTAAAAATTGTTTTTTATGTGTCAAGAAAATAAAAATAAAAAGTATTAATTTTGGGTATTTTTCATGTTTAGGGCAAAAACCCTAATTTTCACAAATAAAAGTATTTATTGTATAATATATGTAATATTTATTAATTATATACAAAAAATAAATAAAAGAGAAGTATATTTGTCAAAAAGGTATTTTTAATGTTAAATATTAATAAAAATAAAAATGTATTATTTTTATGTTTTTTAACCTAAATACACTAATAAATATATAAGTATTTGTATTATTTACTAAATATATTAAATATGTACCAAAATAAAATATTTAATATTTACAAAAAAAAGTATATTTTATATAAAATATTTTCAGAAGATAAAATAAAATAAAAAATGGAAAATAAATGTATTTGGTATTATTCCTAATATTCTAAACAAAAAAGTATTTTGTATTTATTTATATATATCACTAACTAAAGCAAATAAATATCAAATAAAATGCAAAAAAATGTGGAAAAATGTTTTTTAATATTTTTATGCTTTAATGAAAAATAACAAATCAGAATCAAAAGGAAAAAATTAAAAAAATAGCAAATGAAACTCAAAATGGCCCAGGGGGGTTCAAAAGTAGAAACAAGGTGCAAATAGGAAAATGAAACAGGCCCAGCCCATGAAGACTTTGTCTTCAACCTCAGGACCTGTATGAATAACAACAACACGCGTTTTCTATCTCCAGATTCCTTGATCTTTTCCCAAATCTTGCAACATGAAACCTGTAGAGCTTGAAGCCACGATTCTAGACATATAAAGAAATCAATCTAACTCTCAGAAATGAGAGAGAATTTCTTCTCCCCCAATTCCTGACCTAGTTTTTGTTCCATGTTCAGACATCAAATTCTCATAGCACACATAACATAAATGAAAACTAATTATATGGGCATGTTCAGGGCTATGAATGTGACATAATTTCTTCACAAATCTAAACCTAACAATGCCTGGATAGAGAGATACAAGTTTATGAACTTACCTGTTCAGTTGGAAACGTGTGCAACAATGGAGATGCTTACAAGGCAAGGTAATGATTTGTATAGCTTCCTTGATGTCTCAGGATGCTATTCCAACCTTTAGTTTGCTTGGAAACCAAGAGAATCGTGCTATGGTACTTCAACTGCAAAACAGAAAAATGAAAATGGTGATGTTAGCTAGGGATGTTACAGGTCGTGTTTAGGGCTTGGAACAGTTTCAAGGGATGATGTGGGATGTGTTTGAAGTGGTTTCAGCAAGAATGCACGAATGGACTGAGTTATGGAACTCAATCTGCAGCAGGTGCCCTGTTTTGGCAGTTTTATGGTGATTCTGTGTTAGAGAGGGCAATGGAGATGGTTAGCTCGTGTTTCAGGTCAGGGTGATTGTTTAGAATGTGTGTAACAAGTTTGCTTAAGTTGGTTTTTGCTGAGATGAGAATTGTGTATGTTATGCAAGTTTCTTCACACTTAAGCAACAAAGTATCAAGTTGTGTTCTAGACTGATGCAGGCCCCCAATCGATGCTGCAACCTTTCCCCTTGATCAGTGTGTTTTGCTTCTGAACTTGTGCCCAAAGATATGGCCTTGTACTTCTTGATTTGCAACTTTGACATAAAGCCATACTTTTCTAAAATGGATAATTAGCTTTTTCTATTTAAGGGTCAAACTTCCATGTAATGCTTAAACACATAAAACAAGGCCTTGGAACAATGAGTTAGCATTAAATTATTGAGTGCAAATGGCATATAGGACCTGTAATCAAGGAATGCAAGCTGAGTTCAAAATGGCACAAGTGTATGAACATGTAAATTGGCCATAAACAAAGTGAGTTTTTCCCAACTTGCCAAATTCGATTCTCCCTAACCATGAGGTTGTTTGATGAGTTCTTGGACATTTTGGAAAGCTTGGAATGTGTACTACAATCCATCTTTGAAATGCAAACTGAAATTCCAAGTGGAAGCATGTGAAAAATGGTCTTGAAGTTAGGCAAAAATCCTGCCTAAAATGGTTCAAAATTTCTCTAAGTTAAGAATGGTTTGGTACCCTTGTTCCAAAAATTATAACTTGAGCTATAAGCTTCTTTTGGGAAAACTTTGTGAATAAAAGTTGTAGATTTTGCAATGGAATACAACTTTCATGTTTTGACTTTTCCTTGAATCCAAATGAATCTTGGTGAGAAAGTGGGACAAAGTTAGGAAAAAAAATTAGGGTTTTTCATAACTTAGAAAAATTCTAAGTTATGAAAAATCTTCATTTCAAACCCTAATTTGTGATTCTTGATTTCTTGATGAACAAGTTTCATGATTTGGCATGTTTTGATGAAAAATGAATCTTGACACTTGATTTTGACCAAAAAGTCAAAGTTTGAATTTTCAGTATACAGTCAAAATTGATCAATTGACTGGGAAATTCAACTGTCAATCTTGTGAATTTGGGATCTTTTGAACTTGTTGAGTATGTCAAGACAATTCCATGGGATCCTTGAGTCCATATGTGAGCTTGGTTTTCCATTGGCTAGGTCAAACAGTCAAAAATTGCCTTTGTGCAATCAAAACCCTAAAAATGACCATTTTGCCCTTTTGGTGATCTGATCAAATTTCTTGTGGAATTGTGATCCAAACTTGATCAACTGGTCCATATGAGTTCATAATGTTGATGCGGGTCAATTTTCATGAGGTTTGACTGTCAATTGGCCACAGTTGAATTTTTCCCCAATACAACTGATTTCTAGGTCAACTGTCCAATTGACTGGGCAAAATTTGGAATCAAGACTTGAAACTTGGTATGGATAAACTTGGGAGTCCAACATGAAGCATGAAAGTCATCTTAGGCATTTTAGGTCAAAATATCTTTGTGCAAACACAAACCCTAATTTGGGTCAACAGTGCAAGGAGAAGTCTTGAGCAGAGGAAACCCTAACTGGATCTTGAGCTCCAAGGGTCTTGTGATGAGAAAATGTTGAGGAAATGTGAGGGCAAATTTTGGGGTACAACAGTTGCCCCTGTTCAATCTTCTTGAACCTGAAGAGTTAGATTGGCAAGTTTGCCTTTCGTGACTCGAGGGTAAAAGGAGATTGGACACTAGAGTGCCCGGAAATTTGCACTCGCATGTTGGAGTATCAGCAATGTGATGTCGGGAATGGGCTTATAGATGCCTTTTGGAGAGATGGTGGATAGGGAGATGGGCTTATAGATGCCACCTGAAGGCGTGACAGAACCTTGTCGGGAATGGGCTTATAGATGCCATTTGGAAGTGTTGATCGCATAAGAGATTCCTTAGCGAGAACTTGTGTTTTTTGAGAAAGGCAGATGTTTTCCTGGCTTGTTACAGGTATTGATCTTCAATCTCTTCATGCAGACATGCCCTGGCTAGATACAGGTGTCGAGTCTACAATCGGTTGATCGCAGATATGCCCTGGCTGGATACAGGAATTGAATCTGGAAATAGTCGTCAACAGATATGCCCCGGCTGGATACAGGAATCGAATCTGGAATTGTTGTCAACAGATATGCCCTGGCTGGATACAGGAATTGAATCTGGAAATAGTTGTCAACAGATATGCCCTGGCTGGATACAGGAATCGAATCTGGAATTGTTGTCAACAGATATGCCCTGGCTGGATACAGGAATCGAATCTGGAATTGTTGTCAACAGATATGCCCTGGCTGGATACAGGAATTGAATCTGGAATTGTTGTCAACAGATATGCCCTGGCTGGATACAGGAATTGAATCTGGAAATAGTCGTCAACAAATATGCCCTGGCTGGATACAGGAATCGAATCTGGAAATTGATCACTCACAGATGTGCCCTGGCTAGATACAGGAATCGAATATGGAATTGTGACAGTTGAAAGTAGTTGTCTTTTGGGTTGTCTTTTTCCCTGAAAAGGCAAAACATCAGTTGTATGCAATGTCATGATGTATGAAATGCATGATGTCATGATGTTCAAAATGAGATAGTGTTGTATGCACTTTATCATGTATGTAAACAAGATGTATGAAATGTGAAATGTTTATGAATGTATTTTCGTCTAGGAAAATAAATCCTTGACGACCGGCCGGGGAATTAAATCCTGGGCTGACGTTGAAGAGTAGAGCTCTTTGCTTCCGCTGGGGATGATGGTTGCAAGAATACACCGGTAGGAGAAGATAACTCCATTGGGGAATAAACTGGTTGGAGAGATTACCCTGAGGGGAATTGCTCTGTGGGAAGAGATACTTCGCTGAAGTTTTAACGAGGGCTCCGCTGAGGATTTCAATGATGGACTCCGTTGGGGATAACAATGATAAACTCCGCTGGGGATGACAATGATAAACTCCGCTGGGGATTACAATGATAAAATCCGCTGGGGATTGTGTTGATAAGTTACGTTGGGGAACTTTGATGAACTCCGCTGGGGATTGGAAGAACTTCGCTGAGGGCGATCTTCCGTGGCAATTAGTTGAGGATAACCCAGTTATAAGCCCTTGTGAGGAATAACTTTGAATAAAGCCCGGGAGAGACGTCTGTACTTTACAGGGGATAAGCTTCCAGAATCTACTGGGGATAAGCTTCAAGGCCTGCTGGGGATATGGATTCCAAATTTCCTGGGGAAACTTTCGGACTGTACTGGAAAATGGTTCCACTGGAGTGTCTGTATTCCACCGGGGAACAATCTTAGATCAAGACTGCCGGGGATGCTTGCTGAGGAATGCCTATACTCCGCTGGGGAAAGTTGATATCTTCTGGGGATACCCAACTTCCTTTAGGCTGATCGTAGACTAACTCTGCTGGAGGAGAGTATTGCTGACTTGCTAGGGGAACAGGGTGCCTATTGTATGTAGGGCTGATGATAAACTAACTCTTCCTAGGGAGAGTATTGCTGAATCTTGTCCTACTCTGTGGGGAGTTGAGGCAACTTGGTCATATTCTTCAGTTGAATCTACCTTGGTACCTTGGCGGACAAAGCAACTAGACTGCCTGGACAATTCTACATTGCCCCTGTTTCTGATGTCACCTGTAATCAGTCTTTTGTTTCGTATGCAAGTATTTATGAATTAGCAATTTAATGTCGAATGCATATATCAAAAATGAACATTGGACGTTCTTCGCAAGACAAAACAGAAAAAAGGAAAAAACAATTGGCAATTTGTTTGGAAAAGTGAATTTGTATTGATTTTGAAGTTTTCCTGAAAACAGGCGTTTTTTGTACAAGAGGCTGACGTCCTAGTAAGAGAACGCCGCTGAATATAATAAAGTTTATACAATTTTGAAAAGGAAACAAAACAGCTATGTGAACAAAATTCCCACTGGGTTCCAACTCTGCTATTGCCTTTATGTCTTCAAGCGTCTCATCACTTTGCCGCTTAGTTGAAGAAGAAGCTGATTGATTAATGCCGAAGTCTGAGCCCGATAGTTGATGCCGAATTCTGGATGCAAGGTGATCCAATGAGACATAGTGTTACGCTTTATCCCTAACTTTTGCCTGGACCGTCCTTTCGGGTTTTCAGTCCACCGGGATACCCATTTTTGCCCAAGCCGCCTTTTCAGGTTTTCGACTTGCCGGGTATACAGATTTTTTTTTTCATTTCATCCCTTATTTTTGCCCGAACCCTTTTGGTTCGCCGGGAAGCCCTTATTTTTTCCTAGGTATGTCAACCTAGCGGGTCTTTTATTCATGCGTAGTATCTTTTTACTATGTCTGCATTGGCGGGGTGAAGAAGGTCGTCACCATCCATGGTGGTCAGAATCATGGCTCCTCCTGAGAACACATGTTTAACCACAAATGGCCCTTCGTACGTAGGGGTCCATTTTCCCCGGGGATCACTTTGAGGAAGGATGATGCGTTTGATTACCAGGTCCCCAACTTGATACTCTTGTGGTCTGACTTTCTTGTTAAATTCCCTGATCATTCGTTTTTGGTACGTCTGACCATGACAGATAGCGGTGAGTCTCTTTTCGTCAATTAGGTTTAATTGATCAAGTCGAGTCTGGATCCAGTCATCTTCACTCAAGTTTGCATCCTTCATTATCTGGAGAGAGGGTATCTGGACTTCAATCGGCAAGACTGCCTCCATGCCATAGACCAAGGAAAAAGGAGTTGCCCCGGTTGACGTCCTTGCTGAGGTACGGTATCCATGAAGAGCAAATGGAAACATTTCGTGCCAATCTTTATAGGTCACTGTCATCTTCTGCACAATCTTTTTGATATTCTTATTAGCTGCTTCTATAGCCCCATTCATCTTCGGCCGGTAAGGAGAAGAGTTGTGGTGTTGTATCTTGAATTGCTCGCAGAGCTCAGTGATTATCTTATTGTTAAGATTGGTACCATTGTCCGTAATGATTCTTTCTGGGACACCGTACCGACAAATCAGGTTATGCCGAATGAAATGTGCCACGTCGCTCTTGGTTACGGTGGCGTAGGAAGCTGCTTCTACCCAGTTTGTGAAATGATCAATTGCTACCAAAATGAAGCGATGCCCGTTGGATGTTGTTGGTCGGATCTCGCCGATCATATCAATGCCCCACATTGCAAAAGGCCAAGGTGCCGTCAGGACGTTTAGAGGAACCGGAGGGATATGCACCTTATCAGCATAGATCTGGCATTTATGACAAGTTCGAGGATGTTGGTAACAGTCGGCTTCCATTGTGGACCAGAAATATCCCGCCCGAAGGATTTTCTTTGCCATGGTATGTCCACTGGAATGTGTTCCGAATGTACCTTCATGTAGTTCTACCATGATCTTCTCTGCTTCAGCCTTATCCACACAACGTAGTAAAGTTGAATCATGATTTCGTTTGTAGAGAATGTCGTTGCTGAGGAAGAATTTTTCCGCAAACCTTCTCATGAACTTCTTGTCATTGACCGACGCGCCTTCGGGGTATTCTTGAGCTTCCAGATATCTTTTCACCTCATGATACCAGGGTTTTTCGGTTACCTCTTCGGCCTCAAGATCGCAGCAGTATGCAGGTTCGTCCATCTTCCAGATAATGATCCGGGGAGCCTCGTTGTCCCATTTGACTTTGAACATTGAAGACATCGTAGCTAGTGCGTCCGCTAACTGATTCTCCTCTCTTGGGAAGTGTTCAAAAGTTATCTCTTCAAAGTGGGGAAGCAAAGTCAGCACATACTCCTTGTAAGGAATAAGATTTGGGTGTTTCGTATCCCACTCGCCTTTGATCTGATTGATCACGAGAGCGGAATCTCCGAAGACACTCAGAAACTTGATCCTTAAGTCAATCGCAGCTTGAAGACCCATGATACATGCCTCATATTCTGCCATATTGTTGGTGCAGTTGAAACACAGCCGGGCAGTGAGTGGAGTATGAGTACCTTTAGGGGATATGATCATAGCGCCGATGCCGTTACCCAAAGCGTTCGAGGCTCCGTCAAAATATATAGACCATCAGGATCCTTCCTCAGGTCCTTCATCCGGTCCAGGTACTTCACAATCAGTTACTACCATGATATCTTCGTCCGGAAATTCAAAGTTCAATGATTGGTAATCGTCCACAGGTTGGTGTGCCAAATGGTCTGCCAATACACTTCCTTTGATTGCCTTTTGAGTTGTGTATTGGATGTCATATTCCGTAAAGATCATTTTCCATCTTGCTATTCTTCCAGATAGAGCAGGCTTTTCGAATATGTACTTGATTGGATCCATTTTTGAAATCAACAGAGTAGTGTGAGTCAGCATATACTGTCTCAGCCGGCGAGCAGCCCATACCAGAGCGCAACAAGTTTTCTCGAGCAGTGAGTACCGAGACTCACAGTCGGTAAAATTTTTGCTCAGGTAATAAATAGCGTGCTCTTTTCGGCCAGACTCGTCATGCTGCCCCAGCACACACCCCATTGAGTTGTCCAGTACTGTCAAGTATAGTATTAGAGGTCTCCCTTCAACCGGAGGCATAAGAATGGGTAGTTCTTGGAGATATTCCTTTATCTTTTCGAAAGCAGCCTGACATTCATCGTTCCAACGTACTACTTGATCTTTCTTCAGCAATTTGAAGATTGGCTCATAGGTAGCAGTTAAATGTGAGATGAATCGGGCAATGTAATTCAGTCGTCCCAAAAAACCTCTGACTTCTTTCTCTGTCTTAGGAGTCGGCATCTCTTGTATGGCTTTTACCTTGGCAGGGTCCACTTGAATACCTTTGTCGCTTACAATGAAACCTAGCAATTTTCCAGACCTCACCCCAAAGGTGCATTTGTTTGGGTTCAACCTCAGCTTGTACAACTTCAGTCGGTCAAACAGCTTCCGCAGATGGTCAAGGTGTTCCTCCTCAGTTTGGGACCTTGCAATCATATCATCGACGTAGACTTCAATCTCATGATGGATTATATCATGAAATAAAGCAACCATGGCACGTTGGTAGGTTGCCCCAGCATTTTTCAACCCGAATGGCATGACCTTGTAGCAGAAGGTTCCCCACTGAGTGACAAAGGTAGTCTTTTCCATATCTTCAGGAGCCATCTTGATCTGATTATACCCTGAAAAACCATCCATGAAGGAGAACACCTTGTGTTGAGCAGTATTGTCAACAAGAACGTCGATGTGAGGCAGAGGGAAATCATCCTTAGGGCTGGCCCTGTTCAAATCCTTGTAGTCGACACACATTCTGACTTTACCATCTTTCTTTGGCACTGGAACCACGTTGGCCACCCACTGAGGATAAGAAGTCACTGCTAGAAACCCGGCATCAAACTTCTTCATAACCTCAGCTTTGATTTTCTCGGACATCTCTGGGCGCATGCGGCGGACCTTCTGCTTTACCGGAGGGCAGTCTTCCTTGGTAGGCAGGTGATGAACTACAATGTCGGCATCCAAACCAGGCATATCTTTGTAAGACCAAGCAAAGATTTCCATGTAATCATGCAGCATCTGGATCAATCGTTGCTTCACGCTGAGCTCTAGATTGGCACCAATCTTGACTTCTTTTCTATCTGTCTCAGTACCCAGGTTCACTGTTTCCACTGGCTCTTCATGCGGCTGAATGACCCTCTCTTCCTGGAGTAGCAGTCTTGCGAGTTCATCAGGCACTTCGCAATCATCTTCACCTTCGTCTTCGGCCAAGTTGATCGGATTTTCGAAGTCATAACTGGCAGTAGCAGAGCTGTTACCAGTGAGATCCAGAGTGGATTGGAACCTGTATAAGTGAGTGTGTGTAAATATAGCTGTTTTGCAATATATAACACAGAAAGAAAAAATAGCACAAGATTTTAAATGCAATAAACGTCCAATGTTTTGATTAATGATATATGGAAATGTCATACAAAAAGCCCTCACAAATGGAGCTACGGTGCCCCAGGTAGGACACCGAGCCAATAAAAGTTTCAACATATTTTTTGTTACAAATTGAAAATCAAAAGAGTTCATTACTGCGTGACAAATGTAATAGGTGTAAAATCTTTTGCCGTCCAGTTGCTTGGTCCGTTGTTGGTTGCTGGATAGATCCAACTGTCAAATTCTGCTTCCTCTACGTCCTCCTCGATAGCATTCACCCTTGGGTTGGTGATGAACACCGGAGACTTTCTGATCCTTTCCTTGCGAACAGCCCTCTGAGCCTCTGCAGTGAAGCCCAGCCCAAACTTGTCGGTCTTTTGAGTGAAGTCAGGAAGTTGACCCCAGTTTGCGCACTTGCCTTTCTCGATTACAGCCCGGGCATCCTTCAAGGAAGCCATCTTCAAAGGAAAGTCTTCTTCAACCACTGTCTCAGCTGATGCCAACGTTGGAGGTACCTCTTCAAAATGTTGAAAGGGGGTTTCAATAAACTCCCCGTCCATCTCGATATACCAGAATGAATTCATATGACTTACCATGTATTCCTCCTCTCCCTGCACAGTAACAATATTCCCTTTGACAGGGTATTTGAGCTTCTGGTGTAGAGTGGATGTTACCGCCCCAGCCTTGTGAATCCAGGGTCGACCCAGCAAACAGGAATAAGATGGACGAATATCCATCACGTAGAACGTTGAGTCAAAGACTTGGGAACCCACACGAATAGGAATGTCTACCTCACCGTGCACCATCCTCTTAGAACCGTCGAAGGCTCTAACTATGATGTTACTAGGTTTCAATTCCAGGCCCTCGCAATCCAAACGATCTAAGGCCTTCTTGGGCAATACATTCAGGTAAGAACCGGTGTCCACCAACACGTGTGCGAGAGTAGTGCCCCTGCATTCTATAGAGGCGTGCAGGGCATCATTGTGGTTTTTCCCTTTGGCGGTAAGGTCTGCATCCAAGAAACCCAAACCGTTGTCAGCTGTCAAATTAGCCACACAGTCAGTGAACTGATCTGCAGATGTCTCTTGCGGCACATGGGCCGTTTTCAGAAATGAAATCAGGGCTTTGGCGTGGGCCTCTGAGCACAACAACAATGATAGCATAGAGATCTTGGAGGGGGTATGCCCCAACTGTTCAACGACATTGAAGTCACTCTTTTTAATGATTTTAAGGATTTCCTCCATCTCTTGCTGGGAGGCTTCAACAACGGTCTTTTTTGGTGCCTCCGTCCGGGCAGGAAAATCGGTAGCAACTTCTTTGCCCCGAGCATCAGAGGATTCGGCGGCAGTAGTAGACACAGGAACTTGATTTGGAACATGCACACTTGCGGGTGTGATGATAAGAGGTTTTCGGATAACTGGTGGTGCAATGTCAGGCGAGAAAAGCCTGCCACTGCGAGTAATCTTGGCGGGACCAGTGATGTTACTGATACTGGTACCGGTGTTGAACTCCTGCTTCACTCCAAGCACATACACGTCTGCCCCATAGTGCCATGGGACAGCCTTGTCAGATTCATAGGGGAGGGGCCCCGGAACAGTAATGGTAATGGGTGCAACAGACATAATTTGGCCTGGCTTCCTCGGGGGGGCCTTGGTAGGATTGTTGAAAATTGTGACGACAGATACTTCTTCAGCGGAAACAAACGGAACAGCGGTTTTCTTGAACATAATTTCTTTGCTATCCATCAGGCTTTGGATTCCTGATTTCAGCAGCGGACAACCGGTAGGGATAACATCACACAGGAGGCAACCCTTGCTACAACCCGGAAATAAACCGGCTAGAAGTAGGTTCCTCTTAACAGTCAATATAGGGGTAGCAACATCATTCACCGAAACAGCATACAAATCTTCCTCGACGACATTTACTCTATGCTGGGGCATAGGAGCAGTTACAACATTTGGCCTCTCAGGCGCCTCAAACTGAATTTCCTTCGCATCGATAAGGTCTTGAACTTTATTTCTCAGGGCCCAGCAATCATCAGTAGTATGCCCGGGGCTATCAGAATGATAAGCACAACGGGCATTTGGGTTATACTTAGGAGATGCAGTATTCACGACCTTCGGAGCTTCTCTAGTGGTCACCAAGTTGGTTGATAGAAGTTGCGGTAAGATTTGTGACAAGGTCATACTCAGCCGAGTGTATTTCCTTTTGGGCCTCTCTCCCCTTTGTTGATTGTACTGCTGAGGAGAAGCAACAGGCTTTGAAATGACCAAGGCATTGACGGCTTGGCGGAGTTCTGGCTTGACTTGTCTTCTAGGACCATAGACGGCACTAGCTTCCTTCTTGAAAGGCTTTTTCTCAGTACTTGCGGAGGCACCTTTCTGTATTTTTCCTGACCTGATGCCAGCTTCTATCCTTTCACCCGTCAGGATCAAATCCGTAAACCCAGCGGAGGAATTACCAACCAGATGATTGAAGAATGGACCAGACAAGGTCCCTAGAAACATGTCAACTAGTTCACGGTCAGTTAAAGGAGGCTGCACCCTTCCAGCCAAATCCCTCCATTTTTGCGCATATTCTTTGAATCCTTCGCCCGTTCCCAGCGACATACCCTGAAGTTGGGTACGCGTAGGAGCGAGGTCAGAATTGTATTGATATTGTCTATAAAATGCGGTAGCCAAATCTTCCCAATGTCGGATACTAGTTCCATCTAGCTGATAGAACCACTCAAGGTGTGACCCCGAAAGGCTATCTTGGAAGAAGTGGATCCAAAGATTTTTGTCTGCCGTGTAAGGTTGGATCTTCCTTACGTACGATCTGAGATGCAGCTTTGGACAGGAAGCCCCATCGTATTTTGCAAAGGCAGGCGCCTTGAACTTGTGTGGGATTACCACCCCAGAAGATAACCCTAAATCTCCGAAATCCAGCCCCGACACATTTTGAATCTCCATGGCACTCAAGCGGTCTTCTAATTGCTTGTATCTGTCAGCAGCAGGAGGGTATTGTTCGTCATTGTAATCCGTCTCGTTGTCAGAGACTGCAGGACTAGGAGCCCCTCCCCCTTGGGGACTGTCTTTCTCTGCAGAGGAAGTAGTTGGATCAGCCTCGTTATGGAGTGTGTTCCAAAACCTGCGTCCAGTGTTGAATAACTCAGTCCTCTTCTTCTTATTCTTCTTTAAGAGCAAAGCCTTCAACTCTTGTTGACCTTGGGCCAAGCTCATGACCATCTCTTGAAACTGGGCATTCTGGGCCTGGAGGGCCTTGATTGCTTGCTCACTGGATGATTCTGGATTCATGATGACTGTTCAAAATAAACAGCGAAGAAGATTAAGCAATCTGTAGAAAAAGGGGTACCTGTTATGCACATGATGCATGAGATTCTATCTATGCAATGCATTCAAGGATTTTAGAAATTCAGAATTGTTGCAGACAAAAAGAACGCACGTCATATTAATAAGAAGCAATTTGTTAGTACATAAGTGCCCCATGGGCCAAATATTACAAAAACAACTTCTCAAGGTAAAAAGACGTTGCGCATCCTCTTTGGCGCAATGTAGGTGTTGAGGGCCTCTTGCTCATGGAGTCGGCGGGTGAGCTCTAAAACCTTCTTCTCGCTGGCATAGAAGCTGGCTTCAAAAGTGTTACGTTCCTCCTTGAGTTGGATCCAACTCTTCTGCATCTCCTCCCACGATGTAGGCATGTCAGGATGTAGGATGGTGTAGGGAACCTCTCCTTCCTTGACGGGCTCTTTAATCACAGGGAGAACATGAGGATAAGGCATCATTAGACTCTGGTCTCGGGCTCGTACCCACTTGAGATAAGGCTCAAGAGGGATAGAGTTCTTGTGTCCCAGTGTCTTGCTATCAACCTTGTTGGGCATCCTCCAAGCTCTGATGAATCTTTGGCGAAGTCCTTGCGCATCGCTGTCGAAGTCAAAAACTAGGTCAGGAATCAACATGTCGTGAGGGCCATCTCTTCGTGCATATCCAAATTGCCTCAAAGCTAGGCAAGGGTTGTAGGTGATACCTCCTCTGATTCCAAGTAAAGGAACATTAGGAAACTCTCCACAACGATCGACGATGATGACATTTTCTCTGGACCGAGAACACCAATGTACATCAGAGTGAGTAAGAGTCATCAACCGTTGGGACCACCTTGAGCCTTGGTCATTCTTCAAGACAGATTGTGGAAGGTGCGAAATAAACCACCTTGCAAGGAGAGGAGTACAGCACATGAGAACACCTCTCTTTCTCATTGTTCGTGTGTAAAATGAGTGAAGGATGTCCCCAAGTAATGTTGGTATTGGATTTCTGGACAAGAAGATTTTGACGGCATTGACCTCTACAAGCTGGTCAGGATTTGGGAACAAGACCAACCCATAGATAAGGAGTGCCACAATTTCTTCAAAGGCTTGTAGGTCCAATGAATTCCAACATTCTTGTGCCTTCTCAAACAAGAATTTTGCTAAGAAGCCTTTGACACCGCTTCTAGTTTCCCAGTGCCCCTTGATGTTAGATGGCTGTAGATATAGTGCTCGAGCAACATCTTCAGGCTTTGGTTCCTTTTCCGTACCGTTGAAAGGTAGTTGATTTAGGATAGGAATTCTCAGGAGTTGAGAAAATTCCTCCAAAGTTGGTACCAACTGGTAGTCGGGGAAAGTGAAACAGTGGTGAAGAGGGTCAAAGAACTGGAATAGCACTTTCATCATGTCTTCTTCAATGTTGGTGTTGACTAGGCTGAGCAGTCTACCATGTCTTTCACTGAAGGGAGAGCTTTCTGGAATTCTTGATGTGAGCTCCTTGAGTTGAGGAGGGATTCTCACAAGGTTGACTTGGATGGTTTTTCTGCGAGGAATTTCCATGACCTACAAAACAAGAACAAAGATGAAGATCTAAACCCTTGAAGTGGTTAGTAAATGCATATGATGCTTTATGATGTTCATGATGTATGCACAAACATATGTACAAGCAATTCACACCAAACCCTAGTTTCAGGCTTGCATGGGGTTTCATAGGTAAGTACCCTCTTGAGTGTAGTTGGCTTAAAAACCTGTCTTATAAATAGTAACCGGGTTCTAAGGAGCTCAATATCACTGGATTGTTTTCATTGTTCATTGTTTTGGTTTAGCCACTTAACTAGCGACCAAAATATTCCAAGAAAACAATCCTCAATGAGTGTAGTATCGAGTATCTACCAACTTCGGACTGCACCAAAGCCGGTCATCTCACTACCCCTAATAAAAGGCCAAGATGGTCAAGTAAGGTTCTAGGTCATTAGTGCTTAGTGACATCACTCAGCGGCCCCGTACTCTCCTTGATTGAACTCAAGGGTTACCAGTACTCACAAATATGTCGCACTAATATAGCTATTGCTTCGACCGTGTCGGTATACCCCGCATCGTTTCCACAACGTATTGCTATCTATGAATGTTTCCCAAAATCCGGGTGTAGGATTGCAAACCCAAACAAGAGAGCCAAAATATAAAGCAATCAAATCAAACAATTAGTCATGCAAGAGGGTTGTCTAAGCCCTAAGGTTACTCCACTTTTAAGAAATCACCAGCAGAGTCGCCAGTTCTGTGATACGGTGGGAGAACTGACTTGAGGTTTTGCGTTTGTTTTCGCAAATGTTTCGGTTGAGCAAGAGTCGCCACCGACTTTTTATTTTATCCTAAGGAAAGGTTAAAAAGCACAGCAAAAACCTTTGAGATGTTTTCTTGGGTTCGGGGAGTAGATTATAGAAAGGGAAGGTATTAGCACCCTTTCTATCCATGGTTATCCATGGGCTCTTAGTTACTTGCTTAAATCAACTTGCCTTAATTTTCAATTGTTTGAAATGGTGCTTTGTGTGTGTGGGTTTGAAAATGTTTTTGAAAAGAGGCCAATGTGGTGGCAACCTTTGTAATGATCCATGTTGGGATGTATACAAAGGTGTATGTCTTTTGAAAAGGTTTTCAATGTTTTTTGAAAGTTGTTTTGAAAGTGTAGTGATGTGTGGTTTTGAAAAATAGGCAAGTGTTTTGTTTTGCAAGTTTGATTCAAGTAACTAAGAGTTTGTCTACTCCTAAATTTCTCAAAGATTTCTCCTATGTTTTTAACCCTTTTAACAATTTTGTTCCACCATTGCATTTGATGGACAATCTTGTGTTAGGATGTGAAAGGGACGGGCGCGGGTCATCGTTTAGACCATAATTGCAATGGTGCCAAGTATCTTTGGGCAATGTTTTCTTTAAGGGACTTGATCATTTTTTAGGCAACTTTTGAAAGCGTCATCGAGGGACTATGATCATTTGAATTGTTTTGTTTTGCCCAAAGAGACCTAACATGCAATATGGCCCATTATTGAAGGCAACAAGTGGAATACCCTAGGGGTGCAAGTTTGATTAGTGTTGTCCATTTTCATGCTTGTTTATCTTGAAATTAGGTCAAACTATTTTGGTTAATTGATTTGCATACAAACCCTAATTCTAACATGGCATAATTAGAAAGCTTTAAAGTACGAAAAATAAAGTTCCTAAGTTATTACAACACAATATATGGAAAGGGGGGTACAAATATTCAAATGGGGGTATTTTGACAAGAATTAAATCCTAAACTATTACAATCCAAATGGAATTATACAAATTATTTAATGTGCAATAATTAAATAAAATAAGATAAATAGGCAAGATGCAAAAAAATGATTTTTTTATGTGTATGTAAAAAGTGTTTTTTATGTGTCAAGAAAATAAAAATAAAAAGTATTAATTTTGGGTATTTTTCATGTTTAGGGCAAAAACCCTAATTTTCACAAATAAAAGTATTTATTGTATAATATATGTAATATTTATTAATTATATACAAAAAATAAATAAAAGAGAAGTATATTTGTCAAAAAGGTATTTTTAATGTTAAATATTAATAAAAATAAAAATGTATTATTTTTATATTTTTTAACCTAAATACACTAATAAATATATAAGTATTTGTATTATTTACTAAATATATTAAATATGTACCAAAATAAAATATTTAATATTTACAAAAAAAAGTATATTTTATATAAAATATTTTCAGAAGATAAAATAAAATAAAAAATGGAAAATAAATGTATTTGGTATTATTCCTAATATTCTAAACAAAAAAGTATTTTGTATTTATTTATATATATCACTAACTAAAGCAAATAAATATCAAATAAAATGCAAAAAAATGTGGAAAAATGTTTTTTAATATTTTTATGCTTTAATGAAAAATAACAAATCAGAATCAAAAGGAAAAAATTAAAAAAATAGCAAATGAAACTCAAAATGGGCCAGTGGGTTCAAAAGTAGAAACAAGGTACAAATAGGAAAATGAAATAGGCCCAGCCCATGAAGACTTTGTCTTCAACCTCAGGACCTGTATGAATAACAACAACACGCATTTTCTATCTCCAGATTCCTTGATCTTTTCCCAAATCTTGCAACATGAAACCTGTAGAGCTTGAAGCCACGATTCTAGACATATAAAGAAATCAATCTAACTCTCAGAAATGAGAGAGAATTTCTGCTCCCCCAATTCCTGACCTAGTTTTTGTTCCATGTTCAGACATCAAATTCTCATAGCACACATAACATAAATGAAAACTAATTATATGGGCATGTTCAGGGCTATGAATGTGACATAATTTCTTCACAAATCTAAACCTAACAATGCCTGGATAGAGAGATACAAGTTTATGAACTTACCTGTTCAGTTGGAAACGTGTGCAACAATGGAGATGCTTACAAGGCAAGGTAATGATTTGTATAGCTTCCTTGATGTCTCAGGATGCTATTCCAACCTTTAGTTTGCTTGGAAACCAAGAGAATCGTGCTATGGTACTTCAACTGCAAAACAGAAAAATGAAAATGGTGATGTTAGCTAGGGATGTTACAGGTCGTGTTTAGGGCTTGGAACAGTTTCAAGGGATGATGTGGGATGTGTTTGAAGTGGTTTCAGCAAGAATGCACGAATGGACTGAGTTATGGAACTCAATCTGCAGCAGGTGCCCTGTTTTGGCAGTTTTATGGTGATTCTGTGTTAGAGAGGGCAATGGAGATGGTTAGCTCGTGTTTCAGGTCAGGGTGATTGTTTAGAATGTGTGTAACAAGTTTGCTTAAGTTGGTTTTTGCTGAGATGAGAATTGTGTATGTTATGCAAGTTTTCTTCACACTTAAGCAACAAAGTATCAAGTTGTGTTCTAGACTGATGCAGGCCCCCAATCGATGCTGCAACCTTTCCCCTTGATCAGTGTGTTTTGCTTCTGAACTTGTGCCCAAAGATATGGCCTTGTACTTCTTGATTTGCAACTTTGACATAAAGCCATACTTTTCTAAAATGGATAATTAGCTTTTTCTATTTAAGGGTTAAACTTCCATGTAATGCTTAAACACATAAAACAAGGCCTTGGCACAATGAGTTAGCATTAAATTATTGAGTGCAAATGGGATATAGGACCTGTAATCAAGGAATGCAAGTTGAGTTCAAAATGGCACAAGTGTATGAACATGTAAATTGGCCATAAACAAAGTGAGTTTTTCCCAACTTGCCAAATTCGATTCTCCCTAACCATGAGGTTGTTTGATGAGTTCTTGGACATTTTGGAAAGCTTGGAATGTGTACTACAATCCATCTTTGAAATGCAAACTGAAATTACAAGTGGAAGCATGTGAAAAATGGTCTTGAAGTTAGGCAAAAATCCTGCCTAAAATGGTTCAAAATTTCTCTAAGTTAAGAATGGTTTGGTACCCTTGTTCCAAAAATTGTAACTTGAGCTATAAGCTTCTTTTGGGAAAACTTTGTGAATCAAAGTTGTAGATTTTGCAATGGACTACAACTTTCATGTTTTGACTTTTCCTTGAATCCAAATGAATCTTGGTGAGAAAGTGGGACAAAGTTAGGAAAAAAAATTAGGGTTTTTCATAACTTAGAAAAATTCTAAGTTATGAAAAATCTTCATTTCAAACCCTAATTTGTGATTCTTGATTTCTTGATGAACAAGTTTCATGATTTGGCATGTTTTGATGAAAAATGAATCTTGACACTTGATTTTGACCAAAAAGTCAAAGTTTGACTTTTCAGTATACAGTCAAAATTGATCAATTGACTGGGAAATTCAACTGTCAATCTTGTGCATTTGGGATCTTTTGAACTTGTTGAGTATGTCAAGACAATTCCATGGGGTCCTTGGGTCCATATGTGAGCTTGGTTTTCCATTGGCTAGGTCAAACTGTCAAAAATTGCCTTTGTGCAGTCAAAACCCTAAAAATGACCATTTTGCCCTTTTGGTGATCTGATCAAATTTCTTGTGGAATTATGATCCAAACTTGATCAACTGGTCAATATGAGTTCATAATGTTGATGTGGGTCAATTTTCATGAGGTTTGACTGTCAATTGGCCACAGTTGACTTTTTCCCCAATACAGCTGATTTCTAGGTCAATTGTCCAATTGACTGGGCAAAATTTTGAATCAAGACTTGAAACTTGGTATGGATAAACTTGGGAGTCCAACATGAAGCATGAAAGTCATCTTAGGAATTTTAGGTCAAAATATCTTTGTGCAAACACAAACCCTAATTTGGGTCAACAGTGCAAGGAGAAGTCTTGAGCAGAGGAAATCCTAACTGGATCTTGAGCTCCAAGGGTCTTGTGATGAGAAAATGTTGAGGAAATGGGAGGGCAAATTTTGGGGTACAACAATTCAAAATGAGGATGTTGACCAAAAATATTGAAGTTTGACTGTATGTGGGCCACAATTGACTTTTGCCCTAGCACAGTCGATTTTCAGGCCTTTGAGCAATTGAATGAGCAAACTTCCTCTGCAAGGCTTGAAACTTGACATGGATGATCTTGAGAACATATTAGGACAATGGTTAGAATTTGGGATCCCTTGGACTCAAGTATCTTGATGCAACATGAAACCCTAATTTGAGGTAGACTGCCTTTAGGAGAGAGTTTGTCTGGTCAACCCTTGGACTTCCTTGAGTAACTTGAGGATCTTTCTTGAAATGTTTTGAGAAATATGGGAGGGAAAATTTTGGGGTACAACACCTACCAACTTTCACTGAAGGTAGAGAGAAAATATATCATAACACCGTCGTTCACTGAAGATGAACTACCGACGTTCACTGAAGGTAGCAAAAAGATAACAAGTTTCCCCAAAATTCTGGAATTTCACCTAGAAAGGGTCTGAACTTCTTCTTTAACCGAGGCACTCTTCCTAGAAAGGGTAATATATAAACTGTCTCAAATAAAGAGTCTATCACCTGCAAAGATTTCACAACGAACTGTCTCTGCGAATTTGAAAGTCTTGTCACCCACTGGCGTAAATTGACAACGGACTGTAAAATATCCACTCATAGAGGAGATAGCAAAAAAAAGTTACGTCGACTTTTACAGGGAAGCACAAGTTGCTCAAATAAAGAGACCTTCTACTTGTTGTCATGGACGACTGTAAAAAGAAATGAATTTCTGGGGAGAGAAATATGGCTTCCTGGGGAAAGAAATATGACTTCCTGGGGAGAGAAATATGGCTTCCTGGGGAAAGAAATATGACTTCATGGGGAGAGAAATATGGCTTCTGGGGAAAGAAATATGACTTCCTGGGGACAGAAATGTGGCTTCCTGGGGAAAGAAATATGACTTCCTTGGGAAATGCCACTATATTCCTGCTGAGGAGATAAAGTCTTCTTGTGCAAAATAAATGCATAAACAAAACTTGAAGCTTTCAGAAATCCAAAGTAAATAATATTGTTATGGAACCAAAGATTCAAACCAGAAATAAACTTGAATGAAACAGTCAACCAAAATACATCCTTTTAGAAATAAACTCAAGAGGGAAAACCAAATCCATCCAAACGAGGAGCTGTACAGGAAGGCTAAAGAAAAAATCTTCCACGAGGGGTAACTCAGTGGGGAAATTGAAAGAATATATACTTTCTGCTTAAGGACAACACTCTATTGAAGAGAGGACAACGTAACTCTGCAAAACAGGGTGATATGTCAACAAAAATATTAACAAATGTTAATGAACAATGATTTGCCAATTTTAGCTATGCATGATGTATGTATGAATGTATGAGTGTTATCATGTGTATGCTGACAAAACAGATATACAACACTGGGAGTAACCAGGAAAAACCACCTCGGGCACAATCAACACTCGGCGAAATTACATTCAAGATGAACAATCCAAGAAAAAGTAAGCGCCAGCTGAGGAAACATAACCTATTGCCTGGTTTAACTTTACAGGGGAGAAGCGTAATCCAGAAGTAAACAAAACATAGCGACCAAAAAGTACAGAGATACCACTTCCTTCTCCAGGCTTTACCAGGTGTATCACTCAGACTTTAGCGAGAAATCAAATATTTTCAAAAGTAATGCTTCTACTGGGGATTTTGAAAAATCAATTTCAAGTAGAGCAGACGGTCATCAAATCATCAAAACATTCACTAGGGAATTCAGGACCATTCTGAAAGAGGAAGCACACAAACTTTGTTAAGGCGTACAATGTCCTATCATCAAGCCATTAACTAGGGCTTTCGCAATGATTTCACTAGGGAGGTTAACACCACATTCTCAAAGAGAAAACCAATATACATTCTTTACTATAGAAATTGGAGACCTGTGTTCTTCAGGAGTAGTTATTGTACCAACTTCTCTGGGTAGAAAGAACCTCTATTAAACAAACGAAAAACTTTACTGGAGGAAACTGGGATTAAATCTTCATATCGTGCAAACTTAGGAAAGAGGAGAAATGAACCACAACTTGACCGGGGACACTGGATTCACAAACCCAATACATCGAGAACATCCTGAGAAAAACTTCCCCAGGAAACAAAACTTATCAACACAACTGGAGTCCGTCCATTCTTGGGATCACCACTTTTGTTTTCCTATTGTGTCACAAATTTTAAAGTAACAGTAAATTGTAAATTCTTTTTGAAAATTAATTTTGTTATTTAATATTTTTGCTTTGAAAGTTATTATCAATAATAAATGGAGCCTTTGCAATCAAGTCTTGTCTGATGTAGTTACTTGCCAAGAAAGCCCCTAACTTTTGCCTAAGTTGCCCTTGCGGGTTTTCAACTTAGTGGGAAATTTATTCTGTTTATGTCTATTATTTTTGCCTAGACCGCCCTTTCGGGTTTTTGGCCTATCGAGACGCTCTTTTTTTCCTAAGCCGCCCTTTCGGGTTTTCAACTTAGAGAGTTGTTCTTTTATTTCTTTAGGCGAAGTATTTCTTGACTGCATCAACATTCATGGGACGTGGGAACTCCTCGCCATCCATAGTTTCAAGAATTAATGCACCGCCAGAGAAGGCTTTCTTGACAACATATGGGCCTTCAAAATTGGGAGTCCACTTGCCTCTAGAATCAGTGTTGAAAGACATGATCTTCCTGAGCACGAGGTCGCCTTCTCTGAATTCACGAGGATTGACTTTCTTATCAAAAGCTTTATTCATTCTCTTCTGATATAACTATCCATGACACAAAGTTGTCTTTCTCTTTTCTTCGATCAAATTCAATTGGTCAAACCTGTTCTGGACCCATTCAGCCTCTGTCAACTTGGTTTCCATTATCACACGCAAAGAGGGGATCTCAACCTCGACTAGGAGTACAACTTCCATTCCATACACAAGGGAAAATGGGGTTGCTCCTGTTGAGGTGCGGACAAATGTTCGATATCCATGCAAAGCAAAAGGGAGCATTTCATGCCAATCCTTATAAGTAACAACCATCTTTTGGATGATCTTCTTGATATTCTTATTAGCAACTTCAACATCCCCATTCATCTTTGGCATGTACGAAGAGGAATTGTGATGGACAATCTTGAATTCTTCACATAGTTCTGTCATCATTTTATTGTTCAGATTCGATCCATTGTCGGTGATAATTCTGCTCAGCACACCATACCGACATATAAGATTATTCTTGATGAAGCGCACAACCACCTGCTTAGTGACATTAGCATATGAAGCAGCCTCCACCCACTTGGTGAATTAATCAATTGCTACCAATATGAAACGATGTCCATTCGAAGCTTTGGGTTCTATCATCCCAATCATGTCAATACCCCACATGGAGAAAGGCCACGGGGAGGAAATCACATTGAGAAGTGTCAGAAACACATGGACTTTATCTGCATAAATATGGAATTTATGACACTTCTTTGCAAACTTGTAACAATCAAATTCCATTGTCAGCCAATAGTAACCCGCCTTTAGCATCTTTTTAGCCATCGAATGTCCATTGGCATGTGTGCCAAATGAAACTTCATGAATCTCTTGCATCAGCATGTCTGCTTCGTGTCTATCCATGCATCTGAGCAAGACCATGTCATAATTTCTCTTATGCAACGCATTTTCACTAAGGAAGAAACTGCCTGCCAACTTTCTCAATGTCTTTCTATCTTTCTTTGAAGCACCAATCGGGTATTCCTGAGTCTGGAGAAAATGCTCGATATCATAATAACAAGGCTTCTCATCTTCTACCTTTTTTGTTGTGAACACAAGAGCGGGCCTATCCAGTCGCCGAACCACAATTCGAGGTATATCACTCCAAGTATTTACTTGATACATAGAAGCTAGAGTTGCCAGAGCATCCACCATTTGATTTTCATCTCTTGGAATATGATGGAATTCAACTTTATTAAAGAAGGGTAACAACCTTCTAGCATAATATTTGTAAGGGATCAAGCCGGGGTGAAGAGTATCCCATTCTCCTTTAATCTGGTTTATTACCATAGCTGAATCACCATACACATCTAGAATTTTAATTATGAGATCAATAGCTTCTTCGAGACCCATGATGCAAGCCTCATATTCTTGCATATTATTAGTATAATCAAATGTCAATGTTGCAATAAAAGGAATGTGCGATCCATGTGGAGTGACAATCACAACACCAATTCCTTTACCATAAGCATTCACAGCTCTATCAAATATCATAATCCAACAAGATTCAGGGTCAGGACCTTCTTCGGGCAATGGTTCATCACAATCTTTCACTTTCAAGAACATCACATCCTCATCGGGGAATTCATACTCTACAGATTGATGATCCTCCATTGGTTGGTGAGCAAGATAATCTTCCAACACACTGCTTTTAATAGCTTTTGAGTGTGGTATTCAATATCATATTCAAATAGCAACATCTTCCAGTGGGAAATTCTCCCAGTAAGAGCAGGCTTTTCAAAAATGTACTAGATTGGATCCATTTTGGAGATCAACCAAATAGCGTGATTCAACATATACTACCGCAAACGTTTCACCGCCCAGGCTAAAGCACAACATGTCTTTTCCAGCATGGAATACCGCGACTCACAATCAGTAAATTTTATACTGAGATAATAAATGGCATACTCTTTCTTCCCTGTTTCATCTTGTTGTCCTAGAATACAACCCATGGATTTATCTAACACTGTCAGATACATAATCAACGATCTTCCTTCAACAGGAGGGAGCAAGATAGGAGGTTCAAGAAGATATTCTTTAATAATTTCAAATTCCATTTGGCAGTCATCCGTCCATACACAAACTTGATCTTTCTTTAACAACTTAAAGATCGGTTCACATGTTGCAGTCATGTGGGAAATGAATATGGAAATATAATTCAAGCGCCCGAGGAACCCTCTGACTTGCTTTTCATTTCTTGGCGCCGGCATCTCTTGAATTGCTTTGACTTTATCAGGGTAAACTTTAATTCCTTTGAAGCTAACAATGAAACCCAACAATTTTCTTGATCGAACACCGAAGGTGCATTTACATGGACTCATACGGAGATGATAATTCCTCAAACGCTGAAACAACTTCAACAAATCTTCTACATGCCCTTCTTCAGTCTGGGATTTAGCAATCATATCATTAACATATAACTCGATTTCCTTGTGCATCAGATCATTGAATAGGGTTGTCATAGCCCTCTGGTACGTTGCACCAGCGTTCTTCAACCCGAAGGGCATCACTCTATAACAGAATTTTTCCCAGGGCATGATAAACATTGTTTTTTTCCATGTCCTCCAGAGCCATTCTAATTTGATTATAACCAAAAAATCCGTCCATGAATGAGAAAACTTTGAATTTTGCTGTGCTATCCACTAACATATCAATGTGTGGCAATGGAAAATCATCTTTTGGACTAGATTTATTTAGATCTCTGTAATCTACGCGCATGCGGACTTTTCCGTCTTTTTTAGGTACTGGGACAATATTGGCAATCCATTGAGGATACACTGACGTCACAAGAAAAGCATAATTAATCTGCTTTAAAACCTCCTCTTTAATCTTTACTGCCATATCTGGGTGAGTTCTTCTCTATTCTGTTTGATTGGCGGACACTCTGGTTTCAATGATAAATGTTGTTCCACAATATTTATGTCTAGACCAGGCATATCTTGGTAAGACGAAGCAAAAATATCCACATACTCTTTCAACAGCTCAATCAACATGCTCTTCACATCAGGATGCAGCGATGCTCCAATCTTGACTTCTTTCAGATCTTCTTCTGAACCCAAATTGATCACTTATAATGGCTCTTTATACGGCTGAATGGTATTTTCGTCATGCTCAAGCAACCGTGAGACCTCTTTTGAAATCTAATCATAGTCTTCTTCTTTGGCCCTATACACAGAACATTCAAAGTTGGGAGAGGGTGCAGGGTCATTGTATTCAACGAGTTTTTTTAATTAATCTGCACATATGATTTATGATTGCTTTTAGAAACTGACACATATAACAAGTGATCATGCATATTGAATTTCAGTTATTATTTATTTTGAAGGTTTTTTTTTATTACCATTTTTCAAGAAAAAGCAGAAAATAAAGACACAATTTGGGAAACAAAGACAACTTTTATTATTAATTTTAAAAGTCACAGCAAGCAGATAAGCCCTACAACATTAATACTTCCACCTTGGGAAGAGTGAAAGATTTTCAAAAAGATTAACAAAACAAATTACTTTGAAACATGTATGCAAGAGGGAACATCAATGGTGATCCAGTTCTGAACCCTAAATCCGTACGTCACATAATTCAAAATTTCATGCTCTGCTTCATCTTTCACAATGGCATTAATCCCGGAAATAGCTGGATGAAGATAACCCCCGCTACGGAATATATCTTGATACTTGCTTTCAGCAGACTTCGGCTTCATGCTCTTACCTTTGTCATTCTTCAAAGAGAACCCCAAGCCGACTCTGTTCTTGTTTATAGGTGAATCCACAATCTGTCCCCATACCTCTCTATGACCCATTTGCACAACTTGTTGCGCATCCTTAAGCGAAACCATGGAATTTTCATTTCCTCTTATGTTGTCAATGGATAAGGCTTGGAACTGGGTTCCAACAGCAGCTTCATCTGCCTCCACAATGCTGAAAGAGGACAAATGAGATATCAATAATTCTTGTTCCCCATTTATGATTACTACTTTTCCTTCACGTATAAATTTCAGTTTCTAGTGTAAAGTTAAAGTGACAGCCCCTGCCTCATGAATCCACGGTCGCCCCAACAAACAACTATAAGCGGGAACAATGTCCATGACCTGGAAAGTTATCTGAAACAAATGTGATCCTATATGAATAGGCAAGGCCACTTCAATAATAACAGATTTCCTTGATCCATCAAACGCTTTTACAATGATGCCACTCGGGCGCATAGGCGTTCCTTGATATTTTAACTTCATAAGAGTTCTCCTCGGTATAACATTCAAAGCGAATCCATTATCAATCAGCACATTGGATAGTGAATCATTCTTGCAATTCATAGAGATATGGAGGGCCAGGTTGTGATTCCTTCCTTCATCTAGCAATTCATCATCGCAGAAACTCAAGTTATTACATGACGTAATGTTCCCTATTACGCTACTGAATTGGTCTATTGACATATCACTCTCCACAAAAGCTTGGTCCAATACCCTCATCAAGGATTCTCTGTGAGCAGATGAGTTCATCAATAAAGCCAAGATATATATTTTTGAAGGAGTCTGCAGTAGCTGATCTACAATTCTATAGTCTCTCATCTTGATTATCTTCAAAATATCATCCACACTTTTCTCTAACGTAGCCCCACTAGTCTCACTCGTAGTCTTCTTGGGTTTAACATTCTCAACAATTTTCTTTCCAGCACTAATATCTCCTCGAACAACTGGTGCAAACACACGACCGCTGCGGGCCACTCTTCTATTTTCAGCAATATTTCTAACACCAGGCTTTAGCTGGATTGGACCTTCCACTTCATCCTCTAAGATTGTAGCGTTGTATTTGTAGGGCACAACCTTATCTGACTTGTAGGGGATAGAACCCAGTAAACTAATCACTAATGGGGTAATAGCTGGCTTGCTATAATATTTAACTTTAAGATGGGAGGGTTCCCCAAAACAAGGTACAATGACGTTTACCCCTTCTTCAACAGAATCAGTCATTATTGAGTCATTTCTGGAAAACAAATCCTCATCTAAGGAGAAATACTAATCTGCAGAGGCATACTCTTCATCCGACTCTTCTTCAGTTAAGCAAACCTCAATCAAATCAACTTCATGGTAATCATCCCTTTGACCTGTAACCTTGATAGTTCCATTATCTAACAACAACTGAACACATTTCTTCACGATTGAACATCCTCGGGAGTCCCGACAGCAAATTCGGCAAGACCCATACTGGTGTTCTACCTGACCAACCATATGGCAGAAAGTAGCATGCAATTGCACAAGGTCCTCATTCATATACTCTACATCAAAAATTATGAATTATCCAGGACATCCAGAAACCATATTCACCTCCTCTTCATACTCTGCCCTAGGCCTGATTATGTGGATGAGGCCCTCATCCATCATCTTCTGTAAATCAACCTTTATCTTATCGCAACCCTGTATGTCTGTATTGCAAATAGCACAACAAGAATGGTTATGCATATAGTATCTAAATTCACAGAGGTCCGCATGAATTTTAACCCAATCTCTTCTGACTAGATTAATATCAAAAATCCAGAAGTCGCATGGATAACCGGCCACCATATTCACAACATTTACTGCTTCATGCTTTGGTAGAGGATTGCCTTTCACATTAGGGCCCACATCCTTGAATGATAGAATACCAGACTTCACCAATTTATGCACCTCAGTCTTCAAAGGATAACAATTCTCAACATTATGTCCTGGTGATCCTTGTTGAAAAGCACATGTTTGGTCTGCCTTGTAATACCAAGGCAATGGTGATGGTACAACGGGAGGTGGTCGGGTCTGAACCAACTTCTTCTGAATCAATGCTGGTAGTAACTCTGTATAGCTCATAGGAATAGGGTCATACTCTCCCTTCTCTGATTATACCCTTGATTCCCCTGTTGGGACGGTCTCTGATAAGCAACGGTAGTTGGAGCTGCACCCACAACTGGAGTAACTGAGGCGACTTGATGATGACGCTGATAATTCCTTCTAGGAGTATTAACCCTCCTCTCTTGCATAATAGCATTTGCATCCCCTTCCTTCTTCTTGGTAAAACCATAAGATGGCTTCTTCACACCTCTAGATCCTCTCTTCTCGTTAAACGACCCTCTCTTACAACCTCTTCTAAGCGGATACCTATTCCTACCATTTCAGTAAAGTCACTTGGCGCACTTGCTACCATCCTCTCATAGTAGAAAGCACTCAGAGTTTTCAAGAAAATCTTAGTCATCTCCTTCTCTTCCATGAGAGGAATCACTTGGGCGGCTACCTCACACCATCTCTGTGCATATTCTTTGAAAGATTCCCTGTCTTTCTGAACCATGGTCCTGAGTTGATCACGGTCAGGCGCCATGTCCACATTGTACTTGTATTGTTTGATGAACGCTTCTCCCAAATCATTGAAAGTATGGATGTTAACACTAACCAAACTCATATACCACTTCAGCGCAACACCGGTCAAACTATCCTGAAAAAAGTGAATCAGCAGACGTTGATCATCAGTATGGGTAGACATTCTCCTTACATATATCACCAGATGAGCACGAGGGCAAGTGTTGCTCTTGTACTTCTCAAACTCCGGGACCTTAAACCTAGCAGGTATCTTAACATTCGGGACCAAGCATAACTCATTCACATTCTGCCCGAATAACTCTTTTCCCCTAAGGGCCTTCATCTCCCTCTACATCCCGTCAAATTTCTCTTGAAAATCATCCATTCTGTCATAAAGACCTAAGTCTTCACTCGGTGGAGGGAAAGGACGACACACATCATCGTTAACAAATGAAACCATATTCACCGAAGGAGGTGCAGCATGAACAGCATGCACCACAGGAGGTCCCGGAGTAACAATAGTCTGAACAATTGGAGTATCTTGAGGACCAAGGTTGAAACTTTCAGGCGCAAAATTCTATGGCATTCCCCAAGGGTAACCTTGAGGCATGCAATTTTGAACAACAACTGGAGTAGCAGATACCGGAACAGTCAGAGCTTCAGTAGTAAACCTTGTTGGCTGAGGTTGAACACTCGGTGGTTGATTTTGAGCAGCCACCAGAGATTCCATCAGAGCAGTAAGATTGGCCATGCCGGCCTTTAAAGTAGAAACCTCCTTGTGCAGCTCGCGATTCTCTTGTTCTAAGTTGTCCATCGTCTTTCTGAAATTAACCCGAGTGTTGTAGTGATGAGTCAGCTTGTTGAATGAAGTAAAAAAGCTTGGTAAGACACCTGGAAATACATAACAAATGTAAGAAATATGTGCAATGTGATGCGTGATATGCAATGCACATGATTTTATTTTATTATTTAATATTTCAAGGGATTTAAAATTTATGAACATATTGCAAATATCAAAGTAATAACGCATTTGAAATACTGGAATTTTTTATTATAACAACTCCAAAATGGATTACAAGTTTTAATGATCCCAAGTACAAGATGAAAATAAAATCTAAAACCCTGAGAAGTAAAGCTGATGGAGATCACTCTATATGTTGGCGCTTCCCTGTGAGCTTGGCAACCTGAGCCTTCAACCTCTGGTTTTCTTCCGCATATCAGGCGGCAACCTCCTTCCAATCACCTGAATCAGGGAGTGAGCAAATGGCATCTGATTGAGGCTTAGGAGAAAATAAATTCCCTTGCCTCTCCATGGTCTCTACAGCCCGTCTCTCAAGAATCTCAATCAAGTCGTCTTTCTCCTTCAAATCTACTCTATAAGAAATCTCTAAAGTTTGGCACTTGTTTTTCCAAACATCCTTTTCTTGTTGCACCCCGACTAAAGAAAGTTGTAGCTCTTCTAGATCATCCAATAAGGGATGAGTGGTATTCACAAACAAATCAGGCATAGGTGTTTCCCGAGAATACATCATCTTCAACTGAATAGCTCTCGTTTGGTTCCACTAAAGATATGGCTCTAAAGAAACAACACCCCTAGGTCCCAAATCCTTCCTACTCTTCTTATGAATGTGACGCCAGGCCTTTTCAATCTTCTCCCTAGCTTCCCTATGGTCTTCTCCCTCCTTCAGAAAGAAACTACTCAAATGAATACTATTTGGTTTATCCCTCATCAGATAACCGAGTTGTCTTCGTGCAAGAACAAGGTTATAGTTAATTTCTCCCTTTGTAGCAAGAAAAGGTACATTGGGGAAACTACCATAACTGTCAATAATCTCTATATCTTGGTAAGCTCGATGATACCAATCAATATCCGAGTGAATAAGTGACATGATCTTAGGAGCCCAACGGGGTTCCTTCTTGACATCCCAAAAAGCATCAGACTGAGGCATATGAAAGATAAACCACCGGTACAACAGAGGCGTGCAAAAACTAATCATCCCCCCATGGTAAGAATTCCGAAGATGAATAGAGTAATAAGCATCACCTAACAATATAAGAATTGGGTTTCCGATCATGAAGATCCTGATAGCATTAATGTCAACAAACTTGTCCACATTAGGAAATAAGAACAACCCGTAAGCAAATAGAGAAAAGATGGCCTCAAAAGCAATTGTACTCTTCATCCCGGGAAAGTAGCGAGCTTTCTCCAATAAGAAATGAGATGGTAATCCTCTAATCCCTCCTTTAGTAATCATATGGGATTCAACCTCAAACTTCCCCAGATGGATCAAAGCAGCAATCTCATGTGATTTTGGCTCATCCTCTAAGCCAGTAAAAGGAACACGATCGGTAATAGGTAAATCCAATAGATAAGAATACTCCTCTAGTGTAGGCATCAACTGATAGTCGGGAAAAGTAAAGTGATGATACATCGGATCATAGAACTGGACCAAGGTTGAGAGAATACCATCCTTCATATTTAGCTTCATGAGAGGAATGATGGGTCCATACTTCTTCCGAAAATCTGCAGAACACTCAATCTAAGGAATTAGACTGATCAACTCATCTATCTTGGGATCCTTGAAACTACACTTCCTGGTATTTATCTTTCCAAAATCTATGGTTAAAAAGTACCTGAGATATTCACAAATGGTCAACTTTTAAATCCCTTGAAATAAGATCTCTTCAAAAGATGCTTATGAGTGCATGGATGCATGATGCAGCAATCACACACAAGATCACACATATAGGGTTCATAGGTTTAACAAACACAAAAACAACAAAACAGTAAGCCAAGCAACGTGTAACAAAAACGCAGTAGCAGCCAGTAACGGTTGCAAGTTAACAGCAGGGAAAAAGACAACAGCAGTATAGCAAACAAAAAACAAACAAGCAACATAGCTAAAAACACATAACAACAGTGCAAGCTAGCACTAGCTCACATAGCCCTATATCATCATTTTCCTAAATAGTGCAAAACCTTCAGAATTATGTAAAAAGCCAGACAACTATAAGTCATTGAAAGATAAAAGAGGAAAAGATAAAACCTGCATCATACAAAAACCTAACCAAAACAGACCAAACACACTGCTTTTAAAGCAGTCATGTACAGCCCTGCACTTTGCTGCAAACAAACACCAAACAAAACAATCCAAAATTTGCACCAAAATAGGAGACCTAAAGCTTGCATCCCAACATGTTCAAAGTCAGCCTACCATATTAGTTCAAACTATCCAAATCCCCCCCCCCCCCAATTTCCACCTCTATTTCACTATAAAAGGAGCCAACTATGACAGCAAAAAGGGGATTTTTGCACCCAGCCAACATAAAAACAAGAAAACCAAGAAAGGGGACAACCAGCAAGAAAAATCACATGAACCAGCAAAAAAATCATAAATCTAGCATACTAACAACCAGCAAGAAAAATCATGTGAACCAGCAAAAAACAATAAATCCAACATACTGACAGCCAGCAAAAAAAACCAAGAATACAGAAAATACCAGCCACACAAAAAGACCAAAAATAGCGTAGAAAAATCAAAAAGAGTTCACCAAAATTTTTTTCCCAAGAACTTCATTCTATCGCTGCCAAAACTTCATGACAAAACCTCAAAATTCCATCAACACTAAAGGCCATTGACACGTATCGATATCAGTATTTCATTCCATCATCTTCATCATACTACAAAGGTAATTAGTGCAGAGCCATAATTCCAGCATCATCCGTGAGCAAATATGGTGTTAGGTTACAACAACCGTAACATTAACACATGCTTCATAACGATAACCATAATGACAAAAATGTAGGCGAGAAGTACTTACTGGGATTTCAATCTTCATCTCGGGATTTCTTACCACCACCTTCGATTTCTTTGCAACGATTCACCGGAGTTGTTCTCTGTTCTGTAGGTAACTCCCCAATCTCCCTTATTTCTTCATCCCGTATATCGAGATTGTGTTCATGAATATTCATTAGTAGGGTAATACCCTTAACGCTTCAGAGCTTCAAAATGGTGTCGTTAGCACTCAAGATCCTGTACCACTTCCTAGGTTTTGCTTAGTTAATTTGATAATAAGAAAGTGATGCATGGAAAATAGGAGAGGGCGAAAGTGCAACTTAGAGAATGAACAGATAAGGGTGATATTGAGTGAGGATGAGATGAGAGGGTGAGAGCATGAGTGAGTTTTGTTCTAACAATCGAGATTGAGGGAGAGAGGGTTGCGGCCATTTGAGAGGATAGAGGAAGTCATTAGGGAGAAGAGAAAACCGTCTTTTCTTGAACCCTAAACTCAGAGTAAAACGCATCGTATCCCTTTAGTTATCATCATTTTTATTTTCTTTAAATATTAAAATGATTAAGATGATGGTGATAATTGAAAATCTGGTGATGGTATTTATATTAATGGACTTGAGTTGATAAATTTTGGAGCCTTGAACCAAATCCTATAGTCCATCATGTTTTTTTTCTTTTCAACAAAAGCAACGCCATGGATCCGGGTTTGGGCTGGTGATTTTAGCCCCACACATTTGCTAGATTTCTTGTTTATAGTTTTTTAATTAGGTAGAATAAATGAATGAGTCAGTTGGTGCAGTGGTAAATGTGTGTGTTTGAAAGCTTGCTGTAACCCAATGGACATGAGTTTAATCCTCAACGCTACCTTTTTTTTCCTTTTAAAGTTTCACTTTTTTTTATTATCATATTTAGTTCTATACAAAAATCACAAAATAGAATTAGGTTTTAATTTTCTTTGTATGATAAAAATACCAAAAATAATTAAACTTAGTTTTAATTTTCTTCTAATATTTTCTTTACTTAAAACTAAAATACAAAAATATAAACGGTCCTTTTAATAACTTTTTATACTAAAATTCTTATTAAATTTTCATAGTTATTTAGAATAATTAATTTTGTAGATAATTTACGTAGTTTATTTGTTATTTTTCGATTTGGTTGTATTGTTTGTTTAATTTGATTCTTAATCGAACTTTCGATCTGATTCATCCCCATTCATAAAAACTTGTACCCTATCCCCATATGGTCTGTAATAATTTAGAACTTTATTCTTTTGCTATTTTTCCATGTATTTAAAAAATTGCTAATCATTCATATCTTGTCCAAAGTAGAACACTTGGCCTCCTCTTGGGCTCATCATCAACGAACAGGTATCCACCAACAAAATGCACACCCACACATATTTCATAGTTTGGTCCTGGGCTATTCTATAGTGACAACTACTCGATTGATTGTTTCAATTGGTCGTTTAGAATACTAGTGCCATGCTAGTCCCACTTTTAGGAGCATGCATATAGCCACCTCGTACAGGAGTTTTTTATCTTATCCATTGAAGTAATTTTGCTCCCCTTGGTCCACATGCCAAGCATCTTCTTAAAGGATCTCATAGTTGAGTTTGGGCATGGCCATTCTCACGAGGTTAATCAAGTTTTTCCCTTGGTTAACCATAACCCGAATCAATCACTTGGGTCCATATACCAAGTGTTTCCATTCACAAAGGGTCTCATGGTTGAGGGTAGGACCACCTACTCTCACGAGATTAATCAAGTAGACCCCTTGGTTGATCATAACCCGATTCATCCCTTTACACCATGCATTCCATTCACACATATCCTAAATACTCCACATTTTTTCACTCTTGCCATGATCACCACACACGACCACTCTTCACAAACACCGCCTCCTCTTACCTATAACATGCCCCCTTAGGATGTTAGTTTCCTCTTCTTTAAGATGAGAACTAATTAGACCTTAGGATGAAACTCATGCATGACAACATTAATGCTTTTTTTAGTCTCCCCTTTAACCTTTTCTTCTTTTGTAATTAAAACTTAATATTCACAAATAAAAAATCCAAAAACACCTTTAATCACTACTTGAATTTATTTTAAAACTCACAAAACACTCAACCAATCAAAACTTCTCCAAGGGGAATGTTATCTCCATTCTACCGCGATACATGTCGTGCCTATTGCTATATCGCATGCATTAACATCGCCCACTAAAAAAAACAAAAAAACCAACCATTTTCTAGAGGAACTACGATGTTCTGATTCCTTCATTGGATGCATAGGCAAAGGGTCGCGAAACCCTCACAAACGCAATAATAAAAAAAACATTAATTTCCCCTTAAGAAAGTATAGTTGTAGATAAATACACCCTTAAAGACAAACAAACAAATTGGATCACGTTGAGTACAACAGATGTGAGGGGTGTTAATACCTTCCCCTCGCATAACCGACTCCCTTACCCTTCTCTTGGTCGCAAGATGATATTATCCACCCCCTTGTGGTTTTATCGATATTTCCCCTTACTTGGGGATAAATAAAGTTCGGTGGAGGCTCTGTGTTTTCTGCCGGTAGCTTCATATGCCATGTTATGTACTCGATCAGATGTCGCATATGCTTTAAGTGCAACGAGTATGTACCAATCTGATCCCGTTGATTCTCATTTTTTATATATGAAGGTCAAGAAGAGCTTGATGTAATTGGATACACCGATGCTAGGTTCAACATAGATAAGGATGACTTTAGATCCCATTCTGGTTATGTTTTTTTCCTAAATGGTGGTGTTGTAAGCTAGAAAAGTTCAAAGCAAGATACAGTTGATGATTCTACAACCGAGGCTGGGTATATTGTTGTCTCAAATGCAGCAAAAGAAGCTGTTTAGATCAAGAAGTTCATTAGTGAACTTGGCATAGTCCCTTACATTGTGGATCCCATTGATCTCTATTGTGACAACAATGGTGATATCGCACAAGCTAAGGATCCTAGATCTCACCAACAATCCAAACATATACTTAGGAATTATCACTTTATTCGAGAGATAATTGATCAGAGAGATCTGAAGATATGTATAGTACCTACACTTGACAATGTTGTTGAATAACTAACAAAGCCTCTTGCGCGGCAGAAGCATGATGGCCATACTAGATCTATGGGTATTAGGGATATGCCTGATTGGCTTTAGTGCTAGAAGAAGATTGTTGGTGTAAGCCTTAGAGTCCAATACTTTTGGTAATTGTATCGAAATATTTATTAATAATAAAAGACATTTATTTATTATGTTTGATTTTCAAAAATAATAAAGTCCCTAGAATAGTTCGCCTGTTTAATGAAATGTTAAGTGTGACTTAATCATGAGATCCCATTAAACATAAGGACATTATTCGTAAAGTATCTGTAGTCGAGCTTTATTGTGAAGTGGGATAAAATTAAAGAATTGAGATTATTAGGTAGATATACTGATGATCCCATCTCATAGATCATGGATAAGGAGTTATCAAGTCTTGACATATGTATGAATATTAGGAGTAATATTTATACTGGATTGACCCGCTATGAGAATACTATATAGAATGTTATGCAAGGTGTCATAAGTTGTTCTCATGGTGATAATGGTGTATAACACCCTTCGACCTGAAACCACTATGGACCCTAGATGTGGAGTTAAATACTTTATTAGTGATAAAAAATTATCCATAACTGGATGACCATAAAGACAAGTAATTTGCACTTCACAAAGCATGCTGAGGGACATGAGTGACCTAGATGGAATTTTCCGATCTTGCATAACAGGAAAAATATCTAAGGGCCCAATATTGAAATGGACTAGGGTGAAACGGTCTATGCCTTGTGTTCAATATAGACATAGGAAAAAAGGGTAATTGTACACATAAGTATTATCACGGAAAGTTTTAGTCAGATCACATGACAATTTCGTGAATTAGGTAGCAGTGATGTGTTGCTAGATACCGCTCACACGTTATTATTCTAAATGTGTGATTTCATATAATTGCTGATGTTATGAAAACCTACAGGGTCACACACATAAGGACAAGTTTATGAGAGATATAATAAATAAGGAGCACCGAAAGGTACAGTGCACTTAAGTGAATTTTAGAACACTGTAAGGTACGATACGCTTAAGTGGAATACGAAATGTGGTTAGGTACTACACGCTTAAGTGATATACGGTACATCATAAGGTATGATGCCCGTAAGCTTAATTAGGCTTTTAGTTTGCAGCCTTAATTGGGCTTTCAGCTTGCATCCCACACAAGTGGTTCTATAAATAGAACCCCTGTGCTGAAGAAATAACACTTGATGAAAATTTGGTCTTGAAACTCCATCCGTATTATCTCTCACTCTCTCACTTAATGTTTTTGTTCATAAGCGGATGGGACTGTAACCGGAAGTGATCCAGTCAAGTTAACTGAGTATATGCGTTGTTCTTCATTAATGCTCGTGATCACAACATTAAAGGTATGAATCACTACAAGAGGTAATATTTTATATCATTGACCATGCCCATTCGTAAGGATTACTAAAGGAAAATTTTAATTTCAGTTGCATATAGTATCGTGATTTTCCTTCAATTACAACAACCTGATCAGTCTCAAGTGGTAGTTCTTCTCATGTTTTGTAAGAAGATGAGGAATCTGACGAGGACAACCACCCCGAAGTCGATGTTATTGACCAAGAAGAAGAAAATGACTAGGCCATTGAAATTCTGGTATATCAGAACTTAGATGTCCTATAAGATGTCGAGACATCTGATCTGACAGAAACAACATGGCAAAGCATAAACATATTCAAACCAGTACTAAAAAGCATAAACAACACACAAGAATTGTTAACCCAGTTTGGAGAAACTCTCCTGCTCTAGGGGCATACCAAGCTCGGGACAAATCAATTATGATAATATCAATTCGAAGCTAAAATCCACCATTTATAACTTCTCACTTAATCACTACCCATGCTATATTTCTACCTAAGACTCACCTAGGTATGAGGCCCTCCTCAATCCCTCATCAATCACATACAACGATTGGATAACAACACAAGAAGACACACTTCCATGACAACAAAATAGAAGACACACTTCCATGACAATAATCATCAAGACACTTGACAAGAACACAACTTGGAGTTGCTTAAAAGCTTCCCTGAAACACAATAATAAACTTTATGCTTAAAATCTTAAGATTGATAACAAAACCTTGAAATTCAAGGAACACAATCCAACTCACACGTCGAGTGGATTACACAACCAACTCTCCTAGAGAGTGATCAGACTCATCCATAATGACTACATCTTTTTAATTCTCGGATGGTACCTTTCTTTGGTTATAAAACTTCTATTTATAACCTACTCCCAACTGGATTTGGGCTTCAAATCAAAGCTCTTTAGTTGTTACAAATCATCAGAAACTTCAGCTACAAACAAGGTCTTCAATCATTAGTTTCCTAATATATCTCCATATTTAGAAATTGTATATTCTTCAAAATTTTGACTTGATTCTTCTTGACTTGTAATTCAGAGCCACATAGGATAGCAAAATATTCCTAGAATATTTTGCATCAAGTCAATCATAATAGAATCTAATTTTCTAGCTCAGCTCAGGCACGATGTCATATGCTCCTTCATAGGACATCTTATACGACTTGTTGTTCCAGATGATGAGAACTTCTCATCTCAGCATGTCTCAACATAAGATAGGACTTCTTACTCAACCTGTTCCTATTAGAAAGTTAACACATCCTATCTAACATATTGTTGTCTTATTAGTTTTACAAAAATTAATTCCAATCCTAAAACTAGAGAATTAACAGCCATGGTTGATTTTATGGTCAATGATGACGCTCCAGATCAAGAGCATGAACCTTTACCTACGAGTCATGCGTATGATCATCCATTTCACATGAATAAATTGAACTTGAGGGAAGACGAACCTACCTCTGATATATTTCACAATCCTTACATGTATACTGAAGGGTCCTTAAACGTTGGAGACATATTTTGTATAAAAGAAGAGTGTGTTAAAGCTATCAAAACATATCACATGGAAATTTTAGCTGACTTCTTTGTAGATCACACTAATTTAGGGAGGTACATCATTTTATATAGTCAAAAACCATTTCCCATTTCGGTTAACTGCAGCTTACAAGAAGAGAAGTGATTCATAGGAAATATGTACCATTGATCCACTCCACACTTGCATCACCACCGTACTGACCCAGGATCATTGGAAACTTTCTAAATTAATATGTCAAGAAATATTACCTCTCTTTAGCAAGGATCCATCCTTAAAGGTGAGTACAATTATTTCTCACATCGATACAAGATTCAATTATACTCCCTCTTACAGGAAGGCATGGATCACAAGGACTAAGGCAATTGAACTTGTCTACGGTAATTGGGAGGAATCATACAAAGAACTTCCAAGGTTTTTGGTGGAACGAAAATATTATGCTTCGGGAACTGTTATAATTTTGGTGACACTCCCGACATTTACCCTAAACAAAACTCGTGTTAGTGGAAATGGGATATTTCATTGACTATTATGGGCATATGAACCATGAATAAAAGGTTTTACATTTTACAAATCTATTATATAGATCGATTGTATAGAAAGTATAAAGGAACCTTACTCATGGCAGTGTCATAAGATGACAACAATAATGCTTTTCCTATTGCCTTCGCTCTAGTTGAAGGTGAGACAACTGGTGTGTGGAATTTATTTTTGAAGAACCTCCGATTACACATTGCTCCTCAACCCAGCCTTTATTTGATTTCAAACAGACATCCAACAATTGTGAGTGCATACTGTGATACGGTGGCAGAACCGACTTTTATACTGGTTTTGCATTTGTATTCATAAATGATACGGTAAGCAAGAGTCGCCACCGACTCTTTTTTTATCCAACAAAGGAAAGGGTAAAAATAACAGAAAAAGACCTTTTCGAGAATTTTATGAGTAAGGGGGTAGATTATGGAACCGGAAGGTGTTAGCACCCTTTCCATCCGTAGTTATTTACATGTTCTTAGATGCTAGCTCATGTTTTGAAAATTACTTGTGCTTTGTGTGTTTTGAAAATTGTTTTGAAAATGCCTTAGTGCGGAGATTCGCTTTGTGATAACTCTTGTATCAGTCCTCAAGAGTGTTGACAAGGTGAATGTTTTTGAAAGTGTTTTGAAATATTTTTGTGTAGGTGCAAAAATTTATTTTGAGCAAGCATCTAAGAACTTATCTACTTATACTCGAAAAGGTCGTTCTTTTCCTCCTAACCTTTAAACAGTGTTATCCTACTATAAGTGAGTAGGTAGCCCTATCGTTGGATGTATGAGGGACAGACGCGGGTCATCGTTATGGTCATGGAAGGCAACATATAGGGATACCTTATCAGTTTGAAGGGATTGTCATCATATATTCGTAGGAAACATCAAGAGACACGATCATTTCTCGCAGGCAACTCGAGGGATATTGAGGGACTATGATCTTTATGATAACTTTAACTGAGGGTCTTTGCTAAGGGTATCCCTACGTTTGAGGGACATGACCATTATTTTTTCGAAGGAAACAAGTGAGGTTACCCTAGAGGTGCGAGTGTGCAAATGATTCAGTTCAGTTATTTATCTTTCCATACAATCCTATTAATCTAAGCATTGCATAAAATATAGTAGCTGAAGATAAAGGCGGAAATGTAAGCCTAGGCTATTACAGATCTTTGGGGCGGTTACATAATAGTGAAGAGTGTGGAAAAGAAATCCTAAAACTATTACATCCCGGAAGCAAATACATGATAATGATAAAAAAAAGAGGGAAAAATAAAGCTATACTATTACAGTTGAACGCGCCCTATACACTTTATCTAGGAAAATAAAAATAAGATGACAATAGAAAAAAATATTTTGGTGATTTTTTTATGAAAAACATAATTTATGATAATTAATTAAATAAATCTAAAAAACCTAATTAATTTTAATTAATAAAAAATATTAATTTTGAAAAAAGTTAATTAAAATACCTAAATACCTAATTAATTTAAATTTAAAAAAAAAGGTTAATTTTGAAAAAAATTTAAAAAAACCTAAAATTAATTAACCTAAAAATTAAATTAGGTTTTTTTTGTAATAAAAAAAGGATTGTGAAAAAAGTTGTGGTTAAGTGAATTTAGGGTTGGAAAAGACAAATTGGTTAGAAACCAAAAACAAACAATGAAAATGTCGGAAATTAAAACCTAAAATTAAATTAAAACCTAAAACTAATTATTTAAGTTTATTATGAAAAATCAAAGGTTTGTGAAAAATGTTTGGTTTTATGAAAAAAGTTTTAAACAGAAAGAAGGAAAATAGATAAAAGTATAAATAGAATGGAAGAAAACCAAAATCAATAGGGGTGGATGTTGAACCCACGCCCTTAACCTCCTCAGGATGTCTTCCTTGCATTGGTTGTTATTATGATCCGGCCTAAGTGTTTTGTAATAACCCTGCATGAGACCATTATATGGTATAAATCTGCAGTGCATGAATGCTTCTACACCATTTTGATCATGGAGATGGAACCAGCCTTACCCTTAATGGAGATTTAGATGGCTTGTTTGTAGTGAGATGGGGGTTTGTAACAAGGATTTCAAGATTTCTAGGGTTTTTGAAAGAATTTGATATTTTGACAAGGTTGTGGCAAAGGTTTTTTTCGTGTCTTGTTTGTGTGAAAAGAATGAGATTATATAATGGAAATTAGAGCAAAGATATGGGCTTTGAATGTGCAATTGGGCCTCCAATAACCACAAGCAATGGTGCAGATTTTTATTCACTTGAGTCTGACACGTTCCAGGCTAAACTGCGGGGACTTAAGTGCAATTTTTGAAGTTGAAATGTGAAAACAAAATGTCACCGACATTGATAAAAATCTCCTGTCTGAAAATGGGCTCAATCGAATAAACGGTGGATTACTTATGAATTTTTGAAGTTTCGCCTCAGACAAACTTATTTTGGGCTCTAATGTCAACTCTGACACATTCTTCAATAAAAAACTGGTATTTATCAGAGATGAACCCGGTCTTAACTTTGGAAGCAAAGTTGCAGATCTCTAAGTCAGTGAGCTTGTGTAAAAATATGGGCCCGATCCGATAAAAATTGACCGAGTTATGAATTTTCGAAGTTTCGACCCAGATGAAATAATATTCAGCATTTAGGTTTTTCGGCGTGTCACGCGCACTCTGGGAAAAAAACGAAGGCCTTTTGGATACCGTTCGAACGTGATACCTCCTGAGAAAACGTAGCTAACTTAATTTTTGAAATTTTGGCGCTGGAACCAGCTCGAGACGATGAAAATTGACCAAGTTATGATTTTCTGAACATGACGCAAATAAACTTTTGTTACAATTTTCTGTACGAAAATACTTGATAAATCCGCATTTTTGAAGACCTTCTGATCGAAATTGGCTTCCTGACGTGATATATGAAAACATAGATGACATCAAGACAAAATTTTGGCCACCTGAACAGGTTCAAAACGAGCCACGATCTTCAAGTTATGAATTTTTTAGTGCGTAAAAACTGCACTTTCAGCACACTTTTTCACCATATTTCTTCGAGAAAAATCCCACATTCGGAGACCTTCTTTAAAGAATTGACTCTCGAGCCGAACCTGAATTTGAGAATATGTTATCAGGGACATCTTGGAGAAATAACACCTGAATATGATGTGACGGGTTGGACTTGTGAATTTTTGAACCCCGAATCGTTACGAAACGGCAAACCGATCTTCAGCATGGAAAATACTCTGAGAACATCCATTGGCGAAATAAACGTCTGTTGTACCCCAAAATTTGCCCTCCCATATTCTTCAAGAAATTGCCAAGCCAAGTCACAAAATTCCCCAAGGGTTGCACAGCTCAACAGTCTCTCATACAATCAAAACTAGGGTTTGGGTTCTGATCAAGAAAATGAAGTTTTCAAAGGCCCAATCAAGTCTCATATGCCCACAAATATGGTCAAGTATCTTCATATCAAGTTTCAAGGCATTCAGCTCAAAATTGCACAGTCAAAACCCTAAATTGCACTACAGTCAACTGTAGGGGCAAAATGGTCATTTGACCGTCAAAAGTTCAAATTTTTGGTCAACATATCATTTTGAAGCCACAAACATCATTTGATCAATGCTTGATCCTGATTCTCAAAATTTGGCTCAGAAATCATCAAAGATGCAAAAGTTACTATATTTGGACAGCTGAAAAAGTCAACTGAAATTGACCAGGGCATAACTTTCACATGGATTATCAGAAAAATTCCATCCAAAGCTCATTTTGAAGAGAAAGACATTTCCTACAATTCATCTTCATATTTCAAGTCCAAGAAATGCTCTCACAAAAAGTTATCAATTTCAACATTATAGGTCATTTTCAAAAGTCAACAAAAAGGGACTTTAAGTCAAAGGCCATAACTTGAGATTGGTAAATCAAAATGACATGGGACAAAAGGCATTGGTTAAAGGACTCAAAGAACTTTCCAAAATGTCCAAGAACATGTGAAAATCTTAAACATTGAGCAAGTTATGCCTTGTGGAAGTTGGGAAATTTTTAGGAATTTTGAAAAGTCAACAATGGTTCAAATGACCTAAATTTGCTAATGGGCCTATTTTTCTTCCAAGATTCATCATTACAAGCCTATGCACGACCACTTGGCCCAAAGGGAAGTATTTTCTCAATTTTTATTTATTTATTTGAATTTATATTAATATTAATTCATTTAAATTATTTAAATACATGAAAAATATCTAACCTAACAAAACCAATCTTTTTATGCATGATTTGGACTCAATATTTCGTGCTTGTTTAATTATGGAAAGAATTGGTGTGATTGGAGCCTAATTGACACAAAGAATACTTGAAAAAGATATGAAAAAGATATGAAGAAATCAAATATTCAAAAGCCATGATTATGAGAGATTTGATCCAATTTTCTTGACCTAATACATTCACTACAAAGGCCTGAACCTAAACCTAATCCTGGTACACTGGAAGCTGCGCAAAGGCTAAGAACAACACTTAGAATTTTCACTAAAAAAGGCAAAACTGAAATCAACTCTAGAAGTCGATTCAAAGCACCATTCTTGTCCCAATAGCTTCATTGTGGTTCTCTGAACGTGTGCCAATCACAAACAACAACAAAAGCTCCAAGAATTGGTAGATCATACTCAGACTGTGTCTCAAAATTTTTGAAATCGTGTTCTCAATTCTAAGCATCCTCATTGCATTTTAATTATATATTCTTGTTCCCTGTGATGTTTCAAAGCTAACCTTTATATTCAATTTGATTTTTGCATCGTGTATGGGATTTCACCATGATCAAAATTTAGGGTTACAGGTCTGCAAAATTGGGGTTTTCTACCCAAAGCAAAATCATGGCTCCAGACCAAGACCATTGCAATCGACAGACCTAGACGAAGAAGAAGCACTAGTCGCGATCAATTTATGATCACCATAGCGCTAGTCGCTATTTTCTTGAAGCCTGCCTAAAACCACGCTTCTAAAACCGTTGCAATAGGTTCTTGTTTCAGAAAAAAAAAGAAATACGTGAGGAAGACGATGTGCTGGCAACCACTGGGTGGCTCATTCAAACCAGCGCGCGCTTTTGTGTTTTTTTAGGGGCCACTAACCAATGTTTATTTTTGTTATTTATGTGTTATAGCATATTAACAACGCACCAAATGGCGTAGTGGTCCAGGTGTTGGCTGGTGAGGTGCAAGACCTGGGTTCGATTCCCAGGTCTGTATAACGTTCATATTATTTTTCTATACTAATTCCTGTGCAGGTTCAACTTTGAAGTACACCATACACCTTCAGCAATCAGCATGCCACGTACATCCCAACATCAGATCAAGGGCCATAGATCAAAGAGCACAATACACGCCAGTCAATGCATCATACATGATTGGGAAAGTCAATAAATCTGAATATTAAATGGGCCTGAAGCGTTAAGGCCTTACCTCCAATTTTGGGGCTACCCCCCCCCCTGGTTTGCATTTTCTTTTCATTTTTTTTATCTTATTTTCAATTGCAATTTTATTTAATTTATTATCTCAATTTAATTAATTTATTTTTTTTTACAAAATACAAAAACTTCATTAAAAATCAGAAAAGACCAAAATATAATAAATTACTTTATTCTAATATTTTCATAAATAAATTAACATGTAATTATTTAGTATAATTAGGGTTTTGCAAGTTTAATTCTTTTTAATAAATATAAAAAAGGTAGAACTAGGTTAATTAACAATTTTTATTCCTTTTTAATTTTTTCCCTTTTGTTCACCATAATAAAACATTTATTTTATTTTCTTAGATTTAAATTAGGTTAAAACTTAATATTTTCTTAATAACTTAAAAATAATTAGAATTAGGTTTAACATTTTATTTTAATTGTAATTAATTCTCTTTTTTCTATTAAATCTAAAAAACATAAAAGCACCAAAAACATTTTCTTTTTAATTTTAATTCTAATTCCTCATTAAATTTAATTTTTTGCAAAAGGGTCCAACGCCCACATTGTTAATTATTTAATTTGCGCATTTATTTTATGTCATTTATTATAATTATGTAATTCTCCCAAAGCGTTGTAACAATTTCTCGCACTTTTACTTTATTGCTTCATTTACTTTCCGCTAAATCGGGTCCGGTTTAATTTTGGCGATGTGGACCCGCGCCATTTGTAATAGTTTAGGAACTTTAATTTCCGCAACTTTTAACTGTTAAATAAGCATGAAAGAATGTATGGCCTTAAATAAAATCAAGCGTAGATCACAACAAACATGACAAGACAAATAACTGAAAAACGACACACAAATCGCACACACCACCCCTAGGGTACGCCTCACTGTTGCCTTTCGAAAGGTGGTCGTCGAGTAGAGGACGTCTTAGTAAGTCCTCATGATCCGGGAACCTGGCATGAGGGTAGCTTCTAAGGTGTCTTCCTATTGCTCTGGTGATCACCATGTCCCTAAACTCGAATTGACCCGAACACCTCCAACGGTGGTGCTACCTACCTCTCAATGGTGGGATGGCACTATTTTTAAGGACATTTACACAGACGAATTCCTTAGGGTAGGTAGGTTCTCAAGGATACTTGCTCTCTTCAAAAACAAACAAAAAACCTTTTCACACCGACACTTTTCAAAAGCCTTCAAAGCAAATTTTTCAAACACTCTGACGTACGAGTCGAACTGAAATTTTTCAAAGAAACTTTTTTAAACCCACATTGAAAAGCAAACAAACAATTTTGAAAACACATTGAGCAAGTATCTAAGAGCCCATGGATAACCATGGATAGAAAGGGTGCTAACACCTTCCCTTTCTATAACCTACCTCCCGAACCGAGAGCAATCTCTTTAAGGAATTTTTCTGTGCTTTTGTCCTTTCCATTTGGAGAAAATAAAAGACGGTGGCGACTCTTGCTTCCGCGACATTTCGCGAACCAGCGTTAAACAGTCAGTTCCAGATCCACCGATCACAGAACTGGCGACTCTGCTGGGGACAATCTTATAAAGTGGGGTGTACCTTAGGGTTAGTTCATAACTGTGTTTTCAATTGTATTGCTTTGCTTGCTTTAAATTGGGGGTATTGTTTTGGGAGTTCTATAGATCCTAACCCGGATCTGGGGATACCTTCTTAGAAAGTAGCAACAAGGCTGTGAGGGAACTGTGCGGGGTATACCGACATGGTTGAAACAGTCTGCTACGTTGATGTGGCACTTTGGTGTGTACCGGTAACCCTTGAGTTCAGTCAAGGAGAGTACGGGGCCTCCGCGTGGTGTCGTGAAGCATCAACAGACCTTAGGAACCTTAATTGAACTATCTTGGCCTCTTTAGGGTAGTGAGATAATTGACTTTGGTGCAGTCCGAGGTTGGTTGATACTCGATACTACACTCAATTGAGGGTTGCTTTCCTGGAATATTTCGGTCGCCAGTTCAGTGGCTAAATCGAAACGATGAACAATGAAAGCAATCCAGTGATATTGGGACCCTTAGAACCCGGTTACTTCTGATAGGACAGGTTGAGCCCACCAACTTCAAGAGGGTAATACCCAGACCTCATGCTGGCCTAAACTCTAAGGGTTTCTCTTGTGTGACTTGCGTGCCTTCGTACTTGACTATTTGCATGCTTGTTATCTAACACAGGAATTACTTGTAGGGTTTGCTTATAGTCCTTAATTGGGACTCATAACAGGGTATACTAAGTTTCTTACAAGTTTTTGTTTATAGTCCTTAATTGGGACTCATAACAGGGTGTACTAACTACTTGCAGGTTCTGTTTATAGTCCTTAATTGGGACTCATGACAGGTTTTACTTGAGTTTCTTGCAGGTTTTGGTTTGCAGTCCTTAATTGGGACTCATAACAGGGTTACTTACATTACCCCCATGCATAGCATAACATCATACCATTGCATACATCCTAACCCATTTCAAGGATCTCAAGGGCTTGTGATGCAGGTCATGATGAACCAACTATCCCAGCAAGGGGCAACGAGGATTTATTTTCCTCTAGCCAAGGTTGTCAGGGGCTATGACCCACTGGATATGGTGAGCCTTTGACCCTTGAAGAAGGACTCTCAACAACATGAAGTTCCTTCAATCAAGTTGCCAGTTTCCAACTCTAACAAGTTTCTCTGTTTACCCTGCGAGGTCCTTGAAAACATTACATGCATGTCATACATCTCATTGCATTGCAGGTATCCCTTTGACAGGTTGCTTACCCTTCTCCGCTGTTTATTTCAGTCGACCGTCATGAATCCTGAATCATCAGCCGAGCAGACTATCAAGGACCTCCAGGCTCAGAACGCCCAGTTCCAAGAGCTGATCATGAATTTGACTCAGGGGCAACAAGATCTGAAGGCTCTGCTCTTGAAGAAGGACAAGAAGAAGAAGAGGACTGTTTTGTTCAGCCCTAGACGCAGGTCTGGGAACACACCGCAAATTGAAACTGAGAGGACAACCCCATCTGTGGGAAAAAGCAGTCATCAAGAGGAAAGGGTGCCCAGTCCAGAGGTCCCTGACAATGAAACAGATTTCGACGACGAACAGTACCCTCCGGCTGAGGACAAGTACAAACAGTTGGAGGATAGGCTGAATGCTATGGAGATCCAACAGGTACCGGGGCTGGATCTTGGAGATTTGGGTTTGTCAACTGGTGTGGTTATTCCTCGGAAGTTCAAAGCACCATCCTTTACTAAGTATGACGGGGCGTCTTGCCCCAAGCTGCATCTAAGGTCCTATGTTCGGAGGATTCAGCCATATACGGTGGACAAGAATTTATGGATCCACTTCTTCCAGGAGAGTCTTTCAGGGACTCATCTCGAATGGTTCTATCAGCTGGATGGGACCAAAGTGCGTAACTGGGAGGAGTTGGCTACTGCTTTCTATAAGCAGTATCAGTATAATGCCGACCTTGCTCCTACGCGTACCCAACTCCAGGGTATGTCGTTAGGATCAAGTGAAGGTTTTAAAGAGTATGCGCAGAAATGGAGGGATCTTGCTGGAAGGGTACAACCACCTCTGACTGATCGGGAACTTGTCGATATGTTCCTGGGGACTCTGTCTGGTCCGTTCTACAACCACCTAATTGGGAATTCGTCTGCTGGATTCACAGATCTTATTTTGACTGGAGAGCGAATAGAAGCTGGCATCCGGTCTGGGAAAATTCAAGAGGCTGCACCTTCTGATAAAAAGCCTCATCACGGAAAGAAAGAATCCAATGCTGTGCACGGTAAAAAGAGCCGTCATGAGGCAGGGGCAATCCAGATCTCCAATCCTGGACCTGCTCAACAAGGACAGGGGCAGCAGCGCAAGGAGAAACGACAGTATACCAAACTCAACATGTCGTTGGATCAAGCACTGCAACAAATGTTGAAGGCGGGGCTGATCACCTTAAGGGCTCCTCTCCGGAATCTGAACACTTATGCACCCAACTATCATCCCAACGATAGGTGCGCATATCATTCAGATAGCCCGGGGCATACTACAGACAACTGCTGGCCTCTCAAGAACAAGATCCAAGATATGATTGACGCCGGAGAGATTCAGTTTGAAGTGCCAGAGACTCCGAACATAATCACTGCTCCGTTGCCCAATCATTGAAGCCTTTTGTTTATTTGAATTTTTGAGTTGTACTTTTCTTTGCTTATACAAACAATTAATGTCATAGAAAACTATTTTATTCTATCAATGCATCGCATATGTCTGTTTTGGGAATTAATACAATTGTTTTCATTATATTCAAAATTCTTTTCATATTTTTTCTGATGATCAACTCTCGGTTAATAATTCTAAGCCTCTTGAGGGAGGATGACGAAAACGATACCGCTATCTTTACAGTATGCTTTTGAACAGACCTCGCTGATGAAGTACAGGCATTGTTTCAATTCCTAAACACTGGAGTAATAAGGAAGATAATCCCTCGTCAACCCCTCTGAGCCAAAGAAGTAGGAGTTTTATTTTCGAAAATCAAAACCCTTAATCATAACCTGGGGCAGGGTAGTCTCTCAGTTGATCCAAGTGCATAACGAATGGCAGCAAAAAGTCTTTACAAAACGAAGAAAGACAATGATGGTTCCGAACAATCATAAGGACAGGCAGTCATGATCAAAAATTCATAAATGAAAAGCCCAAAAAGTCTAAACCTATGAAAAGAGACTTATGAAACTGGGGCATCCCGCTGACTGTAATTCCAAAAAGGAAACAGTTCAGGCAAAAATAGGGATAACAAAAATCAGACAAGAAAGAGGTCTTACCAACCCTCAACAAGAAAGGAATGACTGCCTATTCAAAATAAGTTATCAACATCCGAATCATCACCGGAAAATCAGAGCAAAGACTCAAACAAGGTCTAACGTATGATCAACTGAGTTTAGGTTTGGAGAACATCACGAAGAGCGGGTGGGTACAAATAATTTGAGCCTTTATCCTTTGTTTCTTAAACCGTGAACCAGGCCACGTTATAACCCTTACAAGTCCTAGCTGAAGCATGGGTTAGTTCGAAAGCATACTGTTACGAAAGGTATCCTGACTCCTTAAGACTTACGGTAAATACGAAGTTGACATCACGTTTTACAAACATTCACTTGTTTTGTGAAAAAGAATGCATTTTTAAAAAAAAAATCCTCAAGACAGACATAAGCTTTGCATTTTTAACATAACTTTGTTTGCATATGACTTTTTGTTTGAGCAGCAGGGAAATTCGCACGAGGAATGCCTAATGAACAGAAGTACTTCCAATCCAGGGGCAGACATGATCATGGTCCATTATCTGGGGCAGTTAAGTCAAGATCCAGAGAATCTCTCAAAAGGCCAAAGAGCCTGGGGCAAATCTCTGCCTGAGTCACTTGGGGCACTCCAGCAACGAATCTGACCTGATCAAACACCTTCTGGTGGCACGATAAAACAATTCTAACAGGGGAAACTCCCTACATTCTGAGAGAGCGGACATAGTCGAAAAATACTATGCAAAATCAAAGACCCGCTAGGTTGATACACCTAGGCAAAAATAAGGGCTTCCCGGCGAACCAAAAGGGTTCGGGCAAAAATAAGGGATGAAATGAAAAAATATGTACACCCGGCAAGTCGAAAACCTGAAAGGGCGGCTTGGGCAAAAATGGGTATCCCGGTGGACTGAAAACCCGAAAGGGCGGTCCAGGCAAAATTAGGGATCAAAGCGTACGACTATGTCCTGTCATCTTATCACCTGCCTACCGAAAGAAGGTTTGTCCATCAACAACTATCAGTACCCCACAAGTGCCTCCCCCACAGAAACAGGGGCAATAAAGAGTGGTCTAAGCAATCTGATTGTTCTATCCTCCAATGTATCAGGGTATGCTCCGTTGAAGAACTTAACCAATACAGTTCAATACTTCCCCAGGAGAGTCCAATCCAGTTCCCCAGGAAAATTGGAACCCATCTCCCCAAGCAATAAGCGTATCCCCAGTAGATTCTGGAAGCTTATCCCCTCGCAGAGCACGAATGCGTCGCCCGGCTTTATTTAAAGAGTTATCTCCTTAACAGGATATAACTGGGTTATCCTCAGCCAAAAGTCACGGAAAGATCGTCGTCGACGCAATTTTCTTATCCCCAGCGAAGTCCATTCATACTTCCAACATAACAACGGTATCCTCAGCAAACTATCAACATTCAGCAAGGCATCCCTCTTCCCACAGAGTATCGCTTCTCAGCATGGTCATTAGATTGTCTTCTCTCCCCGCAGAATCCGTCATTTGCCAAGTTCATTCCCCAACGGAGTTATCTTCTCCTACCGGTATACTTGCAACTATCATCCCCAGCGGAAGCAAAAGCTATTCTTCCACATCAGCCCAGGATGCGACTTCCCGGCACCCGTCAAGGATTTATTTTCCTACGACGAAAATATACATTCATAAACATCATATCCTCATACATTATAGCATGCATATGCATCATACTACATGAATCTCATTAATTTTGAAGACATACAGTTCATGCATCATGATTTTGCATCCAATTATGTCTTGCCTTTTCAGGAAAAAGATCAATACAAAAATGACTACTATCAACTACCGTAATTCCTTCTCGATATAGTTTCAGATATGATCCAGATATGGTGACGTTCTGATACTGCTTCCAGATTTCCTTCTAGATATAGTTTCGGATATGACCCAGAGATGGTGACGTTCTGATACTGCTTCCAGATTTCCTTCTAGATATAGTTTCGGATATGACCCAGAGATGGTGACGTTCTGATACTGCTTCCAGATTTCCTTCTAGATATAGTTTCGGATATGATCCAGAGATGGTGACGTTCTGATACTGCTTCCAGATTTCCTTCTAGATATAGTTTCAGATATGATCCAGAGATGGTGACGTTCTGATACTGCTTCCAGATTTCCTTCTAGATATAGTTTCAGATATGATCCAGACATGGTGACGTTCTGATGCTGCTTCCAGATTTCCTTCTAGATATAGTTTCAGATATGATCCAGATATGGTGACGTTCTGATGCTGCTTCCAGATTGCCTTTCAAGATGTTTCCCTCTCCGACGATGAGTGTGAGGTGATAGTCTCCTATGGTCCCCTCTCCGACAAGTGCGTGAGGTGGTAATTCCTTTTTCAGATGTTTCCCTCTCTGACGATGAGTGTGAGGTGATAGTCTTCTATGGTCCCCTCTCCGGCAAGTGCGTGAGGTGGTAATTCCTTCTTCAGATATTTCCCTCTCCGACAATGAGTGTGAGGTGATAGTCTTCTATGGTCCCCTCTCCAGCAAGTGCGTGAGGTGGTAATTCCTTTTTCAAGATGTTTCCCTCTCCGACGATGAGTGTGAGGTGATATGTCTCCCATGGTTCCCTCTCCGACGGTGTGTGAGGTAGTAAGTCCTTTTCAGATGATTCCCTCTCCGACGATGAGTGTGAGGTAATAGTCTCTTATGTTTCTCTCTCCGACGGTGTGTGAGGTGACATTTCCTTTTCATATGATTCCCCTCTCCGACGGCGAGTGAGGTGATTCCCTTTCAGATTATAATAGCTTATGGTCTTCTTCCCGATATTGCAAAGATGGTAATTCCCGCCAAGATTTTTCTCAACAAGCGTTGTTGAAGCTAAAGTCTCCCAAGGTTCTCTTACCATTCATGCTAAGGCAGTAACCATCCCTGGTTCATTCATCAGCGTTTGAAGCTCCAGACTCAGCTCCTGTAACCAGTCAGGACATATCTATACCAAGCATCTAAAATCAGCTCCTGCAACGTGTCAGGTACTCTTTTTTTTCTTTTGCAGGTATGCAGGTTCTCGCTAAGGAACCTCCTACGCGATCAACATCCAGATGGCATCTATAAGCCCATCATCCTATTCATCAACCCCTAAATGGCATCTGTAAGCCCATTCCCATCATCACTGCTACTATGTGAGCGCAAATTTCTGGGCACTCTAGTGTTCAATCATCTTCTACCCTCGGATTACGAAAGGCACGTCAGCCAATCTGCATCCTCAGGTCTAAGAAGATTGAACAGGGGCAACTGTTGTACCCCAAAATTTTCCCTCCCATATTCTTCAAGAAATTGCCAAGCCAAGTCACAAAATTCCCCAAGGGTTGCACAGCTCAACAGTCTCTCATACAATCAAAACTAGGGTTTGGGTTCTGATCAAGAAAATGAAGTTTTCAAAGGTCCAATCAAGTCTCATATGCCCACAAATATGGTCAAGTATCTTCATATCAAGTTTCAAGGCATTCAGCTCAAAATTGCACAGTCAAAACCCTAAATTGCACTACAGTCAACTGTAGGGGCAAAATGGTCATTTGACCGTCAAAAGTTCAAATTTTTGGTCAACATATCATTTTGAAGCCACAAACATCATTTGATCAATGCTTGATCCTGATTCTCAAAATTTGGCTCAGAAATCATCAAAGATGCAAAAGTTACTATATTTGGACAGCTGAAAAAGTCAACTGAAATTGACCAGGGCATAACTTTCACATGGATTATCAGAAAAATTCCATCCAAAGCTCATTTTGAAGAGAAAGACATTTCCTACAATTCATCCTCATATTTCAAGTCCAAGAAATGCTCTCACAAAAAGTTATCAATTTCAACATTATAGGTCATTTTCAAAAGTCAACAAAAAGGGACTTTAAGTCAAAGGCCATAACTTGATATTGGTAAATAAAAATGACATGGGACCAAAGGCATTGGTTAAAGGACTCAAAGTCCTTTCCAAAATGTCCAAGAACATGTGAAAAGCTTAAAAATTGAGCAAGTTATGCCTTGTGGAAGTTGGGAAATTTTTAGGAATTTTGAAAAGTCAACAATGGTTCAAATGACCTAAATTTGCTAATGGGCCTATTTTTCTTCCAAGATTCATCATTCCAAGCCTATGCACGACCACTTGGCCCAAAGGGAAGTATTTTCTCAATTTTTATTTATTTATTTGAATTTATATTAATATTAATTCATTTAAATTATTTAAATACATGAAAAATATCTAACCTAACAAAACCAATCTTTTTATGCATGATTTGGACTCAATATTTCGTGCTTGTTTAATTATGGAAAGAATTGGTGTGATTGGAGCCTAATTGACACAAAGAATACTTGAAAAAGATATGAAAAAGATATGAAGAAATCAAATATTCAAAAGCCATGATTATGAGAGATTTGATCCAATTTTCTTGACCTAATACATTCACTACAAAGGCCTGAACCTAAACCTAATCCTGGTACATTGGAAGCTGCGCAAAGGCTAAGAACAACACTTAGAATTTTCACTAAAAAAGGCAAAACTGAAATCAACTCTAGAGGTCGATTCAAAGCACCATTCTTGTCCCAATAGCTTCATTGTGGTTCTCTGAACGTGTGCCAATCACAAACAACAACAAAAGCTCCAAGAATTGGTAGATCATACTCAGACTGTGTCTCAAAATTTTTGAAATCGTGTTCTCAATTCTAAGCATCCTCATTGCATTTCAATTATATATTCTTGTTCCCTGTGATGTTTCAAAGCTAACCTTTATATTCAATTTGATTTTTGCATCGTGTATGGGATTTCACCATGATCAAAATTTAGGGTTACAGGTCTGCAAAATTGGGGTTTTCTACCCAAAGCAAAATCATGGCTCCAGACCAAGACCATTGCAATCGACAGACCTAGACGAAGAAGAAGCACTAGTCGCGATCAATTTATGATCACCATAGCGCTAGTCGCTATTTTCTTGAAGCCTGCCTAAAACCACGCTTCTAAAACCGTTGCAATAGGTTCTTGTTTCAGAAAAAAAAAGAAATACGTGAGGAAGACGATGTGCTGGCAACCACTGGGTGGCTCATTCAAACCAGCGCGCGCTTTTGTGTTTTTTTAGGGGCCACTAACCAATGTTTATTTTTGTTATTTATGTGTTATAGCATATTAACAACGCACCAAATGGCGTAGTGGTCCAGGTGTTGGCTGGTGAGGTGCAAGACCTGGGTTCGATTCCCAGGTCTGTATAACGTTCATATTATTTTTCTATACTAATTCCTGTGCAGGTTCAACTTTGAAGTACACCATACACCTTCAGCAATCAGCATGCCACGTACATCCCAACATCAGATCAAGGGCCATAGATCAAAGAACACAATACACGCCAGTCAATGCATCATACATGATTGGGAAAGTCAATAAATCTGAATATTAAATGGGCCTGAAGCGTTAAGGCCTTACCTCCAATTTTGGGGCTACCCCCCCCCCCCCCCCCCCCCCCTGGTTTGCATTTTCTTTTCATTTTTTTTTATCTTATTTTCAATTGCAATTTTATTTAATTTATTATCTCAATTTAATTAATTTATTTTTTTTTACAAAATACAAAAACTTCATTAAAAATCAGAAAAGACCAAAATATAATAAATTACTTTATTCTAATATTTTCATAAATAAATTAACATGTAATTATTTAGTATAATTAGGGTTTTGCAAGTTTAATTCTTTTTAATAAATATAAAAAAGGTAGAACTAGGTTAATTAACAATTTTTATTCCTTTTTAATTTTTTCCCTTTTGTTCACCATAATAAAACATTTATTTTATTTTCTTAGATTTAAATTAGGTTAAAACTTAATATTTTCTTAATAACTTAAAAATAATTAGAATTAGGTTTAACATTTTATTTTAATTGTAATTAATTCTCTTTTTTCTATTAAATCTAAAAAACATAAAAGCACCAAAAACATTTTCTTTTTAATTTTAATTCTAATTCCTCATTAAATTTAATTTTTTGCAAAAGGGTCCAACGCCCACATTGTTAATTATTTAATTTGCGCATTTATTTTATGTCATTTATTATAATTATGTAATTCTCCCAAAGCGTTGTAACAATTTCTCGCACTTTTACTTTATTGCTTCATTTACTTTCCGCTAAATCGGGTCCGGATTAATTTTGGCGATGTGGACCCGCGCCATTTGTAATAGTTTAGGAACTTTAATTTCCGCAACTTTTAACTGTTAAATAAGCATGAAAGAATGTATGGCCTTAAATAAAATCAAGCGTAGATCACAACAAACATGACAAGACAAATAACTGAAAAACGACACACAAATCGCACACACCACCCCTAGGGTACGCCTCACTGTTGCCTTTCGAAAGGTGGTCGTCGAGTAGAGGACGTCTTAGTAAGTCCTCATGATCCGGGAACCTGGCATGAGGGTAGCTTCTAAGGTGTCTTCCTATTGCTCTGGTGATCACCATGTCCCTAAACTCGAATTGACCCGAACACCTCCAACGGTGGTGCTACCTATCTCTCAATGGTGGGATGGCACTATTTTTAAGGACATTTACACAGACGAATTCCTTAGGGTAGGTAGGTTCTCAAGGATACTTGCTCTCTTCAAAAACAAACAAAAAACCTTTTCACACCGACACTTTTCAAAAGCCTTCAAAGCAAATTTTTCAAACACTCTGACGTACGAGTCGAACTGAAATTTTTCAAAGAAACTTTTTTAAACCCACATTGAAAAGCAAACAAACAATTTTGAAAACACATTGAGCAAGTATCTAAGAGCCCATGGATAACCATGGATAGAAAGGGTGCTAACACCTTCCCTTTCTATAACCTACCTCCCGAACCGAGAGCAATCTCTTTAAGGAATTTTTCTGTGCTTTTGTCCTTTCCATTTGGAGAAAATAAAAGACGGTGGCGACTCTTGCTTCCGCGACATTTCGTGAACCAGCGTTAAACAGTCAGTTCCAGATCCACCGATCACAACGTCACTCATAACCTGACGAAGCTTTCTAAATATACCTTGATTCCATAACCATAAAACCAATGATATGCGTGTATGTAATAATGAAAATAAAGAGGATAAATTTTGGGGTACAATAGCTGCCCCTGTTCAATCTTCTTAAACTTGAGGATTTAGATTGGCTTGTCTGCCTTTCGTTATCTGAATGTGAAAGATGATTGAACACTAGAGTGCCCAGAAATTTGCACTCGCATGGATTAACAATGATAGTTGATGATGTCGGGAATGGGCTTACATATGTCATTTGGAAAAGATGACAGAGAGTTGTCGGAGATGGGCTTAAAGATGTCATCCACAGGTGATTTTTGAGAGGAATATTAGAGAGAGTCTTTGCTTGATTTCAAACTGGAAAAGAATCAGAATAAATCTTAGGAGAGATTTATCTGAACCATAGAAAGTGTCTACTGGAACGAAATGAGAATAAACCAATGATCTGTTTAAACTGAACCAGCAGAGGTCTTGAATAAAATTTAACTAAAAAAGAATCAGAATAAATCTTTGGAGCGATTTATCTAAAACAGAGAAAGTGTCTACCGGAACAGAATCAGAATAAACCATTGATCGGTTTAAACTGAACCAGTAGAGGTCTCTTTATGGGGATTCCTGTTCCTGCTGTCTGAGGAGGACTCCGCTAGGGAATATGGGTTTTTGTTGTTCTCCCGCTTGAGGAAATCTCTATGGGAAATAGAGTCTAGGAACTTTAGTCGTCCATGGCCCTACTAAGGAGTTATCCCTATACTGGAGATATGAGAGTTTGCTACTTTCTGGTTGAAATCTAGGTTTCACAGCAGCTTGCTGGGGATAATGGAATTAACCGTTACCTGAAAATGTATTAGAAAGATCCTGTGTGAGATTGATTCGTCTAGTCGTGTAGATAGTTTTCTTATTTGGTTTCAGGTGTTAATCTATAATTAGATGTTCACAAATAGTTGTCCTTTCTGGTTTCAGGTATTAATCTGGAATTTGAAAATTGTTGGTCATTGAGATAGTTGTCCTGGATGGCTTCAGGTATTAACCTGGAACTTGGTAACATCGGTCATATAGATAGTTTCCCCGTCTGATTTAGGGCATTAATATGGAACTTGGCAACATCGTTCATATAGATAGTTTCCCCATTTGGTTTCAAGCATTAATCTGTGGCCTGCTGTATATGTTGGTAAACCCGTCTTGTTTCGAGAGTTCATACCACTTGGTCGTGCAGATAGTTTCCCCGTCTGGTTTCGAGCATTAATCTTTGACCTGCTGCAAAAGTTGATAATATTTGTCTGTCTGCTAATTTAATCTGAAAAGGTAAAATCAGTTTCATGTGATGTCATGATGTATGAATTGCATGATGCTCCCAAAATAAATGAGATTGTGATATATGTATTTTTATGCACATGCCATGATGTATGAACATGTAATGCTGTTGCGCAATATCATTGTCTGGAAAAATAAATCCATGATTGCTGCTGAAGAGTACCGGGAACCTGAATCCCAGACTACTGTTGGTGAGTGAAGAAAGTGATTCTTCAATTTCCGCTGGGGATAATGAATGGAGATAGTTTTGTTGGCAATTCCCTTTCTCTGTCGGGGGTCTTCAACTTCTGCTTGAGAATGATTTTGCCAAAGGGAAGAGTTCTGTTGGAAGATTTCACCAATTTGGAGAAATAGACTCCGCTTGGGGATGAACTTTCGTAGCTAGAGAAATAAACTCTATAGGGGATAAGGCTTTATAAATTGATATTTATAAAACTCTGTTACGGAAGGAGAAATACATAAACAACTTGGGGATTTTGTTGAAATCCTGTTGGGGAATATTGAGAAGCTTGGCGACTTCACCAGGGATTTTCTTGTTGGAGCAATAAATGGAGATTCTTGCTCTGCCGGGGATATGAGAACCCTACACCATTAGGCTGCAGGCTGAGGATATTGTAGTGACGTTTTGGTAGAATGACCCTGCCTCTGTATCTGCTGGAGAAAGTAGTTGTGGATATTTTATGGATGGTTTGAGTGACATCCCAACTCTTGGGGTTTTGAGTAGATGTTGATTAGGGAGAAAAATAACAAGATGATTGGACATAGTCGTACGCTTTAATCTCTAACTTTTTCCTGGACCTCCCTTTCAGGTTTTCAGTCCACCAGGATACCCTTTTTTGCCCAAGCCACCTTTTCAGGTTTTTGACTTGTCGGGTGTACAGTTTTATCCCTAATTTTTACCCGAACCCTTTTGGTTCGCCGGGATGCCCTTAATTTTGCCTAGTCCTGTCTACCTAGCGGGTCTTTTTCATGCGTAGTATTTTCTGACTATGTCTGCGTTCATAGGATGTGGAGAGTTGTCACCGTCTATGACAGCAAGTGTTATGGAAATGTCAGAAAATGTTTATGTGATTGCATGTGGCCTTTCATATGTGGGAGCCTGTTTGCCTCTGGGGTTAGTCTGGTGCACCTGATGTTTGACCAAGTTTATGGTAATCTTGAATTTCCTAGGTATCTTTTCTAAGAATTGTCAAGGAAGGATTCAAAGACATGATACTGACACCATCTGATACTACTGGCATAGATAAGCAATTTAGTGGTACCAAAGGTTCAAATTTCAGTGATTTTTGTCGAAATCCCCGATCAATGTTACAGGCCCTAAGTGATCCAAATAGAGATCTTCCCCTGGCTATTCAGCACTTTTGAGAGATTCTTTACATATTGGCTTGACTGCCCCAGATTAACTAGACACCATGTCGTGCCCCTTGATTATGAAAGGCCTGTTATTGGGAATGTTTTTTTCGTCTGAGGTAATTTTGTCCATTGAGAGGATCTTTGTTCACTGAATATTCATTGTGTGAATTTCTCTGCTCTTTAAACAATTAGCCATATGCAAACAATGTCATTTAAAGAATGCAAAGCTTATGTCCATCTTGAAGTTTGAAAATTCATTTTTTAGTAAAACAAACAAAATTTGTAAGAGCGTGATATCAACTCAGGAATTGTAGCAAGTCCTACAGGAGTCAGGGTACCTGTTGCAACAGTATGCTTTCGAACTAACCCATGCTTTAGCTAGGACTTTTAAGGGTTGCAGTGTAGCCTGGTTCATGGTTTTAAGAAACAAAGGATAAAGGCTCAAAATTTATTTGTACCCAGCCCATTCATCATGATGTTCTTCAGTCCTATGCCCAGTTAATTGTGCGTTTAGATCCCAATTGAGTCTGGAATCTTTGCTCTGATACTTGGTGATGGTTCGGAAATTGAAAGTTTGTTTGATAAGGCAGTCATTTTTATAACCTTTTCTTTTTGTTGAGGATTTGTAGAGACCCTTTTTTGTTTTTATGATCCCTACTTTTGCCTGAACTGTTTCTTTTCTGATTACAATCAGCGGGATGCCCCAGTTTTTTCCTTAAGTCTCCTTCATAGGTTTTGAATTAGTTGGCTTTTCTTTTGAAACATAATGACTGTCTGCTTTGATAATTATGCGGAACCATCACCATCTTTTGGAAGGTATCTTCTACACTATTTGTCATGTATGAAGGATGAGCTTGCGACTGAATGCACCTCTGAGTTAACTAAGAAAGCTACCCTGCCCCAGATTATGATTAAGGGTTTTAATTTGTGTGAAAATAAAAACTCATACTTCTTTGGCTCAAAGGGGTTGACTAGGGATTATCTTCCTTATAACTCCACTGTTTAGGATTTGAAACAACGCATGTACATCGTTAGTGGGGTCTGTTCAAAAGCATATTGTAGAGATTGTGGTATCATTTTCGTCATCCTCCCTCCAAAGGCGTTGAGCTTTTGATCGAGAGTTGAATATCACAAAAAGGAAAGCAGTTTAAATATAGTGAATACAAATGAATTGATTCAAAACAGACATATGCAATACGTTGATAAAGTAACAAAGTTTGACATGAAACAAATGTTCGAACAATCAAAAGAAAATTACAAATTAAGAATTCAAATGAATAAAAAGCCTCTTTGTCTGAACTTGTCACTTCAGATGGTGTGTCTATGAGGGACGGCAGAAGAATTCAGTCTGGCCATCTTTTGTGAACTCGAGCACTCCTTCATTAATCAAGTCCTGAATCTTATTTTTCAATGCCCAACAATCATTCGTATCATGTCCAGGACTATCAGAATGGTAGGCACATATTGCATCAGGATTGAAGTTAGGGGAAAAAGTTTTGGGGTTTGAATGAGGTCTTATCAACGTAACCAAATTCATCATAAACATATGTTGCAATGCCTGAGAGAATGGTATGTTGATTTTGGTAAACCGCCTCTTGGGCTTATCTTGCCTTTGCTGATTACCCCGTCGTTGTTGGAGAGGTTGTGGTTGGGCTTGTGAAGTAGCAGCAATTTAGAAAGCTCTACTCTCCAAGCCAACTTTTTGTCCCATCAGGGGTTGATGAATGACTTGATCCCCAGCCTTGAAAGTTTGCCTCATACGGTTGCATCCGTGTTGATGAAGCTTGTTGACAACGCCTCTTAGCTCTTCTTTGAAGAATTGAAAAACACAAGAAGGGGGGGGGGGGGGGGGGGGGTTGAATTAGAAACGTGAAATCAAATGCGTAGTAGACACAATATTTTTATCCTGGTTCGTTTGATCTCAAACTACTCCAGTCCACCCGCCAATGTGATTTCGCCTCTCTCCAACGAGGACTTAATCCACTAATCAAACTGATTACAAATCTACTTTAACAACTGTTAAAGTCTTCTTTAGTCCAAAACCACAACCTGGATTTCTAAAGGATTTTCACTAAATAATTAATTTAATGAAAGTGTACAATGATGTTTCTAAATAAACAGTATCACCAATATGTGATGTATTACACAGTTTAATATTGAATCGTTGTAGATGAAGAATGATAGTTGTGTTGCTGACTTTTCACGTGAGTTTTCTTTTATGAGCGCAATACTTCATCATCTTTAAATCTTCTTCTTGTCAGCTTTAAATAGGCCTTGTAATAGTGACATAAGAAGATACTTTTGGTATGTCTATAACACGCGTTAATGAGCTTTCCAAATTAGGAGATCCTTGTCTGTTTGTAGCTGTTACTTATGATCTTGCATTGATGGATTTGTAACGCTTCAGAGCTTCTCACATCAGAGGATGAATATTACCTTTGAGTGTTCTTTACAGCTTGATCAGAACTTTGCACATCAGAGTATCAGAGATTCTATTTAGCAGTGCTGGTGCATTCAGAAGTTCAATCAGAACTTCTTCATATAAGCGTGTCATGCATATTTGACGCTTCTGAATCTTTCATTGTCCTCTCAACTTCTGTGCTCGCATAATCAGAAATTCTGGTGATGTTCTGGCAGAACTTCTAGTTGCATCAGAACATCTTTTCAACATCAGAACATCCTGCATATAAACATACTTTTATTAGCGAGCATATTTGTTCTTTATATCATGTGTTTGTTATCATTAAAACTCTTGCTGGAATTATGCTCTAAAAATCTCCCCCTTTTTGATGGAATATAAAGAACAAATATTAAAGGGAAGGCTCCCCCTGAGTAGAGTACTCAGCTAACGAGAAAATAAAATACTTCCCTGAAGATCTTCTGATTATGAGTCAAAATATTCTTCATTCTCCCCCTTTTTGTCAAGAATCAAAAAGGTGTTAAAGACTCTGTTTGGCTTGCTCTGACAGAAGTGGCTTGAAAAGTTGTGACATCCTCTTCTGGATACATCTGAGATTCTTTAGAGAGCTTCTGATGTTGTATTTCCATTCCCGTTTCAAATAGTTTCAGAGCCAGTAATCTTCTGTTTCTGATTGCCTCTGAAACCTGAGAATCTTTTGAATTCCAAGCTTTAGAACATATACTTTCTTTTCTCCATGTGTAGAGAGCATCCAGAATCCAGGTGTTAATACTGGAGTTTCAACCTTGCTGTTAAAGATATCTGCAACATAGATGATTTTGTCTTTTGGTACTCATATCTTTTTGGGTCCGTGACTGTTAGAGTTTCCAAAGTTCTGTTTGAATTTTGGTTTAGTATAAAACTTCTTACCAGCATGTTTTATATCATGTGTTTTCCCAGTAGTGAAGTGAGAATTAAGAGGAGTGCATTTAATAACTAGATGCTTAACTTTCTTAGGCTGGGATACTTTGCCTCTGTATCCTATACCTATTCTGTCGATCCTGCTGACTCCATAGATCATTGAAGCCATTTTTCTTTTATCTATGTTTTTAGCCAAAAACTTCTAAAAGCTTTGATCATATTCCTTTATTATCTTATCCACATTACTGGGATCCTCTGAGATTATTGAATATGCAATTGGGCCTCCAATAACCACAAGCAATAGTGCAGATTTTTATTCACTTGAGTTTGACACATTCCAGGCTAAATCGCAGGGATTTAAGTGCAATTTTTGAAGTTGAAATGTGAAAATAAAATGTAGCAGACATCAAGAACATACTCTTGTCCGAAAATTGGCTCAATCATATAAATGGTGAATTAGTTATGAATTTTTGAAGTTCCTCCTTAGACAAACTTTTTTTTTGTCTCCAGTGTCAACTCTGACACGTTCTTCAATAAAAAACTGGTATTGATCGGAGTAGAACCCAGTATCGAATTTGGGAGAAAAGTTGTAGATCTCTGAGTCAGCGACCTTGTGTAAAAAGATGGGCCCGGTCCGATAAAAATTGACAGAGTTATGAATTTTCGAAGTTTCGACCAAGATGAAATAATATTCAGCATTCAAAATTTTCGGTGCGTCACACGCAATCTAGGAAAAAAATGAAGGAGTTTTGGATACTTTTCGAACTCGATACCTCCTGTGGAAACGTGGCCAACTCAATTTGTAAAATTTTGGCGCCGGAACCAGCTCGATACAATAAAAATCGACCAAGTTATGATTTTCTGAACATGACGCAAATAAACTTTTGTCACAAATTTTCTGTAAGAAAATACTTGATAAATCCGCATTTTTGAAGACCTTCAAGTTAAAACAAGACACGATCTTCAATGCCCAACAATCATTCGTATCATGTCCAGGACTATCGGAATGGTAGGCACATATTGCATCAGGATTGAAGTTAGGGGAAGAAGTTTTGGGGTTTGAATGAGATCTTATCAACGTAACTAAATTCATCATAAACATATGTTGCAATGCCTGAGACAATGGTATATTGATTTTGGTAAACCGCCTCTTGGGCTAATCTTGCCTTTGCTGATTACCCCGTCGTTGTTGGCGAGGTTGTGGATGGGCTTGTGACATAGCAGTAATTTGGAAAGCTCTACTCTCCAAGCCAACTTTTTGTCCCATCAGGGGTTGATGAATGACTCTTTCCCCAGCCTTGACATTTTGCCTCATACATTTGCATCCGTCTTGATGAAGCTTGTTGATAATTCCTCTTAGCTCTTCTTTGAATAATTGAAAAACACAAGAAGGGGGGGTTGTATTGGAAACGTGAAATCAAATGCGTAGTAGACACGATATTTTTATCCTGGTTCGTTTGACCTCAAACTACTCCAGTCCACCCGCCAAGGTGATTTCTCCTCTCTCCAACGAGGACTTAATCCACTAATCAAACTGATTACAAATCTACTTTAACAACTGTTAAAGTCTTCTTGAGTCCAAAACCACAACCCGAATTTCTAAAGGAATTTCACTAAACAATTAATTGAATGAAAGTGTACAATGATGTTTCTAAATAAATAGTATCACAAACTTGTGATGTATTACACATTTTAATATTGAATCATTGTAGATGAAGAATGATAGCTGCGTTGCTGGCTTTTCACGTGAGTTTTCTTTTATGAGTGCAATACTTCATCATCTTGAAATCTTCTTCTTGTCAGCTTTAAATAGGCCTTGCAATAGTGACATAAGAAGATACTTTTGGTATGTCCATAACACGCATTAATGAGCTTTCCAAATCAGGAGATCCTTGTCTCTTTGTAGTCGTTACTTATGATCTTGCATTGATGGATTTGTAACGCTTCAGAACTTCTCACATCAGAGGATGAATATTACCGTTGAGAGTTCTTTACAGCTTGATCAGAACTTTGCACATCATAGTATCAGAGATTCTATTTAGCAGTGCTGGTGCATTTAGAAGTTCAATCAGAACTTCTTCATATAAGCGTGTCATGCATATTTGACGCTTCTAAATCTTTCATCGTCCTCTCAACTTCTGTGCTCGCATAATCAGAACTTCCGGTGATGTTCTGGAAGAACTTCCAATTGCATCAGAACATGTTTTCAACATCAGAACATCCTGCATATAAACATACTTTTATTAGCGAACATATTTGTTCTTTATATCATGTGTTTGTTATCATCAAAACTCTTGTTGGGATTATGCTCTAACAATCTCCCCCTTTTTGATGATGACAAAAACTAGTATATTTTGATGGAATATAAAGAACAAAAATTAAAGGGATGGCTCCCCCTGAGTATAGTACTCAGCTAACGAGAAAATAAAATACTTCCCTGAAGATTTTCTGATTATGAGTCAAAATATTCTTCATTCTCCCCCTTTTTGTCAAGAATCAAAAAGGTGTTAAAGACTCTGTTTGGCTTGTTCTGACAGAAGTTGCTTGAAAAGCTGTGACATCCTCTTCTGGATACATCTGAGATTCTTTAGAGAGCTTCTGATGCTGTATTTCCATTCCCGTTTCAAATAGTTTCAGAGCCAGTAATCTTCTGTTTCTGATTACCTCTGAAAATTGTGAATCTTTTAAATTCCAGGCTTTGGAACATATGCTTTCTTTCCTCCATGTGTAGAGAGCATCTAGAGTCCAGGTGTTAATAGTGGAGTTTCAACCTTGATGTTAAAAATATCTGCAACATAGATGATTTTGTCTTTTGGTACCCATATCTTTCTGGGTCTGTGACTGTTAGAGTTTCCAAAATTCTGTTTGAATTTTGGTTTAGTATAAAACGCCTTACCAGCATGTTTTATATCATGTGTTTTCCCAGTAGTTAAGTGAGAATTAAGAGGAGTGCATTTAATAACTAGATCCTTAACTTCCTTAGGCTAGGATACTTTGCCTCTGTATCCTATACCTATTTTGTTGCTCCTGCTGACTCCATAGATCATTGAAGCCATTTTTCTTCTATCTATGTGTAAGTGTTTGTTTGTTGGCATTTTTTTGGTAAAACCAGATTTGCGAATGTCATGACTGGTGTCATAACATTCTGGGATAAAGGTACAGAAAAGAATGTTCTACAAGAACTACTCAGTATGAGTGTTTATCATGATCATTAAGCTATGATCATATATATTGAATTCTACAAAAATCAGTGAGCAAGACACATGATGTCATAACCAATGTTAAGACATCCTGTACTGATCAAGTTGTTGCGCATATTTATTATTCCTGAGATTTATCAGGAAACTGGTGTGCTGCTCTGTGTTGAAGAAGTATTGTCCAGATCAGCTGCTCATTTGGACATTAGGTTAAACTTGCTTAACCCTAATCTTTTATGAAAAAGCCCTAGACCAAGTCTTTAGGTTAACTTTAGTTAACCCTAGCTATTTTCATGGAAGCCCTAAATGAGGAATAGTCTGCTTATATATTTCTCACGAAGCCTAATGGACTGAAATACTTTTTGACAGAAGATCAAGAAGGGATTGTATAGTTGTAACTACTGTAAGCCAAGCAATTATCGTTTTGATAAGTGACTTGGAGTGGGATTTGATTGTAAGGGTTGTTTATCACTCTAAGCTTTGAAGCACGAGTGTTTATGTCTCTTAGTTAAAGCTTTGAAGCAAAATCAAGTTAGGTTTGTTTATTACTCAAAGCTTTGAAGCATGAGTGATTGTGTCTCTTGATTAAAGCTTTGAAGAAAAATCAAGTGTGTGTATTGAAGAATGTCTTCATAATCTCAGTAATCAATAGTTTAGTATCACTGATGTGATTGAGGGGGAGTGAGTAGGAACTCAGGTTTAAGTTGAACTTAGATTGAAGTTGCATTGGGTAGGTTTTAAGTGAAGGAGATAAACTGGTTGGTTTATTCCTAAATTAATATCTCTTATAGTGAATTTACTCCCTGGCTTGGTAGCCCCCAGAGTAGGTGTCGTTACACACTGAACTGGGTTAACAATTGATTGTGTTCTTTGCTGTTTTTAAATTACTGTCTTGAAGTGTGTATAAGTTTGTCAGATACGGTGTCATAACATTCACTGTGACATTAAGTATCTGTTTCCAGAATTTCAATTGGCATCAGAGCAGGCACCCTGCCTGTCTTTCTGGGTGAGATCTAGGGATATTATTTTCTAGCGCTATGGACAAGGAAGGAGGATTTGGGAACAGACCACCTATTCTGGATGGATCAAATTATGACTACTGGAAACCTCGTATGATTTCCTTGTTGAAGTCACTGGACAAAAAGGCTTGGAGAGCTGCTGACAAAGGATGGAACCATCCCACCATAATTGGGAAAGATGGGACGACCAGTCTGAAACCTGAGGAAGAATGGAGCAAAGAAGAAGATGAGTTAGCCCTGGGTAACTCCAAAGCATTAAATGCCTTATTCAATGGAATTGATAGAAACATATTCAGACTAGTACATCAATGTGAACTGGCCAAGGATGTTTGGGACACTCTCAAAACCACCCATGAGGGTACATCCAAAGTAAATATGTCAAGACTTCAGATGCTTACTACCAAATTTGAGAACCTAAGGATGATGGAAGATGAGACCATTCATGAGTTTCACATGAACATCTTGGAAATTGCCAACACCTCAGGAGCATTGGGAGAAAAGATGTCAGAAGAAAAGCTGGTGAGAAAGATTCTCAGATCCTTGCCTTAAAGGTTTGCAATGAAGGTGACTGCTATAGAGGAAGCTCAGGATATCTGCAACTTGAAGGTTGATGAACTCATTGGATCACTTCAGAATTTTGAGATGGGGATCAGTGACAATGTTGACAAGAAAAACAAGAGCATAACACTTGTATCCAATACTGAAGATGAAAACAAGGAGGATGATGAAGAGAATATTTCAGAAGCTATAGTTATGCTTGGAAGGCAGTTCAACAAACTCATCAAGAGAATGGACCCAAAGTCAAGGTCAAATGTCAAGAACATTCCCTCTGACATTAGTAGATCCTATGACTCCAGCAGAAGACCTAAGTCTGAAGAAAAGGGAAATCAAAGCAGAGGAATTCAATGCCATGGATGTGAAGGATATGGGCACATTCGAGCTGAATGTCCTACCTTTCTTAAGAAACAAAAGAAAGTAATGTCTGTTACTTGGTCTGATTGTGACTCAAAAAGTAACTCTGAAGAAGAATATGCTAAACTAGTTACTGCACTAGCTGGTATTTGTAACTCTGATAGTGACTCTAGTGATGAGGAAGTGACATTTGAAGAACTTGATGACTCCTACAAGAAGCTATGCATCAGAAGTGCTGAAGTCTGTCAGCAAAATGAGAAACAGAAAAAACTCATAGTAAGGCTGGAGGCTGAGAAGAAGGCAGACACTGATACTATAAGCCATCTCGAAGGTGAAGTTCAAATGCTGAACTCAAAACTTGATCAGATGACCAAGTCTGTCAAGATGCTGACAAATGGAACTGACAAGTTGGAAGAAATCCTTCAGGCTGGACAAAATGTGGGAAACAAGCCTGGTCTAGGATTTGTGGCTGCAAAGAAATCTACTGTAGACAAGAAGAAGATCAGGCCTGATAAACAAATGTCAAAGCAGATGTCACAACATAGCACTCAACACCGAGAACAGATAAATATGAAGAAAAAGTATCAAAGATGGAGATGTCATCATTGTGGAAGGTTTGGTCACATAAAGCCATTCTGCTTCAAATTATATGGATATCCAAATTAGACCCCAGATGTCAAACCTAAGTCTAACAATGCACCATATACTCAACAGTGGAAGAAAAAGTCTGCAGCCCTGATAGCTCACACCTTCCTTAAAGTTTCTCCCAAGGAAGACTGGTACTTTGACAGTGGATGCTCTAAACACATGACTGGAATCAAGAATCTTATGAATAATGTTAAACCTCATACTACCAGTTATGTCACTTTTGGAGATGGTGCTAAAGGAGAAATTAAAGGAGTTGGAAACTTGGACTGCCCTGGAGTTCCAAACCTAAATGAAGTGTTGCTGGTAAATGGCTTGACTGCTAATCTCATAAGTATCAGTCAACTATGTGATCTAGGATTCAAGGTCAACTTCACCAAGTCCGAATGTCTTGTAACTAATGAAAAACAAGAAGTTGTAATGAGAGGAATCAGATCAAAAGACAACTGTTACTTATGGGAGTCTGAGAACAGTAATTACTCTTTTGTATGCTCTATAGCCAAAGAAGAAAAGGAAGTGAAACTGTGGCACCAAAAACTTGGTCATTTACATCTAAGAGGGATGAAAAAGATCATATCCATGGAGGCAGTCTGAGGGATTCCAAGGCTTCAAATTGATGAAGGGAGAGTCTGTGGTGAATGTCAGGTTGGAAAGCAAACTAGAATGTCACATCCAAAGACAAGACATCTGACCACCTCTAAGGTGCTAGAACTTCTACACATGGATCTGATGGGTCCAATGCAGGTGGAAAGTCTTGGTGGAAAGAGATATGCATATGTTGTTGTGGATGATTTTTCCAGATTCACCTGGATTAACTTCATTAGGGAAAAGTCTGATGTATTTGATGTATTTAAGGAACTGTGCAATAGAATTCAAAGAGAAAAAGAAGGATGCATTGTCAGAATCAGAAGTGATCATGGTAAGGAATTTGAAAACAGTAAGTTTGATGAGTTCTGTTCCTCAGAAGGAATCAATCATGAGTTCTCTTCACCCATAACTCCTCAACAAAATGGAGTTGTGGAAAGGAAAAACAGGACTATACAGGAATCTGCCAGAGCAATGATACATGCCAAAAGACTTCCTATTCATTTTTGGGCTGAAGCTATGAATACAGCCTGTTATGTCCATAACAGGGTCACCTTGAGAAAGGGAACATCATCCACCATTTATGAACTATGGAAGTGAAGAAAGCCTACAGTAAAGTACTTCCATGTCTTTGGAAGCAAATGCTATATTCTGACAGACCGTGAACAAAGGAGAAAGATGGACCCTAAAAGTGATGAAGGAATATTCCTAGGATACTCTACCAACAACAGAGCATATAGGGTATTCAATTCCAGGACCAATGTTATGATGGAATCTATAAATGTCATAGTTGATGATCACCATGAGGAAACAAATGTTCCATATGACGTTGAGACGTTCTTTGAGACTTCAACTCAAGTGACTAAAAAGAATGATGTACCTAAAACTACTCCCTCAGAGTCTGAATCAAAGGAAGCTAACAAAGTTCCTTCCATCAGAATTCAGAAAGATCATCCTAAGGAACTCATCATAGGAGACCCTAACAGTGGAGTCATTACAAGATCTAGAGAAATCATCACAAACTCTTGTTTTGTATCTAAGGTTGAACCAAAAAATGTTAAAGAAGCCTTGACTGATGAATACTGGATTGGAGCAATGCAAGATGAATTGAACCAATTCAAGCAACATGAAGTATGGGAGTTAGTTCTTAGACCAGAAGGAACAAACATCATTGGCACAAAGTGGATCTACAAGAACAAATCAGATGCTGAAGGAATTGTCACCAAGAATAAGGCAAGACTTGTTGCTCAAGGATACACTCAAGTTGAAGGGGTTGATTTTGATGAGACTTTTGCTCCTGTAGCCAGACTGGAATCAATCAGACTTCTATTGGGAGTTGCTTGTCTTCTTAAGTTCAAGCTATTTCAGATGGATATGAAGAGTGCCTTCCTAAATGGGTACTTAAATGAGGAAGCATATGTGGAACAGCCTAAAGGATTTGTGGATCCAAACTGTCTTGATCATGTCTAAAATTGAGAAAAGCTCTATATGGTCTGAAACAAGCTCCTAGAGCTTGGTATGACAGGTTGACAAAATTCCTTACTAACAAAGGATACAAGAAAGGAGGGTTGGATAAAACTCTCTTTGTCAAAAATGAAAGAGGAAAGATAATGGTAGCTCAAATTTATGTTGATGACATAGTGTTTGGAGGAATGTCAGATAAAATGGTTAAACATTTTGCTGACCAGATGCAAGCTGAATTTGAAATGAGCCTCATGGGAGAATTGACCTACTTTCTTGGACTGCAAGTCACACAGATGGAAGACTCAATTTTTCTGTCTCAAAGAAAGTATGCAAAGAATATTGTCAAGAAGTTTGGAATGGAGAATGCCAGTCACAAAAGAACTCCTGCACCTACTCATTTAAAGTTGTCCAAAGACACAAGTGGGGCAAATATGGATCAAAGCTTGTACATAAGCATGATAGGAAGTCTGCTATACTTAACAGCCAGCAGACCTGACATTGCTTTTGCAGTTGGAGTATGTGCAAGATACCAGGCTAAACCCAAAGTAAGTCACATAAACCAGGTGAAAAGAATTCTTAAGTATGTGAGTGGAACTTACAACTATGGCATGATGTACTCTCATGGATGTGAACCAATTCTATCTGGTTATTGTGATACTGATTGGGCTGGTAGTGCTGATGATAGAAAGAGCACCTCTGGAGGATGCTTCTTTTTGGGAAATAATCTTGTCTCTTGGTTCAGAAGAAACAAAATTGTGTGTCTCTATCTACTGCTGAAGCTGAATACATAGCAGCTGGTAGCAGCTGTTCTCAAATGATCTGGATGAAACAGATGCTAACTGAGTATAATGTCACACAAGATGTCATGACATTGTACTGTGACAATCTGAGTACTATTAACATTTCCAAGAATCCTATACAGCACAGTAGGACTAAGCATATTGATATTAGACATCACTTCATCAGAGATCTTGTGGAGGAAAAGGTGATTAAGCTGGAACATGTTGCCACTGAACTACAACTGGCTGACATTTTTACCAAGGCACTTGATGCTAATCAGTTTGAAAATTTAAGGGGCAAGCTGGGTATTTGCCAATATGAAGAGATGTAGCAATTAATTTTGCTTAAAACAAGGGATGAAAGATATTTTTTAGTCAAGTCTATTCTGATTGGGCTAATCATTTGTTTCCCTCTTTCTTTCCAAAATTTTAAGAAGTGGAATAGACGTTCATATATCTCCCTCTTCTCGCTTTTCTGCAACTGTCTCCATTCCCTCAAACGAAGATTTTACACTCGTTGTTACTTGTTCTCTAAATCTCTCGAGATGTCTCAACAATCCATGTCATCATCTTCAAAGGTGACTGCTTCTTCCTCACCTTCTGACACCGAACCTAGGGCAATCGTAAACTGCATGGATGCTGATGTTCTTGAGATAACTCCTCTTTATGAAATGGAAGCTAATCCTACTAAGGTCAAGAAGTTGCGAACCAGATATGCAAGAAGATCACAAGCTTCTCCATCTGGTAAACCTTCTCAACCATCATCTTTTGTTCCTCCAGAAATAGCTAATAGGGAAGGTTCTGCTTATGTACATCAAGCTATTGCCAGACTAGTCACTAGGATTCTTAATGAGAATCACTCTGTTCCTGGCATATCTGTTCCTTTGAACCAAGAAACTGCTAGCCCTAATGTAGAAAGGGATCCAGATGTCACTCATAATGTTGAGACACCTGATGACGACATTAGGAAATCTCTAGAAAAACCTGATGATCACCAGAACCCTACTGACAAGGTTGTTGATCCTCCTGTTATTGATGTTGATGAAGACTTTTCTGACAATGATTTAATTTCTAATATCAACCCTAGCATAGCTAGAAGGATGATGAGTAGAAAAGAAAAGCAGAATGCTGCCCAGAGTCCCTCCGAAGACAAGGCTACTGAAATTGTTCATAAGAAAACTAGGTTTGAGAACAAGACTAGAGTATAAGCTGAGAAGGATCAAAAAGCTGGAACGCCTAAAGGGAAGGGGAAGGTAAAAGCTAGAGTACCTGTTGGTAGTATCTCAAAACCTTTGAGACAACCTATAGCCAAGAAAAGAAAGGATCCTGAACCATCTGAATCTGATGAGGAATCAAACTTTGATTTTGATGTTGAGAGCAATGTTCCAGACGTTCCTCTCAGGAAGAAACCATCCTCTAGCAAACTGCCTAAGGTTCCTGAAGTTTCCATTGACAACATCTCCTTTCACCATCCAGAAAATGCAAGCAGGTGGAAGTATGTGTTTCTGAAAAGGATTGCCTTAGAGAGAGAGCTGAACAGCAGTGCAATTGAGTGTAAGGAAGTCATGGATCTAATCCAAGTTGTTGGCCTAATGAAAACTGTGGTCAAGTTTTCCAACTGCTATGAGATTCTTGTCAAAGAATTCATAGTAAATCTGTCTCATGGTTGTGATGATGGAAAGTCAGCTGATTTTAAAAGTGTTTATGTGAGAGGAAGGAAGGTAAATTTCTTTCCTACTGTGATAAACAAGTTCCTAGGAAGACCTGATGATGCTCAACCTGAGCTTGAAGTTTCTGACAACCAGGTTTGTCAAACCATCACTGCCAAGCAAGTCAAGTACTGGCCCTTGAAAGGGAAGCTAACTGCAAGCAAGCTGAGCATGAAGTTTGCCATACTGCACAAAATTGGTGCATCTAACTGGGTTCCCACCAACCATAAATCCACCATTTCCACAGGTTTGGAAAGATTTATCTATGTTGTTGGAACCAGAACAAACTTTTATTATGGCAAGTACATCTTTGATCAAACATTGAAACATGCTGGAAGTTGTGCTATTAAAGGCCCTATTGCTTTTCCCTCTCTCCTTTGTGGTATAATCACTTATCAGTACCCTGATATTCTGGTTGAAAAAGACTATGTTTGTAAAAGATCCCCTGCACTTGGTTTGCACTATAAGCTGTTTCAGGGAACACATGTCCCTGACATTGTTATGACATCTACTGAGACATCAAATGTCAAAACTCATTCCAAGAAAATTGATGTTATAACTGTGCTAAAAGAAACCTGCAGAGAGCTTGATACAAGAAAAAGGACTCTTGAAGAGCTGATTGCTAGACTAGAACAGGAGGAGAATGAAGAACAAATAAGGGAAGAGGATGCTGATGAAGACCAGCATCATGCTGAAAATAGTGCTTCCTCAGGGGGATGACATTGCCTGAAGGTCAGTGTTTGCTGAAAAGATTGCTGCTGGAACTTGTTGATGCCAAATGACTTCTTATTATTTCTGTGTTTTTTTATTTCCTTTTGGATGTCTGTATAACTTAAAATTACAAGTATCTTTGTCCTCTATGGCTAAAAAGGGGGAGAAGAAATTGTGATAATTTTGGTAAATTTATATATTGGTAGTTGTTATTAAAAAATTCTGCTGCTTTCTAATCTCTGATTGTTTAGGGGTTTTAGCCAAAAATTTGCCAAAGAGCGAGTTTGTAAGTGTTTGTTTGTTGGCATTTTTTTTGGTAAAACCAGATTTGCGAATGTCATGACTGATGTCATAACATTCTGGGATAAAGGTACATTCTGCAGAAAAGAATGTTCTACAGGAACTACTCAGTATGAGTGATTATCATGATCATTAAGCTATGATCATATATATTGAATTCTACCAAAATCAGTGAGCAAGATACATGATGTCATAACCAATGTTAAGACATCCTGTACTGATCAAGTTGTTGTGCAGATTTATTATTCCTGAGATTTTTCAGGAAACTGGTGTGCTGCTCTGTGTTAAAGAAGTATTGTCCAGATCAGCTGCTCATGTGGACATTAGGTTAACCTTGCTTAACCCTAATCTGTTATGAAAAAGCCCTAGACCAAGTCTTTAGGTTAACTTTAGTTAACCCTAGCTATTTTCATGGAAGCCCTAAATGAGGAATAATCTGCTTATATATTTCTCACAAAGCCTAATGGACTGAAATACTTTTTGACAGAAGATCAATAAGGGATTGTATAGTTGTAACTACTGTAAGCCAAGCAATTATCATTTTGATAAGTGACTTGGAGTAGGATTTGATTGTAAGGGTTGTTTATCACTCTAAGCTTTGAAGCACGAGTGTTTGTGTCTCTTGGTTAAAGCTTTGAAGCAAAATCAAGTTAGGTTTATTTATCACTCAAAGCTTTGAAGCACGAGTGATTGTGTCTGTTGATTAAAGCTTTGAAGCAAAATCAAGTGTGTGTATTGAAGAATGTCTTCATAATCTTAGTAATCAATAGTTTAGTATCACTGCTGTGATTGAGGGGGAGTGAGTAGGAACTCAGGTTTAAGTTGAACTTAGATTGAAGTTGCATTGGGTAGGTCTTAAGTGAAGGAGATAAACTGGTTGGTTTATTCCTAAATTAATATCTCTTATAGTGAATTTCCTCCCTGGCTTGGTAGCCCCCAGAGTAGGTGTCATTACACACTGAACTGGGTTAACAATTGATTGTGTTCTTTACTGTTTTTAAATTACTGTCTTGAAGTGTGTATAAGTTTGTCAGATACGGTGTCATAACATTCACTGTGACATTAAGTATCTGTTGCCAGAATTTCACTATGTTTTTAGCCAAAAACTTCTAAAAGCTTTGATCATATTCCTTTATGATCTTATCCGCATTACTGGGATCCTCTGAGATTATTTCCTTCTGAGAGTTTTGTAAATCATTTTCTAGTTTTGAATTTTTTTTCTTTTAACTTAGAGTTTTCTAATCTCAGACTCCTAGTTTTTTCAAAGTCAGAAGCAAGATCCTTTTTCAGGTTCTTAAATTTGACTCTGAGCTGCTGATACCTTTCCAAAATTTCACTCATACTTTCTCCTAGTTCAGCTTTAGTAAAATTAACAGTAAAGTCCGGAAATACCTCTTCAGCGTCTGATTCTGATTCTGACCCTGATTCTGATTCAGAAGATTCGGAGTCATCTAATAAGTTGTCCGTTTGAGCTATATTGGCTTGTTCATTTTCTGATTTTGTTCCGTCTTTAGAAGATTCAGAGTCATCCCATGTTTTCATAAGACTTCTCTTCTCCTTAACGAACTTCCTTTTATATTTCTCCTTCTAAAGCCTTGGACAATCACTTTTGTAGTGAACTTGTTTATTGCATTCATAGCAGGTGATGTTCTTGTTATTTGGCTTTCTGTATCCTGAAGAACCTTCAGATCTTCTGTGTCCATAGGAAGACTCGGACTTTCAGTATCTGGAGGATTGTTTAGAGTCATTTCCTATTCTTCTGGAGTTTCTGAAATTCTTTGGCCTGTGCTTCCACAGCTGATTGATTCTTCTGGATAGAAAGAACAGTTTGTCTTCTTCTGACGAGGATTCTCCATAGTTTTCTGCTTCTGCTTCTGACGAGGATTATCCAGAGTTTTTTGCTTCTGCTTCTACCTGCAAAATTTTGGTTTTATGTTTATTAGATTTCAGAGCGAGAGACTTACATTGCTTCTGACGCTCATCATCTTCTAACTCTATCTCATGGCTTCTGAGGGAGCTGACAAGTTCTTCTAGAGATATTATGTTCAGATCTTTTTCCAGTTTGAGAGCTGTAACCATTGGTCTCCATTGTTTTGGTAAACTTCTGATGATCTTCTTTGCGTGATCAGCAGTTGAGTACCCTTTATCCAACACCTTTAGCCCTCCCACCAGAGTTTGGAATCTAGAGAACATTGATTCAATGGTTTCGTCTTCTTCCATTTTGAAGGCTTCATACTTCTGAATAAGCGCAAGGGCTTTGGTTTCTTTAACTTGCAAGTTTCCTTCATGCGTCATTTCAGATAATCAAACATGTTCTGAGCTTTTTCTCTGTTTGTGATCTTCTCATACTCTGAATATGAGAGGGCGCTGAGGAGTATTGTTCTGGCCTTTGGGTGGTTTCTGAAATCACGCTTTTGCTGGACAGACATCATTTTTCTATCTATCTTCTGACCACTTCCATCCACTGGGTGTGTGTATCCTTCAGTTACCATATCCCAGAGGTCAGCATCATAGGCTAGGAAGAAACTTCTGATCATATTCTTCCAGTAGTCAAAATTTTCACCGTCAAATATTGGAGGGCTGCTGCTGATGTTCTAACTTGTTACCATCATAGTGTTTCCCCCTTGGATCTTGATCTGACACGGTTAAGTGTTTGCACCCAGATCCAGGAGCTCTGATGCCAATTGAAGAAGTGAAAAACACAAGAAGGGGGGGGTGAATTGGAAATGTGATATCAAATGCGCAGTTGACGCGATATTTTTATCCTGGCTCGTTTGACCTCAAACTACTCCAGTCCACCCGCCAAGGTGATTTCGCCTCTCTCCAATGAGGACTTAATCCACTAATCATACTGATTACAAATCTACTTTAACAACTGTTAAAGTCTTCTTGAGTCCAAAACCAGAACCCGGTTTTCTCAAGGAATTTCACTAAACAGTTAATTGAATGAAAGTGTACAATGATGTTTCTAAATAAACAGTATCACAAACTTGTGATGTATTACACAGTTTAATATTGAATCGTTGAAGAGGAAGAATGATAGATGTGTTGCTGACTTTTCACATGAGTTTTCTTTTATGAGCTTAGTACTTCATCATCTTGAAATCTTCTTCTTGTCAGCTTTAAATAGGCCTTGCAATAATGACATAAGAAGATACTTTTGGTATGTCCATAACATGCGTTAATGAGCTTTTTAAATCAGGAGATCCTTGTCTGTTTGTAGCCGTTACTTATGATCTTACAGTGATGGATTTGTAACAATTCAGAGCTTCTCACATCAGAGGATGAATATTACCGTTGAGAGTTCTTTACAGCTTGATCAGAACTTTGCACATCAGAGTATCAGAGATTCTGTTTAGCAGCGCTGGTGCATTCAGAACTTCTTCATATAAGTGTGTCATGCATATTTGACGCTTCTGAATCTTTCATTATCATCTCAACTTCTGGGCTCGCATAATCATAACTTCTGGTGATGTTCTGGCAGAACTTCCAATTGCATCAGAACATCTTTTCAACATCAGAACATCCTGCATATAAACATACTTTTATTAGCGAGCATGTTTGTTCTTTATATCATGTGTTTGTTATCATTAAAACTCTTGCTGGGATTATGCTCTAACATTCTTGTCCCCAGGCTAGGCCTTGGATAAGATCCATTTGCCTCAGCATCTGGATTCCCATTGCTTCTACCTCAACTTGCAGTTGTTCCAACTGTTCATCCTTGTCGTTATCAGGATGTTTCTTGGTTAGATTCCCGACGAGGAATGTTTTCAATTCTTCTTGCCCCTTGGCTAGATTCAGGAACATTTCTCTGAATTGAGAATCTTGAGTTTAGAGATCCTTTACTGTCTGTTCAAGAGCCATTTCTTCTTGCTGAAATAAAAAGCGAAGGGATAAGAAGCATGTCCTTGGAAAACATGTTATGAAATGGCATGCATACATTGTTTTCAAGGTTCTCGTAGTGTAAACAAGAAAATGTAGGAAGTTGAATTTTGTAACTTTGATTAAAGAACTTTCGTATCGCTGAAGGTTCTTCTACAAGAATCAAGCTCACCATGTCGAGTTGGTCATAGCCTCTGACTCAAGTTGTATTGTCTTGGTCCTTTGACGACATTGTCTAGAAGAAAATAAATCCCCTTGCCCCTTTCTAGACGCCTAACCTGCATCGCAGACCCTTGAGATCCTTGAAATGGTTATTGAAAATACTATGGTATGATGTCATGATGTTATGTACAAGTAATCATATACCAGCAAAACCAAGCAAGTCGTTATATACAAACAAAGCAAACAAGTCCTTAGGTTTAGGCTTGCATGAGGTTCAATGGTAAGTACCCTCTTGAAGTTTAGTTGGTTGAACCTGTCCTAGAAATAGTAACAGGGTTCTAAGGGATCTCAATATCACTGATCTTTCCCACAAGTTTCGTTCCGATAGACAAATGACTTGCCACCAAACAAAACTCGAGAGTCAAATCTCAATGAGTGTAGTATCGAGTATCAACCGACTTCGGGCTACACCAAAGACGGCTATCTCACTACATCTTAATGGTCAATTTGTTCAATTAAAGGTTCTAAGGTCAATTGATGCTTCATGACACCACACAGCGGCCCCGTATTCTCCTTGACTACTCAAGGGGTACCGGTACCAACAAAAGTGTCACATCAACGTAGCTATCGCTTCAACCGTGTCAGTACACCCTGCACATCCCCCATGATATATTTCTACTTACCTAAAAGGTGCCCCAGATCTGGGTGTAGGATCTATAGTAACAACCCAAACAAACCCTCCAAGGATAAAGCATACAAAACAAGCAATTAAAACAGTTTTAAAATGAACTAACTCTTAAGGTAACCCCACTTTTTATCTTATCCCCAGCAGAGTCTCCAGTTCTGTGATATGATGGAAGAACCGATTGTTATACTGGTTTTGCATTTGTATTCGTAAATGTTGCGGTAAGCAAGAGTCGCCACCGACTTTTCTTTTATCCAACAAAGGAAAGGGTGAAAAGAACCGAAAAAGACCTTTTCAAAAATTTTCTGAATAAGGGGGTAGATTATGGAACGGAAAGGTGTTAGCACCCTTTCCATCCATATTATCTACGGGCTCTTATATGCTAGCTCATGTTTTGAAAATTGCTTGTGCTTTGTGTGTTTCAAAAGTTGTTTTGAAAATTCCTTAGTGCGGCGATTCGCTTTGTGATAACTCTTGTATCAGTCCTCAAGAGTGTTGACAAGGCGAATGTTTTAGAAAGCGTTTTGAAATATTTTTGTGTAGGAGCAAAAAGTTGTTTTGAGCAAGCATCTAAGAACTTATCTACTTATACTCAAAAAGCTCGTTCTTTTCCTCCTAACCTTTTGACAATGTTATCCTACTATTAATGAGTAGGTAGCCTTATCGTTGGATGTATGAGGGACAAGCACGGGTCATCGTTATGGTTATTAAAGGCAACATATAGGGATACCTTAGACGTTCGAAGGGACTGTCATCATATATTCGTAGGCAACATCGAGGGACACGATCATTTCTCGTAGTCAACTCGAGGGACATTGAGGGACTATGATCTTTATGATAACTTTAATCGAGGGTCTTTGCTAAGGGTATCCCTACATTCGAGGGACATGACCATTGTTTTTATGAAGGCAACAAGTGAGGTTACCCTAGAGGTGCAAGTGTGCAAATAATTCAGTTCGGTTATTTATCTTATTAGGGTTTTCTATCATTCATTTTTATTTTTCCATACAATCCTATTAATCTAAGCATTACATAAAATATAGTAGCTGAAGATAAATACGGAAATATAAGCCTATGCTATTACAGAGCTTTGGGGAAGTTACATAATAGTGAAGAGTGCAGAAAAGAAATCCTAAAACTATTATATCCCAGAAGCAATTACATGATAATGATGAAAAAAGCGGGAAAAATAAAGCTACGCTATTACAGTTGAACGCGCCTGCGCCCTATACACTTCATCTAGGAAAATAAAAATAAGATGACAATAGAAAAAAATGTTTTGGTGATTTTTTTTTATGAAAAAAATGATTTATGATAATTAATTAAATAAACCTAAGAAACCTAATTAATTTTAATTAAAAAAAATATTAATTTTGAAAATATTTAATCAAAATATCTAAAACCTAATTAATTTGAATTAAAAAAAAAGGTTAATTTTGAAAAAAAGTTAAAAAAACCTAAAATTAATTAACCTAAAAATAAAATTAGGTTTTTTTTTTTGTAAAAAAAAAGGTTTGTGAAAAAACTTTTGTGGTTAAGTGAATTTGGGGTTGGAAAAGACAAATTGGTTATAAACCAAAAACAAACAATGAAAATATCGGGGTGAATGTTGAACCTAAAATTAAATTAAAACCTAAAATTAAATTAAAAAACTAAAATTACATTAAAACCTAAAATTAAATTAAAACATAAACTTAATTATTTAAGTTTATTATGAAAAATCAAAGGTTTGTGAAAAATCTTAGGATTTATGAAAAATGTTTTAAACAGAAAAAAGGAAAATAGGTAAAAGGATAAATAGAATGGAAGAAAACCAAAACCAATAGGGGTGGATGTTGAACCCACTCCCTTAACCTCCTCAAGATGTCTGCCTTGAATTGGTTGTTGTTATGATTCAGCCTCATTATTTTGTAATAACCCTGCATGGGACCATTAGATGGTCTAAATCTGCAGCAATGAATCTCATGAACACATCAAATAAATTACTATATCATAAAATACAAAGAAAGCAAATATATGAAATTTTGTAATGTTAAAACCGATATGGCATGTATGAGTGCTTCTATACCCTTTTGATCATGGAGATCAAACCAGCCTTACCCTTACCGGAGAATGGGATGACTTGTTTGTAGTAAGATGGGGGTTTGTAACAAGGATTTCAAGATTTCTAGGGTTCTTGAAAGAATTTGATATTTTGATATGGTTGTGACAAAGTGTTTTTTTAGTGTCTTGTTTGTGTGAAAAGAATGAGATTATATAATGGAAATTAAAGAAAATATATGGACTTTGAATGTGCAATTGGGCCTCCAATAACCACAAGCAATAGTGCAAATTTTTATTCACTTGAGTCTAACACGTTCCAGGCTAAATCGCAGGGACTTAAGTTCAATTTTTGAAGTTGAAATGTGAAAATAAAATGTAGCCGACATCGAGAACATACTCTTGTCTAAAAATGGGCTCAATCAAATAAACAGTGAATTAGTCATGAATTTTTGAAGTTCCTCCTTAGACAAACTTATTTTTTGTCTCCAATGTCAACTCTGACACGTTCTTCAATAAAACCTGGTACTGATCAGAGTAGAACCCAGTCTCGATTTTGGAAGAAAATTTGTAGATCTCTGAGTCAGAGACCTTGTGTAAAAAGATGGGCCCGGTCCGATAAAAATTGACGGAGTTATGAATTTTCGAAGTTTCGACCCAGATGAAATAATATTCACCATTCAGAATTTTCGGTGCGTCACTCGCAATCTATGAAAAAAAAGAATGTGTTTTGGATACTGTTTGAACTCGATACCTCCTGTGAAAATGTAGCCAACTCAATTTGTGAAATTTTGGCGCCAGAACCAGCTCGATACAATGAAAGTCGACCAAGTTATGATTTTCTGAACATGACGCAAATAAACTTCTGTCACAAATTTTCTGTACGAAAATACTTGATAAATCCGCATTTTTGAAGACCTTCTGATCGAAATTGGCTTCCAGCCGTGAGAGATGAAAACGTAGATGACATCAAGACGGAATTTTTGCCACCAGAATGGGTTTAAAATGACACACGATCTTCAAGTTATGAATTTTTTAGTGCGTAAAAACTGCACTTTCAGCACACTTTTTCACCATATTTCTTCGAGAAAAATCACACATTTGGAGACCTTCTTTAAAGAATTGGCCCTCGATCCAAACCTAAATTTGTGAATATGTTATCAGGGATATCTTGGCGAAAGAACACATGAATATGACGCGCCGGGTTGAACTTGTGAATCTTTGAACCTCGAATCATTGTGAAACAACAAACCGATCTTCAGCACAGAAAATACTCTAAGAACATCCATTGGCGAAATAAACATCACTTGTAACCTGACGAAGCTTGCTAAATATACCTTAATTCCATAACCATAAAACTAATGATATGCGTGTATGTAATAATGAAAATAAAGAGGGTAAATTTTGGGGTACAACATATACAATAACCTGATAAAGATTGGCAGAATCCCCCTTCAACGTATGTCTATTGCATTAGACATATTGCACAAAACTTCATGTGTGATTTCAAAGACAAGACGCTTTGAAATAAAATTATTAATGTATGGTATGACTTAACAAAACCATCATTCCAACACTACCGTGAAGAAATCTGGTTGAAAAGCTCCGAAGTGTTAATGTGGATCGATAACATTCCAATGGAGTAGTTGACCCAATGTTGGCTAGGATTTTCATAAAGAGGGAAATTCAAACTAAAAGTATAAAAGGTTTTTGTAAGATAATTAAAGATATTAAATTATGAGGAGTCGACTACATAAGCATGTCGACCATGGATGATTTCATAAGTAGTCGATCAAGGTTTCATAAGTGCAGTTGATCAGAGAAGAGTTCATGGTGAATGGATTGGGCCCAAGAGAGGTGAGAATCCCAAAAGAGTTAAAAGGCCCATAAGTTCCTGAACTGCAAAGGTGAAGAATTATAGAAGGATAACGTGGGTTCAAAAGTTACAATAGAGAACGTGGGTTCGATAGTGTCGAACGTTTAAAAACAGAGAAAACTAGGGTGCCAAAGGACCATAGAAAAGGAAAATTTTCCTATGTAGACACAAAGGATTATTCCATAGAGTCTGAGGACGAATACATGGAAGTAGGAGAGGTTAACATGGCCGAATTGAAAGATAGGCCTCCATATACATGTAAACCTATAAGACCGTCTAAGGGAAAGACAATCGAAGGTCCAAAAAATGATAGAACTAACACTAAAACATATACTTTTGATGTGTCAAAATGTGATGAAATATTTGATATTTTAGTTTCAGAAGGTCAGATTATAGTGCCCCCAAGCACTAAGGATCCAACATTAGAGAAAAAACAAAAAAAGGAGTTTTTTGCAAATATCATAATTTTTTGGGTCATAATACCTCTCAGTATTTTCTTTTCAGGGACTTGATTCAAAAGGCTTTGAAAGACGGTCGACTGAAATTTGGGGAGAAAACAAAGAATGTTATGAAGATAGACTTGGGTCTCTTACATGTGGCTGATGCACACTATGTGGAGCAATTTGAAGTGTTAATGATGGAGGATAATGATGGCCTCATAGATGAACAGGTAGACATTATCAACTCACTAGTAACATTGACGCTTAAAGCTACTGATGGTCTTGAAGACGAACTGGCTGTGGCTACAACGGTCGAGGCTGTTGAAGGTCTCAAAAATGTAAATGATAATCCTTCTAAGCCACATGAAGTGGTGATGGTTGATTTTGCTGAAAATCCTGAAGGAGATCAGGACGACAAAGAAAAAATGGACTGTAAGGATGAAGAGTTGTCTGAGGAAACAGTGGTTGAATTGATGAAGATCCTATTTCCTAAACCTGAAGAGGAGTTGGTAGATTTCTGGAACAGATGTAAGCTGAGTAACTCTAGATCCATGTTATGCCCAAACTGTAATGTGATTTATGACGAAGAAGCTACAAAGAAGATTGAGGCGCTGAAGAAAAAGAACTATCAAAGAAAAAAAATCCAAAAGGGGTGTTCAACCATGCTAAGGGGCCAAACAACGTTCAAGTGCCTCAAGAGAAACCTGTGTTTCCATATCTAAGAACGTTTATGCCACCAACTGATGTTCGAAACAATAACTGGGTTCGTCCCTTTTATCATAGGGGGGAAAACCAGAACTGAAAGGTGGTGCAAAAAGGGCCAGGTTTGACTCACAAATGGGAGATGATGGAAAAAGGATCTAGTTCAATCCAACTTGCTTAATTGGGGACCATCTCAAAGAAATACCATTTGAAGTGCTTAAGGCTACTGATGGTCTTGAACATGAATCAGATGTGGCTACAACGGTCGAGGCTACTGAGGGTCTCAAAAGTGGAAATGATAATCCGTCTAAGCCACATGAAGTGGTGATGGTTGATTTTGCTGAAAAGCTTGAAGGTGATCAGAACGACAAAGAAAAAATGGACTATAAGGATGAAGAGTTTTCTGAGGAGACAGTGGTTGAATTGACAAAAGTCGTGTTTCCTAAACCTGGAGAGGAGTTGGTAGATTTTTCTGAACATATGTAAGCTGAGTAATTCTAGATCCATGTTATGCCCAAACTATAATGTGATATATGACGAAGAAGTTGCAAAGAAGATTGAGGCGCTGAAGAAAAAGCACTATCAAGGAAAAAAAATCCAAAAGGGGTTTTCGACGATGCTAAGGGGCCAAACAGGGTTCAAGTTCCTCAAGAGAAACCCAAGTTTCCATATATAAGAACGTTTGTGCCACCAACTGATGTGCCCAATAATAACTAGGTTCGTCCCTTTTATCCTAGGGGGGAAACTAGAACTGGAAGGTGGTGAAAAAAGGGTCGGGTTCGATACACTAATGGGAGATGATGGAAAAAGGATCCAGTTCAACCCAACTTGTTTAAACAGGGACCATCTCAAAGAAATAACATTTGAAGTGCTTAAGGCTATTGATGGTCTTGAAGACGAACCGACTGTGACTACAACGGTCGAGGCTACTGAGGGTCTCAAGGTGGCAATGATAATCCTTCTAATCCACATGAAGTGGTGATGGTTGATTTTGCTGAAAATCCTGAAGGTGATCAAAACGACAAAGCAAAAATGGACTGTAAGGATGAAGAGCTGTATGAGGAAACAATGGCTGAATTGATAAAAGTCATGTTTCCTAAACCTGAAGAGGAGTTGGTAGATTTTATGAACAAATGTAAGTTGAGTAATTCTAGATCTATGTTATGCCCAAACTTTAATGTGATCTATGACAAAGAAGATTCAAAGAAGATTGAGGCTTTGAAGAAAAAGCACCATCGAGGAAAAAAATCCAAAAGTGGTGTTCCACCATGCTAAGGGGCCAAACAATGCTCAAGTGTATTAAGAGAAACCCAAGTTTCCATATATGAGAACGTTGTGCCACCAACTGATGTTCCCAACAATAACGGGGTTCGTCCCTTTTATCCTAAGGGGGCAAACCAGAACTAGAAGGTGGTGAAAAAAGGGTCAGGTTCGACTCACAAATGGGAGATGATGGAAAGAAGATCTATTTCAACCCAACTTGCTGAAATGGGGACCATCTCAAAGAAATACCATGTTCCTCCCACCTACAAAGGGAAGAATCTTATGACCAGAACCCAATGGAGGAGGTTTCAGAGAAATAAGAAAGCTGCAAGAGAAGCTGCAACAAAATTTGTTTTACAACAGAGAAATAAGAAAGCTGTAAGAGATGCTGAAAAAAAATTCATTCCACAAAAGGGTGAAAATGCCCACAAAGAAGTACAACTTTTACCGGCCAAAGAGAGGTTGTCGGTACCAATTGTGAATGCGTCACCAGTGAAGGTTGAAGATCTTGGGGACGAAAACATAGACGATGAAGTATCAGATGGTTTCAAAGATAGTTCAGAGGACGGTTTGATAATCCACTGCAATATTGTGTCAGTTTTGTCCAATGAATATGGGTTTGCCTTAGAGGCATATGGGGATGAGGAAGAAGATATATGTGAGGAATCAGAAGGTCAAAAACCTTTGTGTTACTATGTCATAAACAATGGGGTGGTAGAAGAGCAACATGTAACATTTGAGAAACCTACATCAGACATGATGTATCATCTCAAGCCTTTGTTCATAAGGGTTAAGGTTGATGGATTCCCTGTGAACAAGGTGTTCGTTGATGGTGGCACTGCTGTTAGTATGATGCCACAGTCGTTGCTGATGAAAATTGTAAAGTTAGACACATAGCTTAAACCACACAATATGGTCCTGTCGTACTATGAAGGAAAGACAAGTCACATCTTGGGTGTGATTCAAGTAAATCTATCAGTTGGCACAACTTCAAGGACAACATTATTCATGGTGATAGTGTCGAAGGCAAATTTCAACCTGTTGTTGGGGCGCGAATGGATATATGGAATAGGGGTGGTGCCATCGATCCTGCATCAACGTGTGTCCATATGGCGTCGAGATGGAATCATTGAAAACATTAAGGAAGATCATAGTTATTTTATTGTTGATGTGAAGGTGGTGAATTGAAATAATTTTGACAAAGCATTTGCAACTATATCAATGTGCGGCCCAGAAGATGCAGTTTTCAAGCCGCATCCTGGTTCAATCAATTTCTTGACTTTACACCCCACTCATGGTTTTATTTGAGACCAAGAAAAGTTGGACACATATCCAACTGCAGAAGAGGAGTTTGATCCCATTGGGTGGGAAGAAAGACGAAATTTTGATGATGCCTGAGGCGAATGCTCAGGAAAGGATTTTGGTTTATATGGCTGAAAACATAATAAATGCGGCTTTAGAGGCTGAAGATGTTTCAAATATGGCACCTGAAGCCATCATGGTGGAAGAGCTTTGAGACACAAGCTAGACAACAGCTTTAGAAATCTATAGGCTTGATTGTATATACGAAGAAGAACCTTTGGGGTTTGAGAAAGATCCAAGAGACAATGTTTTGAAGATGCAAGCACAAGATCCTTTGGCGGATGTCGGCCTGGGTGATGGTTCTATTAAGAGAATTACCTACATTAGCACCAAGATCGACAACCAGATGAAGGATCAATTGATCAAATTACTTAAAGAATTTAGGGACTTCTTTGCAAGAGATTATAATGAGATGTGTAACGCCCCGATATTTAATTGTTTATTTAATTAAATATTGTTTTAATTATTTTATTTTAATTCAAATTTTTATCGTTGAAGTTAGGATTATTTTATTAAGTTGGAATAATAATTCAATCAGGTTTATATTGGTATAAATAATTTGAAGTAGCATTTTACTAATAAGCTTAGAATTGATGTTGGGCTTAAGTATGGTGTCGTGAAGTAATAAGGAGGGTGTTTTGTTTAGGCCCATTTAAGTTACTAAGAATTAAATAATAATATTTTATTAGAAAATAGAAGAAAAGAGAGAAAGAGGTGTTATCAGGAAAAACAAAATAAGAAGAGAAAAGATAATAGGGTTTTGTGAGAAGAGGAGAAGAACGAGGAAGCTGCTGCTAGGGCTAGTTTCCAGAAATTCCATTGAAGCTTCATTGATTGTTTCGAAATCAAACCAGGTAAGGGTGGGTTTCTTATACTATAATGGGGTGTATGATATTTTGTATGTTGGAATTTGTATGTGAAATTGTTACTGTTTTATTGACTTGTGCTTGGTTTTTATTGTTGTGATAATAAAGATTAATATTGTTTTAGTTATAGAACTGTCAAAAAAAATATGTGGGTTGCTGTGTTATTGTCTGGGTTGAGTTTAGATTAGGAGACAGAAGAATTACTGAAGCAGTATAGAAACTACACATAGAAATTAAGTATAGGAAATAAGAAGAAGAAATGAAAACGAAATTGGAAGTGGAAGTGTCGTCCGACACTTGTGTTATGGGGGTTGCCGTTCGGCAACCTTGGTAGGGGAGAGAAGTGCCAATCGGCACTAGTGTAGTAGGTGGAGGGAAGTGCCACTTTGGCACTGTCAGGCAGGGGGACTTGTTTTCTTATTTTCTCTATTTTTTTGCTTGTCCTTCTTAGGAACTATGATGCATAATTCTCAAATAATATCAGTAATAGCTAGTAGCAGTATATATGAATGTCATTGTTTTCAGTAGCAGTAAATTAAATTTAGTTGCTAGAAGCTAGTTTTATATGGAAAAATGGCACACCCATTAGTTGTATAATAAGTTAGTAATTGTAGGGGGAACAAATAACAGTGGACTATATATATTTTAAATGGTTGAATTAGTATTTTATTAGTGATGAAAATAGTTTAGCAATGGGATTAATTGATTAAGTTGGTAAATAATTGGAGACGAGTTGATTAATTCGGTATGTTGGTATAATTATGTATTTTGCAAATTGACCGAAATGTCGTTTTGTTTCGATATCTCCGTAGTAAGTAAATGTTGTGATTTACCCTTGATTAATTGGTGATAACGGTGATATAGGCCTTTGGCCAATTTTAAAGGTGTGAATTATTGTTATGTTGACCTTTATTATGTTGTTGCCGTTGTTACGTTGCCAATTTGTGGTTGTTTATATCATCGCATAGCATAGCATAGCATTAAAGTTAGCCTGGATTGACATGTTCTAAGTTGGAGAGAATGCTCACCACGCTGGCCTTTATTGGCAAGATTTATGTTGAGGGCTTATGCCTTATGCCTCGGTAAATTTGCATTTTCTAAGTTGGGAGTTCTGCTCCAATGGTACCACATGCATTTGCATAGTTGAGTCGCATTTGGAGTCATTGATTTGTTGCTTATTTGAAGTGTTATTTATGCACGGTAATGTTATAAGTTGAATTGAGGTGTTGGAGAATGGTATTGCCTTATGTTGATTTGGTATGAAGTGGTGATTTTACATAAACTGATTTCGATATATTATTTATCATATGTTCTATTATAGTATTCGATATCTCACCCCTTCTGTTTGAATGTTACCCTTTGTTGGTAACGTGCATGTAACCAAGAGGAGTAGTCGTTAGCGTTGTTAGTTCGAGTTTGGTGTTATTTTCTCTGATACGTAGCACTCGGGGGGAAATGAACGCTTGTCTTATTTTGTTGTTTATTTATCGAACCTTATGTTGTTATTTGAGGATTTATCATATTTATGTTGTTTTATGATTCAAAAGATGTTATGTCTCATATGGAGAATTATTATGAATCTGCTGCATGATTAATCAAAGTTGTTTTATGTTATGAAGACCTTATTCATAACTTGTGTTCATTCCGTTTTCTTTAAGTGTTATGTATCTATTCTAAAAGCATGACAGGTTCATGTGTCTCAGTTGATTGTGTAGCATCCTGATTATTTTGGAAATTTTTATACTCTGATTTTTCGTAAATTGGTTGGGGTAGAATTGGGTTATTACAAGATGCCTAGTTTGAGTAGAGAAATGGTGGACATGAAGCTGCCTAAAAATCAGGGCAAACGACCAATCAAGCAAATTCCAAGGAGGTTCACGCCAGAAGTGTTATCCAAAATCAAAACAGAGATCAAACGGTTGTTGAAGAGCAAGTTCATCAGGGCAACTAGGTATGCTGAATGGTTGGCTAATATAGTCCCTATAATAAAGAAAATGGAACTTTGAGAATTTGCATAGACTTTAGGGATTTAAATAAAGCCACCCCAAAGGAAGAATATCCAATGCCTATGGCAGAATTGCTGGCTGATTCGGCCGCAAGATATGAATATTTATGAATATTCGGCCGCAAGATATCAAAGTGTAATGAACTCAATGATTCATGATTTCATAAACACCTTCATGCAGGTGTAGATTGATGACATTGTAGTCAAATCACCCTCGAGAGATGGCCATTTAGACCATCTTATACAATATTTTATTAGAATAAGGGAATATGAATTAAAAATGAATCCATTAAAGTGTGCTTTTTGTATTCATGCAGAAGATTTTCTAGGTGTTGTAGTGCACGAGAAAGGCAAAAAGATTAATTAGAACAAAACCAAGGCGACTTGCACCAAAGCGCCAACAACGAAGAAAGAACTCCAATATTTGTTTGTGTTGTACCTCAAAATTTTCCCTCCCATTTTTCAAGACAAATTGATTCAAGATATCTCCTCATGCTCCTAGGGTTCTCAAGACTATTCAAAGATTGATCAGACAAACCCTCCTCCTAAGTAGTGACCTACAACTAGGGTTTTGTTTTTCTCAAGGAAAACTGGAGTTCTGATGCCTCAAGTGGACTTCATGGTTTCTCATATGCTTCAAATAATCCTCATACCAAATTCCAAGCCTTGTAGCATAAGTTTGCTTAGTCAATTAGCTAGATGATTGAAAATCAACTATGTTGGACAAAAAGTCAACTCTGACCAATTTACAGTCAAACTTCAAGATTTTCGGTCAACATCAAGATTTTGTGGTTTCATTCATCATTTTATCAAGGTTTGATCATGATTCATCAGGAAAACTCAAGATTCATCAAAAGTCAACAGTTATTAAATTAGGGTTTTCTTAAGTAGAAGTCAACTAAACTTTGACCAAGCATAACTTTCACATTCTTCATCAGAAAATTCTCAACCAAAGCTTATTTTAAAGTATATTAAATTATCTACAACTTTGTCTCTCTAAGATCAAGGGAAAAAATGCTTCATTTGAGAGATATGAGCCAAAACATTACACGTCATTTTAAAAATGAACAAAAAGACACTTTTTCTCAAAGCACTTTACATCAAGATAAATGCTTCAAATGAAAAAATCACCAACATGAAGATTGTAGGGTACATCTTGATGTTTCCCAAAAGTCCAAGATCACCTTCATATGATAAAAATTGAGTGAGGTATGATTTGTGCAAGTTGGGAAATTTTGAGAAAATGCATGAAACTCAAATTGAGCAAATTTGAATTTTTGGGCTAATGGGCTTATCTTTTAAAGTCCAAACGAGTTCCTGAACCCATAATAGACTCCTACAACCATTCATATATTTTTTGTGATTTTTATTTCTTTTATTTTGATTTTATTCAATTAAAACCAAAATAAATCAAATAAAATAGCAAATCAAAGATGTAAGGTACATGACTTTTGTTTTGGACTAGAATTAAAGCCCAAAATTCATGACAACCAAGCAAGAAACCGTGTGCATCTATTTTGTGAATGAAATCTTCATAGTTGTAATATTTCAACCTATTTTAAAACCAAATCAAAGATGTGTTTTCATATGATGTCCAAACCCATCTTTTAACCGAATCTCCTCCTCTATATAAACATTGCATATTCAGACAAAAGAGAACACGCGAAGGCTGCAAGAAACAAGGGTTTTATGGTTGAAAATTTTTCCATGAAGGTTGAACTCGAATTCCAATTTGCATCCATACTCAAGGCTATATAAAAATTCAAATCAATCCCTGAGGTATCATAGAGTAAGTTTTGATCATTCTTGATGATCAAATGCATCTAAAACACGCATTCATTCCATCACCGATTTGACATATTTTGTGAAATTCATATTTTAATATTTGTGATGCTTTGGTTTAAATTAATGACTTCAATGTATTCCCGAGACAAATTAAGCAGGTTTTATCCTTGCATGAGGCCCATGATTCCAGAACACTCAACCACCACCATTGCACTGTTTAGCTTTGTTTTGATCGTACCTCATTATACAGGTTGAGTTAGCCAAAAAGAATGCCACCATTGGATTCACAAGGGTCGAATTAGGGGGTTAGATTCCTTGTTTATCTCTAACGCATGCTATTTTTGCAGATCCATCTTTGACCTCCCCGGAGAAGACGATCGGAGCTAGGGCTCCGACGCTTCTCCGATTCACTTATTTTAAATATATTTATTGGTTTGTGTTATATTGACATAATGGAAACACATCACAGTTGGTTGAGACAAAGGCTTGTTAAACGAGAGGGCGTGGGTTCGATCCCTACGTATTGCAATATTTTTCCTATTTTTTAAACTAACATGTAGGTTTATTATATAATAATCAAGTCCTATTTTCAAACACCAACAAACGCATGGCGTAGTGGCAGGGAAGCGCATCTGTGATGCCAGGGGCGTGGGTTCAACACCCACCACAAGCAAATCTTTTTTTCTATTTTGTTTTTCTAACCTAATTATTTTTATATTTTCTTTTTTTAAACCCTAGTTAACTTTTAATCAATCATTAAACTAACCTAATTTTTTTATTAATACTAATAAATTAGGTTTAAGGTTAACTAATATTTAATTGTATTGATATATTTTTTATTTACTAAATTAATTAATTAATCAACTTTTTTCCTTAAATATTAAAATCAATTAGAATTTAGATTTTATTAATTACTTTTATCACTTAAATTATTTTTTATAAAACATCAAAAATAAAATAACAAAACATTAACTTAGATCTTAGGTCTTTTAAAAAAAATTTGTAACATTTTTCTTATTTTATCTCTTTTTGCTATTTAATTTTCTTAGACAAAATGTATAAGGCGCACTCTCTAATGTAATAGCGTAGATTTATTTTTCGCATTTTTTTATTATGTAACTGCTTATAAGATGTAATAGCCTACGTTTAAATTCCTGCACTTTACATTTTGCACTTTATTTTTCTGTACATATTTAACTGTTAGTAACTAGGGTTTGTATGGAAAGACTAATAACTGAATGTAGAAAACCGTAAATTCTCAAGATAAAATAACTGAATCAATACACTTCACACACATGCACCTCTAGGGTATCCTCTGTTGTTGCCTTACGATATTTGTAATATCCCTCGAAAGTGGGGATACTTTAGTAAAAGACCCTCAATCAAATCATCGTAGTCCCTTTCGAATAAAGATCATAATCCCTCGGTGACCCTTCGAGCTTCCTACAAAATGATATAGTCCTTTCAAGTTGCTTACGAGAAAATGATGATAGTCCCTCCGATACAATTCCTAAAGTATTACCTATTGCCTTCGATGACCATTCGACGACCCTACGCCTGTCCCTTCACATCCAATAGATAGGGATACCTACCAACCAATGGTATGGATAGTTCTATCTCTAAAGGAGAATGAAAAGAAGAAGAAATACTTTAATGGGTAAGGAGCTCTTAATTGCTTACTCACAACTTTTCTCACAAATATTTTTTCACACATCACTTTCAAACAAATATTTTCAAAAACACTTTGTACGCATTCTTGAGGACTGATACAAGAATCATTACAAAGTCTGCCTTACAATAGCATTTCAAAATATTTTTAAACAAATCACAGACACAAAGCAAGTTTTCAAAAGTGAGATAAGAAATTAAGAGCATGTAGATAACTACAGATGAAAAGGGTTCTAACACCTTCCCTTTTCATAACTTACGCTCCAAACTCAAAATCTATCAAAGGTCTTTCCCGTTCTTTTCACCTTTCCTAAATATTGGATAAAATAAAAGTCAGTGGTGACTCTTGCTATCCGCACATTTGGATAAAACCAAAAATTAGTTCTCCCATTGTGTTACAAAATTGGTGACTCTGTTGAGGAGTACTTAAAAAAGAGGGGTTACCTTAGGGTTAGATCACTTTAGTATGCTTTTATTTTTTGCTTTGCTTGCTTTTCTTTAAGGGTTTTTCTTGGGTTTAATTTCTTGCAAGATCCTACATCCGAATCTAGGGAGTCCTTTGGTAAGTAGCAATAGATCATAAAGATTGTACAACATAGACCGATATGGTTGAAATGATGGCTACGGTTAGTGTGACACTTTGGTTTATATTGATGTTCCTTGAGTCAGTCAAGGATAACATTAGGCTTCAGTGTGGTTTTGTTAACACTAACTTACTTTGAGAATCTTAATTGACCCATCTTAGCCATTAGAAAGTAGTGAGATATTCGGCTTTGGTGCAGTCCAAGGTTGGTTGATACTCGACGCTACGCTCATTGAGATTTGACTTTAGAGATGTTTTGGTTGTAAGCCAATTGTCGTGCTAAAATAAAGATTGCAAGAAAGATCGGTGATATGAGATCCCTAGAACCCGATTAGTATTTTAGGATAGGTTAAGTCAACTTAACTTCAATGGGGAAGGGTACTTACCTATGGACTTCACGCAAGCCTTTAAACCTAAGGCTCTTGTGTGACTTGTTTGTGTTTGCCTATCATTTTTACTAACCATTTCAGGGATCTTAGGGATTTATGGTGCAAGATTATCATAAGCCATATTTCTAGCAAACGGAAAGAGGATTTATTTTCCTCCAGCCAGATGTCAAGATCAAAGTACATTTTTCGAGTCAGAGGCTATGACCCACCTTGATATGGTGAGATTGATTCTTATAGAAGGACGGTCAAAGACGAAGACTCACAGTTCCTCATACAAAGCTGCAACCAGATTTAATTTCTAATTTTTTCAAATTTAAATCCCACAAGATCCTTGAAAACATTAAATATGCATTTGTATGCCATACATATCATTACATAACAGGTTTCCAAGACATGTTTATCATCTTCTTGTTGTTTATTTCAGTAGAAAAATGGCTCTTGAATAGATAATCAAAGAACTATAGGCTCAGAATGCTCAGTTCCAAGAAATTTTCCTAATCTTAGCCAAGAGGTAAGAAGAACTGAAGGTGATCGTCACCAAAGAGAAGAAGAAGAAGAAAAAGAAACCAATCACCATCCTTAATATGGGGAGAAGATTCAGAGGTCCAGTCAAGCAAGCTCGAGATCTTGATATCCCATCAGACGAATATGACAAACATGATGAAGACGGTAAGAGTGTTAAAACTGAAAGAAGCAACCTTGGTTCTGACGAGTTTCATGATGAAGAGGAAGAGGACTATTTGGATGAACAATATCCCCCTATCGACGAGAAGTATAAGCTGCTAGAAGAGCGTCTGAAAGCTATGGAGATCTAGAAGATGCCTAGCTTGAACTTTGAAGATTTTGGTTTAGTCTCAGGATTCGTCATTCCTCCTAAGTTCAAAACTCCTACCTTTGCCAAGTATGATGGAATTTATTTCCCAAAGCTGCATTTGAGATCTTATGTTCAGAAAATTCAACCATACACTACTGACAAGAAATTTTGGTTGCACTTGTTTCAAGAGAGTCTGTCTGGAACACAATTGGAATGGTATTATCAACTAGAATGTACCAACATCCACACCTGGGAAGATTTGGCTGCAGCTTTCCATAAACAATATCAATGCAATTCTGATTTGGCACTAACCTGCATGTAACTACAAAGTATGTCAATGGGTTCTGACAAAGGCTTTAAAGAGTATGCACAAAAATAGAGAGATCTGGCAGGAAGAGTTCAACCCCTTTTGGCTGATAGGGAATTGGTTGATATATTCACGAGCATGCTAACATGTCCTTTATATAATCACCTACTTGGAAGTTCTTCATCCGATTTCATTGAACTGATATTAACAAGAGAACATGTTGAGAATAGACCTAGAAGCTGTAAAATTCAGGTGGCTAAATCTTTAAATAGTGTGAAGAAGTCTTATAATGGTAAGAAATAATACAATGTTGTGTACGGCCAGAAGGGTCATAATAAGGGTGACAACAACCAGTCTGTGGGGGCAGTGCTGATCTCTAATCCTGTATTAGTGCAACAACAAAAGAATAATCAGCGTAAGCAGGATGCACCAAGGAGACAGTTCATAAATATAAACATGTTGTTATCTCAAGAATTGCAACATATGTTTAAGGCAGAGCTAATTACATTGAAGGATCCTCCTCAGAATCTCAATACTTCCTCTCCCTCTTACAATCCCAATGCAAGATTTGCATATCACTCCAACAGTCTTGGGCATGACAGTAACAATTGTTGGGCTCTGAAAAATAAGATTCAAGACATGATTGACTCTAAGGAGATTGAATTTGACCCTTCTGAGAATCCTAATGTGATCACTGCACCCATGCCTAATCATGACAAGGGAATTAATGTTATTGATGATGTTTCTGTTGTGAATGACTTTACTACTCCTCTGATGATTGTTAAGGAGAAGTTGTTGCAGACTAGTTTATTTCTGGGTTACGTTGAAAGATGCTACTATTGTGCATCTCAATCCAATGGTTGTTGTTGTACCCCAAAATTTTCCCTCCCATTTTCTTCAAGATTTGCTAAGAGCATGCTTCAAAATCTCCCAAAGGTTGCACAGTCCAATGGCCTCCTAACAGTTAAAAATTAGGGTTCTGGTTCTGGCAAAGAAGTTGAAGTTTCCAAGGGTCCAATCAAGTCCCACATGCCTATAAACATTTTCAATCATCCTCATGCCAAGTTTCAAGACTCACAGCACAAAATTGCACAGTCAAAAACCCTAATTGCTCAACAGTCAACTGCAGGGGCAAAATGGTCATTTGACAGTCAAAAGTCAAGATTTTTGGTCAACATCTTATTTTGAAGCCACAAACATCATTTGATCAATTCTTGATCATGATTCTCAAGACATGGCTCAAAAAGTCTCAAGATGCAAAAGTTTCTATTTTTGGACAGTTGAAAAAGTCAACTGCAAATTGACCAGGGAATAACTTCCACATGGTTTATCAGAAAAATTCCATCCAAAGCTCATTTTGAAGAGAATGACATTTCCTACAACTCATATTCACACTTCAAGTCCAAGAAATGCTCTCACAAAAAGTTATCAATCTCAACATTATAGGTCACTTTCAAAAGTCAACAAAAAGGCACTTTAAGTCAAAGACCATAACTTGAGATTGGTAAATCAAAATGACATGGGACCAAAGGAATTGGTTAGAGGACTTCAAGACCTTTCCAAAATGTCCAAGAACATGATCAAAGCTTAAAAATTGAGCAAGTTATATGCCTTGTGGAAGTTGGGAAATTTTTGGGAATTTTGAAAAGTCAACTTTGCTTCAAATGCCCCAAAATTGCTAATGGACCTCAATTTATTCCATGAATCATCACCCAAAGGCCATGCACGACCAATTAAGCTAAAAGGGAGTTATTTTATTATTTTTAATTAATTAATTGAGTTTTTTATCCTATTAATTCATTTAATTAAAATTAATTATGAAAAAAATACTCAAATAAAGGTTTTGAATCTTTTGGTGCAACACATTCACTCATCATGACCTAAATATTTTGTGTACCATATCAAGAGGAAAGATCTTCCAAAAAAGGCAAGTTTCCATGGCAAAAAAAAGATTGAAAAAGATCATGAAAATCAAATATTCAAAATCATTGAATACAAGGCTTTGGGCTTGATCTTTCTGACCTAATTCCTTCCACATATATGCACAATCATAAACCTAATGAAAGGAACACAGAAAGCTGCGCATAAGGCATAGAACAACATTGCAATTTTTGACAAAAAAATTGAAAACTGAAAACTGAATTGCAAGGTGTTTCAAGGCCTCAAAACCATTCCAATCCACTCCTGACACTACCAGGGAGCTTTCCCAATCAAAATCACGCCTCCATACTCAAGGAATTGGTAGATAGAAGCCTGACTTTTCTTTAAAATTTTCATATTCGTGTTTCACTTTTCATGCATGATTACTGTGTTTTAATGATTGGTTTATACTAATATGATCTCTCTGAAGCTATTGGTACAATCCAATTGAATAGTAGGCGTCTGTACAGAAATCCACCATGAATGCGTATTAGGGTTTCAGGAGTTTGAAAAGAGGGTTTCACTCATCTGGAAAAATTGGACAATAAGACCTATGCCAATGAAATCAGGACCTTCAAACGAGTAGAACCCATACCTCGCGCCCTTTTTCTTTTTAACTATGCTCTATTCGCTATTTTTTTAGGTGTCACTTAGTGGGGGTTTAAAACCCCCGCTATCTATTTGATATTTTCAGGCAAAACGAAGAACCAAGGAAGGAGATGCTGAGTTGTTGGACTATGGTTGGTTAGTTTGAATAATTGGCGAATTTTTTTATTGTCCAGCATAATCTTGCTTTTTCACACATAATAATCATCGTCCACTAAACATACAGCTAAACGCGTTGGTTCAATTGGCAAATGAAGTGGCACGCAGGTATTGGGACCTGGGTTCGATTCCCAGGTCCCCTTATATATTTCATAATTTTTTCTCTAACGTATTCCAGCGTAGCATTCACTCAAAGGAGCACCATGCATCCTAATACCCAAGCTTGCCATGTGTCTCTAATGATCAATCTGAAGGCCATGATATGAATTCCAGGGTACACACTCAGTCAATCACACGCGCACAAGCCTGGAAAGTCAACAAGGCCTTGGTTTCTGTTGGGCCAGATTACTCACAATAAGCCTCCTCTAAGGGCCAGATACCCCTCCTATGGTTTGCATATTTCTTTTTTATTTATTTTTTAATTCTTTTTTTTTTCTTTTATTTGATTAATTGCTTTTATTTAATTCCATAAAATTATTTTTCATAATAATAATACAAAAATCAGAAAATCATAAAAATAAAAATATGTTTATTTAATTTTTAATTCCTTAATAGTTTTTGTAAATAAATTTTATTAATCAATTTAGTTTAATTTAGGGTTTTAAATTTTAATGTTTTCTTAATAACTAAAAAATATAAAAAATAGGTTTTTAGCATTTTTTATTCTTCTTCTTAATAAATAACCTTTTTTTTATTTCTTATCATTATTAATTATTAATTATTTTTGTAAATACTCATGTAACTAAATAATTAGGATAAATTAGGTTAAAACTTAAATATTTTTTTAATAATTAAAAACAATTTAGAATTAGGGTTTTTATTTAACTTTTAATTTTAATTAATTTTCTTTATTTTCATTAAATATCAAAAAACCAAAAAAAGAACTTCTTTTCTTATTAAATAATTAATTCACTTCCAATTTCAATTTAATTTCTTTAAAGGGTCCAACGCCCTCGCACCTTCGATTATAATTTCTTTTCGCGCGTTTGCTTCTATTTTTCATTTTAAATATTATGTAATTGCACCAAAGTTTTGTAATAGTAATTAGGACATTTACTTTCCGCACTTTTATTCAAAATCGGGTCTTTGTTAATTTGGCGATGTATAGACCCGCGCCTTGTAATAGCGTAGGACTTTTATTTTCCGCATTTTAATTTCTGCACCTTTAAACTGTTAATCACATGAAAGAATGAATGGCCCAAATAAAATCAAAGCGTAGCTCACCCAATGCATGATCAAGATAAAACATAATTGAAAATGACACACAATTCACACACCACTCTTAGGGTACGCCTCACCGTTGCCTTTCCCCTCGGAACGTGGTCGTCGAGTATAGGACGTCTTAGTGAGTCCTTATGTCCGTTGATCTAGTTGCCTCGAAACAAGTTGCCTCGAAACGGTTGCCTCGGAATAGTTGCCTCGGAATAAAAAGATCAATGGCATAAGGGTAGCTTCTAAGGTGTCCTACTATTGCTCTGGTGACCACATTGTCCCTACAAACTCGAATTGACCCAAACACCTCCAACGGTGGTGCTACCTACCTCTCAATGGTGGGATGGCACTACCTTAAGGACTTTTACACAGCCTAATTCCTTAGGGTAGGTAGATGACTCATAGATACTTTCTCTAATTCAAAACAAATCAAAAACTTCTTTTCACACCTACACTTTTCAAAAAGCTTTCAAAACAACTTTTCAAACACTCTTGAGGACTGACACAAGAGTCGAACTGAAATTTTAAACGAAACTTTTTCAAACCCACTCACACTTTGAAAAGCAAACAAACATTTTGAAAACACAATGAGCAAGTATCTAAGAGCCCATGGATAACCATGGATAGAAAGGGTGCTAACACCTTCCCTTTCTATAAATCTACCTCCCGAACCGAGAACTAATCTCAATAAGGAATTTTTTTGTGCTTTTGTCCTTTCCATGTTGGAGAAAATAAAAGACGGTGGCGACTCTTGCTTCCGCGACATTTCGCAAACCAGCGTTAAACAGTCAGTTCCAGATCCACCGATCACAGAACTGGCGACTCTGCTGGGGATTTCTTATAAAGTGAGGTGTACCTTAGGATAGTTCATAACTGTGTTTTCAATTGCTTTGACTTGTTTGCTTTAAATTGTGGGACTGTCTTGGGAGTTATATAGATCCTAACCCGGATCTGGGGATACCTTCTTAGAAAGTAGCAACAAGGCTGTGAGGGAACTGTGCAGGGTATACCGACATGGTTGAAACAGTCTACTACGTTGATGTGGCACTTTGGTGTGTACCGGTAACCCTTGAGTTCAGTCAAGGAGAGTACGGGGCCGCCGCGTGGTGTCGTGAAGCATCAACTGACCTTAGGAACCTTAATTGAACCATCTTGGCCTCTTTAGGGTAGTGAGATAACTGACTTTGGTGCAGTCCGAGGTTGGTTGATACTCGATACTACACTCAATTGAGGGTTGCTTTCCTGGAATATTTCGATCGCCAGTTCAGTGGCTAAATCGAAACGATGAACAATGAAAGAAATCCAGTGATATTGGGATCCTTAGAACCCGGTTACTTCTGATAGGACAGGTTGAGCCCACCAACTTCAAGAGGGTAATACCCAGACCCCATGCTGGCCTAAACTCTAAGGGCTTGTCTTGTGTGACTTGTGTGACTTACCATGTTTGCCTTTGTAAATATTTGTGGTGTGTTTAATCATAGCATCATGACATCATACAGCATCATATGCATTGGCTAACCATTTCAGGGGTTCGAATCTTCATCTTTGTTCTTTTTTTGTAGGACATGGAAACTGTTCGCAGAAAGACAATTCAGATCAGCCTTGTAAGGATCCCTCCTCAGCTTAAGGAGCTTATATCCAGGATTCCCGAGAGCTCTTCATTCAGTGAGAGACATGGAAGACTCATCAGCTTGGTCAACACCAACATTGAGGAAGATATGATAAAGGTCTTGTTCCAGTTCTTTGACCCTCTGCACCATTGTTTCACTTTCTTGGATTATCAACTGGTGCCTACATTGGAGGAGTTCTCCCGGCTTCTGAAGATCCCTATCCTTGATCAACTACCCTACAACGGTACGGAAAAGGAACCCAAGCTTGAAGAGATTGCTAAAGCCTTACACCTACAACCATCTGACCTCAAGGGACATTGGGAAGTTAGAAGTGGTATCAAAGGGTTCTTAGCCAGGTTTCTGTTTGAGAAGGCCCAAGAATGTTGGAACTCCCTTGACCTACAAGCTTTTGAAGAGGTTGTGGCCCTCCTTGTCTATGGTTTGGTGCTGTTCCCTAATCCAGATCAGCTTATAGATAACAGTGTTGTCCAGATCTTCTTGTCCAGGAATCCTATACCTACGTTGCTTGGGGACATCCTTCACTCATGTTACACTCGAACCATGAGAAAAAGAGGTGTTCTTATGTGCTGTACTCCTCTCCTGGGAAGGTGGTTTATTTCGCACCTTCCACAATCAGTTTTGAAGAACGAGCGGGGTTTGAGATGGTCACAACGATTGATGACTCTTACACATGCAGATATACATTGGTGCTCTCGGTCCAGAGAGGATGTCACTATCATTGATCGTTGCGGGGAGTATCCTAATGTTCCTTTACTTGGAATTAGGGGAGGTATTACTTACAACTCGTGCCTGGCTTTGAGACAGTTTGGTTATGCTCGGAGGGACGACCCTCATGACATGCTAATTCCTGACATAGTTTTTGACTTCGACAATGATGCGCAAGGACTTCACCAGAGATTTATCAGAGCCTGGAGGATGCCAAGTAGGATAGACAGCAAGACCCTGGGGCATAGGAACTCCATCCCATTGGAACCTTATTTCAAGTGGGTACGAGCCCGCTCCCAGAAGTTAGTAATGCCATATCCTCATGTTCTCCCTGTGATCAAAGAGCCAGTATTGGAAGGAGAGGTGTCCTACACCATTCAACATCCTGACATGCCCACGTCCTAGGAAGAGATGCAGAAGAGCTGGATCCAGCTTAAGGAAGAACGGAATTCTCTTGAGACCAGTCTGCATGTTAGTGAAAAGAAGGTCCTGGAGCTCACCCGCCTATTGCACGAGGAGAGGAATCTCAACACCTACATTGCTCCGAAGAGGATGCATAGTGTCTTTTGGGATTTATTTGCTTTGTAGTGTGTGCCCATGAGGCTTTGATGTACCAAACAATTATTCCCTTAAAGATAACGTGTGTTCCTTTTTGTCTACAACAAATTTGAATTTTCGAACCCTTGAATGCATTGCATAAACACATATCATTCATCATGTGCATAGCATGTACTCTTCTTTTCAGGTTGCTTACCGTTCTTCGCTGTTTATTTCAGCATCATGAACCCTGAATCATCTACCGAGATGTCTATCAAGGCCCTTTAGGCGTAGAACGCACAATTTCAGGAGCTGATCATGGGTTTGGCTCAAGGTCAAGAAGAGCTGAAGGCTTTGCTCCCGAAGAAGGAGAAGAAGAAGAAGAGAACTGTTCTTTTCAACTCGGGCCGGAGGTTTGGTAACACACTGCAGAATGAGGAAGCTGGTTCTTCTGTAGGCAAAGACAGTCCCCAGGGGGGAAGGGCTCCAAGTCTGGTGGTCTCTGACAATGAGACTGATTTTAATGAGGAACAGTATCCTCCAGCCGAAGACCGGTACAAGCAGTTGGAAGACCGTCTGAACGCCATGGAGATTCAACAAGTGCCTGGTTTGGATTTCAGAGACTTGGGTTTATCTTCTGGTGTGATCATCCCTCACAAGTTTAAAGCACCATCTTTCACCAAGTATGACGGGGCGTCTTGCCCTAAACTACACCTCAGATCTTATGTGCGGAAGATTCAGCCGTACACAGTGGATAAGAACTTGTGGATCCACTTCTTCCAGGAGAGTCTTTCAGGGACTCATCTTGAATGGTTCTATCAGCTGGATAGAACCAAGGTTCGTAACTGGGAGGAGTTGGCTATTGCTTTTTATAAGCAGTATCAATATAATGCCGACCTTGCTCCTACACGTACCCAACTCCAGGGTATGTCGCTAGGATCAGGCAAAGGTTTTAAAGAGTATGCGCAGAAGTGGAGGGACCTGGCTGGCAGGGTGCAGCCACCATTAACAGACCGGGAGTTGGTAGATATGTTCTTGGGGACCCTATCCGGGCCGTTTTTCAATCATCTTATTGGCAATTCATCTGCAGGATTCACTGACCTCATTCTGACTGGGGAAAGGATAGAGGCTGGCATGAAGTCAGGAAAGATTCAGAAAGGTGTGTCTTCAGGTGCTGAGAAGAAGCCTTTTAAGAAGGAGGTCAGTGCTGTGTATGGGCCTAGGAGGCAAGATAAACCAGAGCGCCGCCAAACTGTCAACGCGGTGGTGATTGCTAAGCCTGCTTCCGCTCCTCGGCAAACTAATCAACCAAGGGGTGAAAGACCCAGAAGAGAATTTACCCGGCTGAGTATGACCTTGTCACAAATCTTGCCGCAACTGCTATCAACCAACTTGGTGACTGTCAGGGAGGCTCCGAAGGTTATGAATACTGCCTATCCTAAGTATAATCCAAATTCCCGCTGTGCTTATCACTCCGATAGCCCGGGGCATTCTACTGATGACTGCTGGGCCCTAAGAAATAAGGTGCAAGACCTTATTGATGCAAAGGAGATACAATTTGAGGCGCCTGAGAGGCCAAATGTTGTGACTTCTCCTATGCCCCAGCATGGAGTGAATATCGTTGATGAAGATTTGTGTGATACGGTGGGAGAACTGACTATGGTTTTGCGTTTGTTTTCGCAAATGTTTCGGTTGAGCAAGAGTCGCCACCGACTTTTTATTTTATCCTAAGGAAAGGTTTGAAAAGCACAGCAAAAACCTTTGAGATTTTTCTTGGGTTCGGGGAGTAGATTATAGAAAGGGAAGGTATTAGCACCCTTTCTATCCATGGTTATCCATGGGCTCTTAGGTACTTGCTTAGATCAACTTGCCTTGGTTTTCAATTGTTTGAAATGGTGCTTTGTGTATGGTTTTGAAAATGTTTTGAAAAAGATGCCTTGTCTAGGCTAACCTTGTAACAATTCTTTACTCGAATGTTTTACCAAAGGTGTTTGTCTTTTTGAAAAGATGTTTCAAGGTTTTTTGAAAGTTTGTTTTGAAAGTGTTTGTGAAGTGTGGTTTGAAAAATAGGCAAGTGTTTTTGTTTTTGCAAGTTGACAAGTACCTAAGAGCTATCTACCCTAAAGTTCTCAAAGATTTTTGTTATGTTTTAACCCTTTTAACAATTTTGTTCCACCATTGCATTTGGTGGACAATCTTGTGTTAGGAGGTGAAAGGGACGGGCGCGGGTCATCGTTTAGACCATAATTGCAATGGTGCTAAGTACCTTTGGGCAATTTTCCTTTAAGGGACTTTGATCATTTTAGGCAACTTTTCGAAAGCGTCATCGAGGGACTATGATCAATTGATTTGTATTTGTTTTGCCCAAAGAGACCTAACATGGAATATGGCCCATTTATGGGAGGCAACAAGTGGAATACCCTAGGGGTGCCAGTGTGATATGTGTCGTCCATATTCATGCTTTTTTATCTTGAAATTAGGTCAAACTATTTTTGTTCGTTTTATTTGCATACAAACCCTAATTCTAGCATGGTATATTTAGAAAGCGTTAAAGTGCGAAAAGTAAAATTCTAAACTATTACAGCACAATATGGGAAGGGGGGTACAAATGTTCAAATGGGGGGATATTTAGACAAGGAATTTAAACCTAGCTATTACATCAATTTTGGAATATTTACAAGATAATTAATTGCATAAGTTAAATGGAAAATAAAATAAATATGCAAGATGTAAAAAAAAGTTTTTATATGTATGGAAAAAAGGTATTTTTTATGTCAAATAAACAAAATAAAAAAAGGTATTATTTTTTGGAGTTTTTGTGTTCTAAGGGCAAAATCCTAATTTCATTAAATAAATATATTAACTATTTAATATGTATAATATTTAATAATTATATACAACAAATAAAATAAAATGAAGTAAATTTATATAAAAAAAGTATTTTTGAGGTCAAATATTAATAAAAGAAAAATGTATGTATTTTGGTATTTTTGCCCTAAATATATTAATATATGTATGAATATCTTGATTATTTACTAAATATATTATATATACAAGAATAATAATAATTAATATTTATAATAAAAAAAGGTACATTTTATATAAAATATTTTAAGAAGATAAAACAAACTAAAAATGAAAAATAAAATGGTGTTTACATTATTTTCTAGTGTTTTAAGTAAAAAGTGAGTTTATATAATTATTTATGTACAAATAACTAATCTAAACAAATAAATGCCTATAAATTCAAAAATGGTGTAAAAAATTATTTTTATATTTTTAATATCATGAGGAAAAATAAATAAACCAGAATGAAAAAAGAAAAGTCAAAAAATCAATAAAACAAATAAAATGGGCACAGGGGGTATGAAAGCAAAAATGGGGTGTGAATAAGAAATCAACTCAGGCCCAACCCAAGAAGACTTTGTCTTCAACCTTTGGCCAGAACTGTGACAAAAACGTGCGCCTTGCTCATCAATTCAAACATCTGGATTCCTTGATTTTTTGCACAAACTTTCAACATAAGAAATGTTAATCATCAAGCCACGATTCTAAATATGTAAAGAACTCATCCTAACTCTCAGAAATGAGAGATAATTTTAACATTCCCAAATCTTGACCTAACTTTTCTTCCATATTCAGACCTTAAATTCTCATAGCTCAGGCAAAATAAATGAAAAGTAAAAGTATGTACAGATTCAGGGGCATGAGTAGAACACTTCTTATTCACAAACCTAGAGCTAACAATGCCTACATTAAGAGTTAGAAGTTCAAGAAGATACCTGTTCAGTTGAAGTTCTATCTGGAAATGGGGGAACTTTCAGTGCAAGATGATGATCTGTACAGCTTGCCTGAAGTGTGGTGATGCTATTCCAATGCTTACTTTGCTTTGAAACACCTTGAATCGAGCTATGGACCTTCAACTGCAAAACAAGAAAGTGAAAATGGTGGAACTGATTAGAGGAGTTACAGGTCGTGTTTTATGTTTGGGTTAGCTTCAAGTGATGCTAGGGAATGTGTTTGATGAGCTTTTAGCAAGAAAGCATGAAAGGGATGAGAGTTGGCACTCAAACTGCAGTAAGAGCTCTGTTTGGGCAGTTTGAGGGTGGTTCTGTGTTCTAGAGGGCAATGGAGGTGTTGGAGTCGTGTGCTAGCTCAGTTAGGATGTCTTGAATGTATACAAAAAATTTGCTTAAGGGTTCTCTTGCTGAGATGAAAGTTGTGTTGTGTTATGCCACATTTCTTCACACTTAAGCAAGCAAATGTCCACTTGAGTTTTAGACAGCTAGAGGCCCCCCTAATGTGCTGCTAACCCTCCCCTTGATCAGTGTGTTTTGTTCATAATCTTGTGCCAAAGTGATTTGATCTGTACTTGTTGATTTGCAACTTTGACATAAAGCTTTACTTTTCAAAAATGGCTATTTCACTTTTTCCATAAATGGATTAAACTTGCATGTAATGTTTGAACTCATAGAAAAACACTTTGGCACAAAGGATTGGCATTAAATTTATGAGTGTTTGATGGCTTAGAGGCCTGTAATCAAGGGAAGCATGCTGATTTGAAAAATTGCACAAGTTATGAACATGTACATGGCCATGAATCAAAGTGAGTTTTTGCCATATTGCAAAATTCGATTCTCTCAAGTCATGAGGTTGTTTGATGAGTTCTTGGACATTTTGGAAATCTTGGAATGTGTACTACAATCCATCTTTGAAATGAAAATTGAAATTCCAAGGGGAAGTATGTGAAAAATGGCCTTGAAGTTAGGTAGAAACCTTGCCTAAAATAGGTCAAAATTTCACTAAGTTAAGAATGGTTTGGTACCCTTATTCCAAAAATTGTAACTTGAGATACAAGCTTCTTTTGGGAAAACTTTGTGAATCAAAGTTGTAGATCATGCAACAAGCTACAACTTTCATGTTTTGACTTTTGCATGAATCCAAATGAATCTTGGTGAGAAAGTGGGGCAAAGTTGGGGAAAAATTAGGGTTTTTCATAACTTAGAAAAAATTCTAAGTTATGAAAAATTCTCATTTCAAACCCTAATTTGCAATTTTTGATTTCTTGGTGAACAAGTTTCATGATTTGGCATGTTTTGATGAAAAATGAATCTTGACTCTTGATTTTGACCAAAAAGTCAAAGTTTGACTTTTCAGTATACAGTCAAAATTGATCAATTGACTGGGAAATTCAACTGTCAATCTTGTGTACTTGGGATCTTTTGAACTTGTTGAGCATGTCAAGACAATTCCATGGGGTCCTTGAGTCCATATATGAGCTTGGTTTGCCATTGGCTAGGTCAAACAGTCAAAATTTGCCTTTGTGCAGTCAAAACCCTAAAAATGACCATTTTGCCCTTTTGGTGATCTGATCAAATTTCTTGTGGAATTGTGATCCAAACTTGATCAAATGGTCCATGTGAGTTCATAATGTTGATGTGGGTCAATTTTCATGAGATTTGACTTTCAATTGGCCACAGTAGACTTTTTCCCCAATACAGTTGATTTCTAGGTCAACTGTCCAATTGGCCGGGCAAAACTTGGAATTAAGACTTGAAACTTGATGTGGATAAACTTGGGAGTCCAATATGAAACATGAAAGTCATCTTAGGCATTTTAGGTCAGAACATCTTTGTGCAAACACAAACCCTAATTTGGGTCAACAGTGCAAGGAGAAGTCTTGAGCAGATGAAACCCTAACTGGATCTTGATCTCCAAGGGCTTGGTGATGAGAAATGTTGAGAAAATGGGAGGGCAAATTTTGGGGTACAACAGTTTCCCCTGTTCAATCTTCTTGAACCTGAAGAGTTAGATTGGCAAGTTTGCCTTTCGTGACTCGAAGGTAAAAGGAGATTGGACACTAGAGTGCCCGGAAATTTGCACTCGTCAAAGCAATGGATGCGGGAATGGGCTTAGAGATGCCATTTGGAGATGGGCTTAACGATGCCATCTGGAAGAGTGACAGAAATTTGTCGGGGATGGGCTTAAAGGTGCCATCTGGAAGAGTGGCAGAAATTTGTCGGGGATGGGCTTAAAGGTGCCATCTGGAATGAGTATCAGAAAGGTGTCCATGCTTGGGACCATCTCTGAACTGGGGGTCTGAATAAGCAATTGACATCCGTTGTTGGGAGGAATCCGTAAACTGTCTTCAGAAGTTGAGAAGAGTCTGAACAAGCGATAGATTAACATCCGTTGTTGGGAAGAATCCATAAACTGTTTTCAGAAGTTGAGAAGAGTCTGAACAAGCGATAAATTAACATCCGTTGTTGGGAAGAATCCGTAAACTGTTTTCAGAAGTTGAGAAGAGTCTGAACAAGCGATAGATTAACATCCGTTGTTGGGAAGAATCCGTAAACTGTTTTCAGAAGTCTTGAGAAGAAAACTGAACAAGCGATAGGTTAACATCCGTTACTTGGAGAACCCGTGAACTGTTTTCAGAAATCTTGGAGTTGAATAAGCAATAGAGCAGCATTCGTTGTTGGGAAGCGTCCGTAAACTGTTTTCAAAAATTGCATCTGAACAAGTTGATAGATTAACATCCGTTGTTGGGAAGAATCCATAAACTGTTTTCAGAAGTCTGGAGAAGAATCTGAACAAGCGATAGGTTAACATCCGTTACTTGGAGAACCCGTGAACTGTTTTCAGAAGTCTTGAATTTGGAGGAAGAACCGGTGTAGGGTTCCCTGATGATGAGCTTGTGTGAAACTGCACCTGGATAAATCTGGAATAAGCATTAGAATGTTGCTGTGTCTGGGTCACACCCGAACTATTCCTAGAAAGAAATCTCGGAAGATAATGATTTTAGTCTTTCGACTGATCTTACCTGAAAGGTAAAGAGTTAGCTATATGCAATGTCATGATGCATGATATAATGTATGTTATGTGATATGAATGTAAATGAATATGCATGTAAGCTGGAGAGCCGTCTTGCAAAGGATAGATGAGTCCGAGATGGCTGAAGATAACAGTATCTTGACTGCTGTCGGGAAGAATAATTCCTGGTTGTTGCTGGAGAATAAGGAGCTTGGGTTGCATACCAATCTTCTGGGGAATTCCTGATGACTTCTACTGGGGAGTTCCAATCTAATAGACTCATGCTGGGGAGGTAAGATTGAGAATCTTCAATTTGGTGGGAAGCATCTCCGGCGACTTCACTGGGGAACTCAAGATTTGCCCTCCCAAAACTCTGTGGGGAGAAGGTTCATTAGTCTGGCTTCGCTGGGGATTGATAATTTGAAGTTTTAGCTCGGCTGGGGATACTGAAACTTAAATTCTGAGGGGAATTGAATTCTGGAGGATTCTCTGGCTGGGGATTGTAAAGATAGGTTCCTCTAGGGGATTGTATTGATAAGTTATGCTGGGGAACTCTGATGAACTCCGCTGGAGGTAGGAATAAATTTGGCGAGTGCGATATTCCATGGCAATAAGCTGAGGATAACCCAGTTATAAGCCCTTGTGAGAAATAACTTTGAATAAAACTCGGGAGAGACGTCCGTACTCTGCAGGGAATAAGCTTCCAAAATCTACTGGGGATAAGCTTCAGGGTTTGCTGGGGATATGGATTCCAAATCTACTGGGGGTTTCCTTTGAGGGGTATCAAGATATCCAACTGCACCTTCAACCTATCAGTAATCCTCTTTCTTGTAAGGAAATGATTATGTTCAAATGCATATGCCTATTTAACAAAACATTGGACGTTTCTCAAAATAAAACAAATAGTGCAAGAGAAAAGAAAAGGAAATGACACAAATTTCTGGGAAAAGTATTTGTATTGACTTTCTATGAGTATATTTGTACAAAGGAGACAATCATCCTAGTAAGAGGATTTTGTCGTAAATATTGAAAGATTTATACAAAATAAAGATGGATATGTGAAATAATTCCATGGGATTCCATTCCGCTATAGCTTTCACAACTCTGAATATCTGTCCATTCAATGCTTCGTTTGCCGATGACTGGATTGATCAGAAGCCTGGAACTGGTTGATGAAGAGATTGTCTTTGAAGTGATCCGATGAGACATAGTCATACGCTTTAATTCCCTAACTTTTGCCTGAATCGCCCTTTCGGGTTTTTGATCCACCGGGAAACCCCTTTTTGCCCAAGCCTCCCTTTCGGGTTTTTAACTTGCCGGGTGTACAAATTTTTTATTTTATTTTTATCCCTAACTTTTGCCTGAACCGCCCTTTCGGGTTTTCGGTTCACCGGGATGCCCATTTTTGCCCAAGCCGCACTTTCGGGTTTTCGACTTGTCGGGTTATTTTATGCGTAGTATCTTTTGACTATGTCTACGTTCGCAGGGTGCGGCAAATCATCGTCGTCCATGGTGGTCAGAATCATTGCACCACCAGAAAATATGCTCTTGATCACAAATGGTCCTTCATATGTAGGAGTCCATTGGCCCCTGGGATCACTTTGCGGCAAGATAATCCGCTTGATTACGAGATCTCCGACTTGATACACTTGACGTCTGACTTTCTTATTGAAGGCCTTGATCATCCGTTTTTGATACGTCTGACCATGGCATATAGCAGCGAGTCGCTTTTCATCGATCAAATTGAGTTGATCAAGTCGGGTCTGCATCCAATCACCTTCATTTAAACCTGCATCCTTCATAAGCCTTAGAGAAGGAATCTGGACTTCCATAGGCAAGACAACTTCCATGCCATATACCAACGAAAATGGGGTTGCCCCGGTTGAAGTACGTGCCGTCGTACGGTATCCATGCAGAGCAAACAGTAACATCTCATGCCAGTCTTTGTAAGTGACTGTCATTTTCTGAATGATCTTCTTAATGTTTTTGTTCGCAGCTTCAACAGCACCGTTCATCTTCGGCCGATAGGGAGATGAATTGTGATGATAAATCTTGAATTGTTCGCACAATGCGGTGATCATCGTGTTATTCAGATTTGTACCGTTGTCTGTGATGATCCTGTCTGGAACACCATACCGACATATGAGATTTTGCTTGATAAAGCGGGCAACCACATTTTTAGTAACAGAGGCGAAGGAAGCTGCTTCGACCCATTTAGTGAAATAGTCAATGGCAACCAGGATGAAGCGATGTCCATTGGAAGCCGTGGGCTTGTTCTCTCCAATCATGCCAATGCCCCACATTGCAAATGGCCAAGGAGCAGTCAGAACGTTGAGAGGAACTGGAGGGATATGAAATTTGTCAGCATAGACTTGACATTTGTGGCAAGTACGGGAATGTTGATGGCAGTCAGCTTCCATGGTAGACCAGTAATAGCCTGCCCTTAGGATCTTCTTAGCCATTGTATGCCCGCTCAAGTGAGTGCCAAATGTACCGCTATGTATCTCAGTCATAATTAACTCTGCTTCAGCTTTGTCTATGCATCGGAGTAACACGCAATCATGGCTTCGTTTGTAAAGGATGCCGTTGCTCAGGAAGAACTTGGCAGCAAATTTCCTTAAGAACTTCTTGTCATTTACGGAAGCTCCTTCGGGATAATCTCTAGTCTCGAGATACCTTTTGATTTCATGGAACCAAGGTTGTTCCACTACTTCTTAGGTATTAATCTCGTGACAATGCGCAGGTTTATCCATTCGCTCGATGGTGATTTGGGGAGCCTCGTTATCCCAGTTGAGTTTAAACATGGAGGACATTGTGGCTAGAGCATCTGCTAGCTGATTCTCTTCTCGCGGGAAATGCTCGAAGGTAATTTGCTCGAAATGAGGCAACAATGTCAGGACATGTTATTTGTATGGGATAAGAGTAGGATGCTTGGTATCCCACTCTCCTTTGATTTGACTGATAACCAAAGATGAGTCCCCAAATACGATCAAAGATTTGATCCCCGAGTCTATAGCAGCCTTGAGACCAAAGATGCAAGCTTCGTATTCAGCCATGTTGTTCGTGCAGCTGAAGCAAATTCGGGCCGTGAAAGGTGTGTGACAACCTTCCGGGGAAATGAGTACCGCGCCGATACCGTTTCCAAGTGCGTTTGAAGCACCATCAAAGTACAGGGTCCATCGGGATCCCTTTTCGGGTCCGTTATACGGTCCGTTACTTTCAATGTTGTCCAAATTCATGATGTCCTCGTCTGGGAAGTCAAATCTCATGGGTTGATAATCCTCGATAGCTTGATGAGCCAGATGGTCAGCTAGTACACTCCCTTTGATAGCTTTTTGGGTGGTGTACTGAATGTCATACTCTGTTAGGATCATTTGCCATCTAGCTATCCTTCCAGATAAAGCGGGCTTTTCGAAGATATACTTGATAGGATCGATTTTGGAAATCAACAAGGTAGTATGAGTCAACATAAATTGTCTTAGTCGGCGAGCAGTCCATACCAAAGCGCAGCAAGTTTTCTCGAGCGGTGAGTAGCGAGTCTCACAGTCGGTAAAGTTTTTGCTAAGGTAATAAATAGCATGCTCTTTTCGACCAGACTCGTCATGCTGGCCTAAAACACACCCCATTGAGTTATCCAAGACGGTCAAATACATGATCAATGGTCTTCCTTCGACGGGTGGCATCAGAATAGGAGGTTCTAGCAAATACTCCTTGATTTTATCAAAAGCAGCTTGGCAATCGTCGTTCCATTCAACTACCTGATCTTTCTTCAAGAGTTTGAAAATTGGCTCACAGGTAGAAGTCAGATGCGAGATGAATCTGACAATATAGTTCAAGCGCCCCAAGAATCCTCTAACCTCCTTTTCAGTACGGGGAGCAGGCATCTCTTGTATTGCTTTCACTTTTTCGGGATCGACTTCAATGCCTTTGTTGCTCACAATAAATCCTAGAAGTTTACCAGACCTAACTCCAAAAGTGCACTTACTTGGATTCAGCCTGAGTTTGTATTCCTTCAATCTGGCAAACAGCTTTTCTAGATGTTCAAGGTGCTCTTCCTCTGTTTGTGACCGAGCTATCATATCGTCTACGTAAACTTCAATCTCATGATGTATCATATCATGAAACAAAGCTACCATGGCGCGTTGATAAGTTGCCCCTGCGTTCTTCAGTCCGAACGGCATCACCTTGTAACAGAAAGTGCCCCATTGTGTGACAAAAGTTGTTTTCTCCATATCCTCGGGGGCCATTTTGATTTGATTGTAACCCGAGAATCCATCCATGAAGGAAAACACTTTGTGCTGAGCTGTATTGTCGATCAAAATGTCAATGTGTGGAAGTGGAAAATCATCTTTGGGGCTGGCCCTATTCAAATCTCGGTAGTCCACACACATCCTGACTTTGCCATCTTTCTTAGGTACTGGAACGATATTAGCGACCCATTGAGGATAGGACGTAACATCCAGAAAGCCAGCGTCGAATTGCTTCATCACTTCTGCTTTGATCTTTTCAGACATGTCAGGCCTCATTCGGCAGACTTTTTGCTTGATCAGTGGACAATCCTCTCTTGTGGGGAGACGGTGAACCACGATGTCTGTGTCTAAACCCGGCATGTCTTCATAAGACCAAGCGAAGATTTCAACATACTCATTCAACAACTGTATCAGGCGTTCCTTGACACTTGGCTCCAGATTGGCACCCATTTGCACCTCCTTTCGGTCTTCCTCGGTCCCTAAGTTGACAGTTTCCAATGACTCTTCGTGCGGTAAGATGGCCCTTTCCTCTTGTTGTAGAAGTCTGGCTAGTTCCCCTGGTACTTCACAACCTTCGTCATCTTCATACTCGGCTTGATTGACCAGATCTTCAGAGTTATTGAAGGATATAGCAAAATAGTCACCCATGGAATCCGGAGTTGATGGGTACCTGCATTTGTGAGTGTGGGTGTGTGTAAGGGATAGCCATCCTTAAACAAAATGCAAAAGGAAAGAAAATGAACACAAGCAGTTTATCAAATGAAAAACGTCCAATGAATCATTAAACATGGCATATGGATATGAAAAATAATCAAAACCCTTACAAATGGACCTACATGCCCCGGACAAGGCATGAGGTGAAAAGATAGTGTACGGATTGTTTGAAAATAAATATTACAGACCAAATAGGAAATGTTTGACAGATAAATTACTGATGAATAAAAGTGATGGGGACAAAGTCTTTTGCCTCCCAGTTGCTCAATCCTCCTTTGACAGTTGGATAAATCCATTCTTCGATGTTTCTCTCTTTGTCTTCATCCTCCAAAGCGTTGATTCCGTAGGGAGAAATTTTGACTGGCGCTCTTTCAATCTTCGAACGACGCATATCTTTCTGTCCCGCGGTAGTGAACCCCAATCCAAATTTGTCGGTTTTATGTGGAATGTCAGGTAACTGCCCCCATGCTGAATTCTTCCCTTCCTTTATTGCGGCCCTTGCGTCTTCCAGAGATGCCATCCTGGCCATCTGCCTCGGTGTCTCAGCTGCCAGCTTTGCTACTGTTATTTCAGGAAGGACTTCTTCGAAATGCTGAAAAGGCGTTTCAATGAACTCCCCTTCTACCTCCACGTACCGGAAAGAATTCAAGTGGCTAATCATGTACTCCTCTTCACCATGGACAGTAATGATCTTTCCCTTGACAGGATACTTCAACATCTGATGTAAGGAGGAGGTGACTGTCCCAGCATAGTGTATCCAAGGTCTACCCAGCAAGCAAGAGTATGACGGACGGATGTCCATCACATAGAAAGTAGATTTAAACACCTCAGTGCCTATCTTGACGGGAATTTCAACCTCCCCATGGACCATTCTCTTCGAACCATCGAAAGCTCTGACAACAATATCACTCGGTTTCAACTCCAACCCTTCACAATCTAGTCGGTTCAAGGCCTTCTTAGGCAGTACATTCAGCGATGAACCAGTGTCGACCAAGACATGTGCGAGAGTAGTTCCCCGACACTCGACTGAAATGTGTAAAGCATCATTGTGGTTTCTACCTTTAGGAGTTAGGTCGGCATCAGAGAAACCTAATCCATTGTCCGCAGTCAGGCTAGCCACGCAATTTTGAAATTGATCTGCAGAGGTTTCCTGGGGCACATGGGCTGCCTTCATGAATTTTATCAGGGCTTTAGCGTGCGCTTCTGAGCAAAGTAGTAGTGCCAGCATGGAGATCTTTGAGGGGGTTTTCCCCAATTGTTCTACCACATCGTAATCACTCCTTTTGATTATCCTCAAAATCTCATCCATTTCCTTCTTCGAGGTTTCCGGGATGACCAAGGGTTGAGCCCTCGTCCTGACGAGCTCATCTTGGATTCCCTTACCTTTGTCAGCAGTGGTAGGAGGGACAGTACTAGGAACAACAACGTCTTCAATCAAAGGGGTTCTAGCAGAGAGTTTTATTGGTGCAGGGATGACCTTGTCGGCAGATGAGGGTCCAAAGATTGCACTTGGAGGGGCAATCTCTGGAGAAAATATTCTCCCGCTCCTGGTGATTTTGCTCGTGCCTGCAATGTTACCAATGCTGGCTTCTTCATCATCCGAACTTTCTTCAGTTATTTCGATTTGTTTGATACCATGGTAGTAGACGTCGCCGCCATAGTTCCATGGTATTGACTTCTCAGAAACATAGGGGACAGGCCCTGGCATTGTTATCTTCAAAGGAACAGATTTCGTAGCTGGTGTAATCTTAACAGGATTTCTGACGGCCTTGGAAAGATTGGCGTGAATGGTTATGATTGAGACATCTTCAGTATGGGTTGGAACATCAGAAACTATTTCAAACAAAATTTGTCGACTATCCATAAGGCCTTGGATGCCTTTCTTCTGTAACGGACAATCAAACGACAGAGAGTAACAACAATAGCAGTCTTCTTTACATCCCGGGAAGATCCCGGCCCTTAACAAATTCAACTTGATGGTTAACAATGGAGTAATCAGATCATTGACATCAGCAACATACAAATCTTCTTCAATGGCATTGACATTTCGGCCATGCTTCGGCATGGGAGCAGATATCACATTAGGCTTCTCCGGAGCGTCAAACTCCACCTCCTTCACCTCTATCAGGTCTTGGATTTTATGCTTGAGTGCCCAACAATCATTGGTGTCGTGCCCGACACTGTCAGAATGGTAAGCGCATTTAGAATTAGGATGATAGTGCAGAGAGGACGTATTCACATTTTTTGGTTCCTCCTTGATAGTGGCGAGATTCAACTTTAACAGATGGGGAAGCACTTGCGCTGGAGTCATATTAATACGGGTGAACTACCGTTGTGGCCGTTCCACTCGTTGTTGATTTGGTCTGGATTGGTTATAGCGAGGCTACTCACTTGAAGGGTTTTGGATCATTATGGCCCCACTGTCGGTCGGCGCTCAGTCTTCCCTGCTCTTCTCTGAGAATATACCACAGCCGTTTCCTTCTTAAAAGGTTTCTTCTCAACACTTGCAGCAACACCCTTCTGAATCTTTCCTGACTTGATGCCAGCTTCTATTCTTTCGCCCGTTAAGATCAAATCGGTAAACCCCGCGGAAGAGTTACCAATCAGATGATTGAAAAATGGCCCAGATAGGGTCCCTAGAAACATATCAACAAGTTCACGGTCGGTTAAAGGAGGCCGCACCCTGCCAGCCAAATCCCTCCATTTTTGTGCATATTCTTTGAATCCTTCGCCTGCTCCCAATGACATACCCTGAAGTTGGGTACGAGTAGGGGCAAGGTCAGAATTGTACTGGTATTGTTTGTAAAAAGCGGTGGCCAAGTCTTCCCAATTTCGGACGCTGGTTCCCTCTAGCTGATAAAACCACTCCAATTGAGCTCCAGAAAGGTTGTCTTGAAAGAAATGAATCCAAAGGTTTTTATCTGCCGTATAGGGTTGAATCTTTCTCATGTAGGACCTGAGATGCATTTTTGGACAGGACAACCCATCATACCTCACAAACACTGGCACCTTGAACTTTGGGGGAATCACAATCCCGGCAACCAAACCCAAGTCTTCAAAATCCAAACCCGGTACTCTTTGTAGCTCCATGGCAGCCAACCTGTCTTCTAGCCCTTTGTATTTATCATCAGCTGGAGGGTATTGTTGATCAGAATAATCTTCATCCTCTTCGACCTCTTCTTCTTCCACATCGGACTCGGAAGGTACCGCAGGCCCACCTCCTTTGCTGGTTCCTTCATCAGAAGTAGGAGGAAATTCAAGCACTCTCCGAGCTTCCCCGTCAAATCTTCTCCCTAAAGTAGCCACTCCGAGACTCTTTTTCTTCTTTTTCACTGGGTCTTTATTCCTCAGCAAGGTCTTGAGATCCTCCTGACCTTTAGCCAAGGTTGTCAGGAGTTGCTGAAACTGTGCATTCTGAGTTTGCAGGTCTTTGACTGTTTGCTCGAGATCCATCCTACTGAAATAAACAGCAGACAGATAAGGAAACCTGGAGTGAGACCTGCTTATGCACATGATGAATGGTATGCTTATGTATGCAATGCATTCAAGGATTTAGGACATTCAAAATTGTTTCAGACAAAGAAGAACGCACGTCATATTAATAAGAAGAAATTTGTTAGTACATAAATGCCCCATGGGCCAAATATTACAAGAATAACTTCTCAAGGTAAAAAGACATTGCGCATCCTCTTTGGTGCGATTTAGGTGTTGAGGGCCTCTTGCTCATGGAGTCGGCGGGTAAGCTCTATAACCTTCTTCTCACTGGCGTAGAAGCTAGCTTCAAAAGTATTCCGTTCCTCCTTGAGCTGAATCTAACTTTTCTGCATTTCCTCCCACGATGTAGGCATGTCAGGATGTAGGACGGTGCAGGGAACCTCTCCTTCCTTGACGGGCTCTTTAATCACAGGGAGAACATAAGGATAAGGCATCATTAGACTCTGGGCTCGGGCTCGTACCCACTTGAGATAAGGCTCAAGAGGGATGGAGTTCTTGTGTCCCAGTGTCTTGCTATCAACCTTGTTGGGCCTCCCCCAAGCTCTGACGAATCTTTGGCGAAGTCCTTGCGCATCGTTGTCGAAGTCAAAAACTAGGTCAGGAATCAATATGTCGTGAGGGCCATCCCTCCGTGCATATCCAAATTGCCTCAAAGCTAGGCAAGGGTTGTAGGTGATACCTCCTCTGATTCCAAGTAAAGGAACATTAGGAAACTCTCCACAACGATCGACGATGATGACATTTTCTCTGGACCGAGAACACTAATGTACATCAGAGTGAGTAAGAGTCATCAACCGTTGGGACCACCTTGAACCTTGGTCATTCTTCAAGACAAATTGTGGAAGGTGCGAAATAAACCACCTTGCAAGGAGAGGAGTACAACACATGAGAACACCCCTCTTTCTCATTGTTCGTGTGTAAAATGAGTGAAGAATGTCCCCAAGCAATGTTGGTATTGGATTTCTGGACAAGAAGATTTTGACGGCGTTGACATCTACCAATTGGTCAGGATTTGGGAACAAGACCAACCCATAGATAAGGAGTGCCACAATTTCTTCAAAGGCTTGTAGGTCCAATGAGTTCCAACATTCTTGTGCCTTCTCAAACAAGAATTTTGCTAAGAATCCCTTGACGTCGCTTCTGGTTTCCCAATGCCCCTTGATTTCAGATGGCTGTAGATGTAATGCTCGAGCAACATCTTCCGGCTTTGGTTCCTTTTCCGTACCGTAGAAGGGTAGTTGATTAAGGATAGGGATTCTTAGGAGTTGAGAAAACTCCTCCAAAGTGGGTACCAACTGGTAATCAGGGAAAGTGAAACAGTGGTGAAGAGGGTCAAAGAACTGGAATAGCACTTTCATCATGTCTTCTTCAATGTTGGTGTTGACTAAGCTGAGCAGTCTACCATGTCTTTCACTGAAGGATGAGCTTTCAGGAATTCTTGAGGTGAGCTCCTTGAGTTGAGGAGGAATTCTCACAAGGTTGACTTGGATGGTGTTTCTGCGAGGAATTTCCATGACCTACAAAACAAAAACAAAGATGAAGATCCAAACCCTTGAAATGGTTAGTGAATGCATATGATGTTTTATGATGTTTATGATGCATGCACAAAACATATGTACAAGCAAATCACACCAAACCCTAGTTTCAGGCTTGCATGGGGTTTCATAGGTAAGTACCCTCTTGAGTGTAGTTGGCTTAAAAACCTGTCCAATAAATAGTAACCGGGTTCTAAGGAGCTCAATATCATTGGATTGTTTTCAATGTTCATTGTTTTGGTTTAGCCACTTAACTAGTGACCAAAATATTCCAAGAAAACAACCCTCAATGAGTGTAGTATCGAGTATCTACCAACTTCGGACTGCACCAAAGCCGGTCATCTCACTACCCCTAATAAAAGGCCAAGATGGTCAAGTAAGGTTCTAGGTCATTAGTGCTTAGTGACATCACTCAGCGGCCCCGTACTCTCCTTGATTGAACTCAAGGGTTACCGGTACTCACAAATATGTCGCACTAATATAGCTATTGCTTCGACCGTGTCGGTATACCCCGCACAGTTTCCACAACGTATTGCTATCTATGAAATGTTTCCCAAAATCCGGGTGTAGGATTTGCAAACCCAAACAAGAGAGCCAAAATATAAAGCAATTAAATCAAACAATTAGTCATGCAAGAGGGTGATCTAAGCCCTAAGGTTACTCCACTTTTAAAATATATCCCCAGCAGAGTCGCCAGTTCTGTGATACGGTGGGAGAACTGACTATGGTTTTGCATTTGTTTTCTCAAATGTTTCGGTTGAGCAAGAGTCGCCACCGACTTTTTATTTTATCCTAAGGAAAGGTTTAAAAAGCACAGCAAAAACCTTTGAGATTTTTCTTGGGTTCGGGGAGTAGATTATAGAAAGGGAAGGTATTAGCACCCTTTCTATCCATGGTTATCCATGGGCTCTTAGGTACTTGCTTAGATCAACTTGCCTTGGTTTTCAATTGTTTGAAATGGTGCTTTGTGTATGGTTTTGAAAATGTTTTGAAAAAGATGCCTTGTCTAGGCTAACCTTGTAACAATTCTTTACTCGAATGTTTTACAAAAGGTGTTTGTCTTTTTGAAAAGATGTTTCAAGGTTTTTTGAAAGTTTGTTTTGAAAGTGTTTGTGAAGTGTGGTTTGAAAAATAGGCAAGTGTTTTTGTTTTTGCAAGTTGACAAGTACCTAAGAGCTATCTACCCTAAAGTTCTCAAAGATTTTTGTTATGTTTTAACCCTTTTAACAATTTTGTTCCACCATTGCATTTGGTGGACAATCTTGTGTTAGGAGGTGAAAGGGACGGGCGCGGATCATCGTTTAGACCATAATTGCAATGGTGCTAAGTACCTTTGGGCAATTTTCCTTTAAGGGACTTTGATCATTTTAGGCAACTTTTCGAAAGCGTCATCGAGGGACTATGATCAATTGATTTGTATTTGTTTTGCCCAAAGAGACCTAACATGGAATATGGCCCATTTATGGGAGGCAACAAGTGGAATACCCTAGGGGTGCAAGTGTGATATGTGTCGTCCATATTCATGCTTTTTTATCTTGAAATTAGGTCAAACTATTTTTGTTCGTTTTATTTGCATACAAACCCTAATTCTAGCATGGTATATTTAGAAAGCGTTAAAGTGCGAAAAGTAAAATTCTAAACTATTACAGCACAATATGGGAAGGGGGGTACAAATGTTCAAATGGGGGGATATTTAGACAAGGAATTTAAACCTAGCTATTACATCAATTTTGGAATATTTACAAGATAATTAATTGCATAAGTTAAATGGAAAATAAAATAAATATGTAAGATGTAAAAAAAAGTTTTTATATGTATGGAAAAAAAGGTATTTTTATGTCAAATAAACAAAATAAAAAAAGGTATTATTTTTTGGAGTTTTTGTGTTATAAGGGAAAAACCCTAATTTCATTAAATAAATATATTAACTATTTAATATGTATAATATTTAATAATTATATACAACAAATAAAATAAAATGAAGTAAATTTATATAAAAAAAAGTATTTTTGAGGTCAAATATTAATAAAAGAAAAATGTATGTATTTTGGTATTTTTGCCCTAAATATATTAATATATATATATGAATATCTTGATTATTTACTAAATATATTATATATACAAGAATAATAATAATTAATATTTATAATAAAAAAAGGTACATTTTATATAAAATATTTTAAGAAGATAAAACAAACTAAAAATGAAAAATAAAATGGTGTTTACATTATTTTCTAGTGTTTTAAGTAAAAAGTGAGTTTATATAATTATTTATGTACAAATAACTAATCTAAATAAATAAATGCCTATAAATTCAAAAATGGTGTAAAAAATTATTTTTATATTTTTAATATCATGAGGAAAAATAAATAAACCAGAATGAAAAAAGAAAAGTCAAAAAATCAATAAAACAAATAAAATGGGCTCAGGGGGTATGAAAGCAAAAATGGGGTGTGAATAAGAAATCAACTCAGGCCCAGCCAAAGAAGACTTTGTCTTCAACCTTTGGCCAGAAATGTGACAAAAACGCGCGCCTTGCTCATCAATTCAAACATCTGGATTCCTTGATTTTTTGCACAAACTTTCAACATAAGAAATGTTAATCATCAAGCCACGATTCTAAATATGTAAAGAACTCATCCTAACTCTCAGAAATGAGAGAGAATTTAAACATTCCCAAATCTTGACCTAACTTTTCTTCCATATTCAGACCTTAAATTCTCATAGCTCTGGCAAAATAAATGAAAAGTAAAAGTATGTACAGATTCAGGGGCATGAGTAGAACACTTCTTATTCACAAACCTAGAGCTAACAATGCCTACATTAAGAGTTAGAAGTTCAAGAAGATACCTGTTCAGTTGAAGTTCTATCTGGCAATGGGGGAACTTTCAGGGCAAGATGATGATCTGTACAGCTTGCCTGAAGTGTGGTGATGCTATTCCAATGCTTACTTTGCTTTGAAACACCTTGAATCGAGCTATGGACCTTCAACTACAAAACAAGAAAGTGAAAATGGTGGAACTGATTAGAGGAGTTACAAGTCGTGTTTTATGTTTGGGTTAGCTTCAAGTGATGCTAGGGAATGTGTTTGATGAGCTTTTAGCAAGAAAGCATGAAAGGGATGAGAGTTGGCACTCAAACTGTAGTAAGAGCTCTGTTTGGGCAGTTTGAGGGTGGTTCTGTGTTCTAGAGGGCAATGGAGGTGTTGGAGTCGTGTGCTAGCTCAGTTAGGATGTGTTGAATGTATACAAAAAATTTGCTTAAGGGTTCTCTTGCTGAGATGAAAGTTGTGTTGTGTTATGCCACATTTCTTCACACTTAAGCAAGCAAATGTCCACTTGAGTTTTAGACAGCTAGAGGCCCCCTAATGTGCTGCTAACCCTCCCCTTGATCAGTGTGTTTTGTTCATAATCTTGTGCCAAAGTGATTTGATTTGTACTTGTTGATTTGCAACTTTGACATAAAGCTTAACTTTTCAAAAATGGCTATTTCACTTTTTCCATAAATGGATTAAACTTGCATGTAATGTTTGAACTCATAGAACAACACTTTGGCACAAAGGATTGGCATTAAATTTATGAGTGTTGGATGGCTTAGAGGCCTGTAATCAAGGGAAGCATGCTGATTTGAAAAATTGCACAAGTTATGAACATGTACATGGCCATGAATCAAAGTGAGTTTTTTCCATATTGCAAAATTGGATTCTCTCAAGTCATGAGGTTGTTTGATGAGTTCTTGGACATTTTGGAAAGCTTGGAATGTGTACTACAATCCATCTTTGAAATGCAAATTGAAATTCCAAGGGGAAGTATATGAAAAATGGCCTTGAAGTTAGGTAGAAACCTTGCCTAAAATAGGTCAAAATTTCACTAAGTTAAGAATGGTTTGGTACCCTTATTCCAAAAATTGTAACTTGAGATACAAGCTTCTTTTGGGAAAAATTTGTGAATCAAAGTTGTAGATAATGCAACAAGCTACAACTTTCATGTTTTGACTTTTGCTTGAATCCAAATGAATCTTTGTGAGAAAGTGGGGCAAAGTTGGGAAAAAATTAGTGTTTTTCATAACTTAGAAAAAATTCTAAGTTATGAAAAATTCTCATTTCAAACCCTAATTTGCAATTTTTGATTTCTTGGTGAACAAGTTTCATGATTTGGCATGTTTTGATGAAAAATGAATCTTGACTCTTGATTTTGACCAAAAAGTCAAAGTTTGACTTTTCAGTATACAGTCAAAATTGATCAATTGACTGGGAAATTCAACTGTCAATCTTGTGTACTTGGGATCTTTTGAACTTGTTGAGCATGTCAAGACAATTCCATGGGGTCCTTGAGTCCATATGTGAGCTTGGTTTGCCATTGGCTAGGTCAAACAGTCAAAATTTACCTTTGTGCAGTCAAAACCCTAAAAATGACCATTTTGCCCTTTTGGTGATCTGATCAAATTTCTTGTGGAATTGTGATCCAAACTTGATCAAATGGTCCATGTGAGTTCATAATGTTGATGTGGGTCAATTTTCATGAGATTTGACTGTCAATTGGCCACAGTTTACTTTTTCCCCAATACAGCTGATTTCTAGGTCAACTGTCCAATTGGCTGGGGAAAACTTGGAATCAAGACTTGAAACTTGATCTGGATAAACTTGGGAGTCCAATATGAAGCATGAAAGTCATCTTAGGCATTTTAGGTCAGAACATATTTGTGCAAACACAAACCCTAATTTGGGTCAACAGTGCAAGGAGAAGTCTTGAGTAGATGAAACCCTAACTGGATCTTGATCTCCAAGGGCTTGGTGATGAGAAATGTTGAGAAAATGGGAGGGAAAATTTTGGGGTACAAAAATTTGTATGCTGTTTCTGTGAATGATGTAGCTACTCCTCTGTTGACTGTTAAGAGGAACCTATTGCTAGCCGGTTTATTTCCGGGTTGTAGCGAGGGTTGCCTTTTGTGTGCTGTTTCCCTTACTGGTTGTCCGTTGCTGAAGTTAGGCATCCAAAGCCTGATGGACAGCAAGGAGATTTTGTTCAAGAAGACCGTTGTTCCTTTTGTTCCTGTGGAAGAAGTATCCGTCGTTACAATTTTCAACAATCCAATCAAGGCTCCCCCGAGGAAGCCAGTTAAAATCATGACTGTCGCACCCATTGTTATTACTGTTCCGGGGCCCCTCCCCTATGAATCTGATAAGGCTGTCCCATGGCACTATGGGGCAGATGTATATGTACTTGGAATAAAGCAAGAGTTCAATACTGGTACCAGCATCAGCAATATTACCGGTCCAGCGAAAGTTACCCGCAGTGGCAGGCTCTTCTCGCCTGACATTGCACCACCAGCTATTCGAAGACCTCTCATTATAACACCTGCAAGTGCGCCCGTTTCCACTTCTGATCAAGTTGCTTCCCCTGATGCCGAGTCATCTAATACTCGGGGCAAAGGGATTGATGATGAGCCTGCCCGGATGGAGGCACCAAAATCTGTGAATGTTGAAGCCTCCCAACAAGAGATGGAGGAAATTCTTAAGATAATCAAGAAGAGCGACTTCAATGTCGTTGAACAGCTGGGGCATACCCCCTCCAAGATCTCTATGCTCTCATTGCTGCTGTGCTCAGAGGCCCATGCTAAGGCCCTGATTTCATTTCTGAAGACGGCCCATGTGCCACAGGAGACATCTGCAGATCAGTTTACTGATTGCGTAGCCAATTTGACAGCCGACAATGGTTTGGGTTTCTCGGATGCTGACCTTACCGCCAAAGGAAAGAACCACAATGATGCCCTGCATGTCTCTATAGAATGCAGGGGCACTACTCTTACGCACGTGTTGGTGGACACCGGTTCTTCCCTGAATGTGTTTCCCAAGAAGGCCTTAGACCGGTTGGATTGTGAGGGCCTGGAGTTGAAACCTAGCAACATCATCGTCCGAGTCTTTGATGGATCGAAGAGGATGGTTCATGGAGAAGTAGACATTCCTATTCGTGTGGGTTCTCAAGTATTTGACTCAACTTTCTATGTGATGGATATTCGTCCATCTTATTCCTGTTTGCTGGGTCGACCTTAGATTCACAAAGTTGGGGCAGTGACCTCTACCCTACACCAGAAGCTCAAGTACCCTGTCAGGGGGAAGATTGTCACTGTGCAAGGAGAGGAAGAATATATGGTGAGTCATCTGAATTCCTTCCGGTATATCGAGATGGACGGGGAATTTATTGAAACCCCCTTTCAGCATTTTGAAGAGGTACCTCCAACGTTGGCAGCAGCAGAAACAGTGGTTGAAGAGGACTTTCCTTTGAAGATGGCTTCCTTGAAGGGCGCCCGGGCTGTAATCGAGAAAGGTGAATGTGCTAACTGGGGCAGGCTCCCTGATTTCACTCCTAAAACTGACAAGTTTGGACTGGGTTTTACTGCAGAGGCTCAGAGGGCTATGCGCAAAGCTAGGATCGGAAGACCTCCTGTGCTCATCACCAATCCAGGAGTGAATGCTATTGGGGATGAAGATGAAGTGGAAGAATTAGAGTTCGATAGTTGGATCTACCCGACGACTGACGGTGGATTGAACAATTGGACCGCAAAAGATCATACACCTGTTACTTTTGTTACGTAGTAATGAGTTCCTTTGTTTTTGTTATTTGTAATAAACAATGAATTGAAACTTTATGGCCCGATGTCTTACCCGGGGCACCGTTGGCTTCATTTGTGAGGGCTTATAACTGTCATTTACATATATCATGAATAAAGACCTTGGACGTTTTTTTTCGCATTTCAAATCTTGTGCTCCCTTTTCTTTCTTTCTCTCTTTATATATTGCAAAACAGCTATATTTACACACACTCACCCATACAGGTTTCAATCCACTCTGCATCTCACTGGTAACGACTCTGCTACTGCCAGTTATGACTTCGAAAATCCGATCAACTTAGCCGAAGACGAAGGTGAAGATGATTGCGAAGTGCCTGGCGAACTTGCAAGACTGTTACTCCAGGAAGAGAGGGAAATTCAACCACATGAAGAGCCGGTGGAAACGATAAATCTGGGTACTGAGGCAGATAGAAAAGAAGTTAAGATTGGTGCCAATCTGGAGCTCAGCGTGAAGCAACGGTTGACTAAGATGCTACATGATTATGTGGAGATCTTTGCTTGGTCCTACGAAGACATGCTTGGGTTGGATACCGACATTGTGGTCCATCATTTGCCTACCAAGGAAGACTGCCCTCCGGTTAAGCAAAAAGTCCGCCGTATGCGTCCAGAGATGTCTGAAAAGATCAAAGCTGAGGTTATGAAGCAATTCGATGTCGGGTTTCTTGCAGTGACTTCTTACCCTCAGTGGGTTGCTAATGTGGTGCCGGTACCAAAGAAGGACGGTAAAGTCAGAATGTGTGTTGACTACAGGGATCTGAACAGGGCCAGCCCCAAGGATGACTTCCCCTACCTCACATTGATGTTCTGGTTGACAATACTGCTCAGCATAAGGTGTTCTCTTTCATGGATGGGTTTTCAGGGTATAATCAGATTAAGATGGCTCCTGAAGACATGGAAAAGACTACCTTTGTTACTCAGTGGGGCACCTTCTGCTACAAGGTCATGCCATTCGGGTTGAAAAATGCTGGGGCAACCTACCAACGTGCCATGGTTGCTTTATTTCATGACATGATCCATCATGAGATTGAAGTGTATGTTGACGACATGATCGCAAGGTCCCAAACTGAGGAGGAACACCTGGATCATCTGCAGAAACTGTTTGACCGTCTGAAACTGTATAAGCTGAGATTGAACCCGAACAAGTGCATCTTCGGGGTAATATCTGGAAAGTTGTTAGGCTTCGTCGTAAGTGATAAGGGTATTCAAGTGGACCCTGCCAAGGTTAAAGCCATTCAAGAGATGCCAATTCCTAAGACAGAGAAGGAGGTCAGAGGCTTTTTAGGACGCCTGAATTACATTGCCCGGTTCATCTCGCACCTAACTGCTACCTGTGAGCCAAACTTCAAGCTGTTGAAGAAAGATCAGGTAGTACGTTGGAACGATGAATGTCAGGCCGCTTTTGACAGAATCAAAGAGTATCTCCAAGAACCACCCATTCTTATGCCACCAGTTGAAGGGAGACCTCTAATACTATACCTGACAGTACTTGACAACTCAATGGGGTGTGTGCTGGGACAGCATGACGAGTCTGGCCGAAAAGAGCATGCCATTTATTACCTTAGCAAAAAGTTTACCGACTGTGAGACCCGATACTCACTGCTCGAGAAAACTTGCTGCGCTTTGGTATGGGCTGCTCGCCGGCTGAGACAGTATATGCTGACTCACATTACCTTGTTGATCTCAAAGATGGATCCAATAAAGTACATATTTGAAAAGCCTGCTCTGTCTGGGAGAATAGCAAGATGGCAAATGATCTTGACAGAATACGACATCCAGTACACGACCCAGAAAGCTATCAAAGGAAGTGTATTGGCAGACCACTTGGCACACCAGGCAGTAGATGATTATCAGTCAATGAACTTTGAATTTCCCGACGAGAGCATCATGATAGTGACTGATTGTGAAGTACCTGGACCAGATGAAGGACCCGAGGAAGGATCCCGATGGTCTATGCATTTTGACGGAGCCTCCAACGCTTTGGGTAACGGTATTGGCGCTGTGATCATATCCCCTCAAGGCACTCATACTCCACTCACTGACCGGCTATGTTTCAACTGCACCAACAACATGGCGGAGTATGAGGCATGCATCATGGGTCTTCAAGCTGCGATTGACTTGAGGATTAAGTTTCTGAGTGTCTTCGGAGATTCCGCTCTCGTGATCAATCAGATCAAAGGCGAGTGGGATACGAAACATCCGAACCTTATTCCTTACAAAGAATGTGTGTTGACATTGATCCCCCATTTCACAGAGATAACTTTTGAACATTTCCCAAGAGAGGAGAATCAGTTGGCGGACGCGTTGGCTACGATGTCTTCCATGTTCAAAGTAAAATGGGACAATGAGGCTCCCCGGGTCATCATCTGGAAACTGGAAGAACCGGCATACTGTTGTGATCTTGAGGCTGAGGTAGTAACTGAGAAACCTTGGTACCATGAGGTAAAGAGATATTTGGAAGCTCAGGAATACCATGAAGGTGCATCTGTCAATGATAAAAAGTTTCTGAGAAGGTTCGCAGCGAAGTTCTTCCTCAGCAATGGCATTCTGTACAAGCGAAACCATGATTCGACCTTACTGCGTTGTGTGGATAAGACTGAAGCAGAAAGGATCATGGCGGAGCTACATGAAGGTACCTTCGGAACGCATTCCAGTGGACATACCATGGCAAAGAAGATCCTTCGGGTAGGATACTTCTGGTCCACAATGGAAGCCGACTGTTACCAACATTCTCGGACATGTCACAAGTGCCAGATATATGCAGATAAGGTGCACGTTCCTCCAGTTCCTCTGAATGTCTTGACTGCACCTTGGCCGTTTGCAATGTGGGGCATAGATATGATCGGCGAGATTAAACCTACGGCATCCAATGGGCATCGCTTCATTCTGGTAGTTATTGATTACTTTACAAAGTGGGTTGAAGAAGCTTCCTACGCCACTGTAACCAAGAATGTTGTGGCACGGTTCATTCGGCACAATCTGATCTGTCGATACGGTGTCCCGGAAAGGATCATTACGGACAATGGTACCAATCTTAACAACAAGATGATCACTGAGCTCTGCGAGAAATTTAAGATACAGCACCACAACTCTTCTCCTTACCGGCCGAAGATGAATGGGGCTGTAGAAGCAGCGAATAAGAATATCAAAAAGATTGTGAAGAAAATGACAGTGACCTATAAAGATTGGCACGAGATGTTACCGTTTGCTCTACATGGGTACCGTACCTCAGCAAGGACGTCAACCGGGGCAACTCCTTTCTCCTTGGTCTACGGCATGGAGGCAGTCTTACCGATCGAAGTGCAGATACCCTCTATCCGGATAATGAAGGATGCAGATCTGAGCGAAGATGATTGGATCCAGACACGACTTGATCAGCTAAATCTAATTGACGAAAAGAGACTTGCTGCTATTTGTCATGGTCAGACGTATCAAAAACGGATGATCAGGGCATTTAACAAAAAGGTCAGACCACAAGAATATCAAGTTGGGGATCTGGTAATCAAACGTATCATCCTTCCTCAGGGTGATCCCAGGGGCAAATGGACCCCCACGTACGAAGGGCCATTTGTGGTTAAACATGTGTTCTCAGGAGGAGCCATGATCCTAACCACCATGGATGGTGACGACCTTCCTCACCCCGTCAATGCAGACATAGTAAAAAGATACTACGCATGACAAAGAATCGCTAGGTTGACATACCTAGGAAAAAATTAGGGCTTCCCGGCGAACCAAAAGGGTTCGGGAAAAATGAGGGATGAAATGAAAAATCTGTACACCCGGCAAGTCGAAAACCTGAAAAGGCGGCTTGGGAAAAAATGGGTATCCCGGTGGATCGAAAACCCGAAAGGGCGATCCAGGAAAAAGTTAGGGATAAAGCGTAATACTATGTCTCATTGGATCACTTTGCATCCAGAATCCGTTATCAACATCAAGTTCAGACGGCATCAATCAATCAGCTTCATCTTCAGCTAGGTCATCAAGTGATGAGACGCTCGAAGATATAAAGGCGATAGCAGAGTTGGAACCCAGTGGGATCATTCTCTTCACATAGCTGTTTTGTTTTCCCTTTGTACAAATTGTATAAACTGTTTGTTCGGAGACATTCTCTTACTAGGACGTCAGCCCCTTGTACATAAAACGCCTATTTACAGGCAAATTCAAAAATCAATATAAATTCACTTTTCAGGTCAATTGCCAATTGTTTTTCCTTTTTCTGTTTTGTTTTGCGAAGAACGTCCAAGGTTCAATTTGTGATATATGCATTTGACAATAATTGCTAACTCATAAAACGTTTGCATACGAAACAAAGGATTAATTACAGGTAACATTAGAAACAGGGGCAATAATGAGTGGTCTAAGCAATCTAATTGCTCTGTCCATCAAGGTACCAAGGTAGGTTCAGCTGAAGAACATAACCAAGATATCTTAACTCCCCAGAGAGTGAGTCAGCAAGTCAATGCACTCTCCCCAAGCAGAGTTATATTGTCAGCCTTAAGGAAGTTGGGTATCCTCCAGCAGATTTCAACAGTCCTCAGCGCAATATACGAACATCCTTAACAAGCATCCCCGACAGTCTTGATCTAAGATTGTTCCCCAGCGGTATACCAGACATTCAGTGGAGTCACTTCCCCAATACAGTTCAAATTTTCCCCAGGAGAGTCCAAAGTTTCCCCAGGAAAGTTTGAATCCATCCCCCCAGCAGGAAGCTTATCCCCAGTAGATTCTGGAAGCTTGCCACCTGCAGAGCACGAACGCGTCTCCCAGCTTTATTCAAAGGTTATTTCCCTACCAGGATATAACTGGGTTATCCTCAGCCAAAAGCCACGGAAAGATCATCCTCGGCGAAGTCTTCTTATCCCCATCGAAGTCTATTAAAGCTTCCAACATAACAACGGTATCCCCAGCGAAGTTATCATCAATTTCCCAGCAAAATACCTCTCTGCCCACAGAGTATTGTTCCCCAGCAAGGTCGCTAGAGTAATTTTCTCCCCGCAGAGTATTCTATTCGCCAAGTTTATTCCCCAAGGGAGTCATCTTCTCCTACCGGCATTCTTGCAACCATCACTCCCTAGTGGAAACAAAAGCTCTACATCAGCCCAGGATTTAACTTCCTGGCACCCGTCGAGGATTTATTTTCCTAAGACGAAAACACACATTCATAAACATCACATTTCCATACACTACAGCATGCATATACGCATCATGAACATATAATCTCATCACGCATGTCATACATCATGACATCGTATACAACTAACGTTTTGTCTTTTCAGGACAAAAGTTAATACCAAGATGATTACCATCAACGGTCGCAACTAAAGATCCGATTTCTGTATCTCGCCAGGGTGTATCTGTTGACGATCGATTCCAGACCCGATTCCTGTATCTTGCCAGGGTGCGTCTGAAGAGTTCGAGGATCCGATGCCTGTATCTTGCCAGGGTGTATCCGTTGAAGACTAGCAGTACCAGACCCGATTCCTGTATCTTGCCAGGGTGCGTCTGAAGAGTTCGAGGATTTGATGCCTGTATCTTGCCAGGGTGTATCTGTTGAAGACTAACATTACCAGACCCGATTCCTGTATCTTTCCAGGGTGCGTCTGAAGAGTTCGAGGATCCGATGCCTGCATCTTGCCAGGGTGTATCTGTTGAAGACTAACATTACCAGATCTGATTCGTGTATCTTGCCAGGGTGTGTCTGAAGAGTTTGAGGATCCGATTCCTGTATCTCGCCAGGGTGTATCTGTTGACGACTAGCATTACCAGACCCGATTCCTGTATCTTGCCAGGGTGCGTCTGAAGAGTTCGAAGATCTGATTCCTGTATCTCGCCAGGGTGTATCTGTTGACGACTATATTCTCCGGACTCGATTCCTGTATCTCGCCAGGGCACGTCTGAAGAGTTTAAAAATTCGATTCCTGTAACCAGCCAGGGCGCATCTACATAAAAAGCTTGAAGATCAACTCCTGTAACAGGCCAGGTAATTATCTTTCTTTTTTCAGGTACGCAAGTTCTCGCTAAGGAAACTCTTACGCGATCAACATCCAAATGGCATCTGTAAGCCCATTCCCGACAAAGTTCAGTCACACTTCCAGATGGCATCTGTAATCCCATCTTCCAATCCATCAATCTCCAAATGGCATCTGTAAGCCCATTCCCCACATCACATTGCTGATACGTCACTATGTGAGCGCAAATTTCTGGGCACTCTAGTGTTCAACCATCTTCCACCTTCAGATTACGAAAGGCACGCCAGCCAATCTACATCCTCAAGTCTAAGAAGATTGAACAGGGGCAACTGTTGTACCCCAAAATTAGCCCTCCCATTTTCTTCAAGATTTGCTAAGAGCATGCTTCAAAATCTCCCAAAGGTTGCACAGTCCAATGGCCTCCTAACAGTCAAAAATTAGGGTTCTGGTTCTGGCAAAGAAGTTGAAGTTTCCAAGGGTCCAATCAAGTCCCACATGCCTATAAACATTGTCAAGCATCCTCATGCCAAGTTTCAAGACTCACAACATAAAATTGCACAGTCAAAAACCCTAATTGCTCAACAGTCAACTACAGGGGCAAAATGGTCATTTGACAGTCAAAAGTCAAGATTTTTGGTCAACATCTTATTTTGAAGCCACAAACATCATTTGATCAATTATTGATCATGATTCTCAAGACATGGCTCAAAAAGTCTCAAGATGCAAAAGTTTCTATTTTTGGACAGCTGAAAAAGTCAACTGCAAATTGACCAGGGCATAACTTCCACATGGTTTATCATAAAAATTCCATCCAAAGCTCATTTTGAAGAGAATGACATTTCCTACAACTCATCTTCACACTTCAAGTCCAAGAAATGCTCTCACAAAAAGTTATCAATCTCAACATTATAGGTCACTTTCAAAAGTCAACAAAAAGGAACTTTAAGTCAAAGACCATAACTTGATATTGGTAAATCAAAATTACATGGGACCAAAGGCATTGGTTAGATGACTTAAAGCCCTTTCCAAAATGTCAAAGAACATGATCAAAGCTTAAAAATTGAGCAAGATATGCCTTGTGGAAGTTGGGAAAATTTTGGGAATTTTGAAAAGTCAACTTTGCTTCAAATGCCCCAAAATTGCTAATGGGCCTCAATTTCTTCCATGAATCATCACCCAAAGGCCATGGACGACCCATTAAGCTAAAAGGGAGTTATTTTCTTATTTTTAATTAATTAATTGAGTTTTTTATCCTATTAATTCATTTAATTAAAATTAATTATGAAAAAAATACTCAAATAAAGGTTTTGAATCTTTTGGTGCAACATATTCACTCATCATGACCTAGATATTTCGTGTACCATATCAAGAGGAAAGATCTTCCAAAAAAGGCAAGTTTCCATGGCAAAAAAAGATTGAAAAAGATCATGAAAATCAAATATTCAAAATCATTGAATGCAAGGCTTTGGGCTTGATCTTTCTGACCTAATTCCTTCCACATATATGCACAATCATAAACCTAATGAAAGGAACACAAAGCTACGCATAAGGCATAGAACAACATTGCAATTTTTGACAAAAAAATTGAAAACTGAAAACTGAATTGCAAGGTGTTTCAAGGCCTCAAAACCATTCCAATCCACTCCTGACACTACCAGGGAGCTTTCCCAATCAAAATCACGCCTCCATACTCAAGGAATTGGTAGATAGAAGCCTGACTTTTCTTTAAAATTTTCATATTCGTGTTTCACTTTTCATGCATGATTACTGCGTTTTAATGATTGGTTTATACTAATATGATCTCTCTGAAGCTATTGGTACGATCCAATTGAATTATAGGCGTCTGTACAGAAATCCACCATGAATGCGTATTAGGGTTTCAGGAGTTTGAAAAGAGGGTTTCACTCATCTGGAAAAACTGAACAATAAGACCTATGCCAATTAGGACATTTACTTTCCGCACTCGCACCTTCGCACCTTCGATTATAATTTCTTTTCGCGCGTTTGCTTCTATTTTTCATTTTAAATATTATGTAATTGCACCAAAGTTTTGTAATAGTAATTAGGACATTTACTTTCCGCACTTTTATTCAAAATCGGGTCTTTGTTAATTTGGCGATGTATAGACCCGCGCCTTGTAATAGCGTAGGACTTTTATTTTCCGCACCTTTAAACTGTTAATCACATGAAAGAATGAATGGCCCAAATAAAATCAAAGCATAGCTCACCCAATGCATGATCAAGATAAAACATAATTGAAAATGACACACAATTCACACACCACTCTTAGGGTACGCCTCACCGTTGCCTTGCCCCTCGGAACGTGGTCGTCGAGTATAGGACGTCTTAGTGAGTCCTTATGTCCGTTGATCTAGTTGCCTCGAAACAAGTTTCCTCGAAACGGTTGCCTCGGAATAGTTGCCTCGGAATAAAAAGATCAATGGCATAAGGGTAGCTTCTAAGGTGTCCTACTATTGCTCTGGTGACCACATTGTCCCTACAAACTCGAATTGAACCGAACACTTCCAACGGTGGTGCTACCTACCTCTCAATGGTGGGATGGCACTACCTTAAGGACTTTTACACAGCCTAATTCCTTAGGGTAGGTAGATGACTCATAGATACTTGCTCTAATTCAAAACAAATCAAAAACTTCTTTTCACACCTACACTTTTCAAAAAGCTTTCAAAACAACTTTTCAAACACTCTTGAGGACTGACACAAGAGTCGAACTGAAATTTTAAACAACACTTTTTCAAACCCACTTACACTTTGAAAAGCAAACAAACATTTTGAAAACACAATGAGCAAGTATCTAAGAGCCCATGGATAACCATGGATAGAAAGGGTGCTAACACCTTCCCTTTCTATAAATCTACCTCCCGAACCGAGAACTAATCTCAATAAGGAATTTTTCTGTGCTTTTGTCCTTTCCATGTTGGAGAAAATAAAAGACGGTGGTGACTCTTGCTTCCGCAACATTTCGCGAACCAGCGTTAAACAGTCAGTTCCAGATCCACCGATCACAGTTGTGCCCTACTGAAAGAAGGTATTCAGCGTTTGATGGATGACCGCACAATTCTATTTGAGAAGACTCCTTATGTGGAGAGTATATCCCAAGACGTATCTATAACTACAATTCCGGGTACTCTTGTATGGGTCACTTCTAAAGTTGTTGTGAAGATTACTGTCGAACCAAGGGTTGCTCCTCTGATCATTACCGCATCCAGTCCAATTCCATATTCCTCTGACAAGGCTATCCCTTGGAATTATGGAGTTGATTTATACTACCATGGCATCAAGCAAGGACCGTTGGTTGTCGAAGATGAAAATACTGAAGTCACTGGTCCCAACATTGGAATATTTTTGGGACTAGTAAGGTTACCAGAAGTGGAAGCGTTTTCTCTCCAGAGATCTCTTTGAAGGTTGTTACTAAACCAGTTCGTATTACTACTACTGAATCAAGTATTAAGACTCAAAGCAAAGAACATATGATTGAACCTACCCAGGCTGAGGTACCGAAAGAGGTTATTGTTGAAGATGCCTCCAAGAAAGAGATAGAGGAGGTACTGAAGATTATTTGAAAGAGTGACTATAAAATTGTTGAACAGTTGAGGCAGACTCTCTCCAAAACATCTATGATATCCCTGTTATTATGCTCTGAGGCCCATGCTCAAGCTTTGGTAAAATTCCTAAAAAGTGCTCATGTACTGCAAGAAATCTCTATTGATCAATTCGAAAATTGTGTTTCTAGCCTAACAACTGAAAATGGGCTAGGCTTTTCTGACGCTGACTTAACTCCCGCAGGAAGGAACCATAATAAAGCCCTGCATGTCTCTAATGAGTATAGGGGCACTACCTTATCCCATGTGTTGGTGGACACAGGTTCCTCATTGAACATATTGTCGAAAGTTGCTTGAGACAAACTTAACTATGAATGGATTATGCTAAAACCCAGTGACATTGTAGTGAGAGCTATTGATGGTTCAAAGAGAATGGTGCATGGAGAGGTTGATCTTCCAATCAAAGTGGGTCCCTAGGTCTTTTACTCTACTTTCCATGTGATGAACATTCTTCCAGCCTATTCCTGTTTGCTTGGACACCCTTGGATTCATGAGGTAGACACTATTACTTCTACTTTACACTAAAATTTGAAGAATCCTATGAAAGGAAAAATCATTACAGTGTATGGCGAAGAAGAATACATGGTGAGCCGTTTGAATTCCTCCAAGTATGTTGAGATGGATGTGGAATTCTTCGAGACTCTGTGCCAGACCTTTGAAGTTATTCCTCAGACAACCCCTGTTGACAAAGCTGCTCTTAATGTTCCTAAGGTTACCAGGATTCCACCAAAAATGGCTTCTCTAAAAGACGCTAAGGTTGTGCTAGAAGAAGGTGGTAGAAATGTTTAGGGTTAGCTTCTCGACATTCCTTACAAGTCCGACAAATTTGGTTTGGGTTTCACCTCACAGGCTCAGAGGGTTTTCCTTCGTGCTCATGCTAATTCTGGGAGTCCGACATTACGCATCAACAAGAATAAAGTTTACAACAATCAATTAAACACTGTGGAAGGCGCTGATAGAGATTGCGATATAGTCAGTTGGACTTTCCTAACTACCGGCAATGGGCTCAACAATTGGAAGGATGAAGACTTTATACCAATCTCCTTTAGTCAGGAGTAAATGCTATTTCATGTTTTCTTACTTTCAAATTTTTGGTTATGTAATTTAAACAATAACTTTAAGCCTTGTGCCTTACCAAGGGCACAACGGTCCATTTGTTAGGATTATCATTATTCATCAACATATTTTTATTTAATAAATCACTGGACGTTTGCATTCAAACTTTGCACTCTTCGCCTTTCTTTTACTTTATTATTTTCAAAATGGCTATGTGTTCTTACACACACCCACAAAACATATTGCATATCCATATCCACCCTGGATCCCATTGATAATAATTTTGCTATTGCCAATTATGACTTCGAAAATCTGATCTACCAAGCCGAGAAAGAAGGTGAGGAAGATTGTGAAATACTCGGAGAGCTTTCTAGGATCTTAATCCAAGAAGAAAGAGCCATACAACCACATGAAGAGCCAGTCGAGGTTGTGAACTTGGGTACTGAAGAGGACAAGAAAGAAGTCAAGACAGGTGCCAACCTAGAAGATTGTGTCAAAAAAAGATTAATCCAGATGTTGCGAGACTACGTTGATATATTTGCTTGGTCGTACAAAGACATGCCAGGGCTTGATACTGAAATTGTGGTTCACCGACTACTGATAAAGGAAGTTTGTCCTCCTCTAAAGCAGAAGGTTCATCGTATGCGTCCCGAGATGTCTGAAAAGATCAAAGCTGAGGTTATGAAGCAGTTCAATGTAGGTTTCTTAGTTGTTATGTCCTATCCTCAGTGGGATGCAAATGTGGTGCCAATACCTAAGAAGGATGGTAAGGTGCGTATGTGTATAAACTACAGGGATTTGAATAGGCAAGCCCCAAAGATGACTTTCCGCTTCAACATATTGATGTTCTAGTTGACAACACCGCTCAACACAAAGTATTTTCCTTCATGGATGGTTTCTCTAGTTATAATCAACTCAAGATGGAACCTGAAGACATGGAGAAGACTACTTTTGTCACACAATGGGGCACTTTCTGTTACAAAGTTATGCCTTTTGGTTTTAAGAATCCCGGTGCAACATATCAATATGCTATAGTAGCTTTATTCCATGATATGATTCATCATGAGATAGAGGTTTACGTGGATGACATGATAGTCAGGTCTCAGTCTGAAGAAGAACATCTTGACCACCTACACAATTTATTTGAGAGATTTAAGAAATACAAGTTGAGGTTGAATCCAAACAAGTGCACCTTTGGGGTAAGATCGGGTAAATTCCTAGGTTTCGTCGTTAGTGGTAAAGGTATTGAAGTTGATCCTGCCAAGGTTAAAGCCATTCAAGAAATTCCAGTTCCCCGTACTGAGAAGGAAGTCAGAGGTTTCCAAGGACGATTGAACTACATTTCCATATTTATCTCCCATTTGACCGCTACTTATGAGCCAATCTTTAAATAACTAAAGAAAGATCAAGTAGTGAAGTGGAACGACGACTATCAGATAGCCTTCAACAAAATCAAGGAGTACCTCCAGGAACTTCCAATTCTAATGCCACCAATTGAAGGAAGACCTCTGATCATATACCTAACAAGAACTCAATGGGGTGTGTATTGGGGCAGCATGATGAGTCTGGTCGAAAAGAGCATGCAATATATTACCTTAGCAAAAAGTTTACCAACTGTGAAACAAGATACTCACTGCTCGAGAAAACGTGTTGCGCTTTGGCATGGGTTGCTCGTCGACTAAGACAGTATATGTTGGCTCATACTACTTTGTTGATCTCTAAAATGGATCCAATAAAATGCATATTCGAGAAAACAACTCTATCTGGAATAATAGCAAGATGGAAAATGGTCTTGACAGAATACGACATTCAGTACACTACTCATAAGGAAATCAAAGCATGTGTACTGGAAGATCATTTGGCTCATCAAGCTGTAGATGACTATCATTCTATGAATTTTGAGTTCCCAGATGAAAATATTATGCTAGTTACTGAGTATGAAGAACCTGGACCGTATGAAGGACCTGAACTGGGATCTCGATGGACTATGGTCTTTTATGGAGCTTCCAATGCACTTGGTAATGGGATTGGTGTTGTGATTGTATCTCCCAAGGATTGATATATGCCCTTCATCGCCAGATTATGTTTTAATTGTACCAACAATATGGTCGAGTACGAAGCATGCATCATGGGTATCAAGGCTGCCATCGATATGAGAATTAAATTCTTGAATGTATATGGCGACACAGCCCTAGTAATCAGTTAGATTAAGGGAGAATGGGACACGAAGCATCCAAATCTCATTCCTTATCGAGAGCATATGTTGACATTAATTTCGTACTTCAAAGAAATCACTTTTGAACACATTCCACAAGAGGAAAATCAATTGTAGATGCATTAGAAACCATGCCATCTATGTTTAAAGTCAGATGGGATAATGAAGCCTCTCAAATTACTATTGAGAGACTAGACGAACTGGCACATTGCTACTAAAATAATACTGACAGAGTAGAGAAAAAGCCTTGGTACCACGAAGTAAAAAGACACCTCAAGACTTAAGATTATCCTAAAGGGGCATATATCAATGATAAGAAATTTATAAGGAGGTTCTCTCCAAGATCTTTATGAGTAACAAAATCTTGTACAAGCGCAACCACGATCCGACTTTGCTTCATTGTGTAAACAAGAAGGAAGCTGGGAAGATTATGGAAGACATGCATGAAGGAGTCTTTGGTACTCACTCCAGTGGAAACACAATGGATAAGAAGATTCTAAGAGCGGATTACTATTGGTCTACCATGGAAGCCGATTGCCATCATCATCTCGGAACTTGCCAAAAATGCCAGATATATGCTGACAAATTACATGTGCCTCCGGTTCCTTTGAATGTCTTGACTTTTCCTTAGACGTTTGCAATGTGGGGTGTTGTACCCCAAAATTTTCCCTCACATTTTCTTCAAAAGACATTCTTCTAAGGCTCTCAAATACTCAAGGATACTCAAGGGTTGACCAGTCAATTCTCCTCCTAAGCAGGGGGTCCGCAACTAAGGTCTTGTGTTTTTCAAGGAAGTTTTGGTTGAAAAGGTCTTAAGTGTTAGAAAATAGTTTGATTCTACAACCCTTAGTTAGAGTTTTGATGATAAAAAATAAAAAGAACTAATGAAAAATTCAAATAACAAATATGCACCCTAAAAATTATGTTGTGTGTATGTAGAAGTTCTGACCATAGCAGCATCAGAAGATAAGCATAAGAGCTACACGCTGCAGCAATCAGAACATGCACTGAAGATTGATGACTAGAACCTGCGCTAAAGAAAAGCAAACTCTGATTCTAAACAAGAACATGTTAATCCAAGTCATCAATATTCTGAAGCGTCATCAGCAAGTAAGGAGATAAGATTCTGAAGTGTTACTGATCATTCAAGACAGCATCAATTCCAACGGCTTCTTTCAGATAGGATCTTCTCCAAATGGAAAGTGTGTTAATGATATTAAACATGCTTGATGATCAACGTTATTCCACTGCCTATATAAACAAAGTCAGTATTCAAAATCGTGGATGATTTTCTACATACCACTTACGCATATTTAAAAAGCTACAAGCAAATTTCATCACCTTTCTACGCTATAATCTTGTGTAAATTATCACAGTTGTGATAACAGTTTTTGTAACGAAAAACAATAACACACATTCTTGTAAAATTGTTTTGAAACAGTATTCCTTGAGATTAACCAGATTATGGTTGTACTCGAGAAGACTTTAACAGTTGTTAAAGTAGTGATTGTAATCCTTTTGAGGTTAGTGAATTAAGACCTCGTTGGAGAGAGGCGAAATCACCTTGACGAGTGGACTGGAGTAGTTTGAGATCTAACGAACCAGGATAAAAATACTGTGTCATTGTGCCTTTAATTTCAAGTTTTCAATTCAACCCTCCCCCCCTTCTTGTGTTTTTCACATCTTCAATTGGAATCAGAGCGGCTGGTTCTGAGATTAAACACTTAACCGTGTCAGTACAAGATCAAGCTTCAGAAAAACATAATGGTGGGACCAAGCCAAAACATCAGCAATGAGTACCATGAAGACAAGGACATATTCAGTGGAAAACCTCCAGTCTTTGATGGAGAAAACTTTGACTACTGGAAAGACAGAATTTAGAGTTTCTTTCTGGCCCATGATGCTGATTTGTGGGACATGGTGATTGATGGATACACGCACCCAGTGGATGGACGTGGTCAGAGGATAGACAGAAAAATGATGTCTGACCAGCAAAAGCGTGAATTCAGAAACTACCACAAGGCCAGAACAATACTCCTCAGCGCCATCTCATACTCAGAATATGAGAAAATATCAAACAGAGGACTGCGAAGAACATGTTTGACTCTCTGAGAATGACACATGAAGGCAACATTCAAGTCAAAGAAACCAAGGCCCTTGCGCTTATTCAGAAGTATGGGGAATTCAAAATGGAAGATAGTGAATCAATAGAAACTATGTTTTCAAGATTCCAAATCCTTGTTGCTAGACTAAAGGTTCTTGACAAAGGGTATCTACTGCTGATCATGTTAAGAAGATCATCAGAAGCTTGCCCAAGCAATGGAGGCCAATGGTCACAACACTTAAGCTAGCCAAATATCTCAACAAAATATCTCTGGAGGAACTTCTTAGCTCCCTCAGAAGTCACGAGATAGAGCTAGAAGAAGATGAGCCTCAAAAGCAAGGTAAGCCACTAACTTTAAAATCTAACAGAAAATATGACTCTAAGGTGTTGCAGGTTGTGGAAGAAATTTCTGATGGATCCTCATCAGAAGAAGATGAATTGTCTCTCCTCTCCAGAAGGGTGAACCAACTATGGAAGCAAAGACAAAGGAAATTCAGAAATCCTAGAAGATCAGAGAATCAGAATGAATCCTCCTCCAGATACAGAAAGTCTGAGTCTTCCTCTGGACACAGAAGATCTGAAGGTTCTTCAGGATACAGAAAGTCAAACAACAAAGACATCATCTGCTATGAGTGTAATGAGCAAGGGCACTACAAAAGTGAATGCCCAAAGCTTCAGAAGGAGAAGCCCAAAAAGAAGTTCTTCAAGGAAAAGAAGAAAAGCCTCATGGCTACATGGGATGATTCTGACACCTCTGAAGCTGACTCAGAATCAGATGATGAAAGAGAAAACATAGCTCTCATGGAAAACATATCAGAAGACAGTGAAGCTTCTGGTTCAGACTCAGAATCAGACACTGAAGAGATATTCCCTGACTTTACCATTAATTTTACTAAAGCTGAACTTGCAAAAAGTCTAAATGAAATTCTGGAAATGTATCAGCATATCAGAGTCAAATTCAAGAACCTGAAAAGGGATCTTGCCACTGACTCTGAAAAGTCTGAGAGTCTCAGATTAGAGAATTCTGAGTTAAAAGAAAAAATTTCAAAATTAGAAAATGATTTGCAAAATTCTCATAAGGAAACAATATTAGATACTCCCAGTAATGCTGATGAGATCATCAAAGAGTATGATCGCAGCTTTCAGAAGTTTCAAGCTAAAAACATAGACAGAAGCAAGATGGATTCAATGATCTATGGAGTTAGCAGAAATGGCAGAAAATGGATAGGATATCAAGGAAAGGTATCTACACCTAAATAGGCCATGGACTTAGTCATAAAACACACACCACTCAATTAACATTTTATATATGGGCACACACATGACATAAAATACACAAGTAGTGATTATTCTATCAAACCAGAATTCAATCAGAATTTTTGTAAAACTAACAAATCAGGACCCAAGAAAATGTGGGTACCTAAGGATAAAATTATACATGTAGCAAATATCTTTAGCAGCAAAGCTAAGACACCAGTCATGGTACCTGGACTCTGGCTGCTCGCGACACATGACGGGAAGAAGGCATATGTTCCAAATCCTGGAACTTAAGCCTGGAGGCTACGTGGGATTTGGAGGCAAATAGAGAGGAAAGATCATTAGCTCTGGAACAGTAGTTTGACTTTAAAGCATAAAAGTGTATTATGTTAGGATACTCTTAACGCTCAAGAGGGTACAGAGTATACAATACAGAAACACAGATTGTTGAAGAGTCAATCAGTGTTAGGTTTGATGATAAGCTTGACTCTCAAGAGTCAAAGCAGAATGAATCCCTTGCAGGTATGGAAGTTGAACTCATAGGTTCTGAAGACAACTCGTCAGAAGTTCTCAACAGAGACGCTTACACAACATCAGAAAGAATTATTGTAAGCAATCCAACACCTTCAATTGACCAACTTCAGAAAAGGCTATCCAGAAGCAGCATTGATCACCCAGAAGATACAATACTAGGAAAGAAGGATGATCCAGTCAGAACAAGATCAACTTTCAAAAACTCTGAAGAATCCCTTATGGGACTGGTCTCTCTGATTGAACCAACAACAATTGATGAAGCACTTTTGGACAATGACTGGATTCTGGCAATGCAAGAGGAACTGAATCAATTCACCAGAAATGACGTATGGGATCTGTTTCCCAAACCAAAAGGATTCAACGTCATTGGAACAAAGTGGGTGTTCAGAAACAAACTGAACGAGCAAGGAGAAGTCATCAGAAACAAAGCACGAATGGTAGCACAAGGTTGTAGTCAGCAAGAGGGGATAAACTATATAGAAACCTTTGCTCCAGTCGCCAGGTTATAATCTATCAGTCTTTTAATATCATTTACTGTAAATAATGGCATCACTCTATATCAGATGGATGTCAAAAGTGCATTCTTAAATGGCTATATAGATGAAGAGGTATATGTACACCAACCCCATGGGTTTGAGAATTCCAAAAATCCAGAATATGTTTTCAAACTAAAGAAGTCACTCTATGGTCTAAAACAAGCTCCCAGAGCTTGGTATGAAAGACTAAGTAACTTCCTGTTAGAAAAGGAATTCACCAGAGGGAAAGTGGACACAACCTTATTCTGTAAGACAGTTAAGAATGACATGTTAGTATGTCAGATTTATAATGATGACATCATCTTTGGATCTACTAAACCCTATATGGGAAGAGAGTTTGCTAAATGTATGCAGGCAGAGTTTGAGATGAGCTTGATGGGGGAACTCAAATTCTTTCTGGGCATTCAGATAAACCAAACACCAGAAGGAACTTACATTCATCAGAGCAAATATGTCAGATAACTTCTGAAGAAATTTGATCTCTCAGAATATAAGCCCTCAAAGATTCCAATGCATCCCACGTGCATTCTGGAAAAGGAAGAGGTAAGTAAAAAGGTAGAATAGAAGGTATACATAGGTATGATTGGTTCTCTTCTCTATCTGACGGCTTCAAGGCCTGACATTTTATTTAGTGTTTGCTTATGTGCTAGATTCCAATCAGATCCTAGAGAATCTCACTTAACAGCAGTTAAGCGAATTTTCAAGCATCTGAAAGGTACTACTAATTTGGGTTTGTTTTATAGAAAATCAAATGATTACAGCTTAGTAGGATATTGTGACGCTGACTTTGCTGGAGACAGAGTAGAGCGTAAAAGCACATCTGGAAGCTGCCAGTTTCTGGGAGAAAATATGATCTCATGGACCAGCAAGAGACAGTCCACAATTGCACTATCAACAATAGAAGCTGAATACATAGTAGCTGCTGGATGTAGCACGCAAATTCTCTGGATGAAAAGTCAACTTGAAGACTTCAATATATTTGAGAAGTTTAGAAGTACAGATTGCATCAGAATCTATCCATGAAGATCTGAACGTTTCATTTCAAGGATAGAAGCGTGAAGTTTACATAATCAAACAGTTGTCATCCATTCATCAGCTACTTTCTGAGGCTGAACACGCGTTCACTTTTCTGAAAGGTCAAAGGCGTTGATTGGGTGCATTGAGACACATGTCACGGGTAACCATTCCAGTATCTTTCAGAATCCCCTAATGTCAACTGTCATTAATTCTTATAATCATGACTAATTATTTCTCTCTCTTTTGTTTACGCTTTCAAGAAAACTATTTAAACTCAAATTTCACTTTTTACATTCACTTCTTTTTACTCTCTCAATAATTTCTATCGTTTCAAGCTCTTGTTTTCAAAAAACCCTTTCATCTTCCTCAAATCTTGTGTGAACAGTGGCTTCTTCAAGTGTCAAAAACATCAGTAGTCAGGAAATCTGCTTCAATGGAACAGTATGAAGAACCTTACAAAACGCTCCTCACTCCCATTGATAATCTGGAAGTTCTCTCAGAACTAATTATTGACTTTGAAAGCTTGCAAGAAAATGGCTTTAATATGTATGAAGACGTCACTGCTCAATGTTGGAACAGATACTTTGACCGTCTACTGGGGCCAACGTTTCCAATTCTTGTCAAAGAATTCTAAATACATGCTTCTTCTTCAAATCATTAGGTCACCTCTTATGTCATGGGGAAGAAAATTGTTATTACAGAAGACCTAATTTCAAAGCTTATTGGATACAATGGTGGAGCTGTCAGATGCATTGACATGGCTGAGAGATGCTCTGACGTAAGTTCTATTGCAAGGGAAATTTTTACTCATGGACTTCCCTCCAGCAAAATCAGAGATCTGAAGGATCACCACAAAATTTGGGCAAGAATCATTTTGGGGTGTATCAACCACAGGAAGCCAACTAGCTCTCCTGATTATATCAACATTGATCATAAGTTTCTGATCTATTTCATTGCTAAGAGGACAAAGGTAAACCTTTCACACTTGCTGTTTAATCATCTTAAGACTAGTGTGAAGGAAACAAGAGAAGATGAACGGAACAAGAGGGACTGGATACCCTTAGGCAGGCTCATATCAGATATTTTGACAGAGAATAGGCTGATAGAACATTTGACTGAGGCCCAGGAAATCAGCATATTGGAAGCAACCGCAGGGAAGCCCCTGAACGCTAAAAATCTGAAGAAGATAAAAATCATTGAGAATATCAAGAAGGAACCCACTGTTACTTATTTTGCAACCATCACTTAAAGAAGGATACCTCTGGATGATTTTCCTCTATTTTCAGAGATTGACTCCAAACCAGAAATAATAGTCAGATATCTGGACGCTTGCAAGGAAGATGGTACTGCACCAGAAATCAATATCCAGGACTTACACAAAGCTAATCCAGAAGTTTCTTTAAAGAAGACCAAGAAGAGGAAAGTAGCAGGAGAAGGACCCTCTCAGAGGACACCAAAAGCTTCCAAAAATAAAGGTAATCCCTCCTGTGTTTCGGTTATAGAATCAATAAATGTATCAACATCTGAACCCATGCCTACTCAACCAGAACATCCAACTCTACAAACTTTTGAAGACTTTGACATAGGGTTTGATCCATCAGAAACTCTAGGTCTGAATGAAACTCACTCCCTTTCTCATAATCCAAATCCTGAACAAAACCAACCAGAACTTGCCAAAGTTCTGTCTGATATTGATTTATTTGACCAAGACTTTTCCGCTCCCGTACCATAAAATCCAAATTCTCAACTCCCAGAAAATACAAACTCTGATACCACACCAACAGAAATTCCTCAACAAGAAATTCATCAACAAGAAGCTCAACCTTCTGAGAATCAATCCTCTGATATCCATGAACCAAAACCTCACCATTTTTCAACAAACCAATCTGAAAAATCTCCAACAGATTCTGATACAATCCCAATACCTAGAATCACAGAACCACTTGCTATTCGCATGCCTCTCACCATTCACGACATTCCATAAATCCCATCATCTCTAGAATCCACTCCTCCAAACACCCCCACTAGACCAATCATCATACCTGACTCTCCCACTCCTTCACCTACTAGCCGTCCAGCTGATAATTTGAGACTTGTCATTGATCCAATCTTGCTGGAAAGACTAACCTCCATATCTCTCAAAACTACCATTCCCAAAACCAAACCAACTGAAACCACATCAGACCCATCAGATGTTGGTACAAATTTGTTGATTTTTGAAACAAGAATACAGGAATGGATAAACTCTTTGAAGCATGCTTGTCAAGAGATGACTAATTCTATTGCTTCTGATTATGTGTGGACAAGCTTCAGAAACTGTTTTAGTTCTGAAACGCTGAAGCTGAAGGAACAGAGTTATGAACAGGTTCACCAAAACTTTAGTGATAAGCTTAAGGCTCTTCAAGACCAAGTTCTGGCCCCACTGTTCAAGAAAGACATCCTCTCTCTGGATAATTCTCCCTGGACAGAGCATCATCCCTCAGATGAAGTTCAACCAGAACTAGAAAGTCTCTCCCTGACTGCTGCTCCAGAAGACATGATCACAGCAGAAGAAATGGCTCACTCTGAACAAGCTGCAGAATGCTCTAAACAATGTCCAACTCCTGAAGAAACTCCAGCACCTTCCTTAGTTATTCAAACTCTGGAAGAGTTGAAGAAGGAAAATGCTCTAATCCATGCAAGGTTTGATAAGCAGGAGGATACGAACAAAGAGATTAAAATCATTTTGGGTAAGCAAGAAGAGTCTAATACTCAGATCAAGAGCTTGCTAGAAGCGTTGTTCACACGTCTTCCCCCTCCTTCTTAGATTTCTTTTTGAAAATTGTTTATCTGCAACTCTTTTGTTCTGGAACTTATCATTGCATCATGTTTTTAATATAATTATTATCTTTTGGATCTAATTATATTGCCTCTTTGATAGCTGACAAAAAGGGGGAGAAAGTAAGATATTTTCAATAATGGTTTACAGAGACAAAAGTCTCAAACATTCCGAATTTCTTAACCTCTTACTTCTGAAAAGATTGAACAGGTACAAATTCTGATTAAAGCTGCAGCTAAACTCTGATACTCAAGGAACTTAAGGGAAGTAATAAACTCAGGGGGAGTTTCTCTTAAACTTTTTTTCTTTATTTTTAGTTGAAAAATCTAGTTTTTGTCATCATAAAAAAGGGGGAGATTGTTAGAACATAGTTTGATTCTACAACCCTTAGTTAGAGTTTTGATGATAACAAATAAAAAGAATTAATGACAAATAAAAAGAACAAATATGCAACCTAAAAATTAAGTTGTGTGTATGCAGAAGTTCTGACCATAGCAGCATCAGAAGATAAGCATAAGAGCTACACGCTGAAGCAATCAGAACATGAATTGAAGATTGATGACCAGAACCTACGCTAAAGCAGAGCAAACTCTGATTCTGAACAAGAACATGTTAATCCAAGTCATCAATATTCTGAAGCATCATCAGCAAGCAAGGAAATAAGATTCTGAAGCGTTACTGATCATTCAAGACAAAATCAATTCCAACGGCTTCTTTCAGACATGATCTTCTCCAAATGGAAAGTGTGTTAATGACATTAAACATGCTTGATGATCAACGTTATTCCACTGCCTATATAAACAAAATCAATATTCAAAATCGTGGATGATTTGCTACATACCACTTACACATATTCAAAAAGCTGCAAGCAAATTTCATCACCTTTCTACGCTATAATCTTGTGTAAATTATCACAATTGTGATAACAATTTTTGTAACGAAAAACAATAACACACATTCTTGTAAAAGTGTTTTGAAATAGTATTCCTTTATATTAACTAGATTGTGGTTGTACTCAAAAAGACTTTAACAGTTGTTAAAGTAGTGATTGTAATCCTTTTGAGGTTAGTGAATTAATACCTCGTTGGAGAGAGGAGAAATCACCTTGACGGGTGGACTGGAGTAGTTTGAGATCAAACAAACCATGATAAAAATACTGTGTCATTGTGCCTTTAATTTCAAGTTTTCAATTCACCCCCCCCCCCCCCCCCCCGTTCTTGTGTTTCTCACATCTTCATTAAGTGGTTTCCATGGTTCTCCGTAGGTCTTTAACAATGTTCATGCCATGTTTCAAGTCTTGCATCACAAGTTTTGCTCAGTCAATAGCTCAGATGATTGAGAATCAATTGTATTGTGTTAAAAGTCAACTATGGTCAACATACAATCAAACTTCAATATTTTTGCTCAACATCAACATTTTGAAGTGATATTCATCATTTGATCAATGCTTGATCATGATTCCCCAAGATAAGCCCTCAAATCATCAAAAGACCAGAGTTGCCAAATTAGGGTTTCCTTAGGAGATGTCAATTGAACTTTGACCAAGCATAGATTTCACATGCTTCCTCAATGTTTCCCCAACCAAAGCTAATTTTGAAGGAAATTAAATTCTCTATAACTTTGTATGTATGCTCAAGTCCAAAAAATGCTTCATTTGAAAGACATGAGCCCATACATTATAGGTCATTTTAAAAGTCAACAAAAAGATACTTTTTGTCAAGGAAACTTACATCAAGATAAAGTCTCCAAATGCAAAAATGATCAAAAGATAAATTGTATAGGACATCTTGAGCTTTTCAAAAAGTCAAAGATCACCTTTAAAGGATGAAAATTGAGAGATTTATCACAAGTTTAAGTTGGGAAATTTTCAGAAAATGCATGAAATGCAAAGTGAGCAAACTTGAAATTTTAAACTAGTGTGCCTAAATTTTGATGTTCAAACATGTTCACAATGTGTTAGAAGATCTCTAAATCCATTCATATATATATATATATATATATATATATATATATATATATATATATATATATATATATATATATATATATATATATATATATATATATATATATATATATATATATATATATATATATATATATATATATATATATATATATATATATATATATATATATATATATTATTTCTTTAATTTTAATTTTTATTCATTTAAATGCAAGTAAATAAAATAAAATATAAAATCATCGGGCCAAGGTGCATGGGCTTTTGATTTCAATGACATGGAGGCCCAAGAACACATGACAAACATGCCAAAACCGTAAAACCATGTTGGGAACAAGAATCTTCAAGTTTGGAATGTTTTTTTTAACAATTTTGGAAGGATTTCAATTTATTTTTTTGCAATGAATTGTGACATGATGGTACAAGATTCTTGTGTTGTTCTTGTTCCCAGCCGCGATTATTCCTCCGAAACTATAAAATCCCCTGCAAAATTCTTTTCTCCAGCGGAGCATATTTCCTCAGTAGGAGTATTCCTCAGCAAAGTGTTTCTCCAACAGTTTTAGGATTTATTTCCCCAACAGGATTTATTTCCCCAACAGGGTTTATTTCCCCAATTGAGTTTATTTCCCCAACAGAAAACACTCTCCCCAGCTTCATCCTATTTCTCTGACTACTACAAGTCACCGGAAAAATTCATTTCTCCAGCAAAGGGTACTCCAGGTTGATATCCCCAGAAAGTTGCTACAGAATCTGAAATCGGACCAAATATCGTTCAAACGTATCCTCTCCAGACGAGTAAGCATCCATATCAGAAACTCAGTTAGACAATGCCTCAAAAGGTTATCCATCCCTTTTATCCCCAGTAAGGGTATATAAGAATTAAATTCTCCAGTAAAGCGATTAACGACCAATGATTTTGGACTCTTCTCCTTAATCAGAAATCAATGTTCCCCAGCGGAGATTCCTCAAAGAGAGAGGAGGAGTCCCCAATGACTATATTCCAGAAGAGATTGAAGATTACACATATTCTTCATCCCGAGCATCATCCAGGGATTTATTTTCCCCATCGAGATGTTATACGTAGCTACACTTCAACGGTATTTCAAATTCATCCTTCATTTACAAACATCATAGCATATGCATACGAAACGCATATGGCACAATCTCATTTACTTTGAGAACATGATTACACAATGAATTTCATACATCTCGATATTGCATACAACTAACTCTTTATCCTTACAGGTAAAGTCTACCAACAGACGAACGTCATCAATAATATTCAGAAAGATCGAAGATTACCTCCCGAAATAGGACAGGGAAACTATCTTTATTTATTTATGGTCAGATAAAGATTAAATTCCTGAAACAGGATGGGGCGACTATCTTTATCATCAATGCTATGAACTCCCGAAACAATACGAGTTTACCACCAAACTGATTGTAGATCAATTCCTAAAATAAGATCAGGCGACTATCTACATGAACAGATTGAAGGTTAACCCCCGAAACAGGATAGGGAAACTATATTTATTTCTTTATGGTCAGATAAAGATCAATTCCCAAAACAAGACGGAGCGACTATCTTTATCACCAATGGTATGAACTCCTGAAACAGGATGGGTTTACCAACAAACTGATGGTAGATAAATTCCTGAAATAGGACGAGGCGACTATCTACATGAACAGATCAAAGATGAACTCCTGAAACAGGATGGGGAAACTACATTTCATTCTTTATGGTCAGATAAATATTAATTCTTGAAACAGGACGGGGCGACTATTTTTATCACCAATGGTATGAACTCCCGAAACAGGAAGGGTTTACCAACAAACTGAATGTAGATCAATTCCTAAAACAAGACGGAGCGACTATCTACATCAACAAATCAAAGATTAACTCCGGAAACAGGACGAGGAAATTATCTTTATTTCTTTATGGTCAGATAAAGATCTATTACCGAAACAGGATGGGGAAACTATCTTTATCAACAATAGTATGAACTCTCGAAACAGGATGAGTTTAACAACAAACTGATTGTAGATCAATTCTTGAAACAGAACGGGGAGACTATCTACATGAACATATTGAAGATTAACTCCAGAAATAGGACGAGGAAATTATCTTTCTTTCTTTGATGTCAGATAAAGATCAATTCCCGAAACAGGACGGGGTGACTATCTTTATCACCAATGGTATGAACTCCGGAAACAGGACAAGTTTACCAACAAACTGATTGTAGATCAATTCCCGAAATAGGACGGGGTGACAATCTACACGAATAGATCGAAGATTAACTCCCGAAATAGGATGGGGAAACTACCTTTCTTTCTTTATGGTCAAATAAAGATTAATTCTCGAAACAGGACGGGCGACTATCTTTATCACCAAAGGTATGAACTTATGAAACATGACGAGTTTATCAACAAAATGATTGAAGATTGATTCTCGAAATAGGACGGGGCGAATATCTTTATCACCAAGTGGTATGAACTCCGTAAACAGGATTGGTTTACCAACAAACACAATGTAGATCAATTCCCAAAACAGGACGGGGCGAATATCTACGTGATGAACACTTCTCTCCAGGATATTCATTATAAAAATCACTTTCCTTCAGAAATTCATCCTGAGAAGCAGCTCCTTTAGACAGGACATAATAGGTTCATCCTAAAAAGCATTCCTCAGATGCAGTCAAGCGTAGACTCCTTTTGATACTTCTATCGATATTCACTTTAGATGGCATCTATAAGCCCATCTCCGACGACTCTCTGTAACCTCTCTAAATGGAATCTCTAAGCCCATTTCCAGTATAATCAAACAACAACGTTACTTCTTGCACAGGCGGGTGCAAATTTATGAGCACCTAAGTGTTCAATCATCTTTAACCTTCAAGTCATGAATGGCTAACATGCCAATTTAACTCTCCAGGTTTAAGAAGATTGAGCAGGGGAAGCTGTTGTACCCCCAAAATATTCCCTCCCATTTTCTTCAAAAAATCATTCTTCTAAGGCTCTCAAGTACTCAAGGCTACTCAAGGGATGACCAATCAATTTTCCTCCTAAGCAAGGAGTCCACAACTAAGGTCTTGTATTTTTCACGGAAGTTTGGGTTGCAAAGGTCTCAAGTGGTTTCCATGGTTCTCCATACGTCTTCAACAATGTTCATGCCAAGTTTCAAGTCTTGCATCACAAGTTTTGTTCAGTCAGTAGCTCAGATGATTGAGAATCAACTGTATTGGGTGAAAAGTCAACTACGGTCAACATACAGTCAAACTTCAAGATTTTTGCTCAACATTTTAAGTGATATTAATCTTTTGATCAAGGGTTGATCATGATTCCTCAAGAGAAGCCCTCAAATCATCAAAAGACCAAAGTTGCCAAATTTGAGTTTCCTTAAGAGAAGTCAATTGAACTTTGACCAAGCATAGCTTTCACATGCTTCCTCATTATTTCCCCAACCAAAGCTCATTTTGAAGGAAATTCAATTCTCTACAACTTTGTATGTATGCTCAAGTCTAAAAAATGCTTCATTTGAAAGATATGAGCCCATACATTATAGGTCATTTTAAAAGTCAACAAAAAGAAACTTTTTGTCAAGGCAACTTACATCAAGATAAAGTCTCCAAATGCAAAAATTATCAAAAGAGAAATTGTATAGGATATCTTGAGCTTTCCAAAAAGTCAAAGATCACCTTCAAAAGATGAAAATTGAGAGATTTATGACCTGTGTATGTTGGGAAATTTTTCTGAAAATGCATGAAATGCAAAGTGAGCAATCTTGAAGTTTTAAACTAGTGGGCTTAACTTTTGATGTTCAAACATGTTCACAATGTGTTAGAAGACCTCTAAATACATTCATATATTTTTTATGATTTTCATTTCTAATTTGAATTTTTATTCATTTAAATGCAAGTAAATCAAATGAAATATAAAATCATTGGGCCAAGGTGCATGGGCTTTTGATTTCAATCACATGGAGGCCCAAGAACACATGACAAACATTCCAAAACCGTGAAAACATGTTAGGAACAACAATCTTCAAGTTTGGAATGTTTTTTAACAATATTGGAAGGATTTGAATGTGTTTTTTTGCATGAATTGTGACATGATGGTATAAGATTCTTGTGTTGTTCTTGTTCCATTTCATTCCCAGTCGCGTGCATAATTCTTTTCTCCAGCAGAGCTTACTTCCTCAACAGGAGTATTCCTCAGCAAAGTGTTTCTCCAACAATTTTAGGGTTTATTTGCCCAACAGACTTTATTTCCCCAATAGGGTTTATTTCCGAAATCGGGTTAATTTCCCTAACAGAAAACACACTCCATAGCTTCAGCCTATTTCTATGACTACTACAAATCACTAGAAAAATCCATTTCTCCAGCAAAGGGTAGTCTTGGTTGATATCCCCTGAAAGCTGCAACAGAATCTAAAATTGGACCAGATATCGTTCAAACTTATCCTCTCCAGACAAGTTAGCACCCATATCAGATACTCGGTTAGACAACACCTCAAAAGGTTATACATCTCTTTTATCCCCAGTCAGGGAATATAAGAATTAAATTCTCCAATAATACGATGAACGACCAATGATTTTAAACTCTTCTCCTCAAGCAGAAATCAATGTTCCCCAACGGAGTTTCCGCAAAGAGAGAGGAGGAGTCCCCAACGGCTGCATTCCAGACGAGATTGAAGATTACACGTATTCTTCATCCCCATCACCATTCAGGGATTTATTTTCCCCAGCGAGATGTTATATGGAGCTACACTTCAACGACATTTCACATCCATCCATCATTTATAAACATCATATCATATGCATACGAAACACATATGGCACAATCTCATTTACTTTGAGAACATCATTACGCAATGAATTTTATACATCTTGATATTACATACAACTAACTCTTTTTCCTTTCAGTTAAAGTCTACCAACAGATGAACATCATCAATAATTTTCATACAGATCGAAGATTACCTCCCGAAACAGGACAGGGAAACTATATTTCTTTCTTTATGGTCAGATAAAGATCAAATTCGCGAAACAGGACGGGGCGACTATCTTTATCACCAATGGTATGAACTCCTAAAACAAGATGGGTTTACCACCAAACTCATTGTAGATTAATTCCTGAAATAGGATGGGGAGACTATCTACATGAACAGATTGAATATTAACTCCCGAAACAGGACGGGGAAACTATCTTTCTTTCTTTATGGTCAAATAAAGATCGATTATCGAAACATGATGGGGCGACTATCTTTATCACCAATGGTATAAACTCCTGAAACAGGATGGGTTTACCAACAAAATGATGGTAGATAAATTCCTGAAATAGGACAGGGCTATTATCTACATGAACAGATGGAAGATTAACTCCCGAAACAGGACGAGGAAACTATATTTCTTTCTTTATGGTCAGATAAAGATCAATTCCCGAAAAAGGATGGGGAAACTAGCTTTATCACCCATGGTATGAACTCCCGAAAAAGGAAGGTTTTACCAACAAACTAATTGTAGATCAATTCTCGAAACAAAATGGAGCGAATATCTACATGAATAGATCAAATATTAACTCCCGAAACAGGACGAGGAAACTATCTTTCTTTCTTTATGGTCAGATAAAGATCAATTCCCAATACAGGATGGGGTGACTATCTTTATCACCAATGGTATGAACTCTCGAAACAGGATGAGTTTACCAACAAACTGATTGTAGATCAATTCCTGAAACAGGACGGGGCGACTATCTACATGAACAGATCGAAGATTAACTCCCGAAACAGGACGGGGAAACTATCTTTCTTTCTTTATGGTCAGATAAATATCAATTCCCAAAATAGGACTGGGAAATTATCTTTGTCACCAATGGTATGAACTCCTGAAACATGACGAGTTTACCTACAAACTAATTGTAGATCAATTCCAAAAATAGGACGGGGCGACTATCTACATGAACAGATCAAAGATTAACTCCGGAAACAGGACAGGGAAACTATCTTTCTTTCTTTATGGTCAGATAAATATCAATTCCCAAAATTGGACGGGGAAATCATCTTTATCACCAATGGTATGAACTCCTGAAACAAGACGGGTTTACCTACAAATTGATTGTAGATCAATTCCCAAAATAGGACGGGGCAACTATCTACATGAACAGATCGAAGATTAACACCCGAAATAGGATGGGGAAACTACATTTCTTTCTTTATGGTCAAATAAAGATCAATTCCTGAAACAGGACAGGAAACTATCTTTATCACCAATGGTATGAACTTTCGAAACATGACGGGTTTACCAACAAAATGATTGAAGATCGATTCGCGAAACAGTACGGGGTGACTATCTTTATCAGCAAGTGGTATGAACTCTTGAAACAGGATTGGTTTACCAACAAACGGAATGTAGATCAATTACCAAAACAAGACAAGGAGAATATCTATGTGACGAACACTTCCCTCGAGGATATTCATTATAAAAATCACTTTCCTTCAGAAATTCATCCTGAGAAGCAGCTCCTTTAGACATGATAGAATAGGTTCATCCTAAAAATCATTCCTCAGCTGCAGTCAAATGTAGACTTCTTCTGATACTTCTATCGACATTCACTTTGGATGGAATCTATAAGCCCATCTCTGACGATTCTCTATAACCTCTCTAAATGGAATCTCTAAGCCCGTTCCCAGTACAATTAACCAAAAACGATACTTCTTGCACAGGCGGGTGCAATTTTATGGGCACTTAACTGTTCAATCTTCTTTAACCTTCAAGTCATGAATGAAGGACGTGCCAATCTTACTCTTCAGGTTTAAGAAGAACTAGCAGGGGAAGCTGTTGTACCCCAAAATTTTCCCTCCCATTTTCTTCAAAAAACATTCTTCTAAGGCTCTCAAGTTTCAAGGCTACTCAAGGGATGACCAATCAATTTTCCTCCTAAGCATGGGGTCCACAACTAAGGTCTTGTGTTTTTCAAGGAAGTTTGGGTTGCAAAGGTCTAAAGTGGTTTCCATGGTTCTCCATAGGTCTTCAACAATGTTCATGCCAAGTTTCAAGTCTTGCATCACAAGTTTTGTTCAGTCAGTAGCTCAGATGATTGAGAATCAACTGTATTGGGTAAAAAGTCAACTATGGTCAACATATTGTCAAACTTCAAGATTTATGGTCAACATCAACATTTTTAAGTGATATTCATCATTTGCTCAAAGGTTGAGCATGATTCCTCAAGAGAAGCCCTCAAATCATCAAAATTTCAAAGTTACCAAATTCGGGTTTCCTTAGAAGTCAACTGAACTTTGACCAAGCATAACTTTCACATGCTTCCTCAACTTTCCCCCAACAAAAGCCCATTTTAAAGGAAATTAAATTCTCTACAACTTTGTAAATATGCTCAGGTCCAAAAAATGCTTCATTTGAATGATATGAGTCTATACATTATAGGTCATTTTAAAAGTCAACATAAAGGCAATTTTTGTCAAGGCAACTTACATCAAGATAAATTCTGCAAATGCAAAAATGATCAAAAGAGAAATTGTAGAGGACAATTTGAGCTTTCCGAAAATTCAAATATCACCTTCAAAAGATGAAAATAGAGAGAGTTATGACCAGTGCAATTTGTAAAATTTTGAGAAAATGCATGAAATGCAAAGTGAGAAAACTTGAAATATTAAACTAGTGGGCTTAACTTTTGATGTTCAAAAATGTTCACAATGTGTTAGAAGACCTATAAATCCATTCATATATTTTTTATGATTTGTATTTCTTTTATTTTAATTTTTATTCATTTAATTGCAAGTAAATCAAATAAAATATAAAATCATTGGGCCAAGGCGTATGGGCTTTTGATTTCAATCACATGGAGGCCCAAGAACACATGGCAAACATATGTCAAAACCATGAAAACATGTTGGGAACAAGAATCTTCAAGTTTGGAATGTTTTTTTTAAACAATTTTGAAAGGATTTCAATGTGTTTTTTTGCAATGATGGTACAAGATTCTTGTCTTGTTCTTGTTCCCTTTCATTACTCTATAAATACATGCAATACTCAAGTGCAAAATACACAAAAGGATGCTCCCAAAAAAATACTCCAAAATTTCCAAAATTCTCAAAACTAGGACAAGTTGTAAACTCTAGTTGCAACCACGATCAAAATAAACTAGTATTTCCATTCACTTCCAGGAGCATTATAGGGTAAGTTTGGATCATTTGTAATGATCCAATGAGCATACATGCTACACCATTTTTCTTGATTTCTTGCAAATTCATTTTTTTTGTTTTCATTTTATTTTATTGCATACTACCACCACTAATGATCTTCTGAGGTACCACAATGTATGATATATTGTTGCTATTATTTTTCAATCTTTGCAGGTTTACCATATAATGATCAAATCTCGTTTTTCAAACACCAAGCGCGCATGGTTCAGACGGCAAAGGATGGAAACTGTAAATAGAAGGGCATGGGTTCAAACCCCAACTCCTGCACCTTTCTTTTCTTCTTTTCAATACTAATAACCCTTTTTCTATTTTTCTTTTTAATTGTCTAATTAATTTTATTTTTATTTTTAATCATTTTCTTTAATCAGTAAAATCACAAAAAAATATAGTAAAATCAGAATTAGACTTTTAATAGGTTAATTTAATTTATAAACAATATTTTTCTTAAATAATTAATTAGACATAGGTTTCTTTTATAATTAATTAAATCTGTAATTTAGGTTTAAAATTTATTTATTTTATAATTGAAATCAAACCAAAAATGCACAAAAAATTTAATTTATAATCTTTTAGATGTTAATACTTTTAAAAATAATTTTGCAAATATTTTCTATTTACTTTTGCTATTATTTTTTAGAAATAAATGTATAGGTTGCACAGGTATTTTTGTAATAGCAGATGATTTTATTTTTCCGCACTTATAATTATTTGCCTGTATGTATATAACTTTATAGTAACTAGGCATGTATGGAAAGATCTAAAACCAAAACATAGATAACCTAATCAAGACAAATTAACTGAAAACAAATCACTATTCACACACGCACCTCTAGGGTGATTCCACTTGTTGCCTTCGGATAAAAAACACTCATGTCCCTAGAACGTATGGATACCATTAGCAAAGACCCTTGGTTAAATATCATCATAAAGATCATAGTCCCTTGATGACCCTTCAAAGCTTCCATCGGTAAATGATCTTATACCTCGATGTTGCCTACGAATACATGATGATAGTCCCTTCGAATTGCTAAAGGTATCCATATATGTTGCCTTTATGACTGTACAATGACCCGCGCCTGTCCCTCAAACATCCAACGATAGGGCTTCCTACTAACTAATGGTAGGATAACACTATCTAAAGGAAGAGAAACATAACGTGGAAGACTTTTAAGTAGGTAGATATCTTTTAATCGCTTGCTCACAAAAACATCCTTTTTCACACAAACACTTTTCTGAAATATTTTAAAAACAAACACTTTGTATGTGTTCTCAACTGATACGAGAATCATTACAAATTCCCAAACTTAGGCATTTTCAAAATATTTTCAAACTTACATATACACAAAGCATTTTTAAAAGTGAGCTAGCGATTAAGAGCCCGTAGATAACTATGGATGAAAAGGGTGCTAACACCTTCCCTTTTCATAACCTACCCCCCTTACTCAGAAAATTCTCAAAGGTCTTTCCTGTTCTTTTCACCCTTTCCTTTATTGGATAAAAGAAAAGTCAGTGGCGAATCTTGCTATCTGCAACATTTGCAATAAAACGCAAAACCAGAAGCCAGTTCTCCCACCATATTACATGGGTCATTGATATGATTGGAGAGATTAAACCTACCTCTTCTAATGGACATCGTTTCATCCTTGTCGCTATTAATTACTTTACGAAATAGGTGGAAGCAGCCTCATTTGCCTCTATTACCAAGAATGTTGTAGCCTGGTTCATTAAGCATAACCTTATCTGTCGGTATGGCATACCTGAAAGGATCATCACAGATAATGGTATCAATATTAACAATACTATGATCACAAAACTGTGCATGCAGTTCAAGATTAAGAACCACAATTCTTCTCTGTAACGACCAAAGATGAATAGCGCAGTAGAAGCCGCTAACAAGAATATCAAGAAATTTTTGCAGAGGATGGCGGTGACATACAAAGATTGTAATGAGATGCTACCATTTTCTCTTCATGGTTATCGCACATCAGTACGTACATCAACTGGGGCAACCCTATTTTCTCTAGTCTATGGTATGAAGTTTGTCTTACCTGTCGAAGTCCAGATTCCTTCCTTAAGGATTATGAAAGACGCATGATTAGATGAAGACGAATGGATTTATACTCGACTTTACCAAATAAATTTGATTGATTAAAAAAGGCTTCCGGTTGTTTGTCATGGTCAGATGTATCAAAAATGCATGATCAAGGCCTTTAACAAGAAAGTCAAACATCAGGTGTACTAGACTGGTGATTTGGTAATAAAACGCATCATCCTACCACAAGGGGATCCCAGGGGCAAATGGACTCCTACATAAGAAGGGCCATTTGTGATCAAAAATATATTTTCAGGCGGTTCTAGGATACTTACCACCATGGACGGTGAAGAATTTCCACACCCTGTGAACGCGGACATAGTCAAAAAGTACTACGCATAAAAGAGACTCGCTAGGTCGACTGGTTTAGGAAAAATAAGCGAATCTCAACGAACTAAAAGGGTTCGGGCAAAAATTATGGATATATATATATATATATATATATATATATATATATATATATATATATATATATATATATATATATATATATATATATATATATATATATATATATATATATATATATATATATATATATATATATATATATATATATATATATATATATATATATATATATATATATATATATATATATATATATATATATATATATATATATAAATTGTACATCCAGCAAGTCAAAAACCTGAAAAGGCAGCTTGGGCAAAAAAGGATATCTCGGTGGACTGAAAACCCGAAAGGGCAGTCCAAGAAAAAGTTAGGGATTAAAGCGTACAACTATGTCTCGTTGGATCACCCATCTATTTACAACCAGTTTTATTACCAGCATCAATTTCAAAAGCTACAAACCAATTTAATCAAATTCTTTTGACAGCAAGGGATGAGATGCTTGAAGACATAAGGGCAATAACAGAGTTGAAAATCGATGGGATCGTTTCCACATAGCTGTTTTTCTTTATATCACTTTGTACCCCCTTTTTCTTTTTTATGATAATTTCCTTTCTTATTAGTATTTTTGTCTCCTTGTATAAACTGCCTGCTTATAGGCAAACTTTTCAAAATGAATTCAAAATTGTTTTTACTTTCTCTGTTTTGTTTGCAAAAAACATTCAATGATTACATTGAATGAACATATACATTTGAATATGATTATTGTTTACAAATATATGCATGAAAACAGGGTTAGCATTTACTAAACACTCTAGGAGTTGGGATAATGTTCAAGTCGCCCACAAATCCCCATGGAGTATCCTCCATGGAACTATCCCCAATAGAGATATATTCCCAGCAAATCTAATATGCCCTCAGACCAAAATTGGGGAATCTTCTAGCGGTTCACCTCCATATCCTTAATAAATAGCTTGACATGATCATCTTCCCCAATAGGTCCCTTAGCAGATAATGAAATTTGATCATTTCCCCAGCATACAGTGGAAATTTCCTCAGCGGAATTTCTAATTAGAGATTATTTCCTCAATGCAGTCTACAGGGTTTATTTCCCCAATGGAGTTTATTTCTCCAATATTGCAATTCCATGACAAGATTCTCTTCTGTGGCCAGATATCATTCAATGTTGTCCTCCCTAGAAGAGATAATACTCATATCTGAAACCTGGTTAGACAGCACATCAGAGGATTATCCATCTCCTTTTATCCCTAGTCAGGGTATATAAGAATCAAATCCTTCAAAGAACAACAAATGACCGACTCTCCTTGAATGCTTCTATCCCAAAGTAGAAGTCAGACATGCCTAGCATATTTTCCTCAAATAGAAAGCAAAAATACCCTATAAAGTTATTCTAAACAAAGTTGAAAAATTACTTTCTTTATCTCCAACAACAGACAAGGATTTATTTCCCCAACCAGATATGTTATACAAAGCTACTGATACGCCCCGACCATTAATTTCACCCAAACATCATTTACAAAATATTATAACATGAGTATACGAAACACATATAATATTCTCAATTATTTTGAGCGCAGCGTTGCGTATTGCATTACATACATCATGACATTACATAAGATTAACTTTGTCTTTTCAATTTTGTTTTCAAATAGACGAATAATATCAGCAATCTATAAATAGGTTGTAGATTAATTCTTGAAACAAGACGGGGCGACTATCTACATGACCAAATGATTTCCGTCAGATCTTCATTCTGAAAAGCATTTCCTTTATATCTTCATTCTGAAAAGAATTTCCTTCGGATCTTCATTCTGAAAAGCATTTCCTTTAGATCTTCATTCTGAAAAGCATTTGCTTCAGATATTTATTCTGAAAAGCATTTCCTTCATATCTTCATTCTGAAAAGAATTTCCTTCAGATCTTCATTCTGAAAAGCATTTGCTTCATATCATCATTCTGAAAAGCATTTCCTTCAGATTTTCATTCTGAAAAGCATTTCCTTCAGATCTTGATTCTGAAAAGCATTTCCTTCAGATCTTCATTCTGAAAATCACTTCCTTCAAGCTTCATTCTAAAAAGAATTTCCTTCAGAGATTCATTTTGAAAAGCATTTCCATCAAATCAAGTCGAGCATAGATTCATTCTGGTACTCCTATCAACAGTTACTTCAGATGGCATTATTAAGCCCATCTCCGATGGTATCCCATCACCTCTCCAAAAATGGCATCTTATGCTCATTACCGATATAATCAACCAATGGTGTTACTTATTGCACATGTGAGTTCAAATTTCGGGGCACTTAAGTGTTCAATCCTCTTCCACCTTCAGATCACGAATGGCGGACATGACAATCTAAATCTTCAGGTTTAAGAAGATTGAATAGGGGCAGTTGTTGTAGCCCAACATTTTCCCTCCCATTTTTCAAGACAAATTGATTAAAGATATCTCCTCATGCTCTTAGGGTTCTCAATTTCTCAATACTATTCAAAGATTGATCAGACAAACCCTCCTCTTAAGTAGTGACCTACAACGAGGGTTTTGTTTTTCTCAAGAAAAACTGGACTTCTAATGCCTCAAGTGGAATTCATGGTTTCTTATATGCCTCAAAGAATACTTATACCAAATTTCAATCCTTGCATCACAAATTTGCTCAGTCAATTAGCCAGATGATTGAAAATCAAATGTGTTGGACAAAAAGTCAACTCTGATCAATTTCCAATTAAACTTCAAATTTTTGGTTAACATCAATATTTTGAGATCACATTCATCATTTGATCAAGGGTTGATCATGATTCATCAGGAAAACTCAAGATTCACCAAAAGTCAAAAGTTACTAAATTAAGGTTTTCTACAACTTTGTCTCTCTAAGCTCAAGGCCAAAAAATGCTTCATTTGAGAGATATGAGTCAAAACATTACATGTCATTTTAAAAGTCAACAAAAAGACATTTTTTTGTCAAAGCACTTTACATCACGATAATGACTTCAAATGAAAAAAATAACCAACATGAAGATTGTAGGGGATATCTTTAGGTTTTCAGAAAGTCTAAGATCATCTTCATATGATATAAATTGAGTGGATATGATTTGTGCAACTTGAGAAATTTTGAGAAAATGCATGAAACTCAAATTGAGCAAATTTAAATTTTTGGGCTAATGTCTTATCATTTAAGATCCAAACGAGTTCCTGACCCCATAATAGACTCCCACATTCATTCATATATTTTTTGTGATTTTTATTTATTTTATTTTGATTTTATTCAATTAAGACAAAAATAAATCAAATAAAATAGCAAATCGAAGATATAATGTGCATGGCTTTTGTTTTGGACCAGAATTAAAGCCCAAAATTCATGACAACCAAGCAAGAAACCGCGTGCATCTATTTTGTGAATCAAATATCATAATTGTAATATTTCAACCTATTTTCAAACCAAATCAAAGATGTGTTTTCATCTGATGTCCAAACCCATCTTTTAACCTAATTTCCTCCTCTATATAAACACCACATATTTAGACAAAAGAGAACACATGAAAGCTGCAAGAAACAAAGGTTTTAAGATTGAAAATTTTGCAAAGAAGGTTGAACTTGAATTCCAATTTGTAGCCATCCTCAAGGCTAGATAATCATTCAAATCAATCCCTGAGGTATCATAGAGTAAGTTCTGATCATTCTTGATGATCAAATGCATCTAAAACACGCATTAATTCCATCTCAGGTTTGATATATTTTGTGAAATTCATATTTTAATATTTGCGATGCTTTGGTTTAAACTAACAATTTCAATGTGTTCCTTGCATGAGACCCATGATGCCAGAACACTCAACCACCATCATTGCAGCGTTTAGCTTTGTTTTGATCGTATCTCATTATACAGGTTGAATTAGCGAAAAAGAATGCCACCATTGCTATTTTTAAAACTAACATGCAGGTTTATCATATAACAATCAAGTCCTATTTTCAAACACCAACAAGTGCATGACGCAGTGGCTGGGAAGCGCATGTGTGAGACCAAGGGAGTGGGTTCAATCATTAAACTAACCCAATTTTTTTTCTTAATACTAATAAATTAGGTTTAGGATTAAATAATATTTAATTTTATTGATATATTTTTTATTTACTAAATTAATTAATTAATCAACTTTTTTTCCTTAAATATTAAAATCAATTAGAATTTAGTTTTTATTAATTATTTTTATCACTTAAATTATTTTTTCTAAAACATCAAAAATAAAATACCAAAATAATATCTTAGATCTTAGGTCTTATAAAATATTTTTTTAACATTTTTCTTATTTTATCTCCTCTTGCTATTTTCTTAGACAAAATGTATAGGATGAACTCTCTAATATAATAGCGTAGATTTATTTTTCGTATTTTTTTATTATATAACTGCTCATAGGATGTAATAGCCTAGGATTAAATTCCCGCACTTTACATTCCACACTTTATTTTTCTGTACATATTTAACTATTAGTAACTAGGGTTTGTATGGAAAGACTAATAAATGAACATAGAAAATCCTAAATTCTCAAGATAAAATAATTGAATCAATACACTCCGCGCACTTGCACCTCTAGGGTATCCTCTCTTGTTGCCTTACGATAATTGTCATGTCCCTCGAAAATGGGAATACTTTAGCAAAAGATCCTCGATCAAATCATCATAGTCCCTTTCGAATAAAGATCATAATCCCTTGATGACCTTTCAATCTGCCTACAAAATGATCTAGTCCCTTCGAGTTGCCTACGAGTAAATGATGATAGTCCCTCCAATACAATTGCTAAAGTATCCTTACATGTTATCTTTGATGACCATTCGACGATCCTACGCTTGTCTCTTCACATCCAATAGATAGGGCTACCTACCAACAAATGGTATGGATAGTACTATCTCTAAAGGAGAAGGAAAATAATAAGAAAGACTTTAGTTGGTAAGGAACTCTTAAGTGCTTTCTCACAACTTTTCTCACAAACATTTTTTCACACATCACTTTCAAACAAATATTTTCAAAAACACTTTGTACGCATTCTTGAGGACTGATGCAAGAATCTTTACAAAGTCTACCTTACATTGGCATTTCAAAATATTTTTAAACAAATCGCACACACAAAGTAAGTTTTCAAAAGTGAGCTAAGAAATTAAGAGCCCGTAGATAACTACAGATGAAAAGGGTGCTAACACCTTCCCTTTTCATGACTTACCCCCCAAACTCAAAATCTATCAAAGGTCTTTCCCTTTCTTTTCACCTTTCCAAAATATTGGATAAAAGAAAAGTCGGTGGCGACTCTTGCTATCCGCATATTTGGATAAAACCAAAAAGTCAGTTCTCTCATCGTGTTATAGTTGGGAAAGATAAATTTCCTAAGGCGGTTCATGTCAAACATGAGCGGTAAAACATTGGAATTTTCTCCTTTGTTGAAATTAGTCAAGAGTCTGAATTCAAGTGGGAAAACAAACACCAAGAGGCATTCAATCGCCTAAAAGATATTTGATGAAGCCTCTAATACTGGCATCTCCAAACAGAATTAAACGCATGAAACTGTATATCACAGCGTCAGAGTCGACACTGGCAAGCTTGTTGGCCCAGGAAGACGAAAATGGGGTTGAAAGAGCCATTTATTAGTCGAGTAATAAATGACGCAGAAATTAAGTATAATGCAATTGAAAAACTATGTTTATGTTTGTATTTCTCATGTACTAAACTCAAGAATTATATAAAACCAGTCGAAGTTTCTGCTTATTCTCATTTTGATGTCATCAAGAATATGTTATCTAAACCTATTTTACACAGTAGAATAGGTAAATGAGCACTCCTATTAACTAAATACTCGTTAACATATGTTCCTTTAAAAGCAGTCAAGGGGAAAATTATTGCAGACTTTATAGTCAACCATTCAGTGGTCGACACTACTGAAGCTTATGTAAGCACTTTGGCAATGTTATTTTGATGGCTCTAAAAACAAACAAGGAACTGGGGTAGAGATTTTTATCTTATCACCAGATGGCATTCCAACTAGATTTTGTTATAAAATCAAAGGAGAATGCCCTAACAACAACGCTGAGTATGAAGCCTTAATAATCGGTCTTCAAATTATGTTAGATGTTGGAATAAGAGATGTTGACATTAAAGGAGATTCATAGGTAGTGGTGAAAAAAATTGACCAAAGAATACAATTGCGGTAAATATCATCTGGTAATGTATATTGCCAAAGCGTTATCATTACTTCAAAATTTTAACAACATGTCGATTAGTCATGAAAGGCACATTGACAACTAAGAAGTGAATGACATGGCCCGGTTGGCATCTGGATAAAAAAAATACCAAAAGAAATCATAGACGAGTTCATTGAGGTAAAAGAGAATTTGGAGTTTGAAACCACACCAATGATGAAAACTTGAGGGGCAACACCTGAAGTAATCCCTGATCTCATGAACTACGAGTATTTTGGAAATTTTGAAATGATCTAATAAGTTCTCACCATTGATGCGTTAGCTAAAGACGACTGGAGAAATCCCATAATTGATTACTTAAAAAATCCAGTTGGGTCGACAGAGCGCGAGGTTAAGTATAGAGCATCAAGTTATAGATTAATGGGAGACGAATGTGTTCAGGAAAACGCTTGAAGGAGTGTTGTTAAAATGCTTAGGAGAGAATGAAGAATATGTTGCAACATCTAAATTACATAGTGATGCTTGTGGAACGCACCAAGCAGGATAGAAGATGAAATGGTTGTTCTGTCGAATAGGAGTATATTGGTAGACCATGTTAAAAAATTGCATTGATTTTTCCAAAAGCTGCACATAATGCCAAAAACATGCTGGAATTCAACATGTACTAGCTAGTGAGTTGCATTATGTTATCAAAACTTGGCCTTTTAGGGATTGGCTTTGGATATTATTGGTGAAATTAAACATGCATCATCAAAAGACCACAGGTACATCTTAGTAGGTATTGATTATTTTTCAAAATGGGTAGAAGCGATCTCTCTGGTTAAAGAAGACCAAGAGGAAGCCAAGGTTGTAATACCCCAAATTTGTCCTACCCTTTTTTTTATCCGGCTTATGCAATTCTCGTTTCATCTGCATACCCTGCATTTGGCCATCTAACACATCATGCATCATTAATCAATAATCTGGCATGGGATCGATGATACTGTGGAATTGTGATTTCTATGGTTTTGATGGTTCTCATCTTCACTCAGGCTTGAATCAATTGGTTTCCCAGTAACTGTGGTTTGCGGAACTAGGGTTTGAATTCTTGATTATTGTGAACTCCTTCCCCATCAAGCTATAAGGTACCCAAGTCAAGAGAATTATGGTTTATTATTCATGGAGTTCTGAGCTTGCAATACCCATCAATTGAGTTCTCATGTAAAAGCTATCTTGATCATATATATTTCCATATTCATTTCTCGAGGGTTCTTCAAGGAATTGATACAATATTGATTGTCAAGTCAGGGACTTGTGAATCGAATAATAATTTGGAATTGGAAGTTAAGGGCTCCGGGTGATTCGAATTTGTCATTGAGATCTGGAATTGCAGACTTGTAAAGATTTTAAAATACAAATAATCCATTTATGGTTTAGTTTGAAATCAAATAATAAGTCACAAGCTTTAACTCAAATTTTCAAGGCATGTTCATTCAATGTACGTTCAAGTCTCATTTTGACTCAAGGTTGGTAAATGGGTACATAGTCTAAATATGGAAGTTGTCCAAGCATTCAATAGCATGGAGTCATTCAGAATATGTTAAAAATTCAAGCAAGTTCACAAGTCCATTCATTCATTTAGAGATTCCATCTATGGATTCAATTCCATCCTAAATGTGCAAGTTCTATTTTTAAATCAAGACATTTTGTGATCAAAGTTTTGTTACATCCAAAGACCATTACAAGTCCGAACTATTTCACATCAATCAAATCTTGTTTCTAAGCCTAAAATATAATGTTCATCTTTTTTTCTCCAAATCCCTTTTTAGACTATCTTGCAGCTTCATTCATAAGCATATGTAAAACCAATCTCTCTTCATTCCATGTCTTAGTCGTGTCCCACTTTTCACGCTAAACTTGTTGCACTCCACGTTAAGAAATGTTGCCTTGTTCCAATCCTGATGTACACAGCCTGCGAGCATCCAAATCGTGCCCTACAAAAACAACCCAAAACCTGCATCATTGAAACGGAAATTAACAGCCTTGCACATTTGGAATTTAACAGTTTATAACCATTCAAAACCAGGCCATATACCAAAACAAATCCACCTGATACATCAAGCACTAACCAGCCGCAAACTTGCTTTCAGCCCTTTGTCGTTAGTTCGAACATGTCCACATATTCTACGAGAAAAGTCATTGCTGCCTGCAACAAATAGCCAAACATAATCCAAATAATCAGCCCTGCATATTTCAGAAATTAAACAAAACATCTAGCATAATTTCCCAAATAAACCACTAATTACCTAACTGTTTGCTCAAGACAAAATTCCAAATTTTACTAATTCCTAACCATTTCCTAACTGAATTCCCCTAACTATTATAACCGATCCAGTAGAAACAACAAAACAATAGAATTTCACTCCATACTAGATTCCAATAAATTCCTAACCAACTTCTCAACAAAAATAACAGAATTTCCTAACCTCTTTTCTAACCCATTCAAAACAGCATCTAACAGAACTTTTGCTCTCTAATTAACCTATAACAGAAATAAATGTTTTGCAAACCCTACATCTCAACCAAAGTGTCAATTCCCAAACTACCTTGCGTTCCTAAAATCCCCTAACCTCCTCTCTAACAGTTTCCAGCTAACAATCTGTGGCTAACTTCCTAATCTCCTAAATAACAGATCCAAAATAGCTTCTCATCTTTCTACCTGCCAGCTCATCAAAACAGAATTTCTAACAGACTTGCAACTAACTTCTAACAACCTCTCAACAGAAAAATGGAAAAGGAAAGAAACAGGAAGAAGGCAACAAAATAAAAGAAAGAAGGTAACAGAATGATAGAGGGAGATCAAGAAAAACAGAAACTGACATTGGAAAATATTTTCTTCTTCCATCCTCTACCTTCACTCTTGTTCTCTCATCTCTCTCCCAGTCATTACTTAGCTCCAGAACAATAAACCTTTCATTCCTCTCTCCATTCATCATCTTCATCCCAAAATCTCTCAATTCCCTCGACTTCCTCTTTATATCTTCATCTCTGTAACCAATTGGCATCACCTTCATCTCTCAACACCTTCACACTTAGGCATCCTACATCATCACCGTCTTCACGCTGCTACATTCAGTTATTCGTTCTTCTTCTACAACAAGCTTCTCTCTGCAATACTGAATTGTCTTCAACCTTTATATGCAAAATCGCAAGCAAGAATCTCAATTACTTCCTTTCTGCAACAACAATTTGCAGCAGAATACGATGAAACAGAGTTTGCAAAATCACACAGAAGAAAGGGGAAGAAGACATGTTTGTAGAAAATGAAGAGATCACGGTTCATTACCTGAAGAAATGGGAGGATATCTGAAATTCTGATAGTTCCGTAGACATCGAAGAATCGTCGGAATCACTCCGGTAGGTAAGTCATTTTCTTCACTTTCCCGCATTAATCTTTATATTGTTGTGTAGCTTATGTACCTCCAAATAAAAACCCTAAGCATTGGCTCGATTCAACGTAATGTCTCGGTTCGATTTCGGATTTGTTCGATTAGCTTTGGTTTAAACTTGAATGACTGGTTTTAGGCTTAAGTAAAACAGATAAAGTTTCGAGAAGGAAAGGCCCAAGAGGAGTCATTTGCAGCGTTGGTCGGAGGTCCCAACGGAGAAGAGGGATTGAACGATGAGTTTTGGTTAAGGTGTTGTTAAACAGAGAAGGAACTGGCCCTAGGGAGTTGAATAGACATAACTTCTTAAACCTAAAAGATACATTGTTTTCATTTGTTCCTATCCAGTCACTACCCAAGCGAACAGGCGATGATGGTGTTGGGCCGGATCTCACCATGGACCAAAACGCCCATGCTAAATCCAATTTGTGTTTTGAGCCTAATGCTGAAATAGAATTGGAAATGGACCGAACTGTTTCAAGCCCATAGCACAATTTTTTTAGATTCTAGTGTCTTGTGAGTGCAAAAACAAGATAGTGTTGGACTATATAGAATGGGCTTAGCACCTGTTAACCAGCCCACCCCCCTAGATTCTAGTTTAAACTCCCCTGATCATCTTTTTGTTGTTGTTAGAATAGAATAAATTTTTCTATATTCCTTATGTAAAAAAAAATCCTAGGAGATTGTGGAATATAATAGAAATTTTTTAGGAATTATTTCTTTAGTTTCTTTTAGAATTTTCCTTACACATAAAAAAACTAACAAAAAATACTTTTTCTCTTTTAGTTTTTACCCGCGTTTTCATGTCGCTTTGCCATGTTATATTTTGACGCATTTGTTCATCGTGCAAGGTACTTTTTGGTGCTTTCGATCTTGTCTTACGCAGGACCTCCTGATAACACGTTGCATTCGCAACACGCGTTTGCCTTTATCTTAATTGGATATTATTTCTGACTTTGTTCGTTTCTTGGTGAAGCTTGCTCGACATGTATTCCATGCTTCTCCAGTGCTTTGGTCTATTCTTAACGACTTGATCGCTTTGGTAGTCGCTTCTACTACCCTTGTAGTTCTTCGCACATTATTGCATTTCGTTATTGCTTTCTAAATATCATGAGAAGTAGGAAATAAAGAGCGTGCGCTCGAAGTCTTTGTTTAAAGACCTGTAGCAGGCATTCCGCACTTCATTTGCTATATGTGTTGTGGTTGTGTTTGTTCTTTAGTTGTTGATCAATGAGTCAATCAATTTAGGAATTGAGATCACGACTTCGCTCTCAGTGCATGCTTCCTATAGGATTTTATCGCTTTCCATTATTTCTTGTTGATCGATGAGTCACTCAATTTAGGAATTGAGATCCTGACTTCGCTCTCAGTGCATGCTCGCCGTAGGATTTTATTAATTTCCTTTATTTCTTGTTGATCGATGAATCACTCAATCTAGAAATTGAGATCACGACTTCGCTCTCATTGCATGTTCCCCATAGGATAGTTTTGTTAGACTTTCTTTGGCATGTTGACCTAGATAGGATCTCTTTAGGTGTACTCTCTCGATTTTATTGGCTTGTTTGCATTATCCTTGTACATACCATGTTCCCTTAGGATGCGCTTGCTCCGTTTGGATAAAAGTTAGACCTTAGGATGCAAACCATGCATGCTAACATTAGGTAGACGTTTCCCTTTTGTTAATCCAAACCTTATGACCACTATTGTATGATAACATTAGGTTAGAAATAGGCTAGTCTCCCTTATACTCTTTTCTTTCCCTTTTTGCATCCTTGCATTCAAAACTAAAATCTTTTTCTTAGAAAATCAAAAAACATGCTAATCATACCCAAACCCTTTTTTCAAGGTAATAAAACACAAACTAAATAACACCATTTTGTGCACTTGAGCACCTTTTCTCTAAAACCCTTTTCAGGTAAGGACCTGATTAATTTACTTTTGTGCCAACGCATAAGTCTCCAAAGGTTGAGCTGTGGCAGAAGGCGGAATTAACATTGTCCATAAAAAACACAAAACAAATAAAAACATGTGAGCCAAACTACGATAGCCCTGATTCCTCAAAAAGGATACGTAGGCATTGGGGTAGGGCCCTAGTAAGTACAATTTTATTTTCCCTACATTCTTTTCTCCTTCTTTTGAATGCATTCTCCCTTTAGTTGTAATAAAAAGTAAGCATAGATTAACACACCCATAAGATAGACAACAATAGTGGATACCATAGAGTATTATGGGTGTGTGGGGTGCTAATACCTTACCCTCGCGTAACAGACTCCCTTATCCGATCTCTCTGTTGCAAGACCATGACTTCTTCCTTCTCAGGGTTTTTTGATGTTTACCTTTCCCTTCATGTGGGATAAAAGACGTTCGATGGTCACTTCATTGTTTGATGATTTTCAGCCGATTGTTTCAATGGCCTTCATTCAAAATCAAATCATATATAGGTTTGCAACACCAGAAACCATAATAATTGACCAAGGAACTATGTTAATAGGGAAAAAGGTAAATGAGTTCACTGCAGAAATGGGGTTTAAAATGTTAACATTAACACCATATTATGCCCAGGCGAATGGGCAAGACAAAGTAGCAGATAAGACCATTATAAGTTTAAATCAAGAAATAAGTTGGCCAAAAGCCTAGAAGTTGGCATACAACTTTGGGCCAAGCATTATGGGCATGTCGAAACTCACCAAAAGAGTCGACTAACATAACACCCTTCAATTTGGTTTATGGATATAAAGCAGTATTGCCCTTAGAAATCCATTTGCAATCAGTGAGAATACAGAGGAAATCATATATTCTTACTGAGTATTATTGGGTAATTATGCATGATGCGCTGATAGATGTTGAAGAACATAGGCTATCAACTTTAGATACTTTATTCAGGTAGAAAGAACAAGTAGCAAAGCCCTATAACAGAAGGGTGAATTAAAAAGCATTCTTCATTGGAGATTTGGTTTGGAAAGTGATCTTACTCATGGATCGAAGAGATAGAGTTCTAGGAAAATGGTCACCAAATTGGGAAGGACCTTTTTCAAGTGGTTCAATATTTTTAAAACAATGCTTATGAGATCGAGGAGCTCACGTTAGAAGGTCAAAAATTAAGAGTAAATGGCAGATATTTAAAGAAATATAAACTTATAATGCAAGAAATTGTAATAGGAAAAGAGTAAAAAACCATTCATTACATAGTAAAAGGCCACCAAAGGGCCTGAAAGACACGGTAAGCATTACAAAGATGGCTAAAAGGGCACGTTTTCCTTGAGAGTCAGATAGCAATCTCGAGCGAGAGATAGTCGAGCATTGGTCAATGAAAGAGAGATATCCAGTTCATCTAGCTCGATATCCAATTCCTCAACACGCTCCCGGTGAAGAACCCCAGTAGAAGCTTCATCATTCAGTTCCTTTTAACCTGTCTCAAATTCAGTAGTTTGCAAGGTTTCAGCCTCATTGATCTTTTTCTCCAGCTCTTCAATCTGTTGTTTCAAAACAACAATATATCGCTGCCACAGAGAGATATTATCGGCCCTTCTTTTGAAATCTTCTTTTGCTTTGTAATGAGATTTTTTTAGTGCTTCACTAAAAGTTATAGAGGACTCCATGAAGACTAATTCAAGATTATGTCCCTTCTCTTTAGGAAGATGTTTCCCCAAGATCTTCTTTCGTTGACCAAATAAACCAAAAACTTGTCAAGGAAAGAAGATACTTCAGCCACAAACGTGATAACCTAAGGAGAGGCTATATGAACGTCAAACTTTTGCAATACCTCTTTAACCTTAGTGCCATCAGAAGGAAACACCTCCAAATGGTTGATCGGGCCGACATGAAAGAGTTGTGTTTTCAGGCGACTAAAAATTTCACCTTAGGTTCCTAGAGAAGAAATGCCCCCTAAGACAGTTGAAGTGCTTGAGCCCCCATCAGTCGAGCGATTTCTAGAGGCCACCAAAAACTTCAAGTATTCAAAGGGGCTACTTTGCTTTAAAGCAGAAATTTCTTGAGGTGACATGGTAGTAGTAGGAGGAGCCACATTTGGAGGAGTTAAAATAGTGCCAAAGGGAGCATTCTTTAGGAGGCTCTTCAGCTATTTGAGAAGCTTGTTGGTTGATAGTCTCATCAATGTCAGCAGCATATTCAGAACACTCTATTTCATCATTTACAACATCCCCTTCTAAGTTGTCTTTATGGGTGTTGTCTTCCACTCCCTCAATGATGGGAGAATACTCAAGGGCTCCCTGATTGATAGGAGAATTGATATCACTATTAGTAGATTCACTATCTGACAAAATCACAAGAATTTTATTTTTTCCCTTGGAAGTTCTCAAAATGAGCTTGGTGGGGCGCTGTTTGGATTTAGCGGCTGGTCGCTGAAACCGCAGAGACAAGTAAGAACAAAAAAAAAGGAACAAGTAAGCTTGAATAAAAAAGGAGTTTTGGGAAAGGAAAGGATACCTGATAGTCCCCTTCAGGGCTGGAATTGGTGCCCTCTGGGCGAGTCGAAGCTGGCTGCACGACTAATATTTTTTCTACCACTGATGCAGGCACAATGGTAGAAGTAGTTCGTTTTGAAACGTCTTCAGATCGAGTCGACTAAGACTTTTTAGATTTTGAGGGGATAACAGACGAAGGCGTGTCTTCCAATTGCTTCTCTTAATGGGAAGAGTGTTTTCGCCTCTTTGGAGAGGGTCCAGAAGGGACAACAACATTGGCTTCAACAGCATTCAAATGGGTCAACATAATCAACGTGTTAGACAGGGGATCTGATCAATTAAGAAAACACCAAAAGTAACAAATTATATGAGAGACAGGTGTAGGAGCTTCTTCAGCAGAAGCAGAAACAATTGCACTACCATCAGCCCTCTAGCACGCTTCTTGTGCTCAAATACTGAATAAAACAAAAGCACAAGACAAAGTTTAGAGGTCGAAACATGAATAAGCGAGAAAGAAAATAGATTGATCGATAGTCACAATAGTAAGTCATACCTTTCTTAAATTACTTATTCATATCTTCGAACACACTGGCCAATCGATGCCTGAAAGATTTGAGGTTCCCATTTTTCTTTACAAACCTCACGATCAACCAATCAAAAAACTCCTTCGTTATATAAAAAAGGGGTTCGAAGGTGACGAGGTTTAGATTGGGGGCGTCAGCAGCAAAGTGTTAGAGGTGTTGAGCACACTCTGCTTCACTGTAGCTTTGGGATGAAAGGCACATTTCGTCTGATGGCTTATAAAGGCTGCAAGGCAAAGGTTGGCACCGACCAAATTTCATAGCCACCAGATTGGGTAGGTAAAACAGAAGTGTTACCCCATCATTAGTGCCCACCCTAGACGCTATAATCCTAGGGGTTAAAATGGCTTTCCAAATGGCTTTGGATTCAGGGGCCTATGTTGGCTCAGTAGAGGGAAATGGTCGATAAACCATTTAGGATCACATGGTCTTGAAGCAAATGGATCCATAGTGGGGTGCAAAGAGGTACACCTGAAGAAAAACTTCAACTACGTTTCAAGCGCCTCCTCTCGATTCAGGTCATTGTTGGACATCGTCATTGCAGCAAGACGAGGACCTTCAATGGCATGATTAGCAAAGAATGCCTCGTCTTCCTTTGAAAGATTTAATTTAAGCTGATACCCAAAGGTGGAATTTATCCATAATTACAGCAGCCAAAACGGTCCATCAAGTATATAGATGGAAGTAGGTGCAAGAGAGGTCAAATATTTCGACGGTAATTCTGGGAGCTTCGTTATCCCACTTGACCTTGAACAAGGATGACATGGTAGCTAAGGCATCTGCCAATTTGTTCTCTTCCCTTGGAATATGTTTAAAGGTAACCTCTTTAAAGTATGGGATCAAAGTTAACACAAGTTCTTTGTAAGAGATAAGATTCAGATGTTTTGTATCCCACTCTCCTTTAAATTGAATGATTATTAAAGCTGAGTCTCCATATACACTTAAGAATTTTATTCTTAGGTCAATAGCAGCTTTAAGACCCAAGATGCACGCTTCGTATTCAGCTATGTTGTTGGTACAGTCAAAGAAAAGCCTAGCAGTGAAAGGCGTATGGAAACCTTTGGGGAAATGATCACAACACCAATCATGTTACCCAGTGCGTTGGAAGCTCCATCAAAAACCATAGTCCATTGGGATCCTTGCTCAGGTCCTTCATACAGTCTAGGCTTTTCGCAATCCATAATCAGTATGATATTTTCGTCCGGGAATTCAAAGTTCATAGTTTGGTAGTCATCCATAACTTGATGTGCTAAATGATCTGCCAATACACTTCATTTGATTGATTTTTGTGTAGTGTAGTGGATATCGTATTCAGTTAAAATCATTTCCCATCGAGCTATCTTCCGGAGAGAGTTGGCTTCTCAAAGATGTACTTGATGGGATCCATCTTAGAGATCAATAGAGTAGTATGAGTCAACATATATTGTCTTAGTCGGCGAGAAGCCCATGCCAAAGTGCAGCAAGTTTTCTCGAGCAATGAATATCTTGTTTCACAGTGATTAAACTTTTTACTAAGGTAGTATATTGCATGCTCTTTTCGACCAAACTCGTCATGCTGCCCTAGCACACACCCCATTGAATTCTCTAATACGGTTATGTACATGATCAGAGGTCTTCCTTCAACTGGTGGAATTAGGATTGGAGGCTCTCGTAAGTATTCTTTGATCTTTTAAAAAGCTATTTTTCAGTCGTCATTCCATTTTACTACTTGATCTTTCTTCAGCAGCTTCAAGAGTGGCTCAAAAGTAGCAGTCAAGTGAGTAATGAATCGGGCAATGTAGTTGAGTCATCCCAAGAAACCTATGACCTCCTTCTGAGTACGGGGAGCTTTCATTTCTTGGATAGCTTTGACTTTTGCAGGATCGACTTCAATTCCTTTGCCAATGACAATGAAGCCTAGTAGCTTTCCAGATCTTTCCCCAAAGGTGCATTTGTTGGGATTCAACCTCAGATTGTAGTTCTCCAGCCTTTCAAATAGCTTGTGCAGATGATCAAGGTGTTATTCTTCAGTTTGTGATCTCGCTATCATGTCATCCACATAGACCTCTATCTCAGGATGAATCATGTCATGAAATAAAGCCACCATAACCCGTTAATAAGTAGCGCCTGCATTCTTCAGCCCAAAAGGCATGACCTTATAACAGAAGGTGCCCCACTGTGTTACAAAAGTTATTTTCTCCATGTCTTCAGGCGCCATTTTGATTTGGTTGTACCCTCAGAAGCCATCCATGAAGGAGAATACCTTGTTTTGAGTTATGTTGTCAACCAAGACATCAATATGTGGTAGTCGGAAGTCATCTTTGGGGCTTGCCCTATTCAAATCCTTGTAGTCTACACATACCTTACTGTCTTTCTTCGACACTGGAACAACATTTGCAACCCATTGGGGATACAATGTCACTTCTAAGAAACCTGCATTGAAATGTTTCATTAACTTAACCTTGATTTTCTCTGACATATCGAGCCGCATGCGACGAAACTTTTGTTTGATCGGAGAACAACCCTCTTTCATTGGCAGACGATGAACCACAATATTAGTATCGAGCCCTGGCATGTCTTCGTATGACCAAGCGAATACCTCAACATAGTCGTGCAACATCTGAACCAATCTTCTCTTGACACTGTCTTCTAGGTTGGTGCTAATCTTGACTATTTTCTTATCTGCCTCAGTACCCAAATTTATCACTTTGAGCGGTTCTTTGTGCGGTTTGATAGCATTTTCCTCTTGTATCAGGAGTCTAGAGAGTTCTCCGAGTATCTCACAATCTTCTTCACCTTCGTCTTCGGCTTGATAGATTGGATTTTTGAATTCATTAATGAGAATAGCAGAGTTGTTGACAATGAGATTCAGAGTGGACGTGGATCTGCAAATGTGTGTGTTTGTGTGCATGTATGGTCACATGGATATTTGAAAATGCAGTAAAGTAAAAGAAAGACAAGGAGCGCAAAATTTGAATGCAAAATTGTCCAATGTTTTCATTAAATGAGCACATGATATATGAAATTACAACCCTTAACAAATGGACTATTATGCCCAGGGTAAGGCACAAGGTTTAAAGTCATTGTTTTTAAAGAAATTATACAGACAGACTTCTTAAAGCAATAAAAATAGGAAATAGAAATTACTCCTAGCTGAAGGAGATTGAGATGAAGTCTTTAGTCGTCTAGTTGTTGAGTCCACCATTAGTAGTTGGGAATATCCAATCGTCCAAGTCACTGTCATTGCTAGTTTCTTCCAAAGCATTGACTTCATTGTTGCTAATACGGAGAGGTGGTCCTCTAGCACGAACACGGCGAACCTCTTTCTGAGCCTTTGAAGTAAAACCCAATCCAAATTTTTCGGATTTGTAGGGAATATCAGGAAGTTGTCCCCAGATAGTGCATCCCCCATATTCTACAACAGCCCTAGAATCCTTCAGAGAGGCCATTCTTGGTGTGCCTTTAGAGATTTCAGGAGCAGCACGAGTAGCAACAACAATCATTGGAGGGATTACCTCAAATGTCTGGTAGGGGTTTCAATGAATTCTCCATCCATTTTAACATATTTGAAAGAGTTCAAATGAATGACCGTATATTCTTCCTCTCTACAGACTGTGACAATGTTCCCTTTCGTTGGGTACTTCAGCTTTTGATGTAATGCAGAGGTAACCGCACCTGCCCTATGAATCCATGAGCGCTCGAGCAAGTAGGAATATGTCAGGCGGATATCCATTACATAAAAAGTTTAAATGAAGACTTGAGATCCCACCTTGATCGGAAGATCAACCTCTCCGTGGACCATTCTTTTCGAACCATTGAAGGCTCTTACCACAATATCATTGGGTATCAGCACCATCCCTTCACAGTCCAGTCTATCCAAAGCACCTTTGGGTAAAACATTTAGGGAGGACCCAATATCTACTAACACATGCGCCAGAGTGGTGTCGTTGCATTCAACAGAGATGTATAGAGCCTTGTTATGATTCTTCCTCGCCTGAGTTAAATCTGCATCAGAAAATCCCAAGCCATTATCAGCAGTTATGCTTGCTACACAATTCTCAAACTGATCAGCAGTGGTCTCTTGAGGTACATGGTCATTCTTCAGAAATTTCAACAGAGCTTGGGCATGTGCTTCGGAGCATAATAACAAGGACATCATGGATATTTTTGAGGGTGTCTGCCCCAGTTACTCAACTATTTTGTAGTCACTTTTCTAGATGATCTTCAAAATTTCTCCCATCTCTTGTCTAGATGGGCCTTCAATTGTAACATATTTTGATGGTTCCTCCATCCGGACAGGCTTATATACTTTCTCTTTACCTCGGGCATTATCAGTTGGCTCAGCAGCCAGAATACAAACATGTGTTGTAGTAGTTGTTGGAGGAGAGATCTCTGGAGAGAAGATCCTTCATGTCCTAGTGACCTTACTAGTTCCGAAAATGTTTGTAATTTCAGGATCTTCATTTTAAGTAATCCTTGGCTCTTGCTTGACACCATGATAATAAACTTCTTACCCATAGTTCCAAGGCACAACTTTGATAGAGGAATAAGGGATTGGCCCCCTGTGTAGTGATAATCAGGGCAGCCACCCTTGGCTCAGCAGGAATCCTTATAGAACCTTTAGAGGTGATCCTAATAGGAGTATTTGAAATGGTGATTATGGAAACATCTTCAAGTCTCAGCTCTTGGAAAGTACTTTCAGGCAAACTCTTTACGGATGGAGTTTTCTCGAACAGAATTTCATGGCTATAAATCAGACCTTGGATAACTTTCTTCAGCCACATACATCCATTAGTTTGGAAAACACAGTGGTATAAATTTTCAAGGAAGCCCGGAAATAAATTGGCTCTTAAAAATTCTTCTTAACGGTCATCAAGGGGGTAGTCAAATCACTGATGGAGGAGACATAGGAAACATCGTCAACAACATTAACACCTTTACGATGATTGGGCATGGGTGCGGTAATCACGTTTGGGGTATGTGGAGGGTCAAACTAAATCACTTTGTTGTCAATAAAATCTTGGATCTTGCTTTTTAGGGCCCAACAATCATTGGTGTCGTGCCCATGGCTATTGGAATGGTATGCACACCTTGCATTTGGGTTATACTTCGGAGATGATGCGTAGGGATTTTAAGGAGGATCTCGTAGTGTAACCAAATATGCCTTCAACAAATGTTGTAAAGCTTGATACAATGGCATGTTAATTCAGTTGAACTGCCTTATCGGGGCATCGGCATTTTCTGATTGTTTTGTCGTTGTGGTCGTATAACTGGGGTCAGGTTAGAAATCAATACTGCTCATACCGACTGATGACGATCATTCTTGATTCGGCTCCTTTGTCCATAAACAACAGTAGTCTCCTTCTTAGCAAATGTTTTTCTTTGCAGTAGTAGAGTTTGAGGCCATTGGGATTTTTTCCACTTTAAATTCTGCTTTCAACTCGTTCGCTAGTCAAAATCAACTCAATAAACCCTGACGAAGAACTCCCAATCAAAAAATTAAAGAATGGGCCCGACAGGGTGTCCATGAACATTTCCACTAATTCTCTGTCAAAGGGGGTTGCACCCTTCCAACTAGGTCCCTCCATTTTTGAGCATACTCCTTAAAGCCCTCGCTTGAGCCCATAGTCATACTTTGTAATTGCAAGCGATTGGCGCAAGGCCAGCATTATATTAGTATTGTCTGTAGAAGGAAACATCTAGATCCTCCCATGTAGGAATATTAGTCCCCTCTAGTTTATAGAACCATTCCAACTATGTTCTAGATAAGCTTTCTTTGAAGAAATGAACCCATAACTTACTATCGGCGGTGTGTGGTTGAATCTTGCGGACATATGACCTTAAGTGGAGTTTCAGACAAGAGATTCTGTCATATTTAGAGAAGACATGCACCTTGAATTTATGGGGAATGACCACCCCATGGACCAAACATAAATCTCCAAAGTCAAAACCAGGCATTGTTTGGATCTCTACATCCTTAAGTCGATCTTCCAGCTGTTTGTATTTGTCCTCCGTCGGTGGGTACTGCTCATTGGAGTAGTCTTCATTCTCATAGATCTGGTTATTTTCACCCCCAGCCCTGGTTCTTCTAACATTATCGTCTTAATTATCTTCTTCCTCAGAAGAAGCCTCTTCTATTTGAGCCAATCGGGAGAGACCCTTGAACCTTCTTCCCATGTTGAGAATAACAAATTGCTTCTTAGTCTTCTTTTTGGTGGCAAGGGGTGCCATCATTTCTTGTTGTCCTTTAACTAAGTTGAGGAGAGTCTATTGGAATTGTGCGTGTTGAGTTTGCATATCTTTGATGGTTTGCTCTAGATCTATCTTATACTAAAATAAACAGTAAAAGGATGAGGAAACTTGTAGCGGAAAACCTGCTTATGATATGATGCATGCTCTATGGATGCAATGTTTTCAAGAACCTCAGGAGATTTAAATTTTCTAGCCAAAAAGGAAACAAAAACAACAATTGCATTAATAAGTTCAAGAGTTACAATTTCCCCTTGGGCTTACAAAGAAAAAGCAAAAGGTTTTGAAGAGACAACAAAATTAAAACTCCTAAGACCTAAGACTCAAGTCTCCCATGGACGCTTCCTCTTTGTGTCGATGTAGGCATTCATGCTTTTCTCCTCGTGAAGTTTCTTTGTGAGCTCCAACACTTTCTTCTTGCTTCCATATAATCGAGCTTCAAAGGTGTCTCGTTCTCCTTTGAGTTGAATCCACAAGGTCTGCAACTCTTCAAGGTCAGTAGGCATGTCAGGATGAAGAATGGTATAAGGAATGTCCCCCTCAACAACAGGCTCCATAATTATTGGTAAGATAGCTGGATATGGAATCATGAGATTTTGAGCGCGAGCTCGCACCCATTGAGATAAGGCTAAAAAGGGATGGAACTCTTATGCCCCAAAGTCTTGCTATCAACCTTGCTTACTGTTGTACCCCAAAAATTTCCCTCCCCTTTTCTTCTCAAGATATTCTTTCAAAGCTTCTCAAACACTCAAGATACACAGAGGTTGACCAGTCAATGCTCCTCCTAAAGCTAAAGGTCTACAACTAGGGTTTTGAGTTTCTCAAGTAAATTTGGGTTGCAAAAGTCTCAAGTGGCTTCCATGATTCTCCATAGGCCTCCAACAATGTGCATGTCAAGTTTCAAGTCACACATCATAAGTTTTCTCAGTCAATGGCCCAGATGATTGAAAATTAACTTTATTGATCAAAAAGTCAATTGTGGTCAACATACAATCAAAATTTAAGAATTTTGGTTAACATCAACATTCTGAAGTGATATTCATCATTTGATCAAGGATTCATCAAGGTTTTATCATGATTCCCCAAGGAAATCTCTCAAATCATCAAAAGTCAAGAATTGTCAAATTAGGGTTTCCGTAGGAGAAGTCAATTGAACTTTGACCAGGCATAACTTTCACATAACTCATCAACTTTTCCCCAACCAAATCTCATTTTAAAGAAAAATCAATTCCCTACAACTTTGTATTTATGCTCAAGTACAAAAAATTCTTCATTTGAAAGGTATGAGCTAATACATTATAGGCCATTTTCAAAAGTCAACAAAAGACACTTTTTGTCAAGGCAACTTACATCAAGATAATGTCTTCAAAAGCAAAAATGATCAACATGGAGATTGTATAGGATATCATGATCTTTCTAAAAAGTCCAATATCATATTCAAAAGATTAAAATTGATCAACTTATGAGTTGCACAAGTTGGGAAATTTTGAGGAAATTCATGAAGTGCACATTGAGCAAACATGCAATTTTGAACTAGTGAGCCTAATTTTTGATGTTCAAACATGTTTACAAAATATTAGAGGACCTCTTAAAAGAATTCACACATTTCATTGATTTTTATTTATTTTATTTGAATTTTATTCATTTAAAAAATAGATAAAATCAAAAGAAAATGAAAAAAAAATGTACAAAGGCTTGGGCCTTTGGAATTTAAACCTTTGCAAGCCCATCACAAACTCCAGCAAGCTAGCAAGTGTCCAGGTTCGTGAAAATGTGAAAATGGCAAGAATATTGCAAATTTGGAAACATTTAAACGTGTTTGATCTTTGTTTGAATAGAGACTTCATGGCTTGATTCATTACCTTGTATATCAACCCATTTCCTTCCTCTATATATACTGAAGCAAGTCAGAAGCCATGGACTATGAAAAAAACTTGCATAACAATGATCCAGAGTTCTCAAAATTTCACAAAGTTGCAAAATCTATAACTTCACTTCCAAGCGCTATCAACCCAAACCAAAATCACCAACCTACTCCTGAGTTTCCCAGTAGTCCTCCAGAGCCCAAATTCAAACACTGAGCATCCCAGATCATCCTCATAACCCATCCATAGTTTTGGTAAAATTTTGATCTCAAACTTTCTAATCAGGTAATTTAAACCAGTTTTATGCATGCATTCATATTGCTATTGATATTTTGAGTAAAACTAACGTGTTACATGTAAGTTTAGGGGCCTGAATCCGAGAGTTCCATTGTTAGGGCAGGATCTCAAGAGAGCTTCGAGTCTCTCAATCTAGACACTTTCAGACCAAATGGACCTCACCATCAGATCTGCAAGGTCCAAATTAGTGGACCTGGACATTTAGTTTTCATTATTTGAGCCATTTTCGTAGGTTTACATTTTGGTGGTCGGAGAAGACGACCAGAGTTTGACTCTGGCGTCCCTGAGTCTCGTTGACTCCGGCCAGGGCTCGCTTGGAAGAAAGCTGAATTTTAATTGGTTCATTAAATTTCCAAGGGTCCCATTGTGACGCGTGTGTTTGAGAATTTGAAACTAGATGGAATTTAGTATTATATTTTTATGGATTGCTTACACTAACGGATGAATCACGCCACCCCAGTGGCAACACACGCGCACTTAAGGCCTTCATGCTCCTTGTCCTAGGTTCGAGCCAGGAGCAAGGCCTTTTTATTTTTCTTGTATCATCCTTGCAGATTCAGTGTGTACAAGGCAGGCGTGCATATGATGCGTACTCTCAATCTGAGCCATCAGATCACAAGTTCTCAAATCCAGCGCTCCAAAGCGAGCGAGACTATAACGCCCCGATTTAATTAGGATTATTTTATTTAAAATAATTATATGAGATGATGCATTTACTTGTGTCGTATATTTTATGATGTGATGTGATGCAATTTGGGAAAATTAGAGGTTGAGATGTGGAGGGGTGTATGACTAAAATGTAGAGAACAATAGGTGATTAGAGAATACATATTATTTAATTTTTATTATTATTATTATCATATTAATATTGTTATTAATATGAATAAAATAGTATTTATAATTTTAGTGATTGAATAATTAATTAAATAGAATAAGGGCATTTTGAGGATATAGGTATTAGGGGTCTAAATTGTGTTATAAGAAAAATAAGAGTGAGAGTATGAAAAAACAGATCATAGAATGAGAAAAGGAAAGGAGAAGGGAAAAGCTAGGGCAAGAGGATTCCATAACTTTTGGGAAGATAAAAGCTTTGAATTAAGGTAATGGGGGTGAATGGATTATCTAATTGGTGACCTTACATGAGAGGGTAGTGAGGGTTCTTTTACCTCTTAGGTTGTTTTATATTATTGATGCATAATTTGTTTGGTTTGATTGAATTTATGTGTTGTATATGATTATACATGGATCTGTAATGCTATGTTGTGATTGTTGTTGTGATTTGTGTTGTTATTATGATTGTTGCATAAAACCCCAATCTAGAACCTATAAGTAATGAGAATTAGGATTTGAGGATTTAATGAAATATAATATGAATAATAATTCCCAAATGATGTATAATTGATGTAGAAACATAGGATGATAATGGATGATGAATTCCTATGATTATATGATGTTTTAGGACCCAAAATTTAGTGAGATCATAGAAAAACTCATAATTTAACAGTTTGTGTCGACCCAAACAGGGAAGTGGTCGATGCAAACAACAACAACGGTGAGCAGAAAACAACAACAGCAGGGGCGGTCGACGCAAAATCTAGGAGCGGTCGACGCAACCTAACCCGAGGGAAGCCCAATTTTTGACAATTTTTGTAACAACCATAACTTTTTAACCCTAACTCCGTTTGATGCATCATTTGAAGCATTGGATATATAACACCAAAAAATTCAAGTAGGTAGAATAAAATAATGATTTAGAAGGATAGTTCTAGTAACTAAGTTAAAATAGGAATTATTCCTCGTTGTTACACCAAAACAGTGGCTTGTTTTCTTGCGATGTTCTTTTGTTGATGATACGGGTATGAGGCAATGTTGGTGATTATGAAGAGGATGATGTGGATGACTTAAATTTCCATGGTGATGAAGGCTTATGCCTTGTGGTTATATGATTTCACGTTGTTGCATGTTCATATTGCATGCATTTATGGATGAGGTCCTATGCCCTGATGGTGGCCTGGATTGGCATTGTGTTGAGGGCTTATGCTCTATTATTGCCCAATTGGAATTAAGTTGAAGGCTTATGCCTTGATTGTACCACATGCATGTTGATGTAGGATTATTGCATTGCATAAACACTGAATTAATGTTGTATTATGTGATGATGGTTGTTTGTGATGAATTTTTTGTATGTTGTAGTTTACTACTCCTTAGCATGTTTTATTTCACCTTATAATTATTGAATGAAATTCTCACCCCTTTTGTGTTGTTGTGTTTGTAGTCTTTGAGAATACAGATGATTAGGTACCTGAGTAATGCTTGAAGTGATGTTACCAGATCGAGTCTTAGGAGTCGCTCTTATATATAACACGGGATTTGGGATTTTCATTTTGTTTTGCATGATTTCAAATGTTGCACATTTTCTTTTAAACTTATAATGGACCACGTATTATGGATTTGAATTGTTGTTAAGGCTAGAATGCCAATGAACTACTTTTATGTTGATTTTCCAATGCCGAATAACCATTTTTGGATACACGAAGTAATAAAGTATTTTGAGAACTTTATGGATTTTATGATTTATGTGGCATCCCATTATGAACTCTGATGCATTTGTCGTATATTTCATTATAAATATTCATATGGTACAATGGGGGTATTACAATTGGTATCAGAGCAGGTTGGTCCATCCGGCCAGGTTGTTGAGTCTTTAGTATAGTATGACACTGGCTTACTGTCGATGAGTTTCTTCAAACCGTTGTTTGGTGTTATGATATGAAACAATGCAATGGCTGGAAGAGGCAATGGTACACTTGCTAATGTGTTGTAGGCTTTTGCTCAGGCAATGCAGAATCAGCCGAATGCTTGTGGGAATGACGGGACTCGTGTGTTGGAAACTTTCCACAGGAACCATCCACGTACATTCAAAGGAAAGCATGATCCTGAAGAAGCACGGGATTAGCTTCAGGAAGTTGAGAGGATATTATGAGTCATGGAATGTTCTGATGCACAAAGAGTTCATTTTGGTACGCATATGCTGGCAAGAGAGGCTAATGACTGATGGGTTGATACTCGCTAGAGACTAGAAGGGTCAGGTGAGGCTATTACTTGGGCTGTGTTTCATAGAGAATTCTGGAGAAGTATTACCTAGAGGATGTTCGTCGGAAGAAGGAGATTGAGTATCTGGAACTGAAGCAAGGAGATTTATCAGTAATTGAGTATGCTGCTAATTTCGTGGAACTGGAGAACTACTACCCTCACTAAACTCAGGAAAATGCTGAATTTTCTAAGTGTGTTAAGTTTGAGAATGGCTTGCATTTTGAGATCAAGAAGGCCATTGGATAACAGAAGAACTGTAAGTTTCCTTATTTGGTAAGTAGCTACATAATCTATGAGGAGGACAGTAAGGCTCACTACATGATTGTCATTGAGAAGAGAGGCAAGCAACAACATAATCGTGGAAAGCCTTACAATGCTCCAAATGATAAAGGAAAACAAAAGTTTACTGATGGCAGAAGAACCGGTGGGGGAGGTGCTCTTGTTGACATTGTGTGTTACAGATGTGGGAAGCTAGGACATCAAAGTAATGTAAGTACCAGGGAAGTGAAGAGGTGTTTTCGTTGCGGTAAAACTGGGAATGAGATAGCTGATTGCAGACACAAGGATGTGGTATGCTTCAACTTTGGCGAAGAAGGACATATCAGTACTCAATTTCAGAAAACGAAGAAAGCTCAATCTGGTAGAAAGGTTTTATCTTTAGCCAGAACGCATACATCTAGTGGAGACCGGTTGATCAGAGGTATTTATTTCATTAATGGTACTCCTTTAATTATGCTAGGCACTTAAAGGAATTGATGCAATATGAAGCTCTGGTATTTTTCACTAATGGCATCCTTATCCATTGAGAAACAAGCTTCTATAGATGAGTTGCAGGAAGTGCATGAATTTCCTAAGGTTTTCCCCGATGACATTACAGATGTGCCACTAGAGAGGGAAGTAGAATTTTCTATTGATCTTGTTACAGGTACCAAGCATGTTTCTATGGCGCCCTATCAGATGTCAGCATTTGAATTAGCAGAATTGAAGAAAAAATTGGAAGAATTACTTGAAAAGAAATTTTTTAGACCAAGTGTATCGCCTTGGGGAGCTCCAGTGTTGCTTGTTAAAAAGAAGGATGGTAGTATGAGACTCTGTGTGGATCATCGGCAATTGAACAAAGTGACGATCAAGAATAAGTATCCACTTCCCAGGATAGATGATTTAATGGATCAATTGATAGATGCACGCGTGTTTAGTAAGATTGACTTGAGGTCGAGATATCACCAAATTTGAGTGAAAGATGAGGATATTCAGAGGACGACTTTCCGGACTTGTTACGAATACTGTGAATATTCAGTGATGCCTTTTGGTGTTACTAATGCGCCAGGTGTGTTTATTGAATATATGACCGTATCTTTCATACTTATCTAGATCGGTTTGTAGTAGTCTTCATAGATGATATCTTAATATGTTCTAAATCTGAAGAATAACATGTTGAGCATTTGCAAATTGTATTGCAAGTGTTAAAGGAGAAGAAGTTATATGTGAATTTATCCAAGTGTGAGTTTTGGTTAGATAAAGTTAGTTTCCTTGGACATGTTATTTCAGGCGGTGGAATCACAGTAGACCCGTCCAAAGTTGACGCAGTATTGCAGTGGGAGACTCCGAAGTCAGTTACGGAAATTAGAAGATTTTTGGGATTGGCTGGTTATTATAGGAGATTTATTGAAGTTTTTTCTAAGTTAGCACTTCCGCTAACTCAGTTGACTTGTAAAGGCAAGGTATTCATATGGGATATCCAATGTGAAGAATGTTTTGTTGAGTTGAAGAAGAGATTGACGACGGCTCCGACTTTGATATTATCCAATCCTAAAGAATCGTTTGTAGTGTATTGTGATGCTTCTAAGTTGGGTTTAGGTGGAGTGCTCATGCAGAATGACAAGGTTGTGGCGTATGCTCCGAGACAGTTTAGGATTCATGAAATAAATTATCCTACACATGATTTAGAACTGGCTGATGTGGTATTTATACTAAAGATTTGGAGACATTATCTCTATGGCTCTAGATTTGAAGTATTTAGTGATCATAAGAGCTTAAAATATTTGTTTGATCAACAAGAACTTAATATGAGGCAACGCATGTGGTTAGAACTATTGAAGGACTTCAACTTTGGTTTGAACTATCATCCAGGTAAAGCTAATGTTGTAGTCGACGCTTTGAGTCGAAAGACTTTGCATATGTCTGCTATGATGGTTAAGGAATTGGAGATGATTGAACAATTCAGAGATATGAGTTTACTTTGTGAAGTTACACTGCAGTGTGTGGTGTTAGGAATGTTGAAAATTAATAATTATTTCTTGGATAATATTAAAGATGCTCAGAAGCTAGATGTGAAGTTTGTGGATTTTATGGTTGCGAGTAATCAGCCAGAAAAATAGTGATTTTAAAGTAGATGCTCGTGGTGTGTTGAGGTCCCGAGATAGAATTTGTATACCTGATGACCCAGAGATGAAAAAGATGATTCTTGAAGAAAGTCATAGGATTAGTTTGAGTATTCATCCAGGAGTTACTAAGGTGTACCATGATTTGAAGAAGTTATTTTGGTGTTCCAGATTGAAGCAAGATGTGGCACGATTTGTGTATGCTTGTTTAATTTGTCAGAAGTCGAAAGTTGAACATCAGAAACCTGCAGGATTGTTGGAACCTTTAGACATTCTGAGTGGAAGTGGGATAGTATATCGATGGACTTCATGACGGAGCTGCCAAGTACTCCAAGAGGACACGATGCAATTTGGGTAATTATTAATAGGCTAACAAAATCAGCTCATTTCATTCCAATTAGTATCAAATTTCCTGTACCGAAGTTGGTGGATATTTATCTTTGTGTGATTGTGAAGCTACACGGTGTTCCATCCAGCGTTGTATCAGATAGAGATCCGAGATTCACTTCTTATTTTTGGAAGAGTTTGCAGGATGCATTGGGTTCAAAGCTGAAATTGAGTTATGCTTATCACCCACAGACAGGTGGTCTGACGGAGAGGACTATTCAGTCACTAGAATATTTTTTGAGAGCTTGTATTCTTGAACAGGGACGTACACGGGATAGTTGCCTTCCTTTGATTGACTTCACTTATAAAAATAGTTTTCATTCTGGTATTGGTATGGCACCTTTTGAGGCTTTGTATGGTCGGAGGTGCATAACACCTTTGTCTTGGTACAAATCTAGCGAGAGTGTAGTACTCGGGCCAGAAATTATGCAACAAACTACGGAGAAAGTGAAGATAATTCGAGAAAAGATGAAGGCTTTGTAGAGTAGACAAAAGATTTACCATGATAAGAGGAGGAAAGACCTTGAGTTTCAATAGGGAGACCATGTATTTTTTAGAGTGTCTCTGGTAACCAGTGTAGGCCGTGTTTTAAAGTCCAAGAAGTTAACTCCTCAGTTTATTGGTCCGTATCAAATTTCAGAAAAGGTGGGGAGTGTTACGTAAAGAGTGGCCTTTCCACCTAATCTGTCAAACTTGCATGATGTGTTCCATGTGTCGCAACTCCGAAAGTATGTTTCCGATCCATCGCATGTGATTCTGATGGATTATGTACAAGTGCGAGATAATCTCACTGTTGAGACCGTACCTGCAAGGATTCAGGATCGTGAAATGAAGAAACTTAGGGGTAAAGAGATTTCTCTTGTGAAAGTGGTTTGGGCAGGAGCTGCTGGAGAGAATGCGATATGGGAATTAGAGGGCAAGATGCAAGGGGATTATCCATAGTTGTTTAACTCAGATAATTTTGGAGGATAAAAATCTTCTAAGATGGGGAGAGTTGTAACTCCCCGATTTAATTAGGATTATTTTATTTAAAATAATTATATGAGATGATGTTTTCACTTGTGTCGGTATATTTTATAATGTGATGTGATGCAATTTGGGAAAATTAGAGGTTGAGATGTGGAGGGATGTATGACTAAAAGTGTAGAGAACAGGAGGTGATTAGATCATACTAGTATTATTTAATTGTTATTAATATTATTATTATATTACTATTGTTATTACTATGAATAAAATAGTATTTATAATTTTAGTGATTAAATAATAAATTAAAGAGAATAAGGGCATTTTTGGGATATAGGTATTAGGGGTCTAAATTATGTTATAAGAAAAACAAGAGTGAGAGTATGAAAAAACAGATCGTGGAACGAGAAAAGGCAAGGAGAAGGAAAAAGCTAGGGCAACAGGATTCTAAAGCTTTTGGAAAGATCAAAGCTGTGAATTAAGGTAAGGGGGTGAATGGATTCTCTAATTTGTGATCTTACATGAGAGGGTAGTGAGGGTTCCTTTCCCTCTTAGGTTGTATTATATGATTGATGTATAATATGTTAGGTTTGATTGAATTGATGTGTTGTATATGATTATACATGGATCTGTGATGCTATGTTGTGATAGTTGTTGTGATTTGCGTTGTTACGACGATTGTTGCATAAAACCCCAATCTAGAACCTATAAGTAATGAGGATTAGGATTCGAGGATTTTGGATGAGGATTTGATAAAATGTAAGATGAATAATAATGCCTAAATGATGTATAATTGATGTAGAAACATAGGATGATAATGGATGATGAATTCCTATGATTAGATGATGTTTTAGGACCCAAAATTTAATGAAATCGCAGAAAAACTCAGAATTTAACATGTTGCATTGATGCAAACAGGGAAGCTGTCAATGCAAACAACAACAACAGTGAGCGGAAAACAGAAATAGCAGGGGAGGTCGATGCAAAAGCCAAGAGCGTTCGACGCAAGCTAACCCGAGGGAAGCCCAATTTTTGACAATTTTTGTTACAGTCATAACTTTTGTACCGTGACTCTGTTTGATGTGTAGTTCGAAGCGTTGGATAGCTAACACCGTAAACTTGAAGTAGGTATAATAAAATAAAGACTTAGAAGGATAATTCTTGTAACTAAGTTAAAATAGGAATTACTCCCCATTGTTACACCGAAATGGTGGGTTGTTTTCTTGCGATGTTCTTTTGTTGATGATGCTGGTATGAGGCAATGTTGGTGATTATGATAAGGATGATGTGGATGGCTTAAATTTCCATGGTGATGAAGGCTTATGCCTTGTGGTTGTATGATTTCTCGTTGTTGCATGTTCATATTGCATGCCTTCATGGATGAGGGCTTATGCCCTAATGTTGGCCTGGATTGGCATTGTGTTGAGGGCTTACTCTATTTTTTCCCAATTGGCATTGAGTTGAAGGATTATGCCTTGATGGTACCACATGCATATTGATGTTGGACTATTGCATTGTATAAACACTGAATTGATGTCGTATGATGTGATGATGGTTGTTTGTGATAAATTTTTTATATGTTGTGATTTACTACTCTTTAGCATGTTTTATTTCACCTTGTAATTATTTAATAAAATTCTCACCCCATTTGTGTTGTTCTGTTTGTACTCTTCGGGAGTACAGATAATCAGGTACCTGAGTAGTGCTTGAAGTGATGTTACCAGATCGAGTCTTAGGAATCGCTCTGATATGTAACACGGGATTTGGGATTTTCATTATGTTTTGCATGATTTCAAATGTTGCACATTTTATTTTAAACTTATGATGGACCACGTATTGTGGATTTAAATTGTTGTTAAGGCTAGAATGCCAATGAACTACTTTTATGTTGATTTTCCGCTACCGAATAACCATTTTTGGATACACGAAGTAATAAGGTATTTTGAGAACTTTATGGATTTTATGATTTATGTGGCATCCCATTGTGAACTCTAGTGCATTTATCATATATTTCATTATAAATATTCATATGAGAAAATGGGGTGTTACAGAGACCATGATACACCATTCGGGAAGTTGTCATAGGGGATCACACAACAAATGTTGGGCATCCTTGATGTTGGGCTTGGGATATTATCTTTACACTCCCCCTAATTTGTTTGCAGCGCAACCCATAACTTTTTTGTTTATTATTTATTTTTGTTTTAATTTATTTTTTCTTTTTGTTTTTAATTACTTTTTTTTATTAAAATCATAAAATCAAAAGAAAAATTTAGATTAGAATTTTAATTAAGTAAATTAATTTTCATAAATAAATTAATTTAACTACATTTATTTTTATAAATTTAAAAATTAATCAAAGTTAGTTTTCACAATTAAATTGTCTTCTTTTTTTAATCAAAATTAAAAAACAACAAAAATATCTTTTATACTTAGAATTTTTAGGATTTTAGATTTTACCTCTTCTCCATTCTCCGCGCGTTGTTTATATTTTCGTATTGTTATTTTTAATAATTTATGTAATTGTCCACAGTTTGTAATAGTTAAATATAACCTTTATATTTTTTCCCCATTTTGGTTTGTATTCCCCCCATCCCAAAGCGATGAAATAGTGTAGTTTAAATTCTCGCACTTTTGTTTTCTTCTATATGTATATATTTAACTTCTACATGTATGCTAATAGGTTTGCATGATAAGATCTAAAAGCAAATGGTAGAACACCTAAATATCCAAGATAAAATAACTGAAACACAACAAACTTCGCACACGCACGCCTCTAAGGTACCTCCACTTGTTGCCTTCGAAAAATAAACAGTCACGTCTCTCAAACGTGATAGGTTTTAGCAAAGACCTTTTAGTCAAAAGACCATAGTCCCTCGATGACCCTTTGACATTGCCTCGGTAAATGATCTTAGTACCTTAGGGTAATTGCTAAAGTGTCTTAGGAGTTTCCTTCTAGATTGTATGATGACCCTCGTCTGTCCCTCAAAACATCCAATGATAAGGATATCTACTAACTAATGGTAGGATAGCATTATATAAAGGAAAAGAGGAAAAGAACAAAAACCATTCGAGCAGGTAGACAGTTTGTAGTTGCTTGCTCACAAAACAAATTTCTCACACATACACTCCCTTTTCAAAATATTTTTCTAAGAAAAAAACACTTTGTATGTATTCTTAATGATACGAGAATCATTACAAAGTTCGTCGTACTAAGGCGTCTTTTCAAAAATATTTTCAAACCTTTCCATAACATACCCCCCTTACTCAGAAAAATACTCGAAAGGTCTTTCCTGTTATTTTTACTCTTTCCTTTATTGGATAAAAGAAAAGTCGGTAGTGACTCTTGCTAACCGCAACATTTGAGATAAAATGCAAAACTAGTAAAGTCATTTCTCCCACCGTATTACACTTACCATGCCCCGAGCATGTACAAACCTTCGATGATAACCTTGAACATCATTCTCGCATTCGAATATAATACCTTGAATGAGTGTGTCATGGGGACCATCTCTTTGAGCATAACCAAATTATCATAGAGCTAGAGAAGGGTTATAAGTAATACCTCCCCTAATGCCCAAGAATGGAACATTAGGGAACTCCCCGCAATGGTCAATAATAGTAATGTCCTCTTGAGATCGAGAGCACCAATAAATATATGTATGAGAAAGTGACATTATCCTTTGTGACCACCTCAAACCTTGCCCATTCTTCAATATTGATCGGGAAAGGTGCGAAATAAACTACCTAGACATCAAAGGCAAGCAATACATAAGAGTCTCTTGCTTCCTCATAGTGAGAGTATGGAGAGAGTGCAAAACGTCTCTAAGCAATGTAGGTGTTGTACCCAAATTTTTCCCCTAAGATCCCTTCATCATACCATGTTGACTCATTCACAACAGGATCACACTAGGATTCTTGGTGCCCCTCCCTATATTTAGTTTTGCCCTTTTGAGAGATTACCAAGCACCTTGGCTTATGTTCCTTTTGTGATCATAAATATTGTTTTGATTTCTTCATTTAACTAATAAAATGCAATGTTGGTTTGTCTTGTTTGTTATCCATATAGGTAAAGGCAATGAGATTTTACAAGTTACCCCATGGGTTCATGAGTTTATGTTCATGACCTAGGTAATAAAGCTTGAGAAGTTCAAACATCACCATTGGATTGGTTTTTGAAGAATTGGCATGGCAAGGTTGTTTTGGTTCATCAATTTTCAAGGTTATTAGATTTGACTCAAAAGTACAAGGGGATGATTGAAGAAGTTGTCATGTTTGAACAAGGCCTTGTTCCTATTGGTCACAAGAGCATATTTCTATCAATTTTAAAGATATGGAAGTTGTTTTTGTGGCTAAGATTTCCCATTATCATCCTCAACAACTTATATTCACAAAGCAAGAATGTTGGCACAAGAAGTTTGTTCAAGCTTGTCAAAGTTCCTCAAAGCATTCTCTTAATCTAAGGGGCTAGGGTTTTGAACTTCAAAAGAATATATCCTGATCATCTTTTGTTATTTTTGAGTGATTCCAAATACATCCTTCTCTTAAAATGGTTATCAACAAATCACTTCAAAAGTTCCAAGGAGTTTTCATGAGGAAGAGGCTTGATGAGGAAGAAAGATTGCAAGTCCTCCAGATGAACCCCCAATTTTCCATGTGTAACTTCAAATGGCCATAACTTGGTCAATTTTTATCACCTTAAGTCCATTCCTTTTCCATTATTATCTTTAATATGTGAATTTTATGCCTTCTTTTATGTGCAAAGTGAGAAAATGGATGGAAGTTGCCTTAAAGATGCAAAAGATTATAGATCATCTTATGCAATTTTTCCAATTTCAACAAGTCATAACTTTCTCAATTTTTGGAGATTTTAAATGGTACAAGTTTCAAAATGTCATTCAAGAGGTCTACTTCATGCCATCTTTTTTGGTCAAGAGCAAATTCTAAGTAGAAAGCCATGTTTGGATGCAATACATTATAGGTCATTTTTGAAGAAAAATTTGAAATGTTTCTAAGTATGGAAAGTCAACATTTTTTCTCCAACTTTGACTCAACACAACTTTCAGCTCAAGCATCCATTTGATTCTATTCTTTTTCCATTGCAAAGCTTGTAACCTCATCTTTCTAAAGCATCAAGAATCATGCCTTAAGACCCCTTGAGATGAGAATGCCATTGTTTCAAAAATGGTAACTTGGAATTGAAGTTTCATTGCAAGTCAGAATTTGAATTTCATGCTACAACCTCTAAACCTCAAATTAGCATGATTAGCCATCAAAACACAAGAATTGGATGAGTTTTGGTGAAGTTTAGATCATACTTCACTCGTGCATCAGGTTTGCATGAATTCCCTCCAAAATGCATCATTCACACTTCCTTTTGGTCCCATTTGCTTCTCCTATAAATACATGAACTATCCCATTCATTTTCCCAAGCTTGGATAGCCAGAATCACCCTTCTAAACTTGTTTCATAACTCAGAATTCAGTTACTTCAAAATCCATTCTCGAGCCTTTTTCAATCCAATTTTTCCATCAATTCACCTTCCTTGATCTTCCCTGAAGCTAACCACATAATTACATTTGAGAATTGTGCCCTATTTTGCTCCATAGAAGTCTAGTTTCAGAGCTCTGCAACTAAACTTCAATAGGTAGATTTCTTCATCAATTCTTCAAAATTCTGATATCATTGTGTTGCTCTCATTTCCCTTTTCAAAACTTTCCTTCCAAAGTGCTTGAGCTACAGTTTATATAAATTTGGTGCGAGGGTGTGGTTGTCTTCGTCTTGAAGAGACGAAGCGAATAGATTAGGTCTGAGCTTCTGATTTTACAGTTTGAGAGACCTGCAATTCGTGATGGCTGGAGGTTGAAGATGACCAATCTGTCATCTTCCAACCAATAAAGGCGCGCTGTGATCGGTGGAAATAGAACTGACTGTTTTGAAATGCTGGTTCGCGAAATGTCGCGGTAAGCAAGAGTCGCCACCGTCTTTTATTTTCTCCAACAAGGAAAGGACAAAAGCACAGCAAAATTCCTTTTCGAGATGTTTCTCGGTTCGGGAGGTAGATTATAGAAAGGGAAGGTGTTAGCACCCTTTCTATCTGTGGTTATCCACGGGCTCTTAGGTACTTGCTCACTATGTTTTCAAAAAATGTTAGCTTTTCTTGTGTTTGTGGGTTTTGAAAAAGTTTGTTCGAAAACTTCGTTTTAACTCTTGTATCATTCCTCAAGAGTGTCATGAAGTGTTTGTTTGAAAACTTTTGTTTGAAAAGTGTAAGGGCGAAAAGTTGTTTTTGTTTTGAAAGAGCAAGTACCTGAGAACCTCTACCTACTCAAAAGAAATTAAGTTGTGTAAATGTCCTTTAGACAGTACTATCCCACTATTGAGAAGTAGGTAGCACCGTCGTTGGAGTTTTCGGGTCAATTCGATTATAGGGACATGTGGTCACCAAAGCAATAGTTAGGACACCTTAGAAGCTACCCTTATGTCCTTGATCCTTTTTTAATCCGAGGCAACCGTTTCGAGGCAACTGTTTCGAGGCAACTGTTTCGAGGTAACTGTTTCGAGGCAACTGGATCATGGACATAAGGATCGCTAAAACATCCTATACTTGACGACCACGTTTCGAAGGCAACAAGTGAGGCGTACCCTAGAAGTGGTGTGTGTATTTGTGTGTTGTATTCAGTTAATGTTTGTCTTGTTAATTAGTGAGCTACGAGTTGTTTTTATTTACATACATTCTTTCATGCAAGTTTAGCAGTTAAGGGGTGCGGAAAGTAAATTGCGGAAACATAAATCCTACGCTATTACAAGGCGCGGGTCTATACATCGCCAAAAATTACAAAGACCCATTTTTTAGTAAATGAGTACGGAAAGTAAATAAAAACAGTAAAAGTCCTAATTATTATTACATGTGTTGGAAGCAATTACATAATAATAAAATGTGCATGAATAAAAATTAAATCGGAATGTTCTAAGGGTGTTGACCCTTTTAAGAAAAGAAATTGATTTTTTGGTCTTTTTTGTAATTAAAATGAAATTAAAGCTAATTAATGACTAATTAATTAATTTAATTAAAAGAAAATACATTTTTTGTGTTTTATGTTTTTATGAAATAAAATGAAAAGAAATAAAACTAAAAGTTAATTCTTCCTAATTCTAAATCCATTTTAATTATTAAGAAAAGAAATTGAAATTGCCTAATTAAACTATTTATTTGTTAATATTTATTTACAAAATAAAATAGTAATAATGTTAATTCCATTTTTTTTTGATTTTTTTATGAAAATATTAGTTGGTTAATTATGTTAATAAAAAAAATAAGGCAAATAAATAAAAGAAAAGAAAATGACAAAACAAAATAAAATAAGAAAAAGGTAAGAAAACCCAAGGGGGGTGAGATGGCCTTCATGGAGGTTTTTTGAAGTAATTTTGGCCCAACAACAAGAAGCCTTATTTGACTTTTTTCGGTTGCCTACGCATGCGCTGAATCCAGAGCATAGTACTCTTGCGTTCTGGGCCTTTAGATCTGCCTCCAATAACACTTGACTTGTTGGACGGGTGAGGCTTATGGTGGAAACTACTTGAGAAACTGCACAAGAACGCGTTAACAAAAATGATATGAGAATTATAGGGGACCTGGGAAGAACTTACAGTGCGGTATGAGCCTCAGGACTTGGCAAAGGTTTCTTTAGCTTCAGGGTGTGGCAAGGAATAGAACCACGTGCTTGTTTTGATCTGAAGATGCTCGCAACTATGTTTTAGAACTCTCACTTTTTGAATAATTTTTGGTTTTTTCTCTTGGCCGTTTCTGCACACACTATTTTTTGAATGAGGTTGGGAAGGCTTGTATATATAGTTTTGAATGAGTATCCATCCAAATAATGGTCATTGAAGCCTTGCAATAATGTTCTTGATTTCCTCCATAACCAACATTGAACCATTTGCCATATTTGTGAAAATTTGAATTTTCTTGCTTGGAATAGGCCTTGCACGAATTTGGAATGTGTTTCAAGGTGTTTCAAAGCTATTCAACACAAAATATATCCCTCCATTAATTTCTTTGATTTTTATTTGAATTTTAAAGATTTAAAATGAATTAAATCAAATAAAATTAAATAAAAATGGAAGAATTAATTTTAAATCTTGAAATAAATTGTGGGACACGTGGGAGGCATGGCCAAGCTGAAACAAGTGGAAAAAGTGGGCCCCTTTTGTCAAAAATGAAGTTTCAAGGATAGTTGACTTTGGCCATTTCACAAAAATTTCCCAACTTCTCCAATGCATATCTTGCTCAATTTTGAAGCTATGAACATGTTCTTGGACATTTTGGAAAGGTCTTGAAGTCCTCTAACCAATGTCTTTGGTCCCATGTAATTTTGATTTACCAATCTCAAGTTATGGTCTTTGACTTAAAGTCCCTTTTTGTTGACTTTTGAAAATGACCTATAATGTTGAAATTGATAACTTTTTGTGAGAGCATTTCTTGGACTTGGAATGTGAAGATGAGTTGTAGGAAATGTCTTCCCCTTCAAGATGAGCATTGGATGGGATTTCTCTGATAAACCATGAAGAAGTTATGCCTTGGTCAATTTGCAGTTGACTTTTCAACTGTTCAAAAATAGAAACTTTTGCATCTTGAGACTTTTTTAGCCATGCTTGTGGAATCATGATCAAGAATTGATCAAATGATGATTGTGGCTTCAAAATAAGATGTTGACCAAAATTTTTGACTTTTGACTGCCAAATGACCATTTTGCCCCTGCAGTTGACTGTGGAGCAATTAGGGTTTTTGACTGTGCAACTTGACCTTGTGAGCCTTGAAACTTGACATGTAGGTGCTTGACAATGTATATGAGCATATGGGACTTGATTGATCCCTTGAAAACCTCAACTTCCTTGCAAGAACCAAAACCCTAATTTGACTGGCTTAGGAGGATGGTTGACTGTGTAGCCCTTGAGTAGACTTTGAACAATTTGGGGTGATGCTTGTCAAAACTTTGAAGAATATGGGAGGGCAAATTTTGGGGTACAACACGCGCCATCTATTTTTTTTTTCAAAATCTGATTTAATTAATGATTATGTACATTATTCACTAAAGACCATGATATGCACACCATGCCAGATCCTTTGGATTTGATTACTAATGCGTTTTGACTCTCATCCAATGGTCCACATATTTTTACTTTTATTTTATTTTCTGATTTTTATATTTTAATTGTTTTAAATTTCAAAAAATCATAGAAAATTCATTTTTAGTCCAAAAAATCTGAAAAAATTATGAAAAATATTTTTGATTATTCACTTCATGATTTTTATTTTTTCACAATTTAATTTTATATTTTGGTATTTTTATGAATTTACACTTTATTTTATTTGTTTTAAATGTTTAAAAATACTTTTATACATTCTTAAATTCTGAAAAAATTATGGAATGATCCAATGATATTGTGACAAATATTGGTGACCTTATTTTATTTTTGTTTCTGACTTTACTATTTTTTATCATTTTTGGTTTATTTTACCCATTTATTTTAATTTTAAAAATAGTTTCTGACTTTAAAAATTACCAAAAAAATTGTAAAATTATTTGAGCCTTTTTCTGATTTTTCTGTGGTCTTACTTTTTATTTCTTGATTAATTTGAACATAGTTGATATTTTTCTCTTTATTTTCTATTTTTAAAGATTATTTTTAAACCCTTTTGTGTATATTAAAATGTGATATTATTTTGTGACTATTTTCTGGCTGATCTTGGTTTATATTTTGGATCATGAACTTTAATAACATCATTGGATCCATGGTGTTGAGTTTAACTCCACAAAAATGGATGAATGATTTTAATAATAGTTTGATTAAAATTTAATTCAAATGTGGTTTGTATATTTTTCCCCATCCCTCTTCATCTCATCCCTTTCTTATTGCACTAAATATTGTTGGAGCATGATCTCTATATCACGTCTCAAAATAAATGATGCATAGATTGCTATTGACCGGCCTCAAAATAGGTGCGACTTCTATATAAGTCCACTTACGATTGCTTAACATAGCGCTAAATTTTGTTCTGATTCGAATAAATGATCATTCGTGGCACAAACTTATGATTGCAAGCCCAAGTATGTTAATTTGATCTCTTTGATCCAATAACCTTGAGATTTATTGTGTGGCAGCTTTGGTTCTACCAATCCTCTAATGGATCTACAACATCTTTGGTCAACGCAGATCACTTAAACATCGTTGATCATTAAATGGTACTTGTGAGAATTCCAAATGGATGATATACTTGACAAAAAGCAAATGAGACTTGTTGTGTGGAGGCTTTGGTTCTACCAATCCTCTAATGAGTTCCAAATGCAAGCTTCAAGATGGTTATCCAACTAACCACTAATTATTGACTTGTTTTACCTTATGCTTTTATTCTTTTTTATGCTTTATGTACCATTTACTTTTAGCATTTACATTTCATGCCATTTTCACCTTTGCTCATTTGATCATTTACTTTCTTGCCATTTTTACTTTGCTCACTTGAGCTTTTCTTTTCCTTTCTTAAGATACTTAATAATCAACATAAAACCTAAAAAAAAATTCTTTAATAGTACTTGGACTATTTGGTTACTATCCTTGGCATTATGGAGCATGGGACTTTTCTTGGACTTAGGATTAGAAACCTTGGCCTATCTTGGAGACCTTGTGATATTATCTAATTATTTTTTCTGGAGTTCTTGAGGTTTACCTCAAGACATTGGGTTGCTTGTTTGTTTTTGTGTGCAGGTTTTTTGTGATTACACCCTTTGTTGGTAATCTGGAATTCACCCGTATACAGCCGTTACTCTGCCCAATTTTTATGAAGAATTAATACACTTGAATTTTGGTTCTCTCAAGAGGTCTAGTACTTTTTTCTTGATTGGTTTCAATACAAGGAATGGGAATTCTATCTTGACTCATAATGTCAAGTATTGGCTTCTTATTGGTTAGATGGTTCTCATCCCTAGCTTTTACCTTATGCTTTAGGATAGTCCCTTCTTCTCTTCCCATATTCTTTAATTTCAAAAATCTTCTTCCTCCTTTTGAAAACTCTTCTTGTTTCTAAACTTGGACCACTTTCATAATAAACTTGGACTTATGTCCATGCATTTTCAAAACATTTTCATAAATAAACTCCAATCAACTTAACAATACTTTGACATTTGATTCAAACAACTATACTTCTACAATATATAGTGAAGAGAGATATTTTCCACTTGGGTGATGAGTGAGGAATTGTTGATTTTAAAATCCAAGCAATATCCTCCACTTCGAGATGATGAAAATTCTACTTTCTCATGATTATGGGTAGTAGGTATGTTTTCCACACAGAAAATGACGATGATGTCTTATCTCATAAAATTAATCAACACATTTGTGTTTTAAATTTTTTTTAAAAGAGGAACTACGTGTACCATGATCCCCTATTGCACGAAAAGGTGGTACGTAGGCACTAAAGGTTCGCAACCGCGGCGGGTGCAAAAATTATAAAATAAATATATTTATTTGCTCACCTCCACCATCCATTTTTTATATACAACATTTTTCATAGCCAAAATATACAGATTTTACAAAGAGGCTCATGTGGAGTACCGTAGATTTTTATGGTGCTAATACCTTCCCTTTGCATAACCAACCCCATTACCTTGAATCTTTCCCTTTCTTTTTGGGTTATTTGCTCTTTTCCCATTCCTTTGGAAACAATAAAGCGCGGTGGCGATTTTTATTTTGATTTATATAAAGTCTAGTCAATCCAATGGCTTAGTCTTAAACATTTCTACTGCTACAGAAAAATGGCGACTTCACTGGGGAAAGATTGACCTCTTACTGGTCCATCCCTAAGTGGGTTAAGCCTATCTTTGTTTATATTTGTATATGTGTTATTACTGTTTTTTGGTGTTATATGTTATATATATGTTTGTCTGGATTTTCCTGGTTTTCAGGGTGCTTGGTGATTACTCATAAGTCCTATACCCGGACTTGGGAAAACTTTAAGATAGGACGGGCAGTATAGTCATGTTAACTTTGATGGAGTAATCCCAAAAAAGGGGGCATGAGATCCCCCACTCAATGGAGGCCCCTTTGACTATAGTGTCGTTTACCGAGTAATCAAGAAGACGTACAACTTTCAACCTGGGAGCCTGCTGAAACTGAGGATCGTAGAATACCAAACCCATCTTGGCATTTTAGGTGTAGTTGGGAAGCTATGACGGAGTAATCTAGAAATAGTTGTCACGCGATACTACACTCGGACGAGTCTTTCTTGAGAATATTACTAATTACCGAGTTAATCAAGAAGTTTGTAATATCCGAAGAAAGGATGTAGACTCTGGGAACCTCTAGAACCTTGTTCGGCAGGTGATAAATTTTAGACCAATGCTCGTAACATTGAACCTATGAACCCTATATGTGTGATCTTGTGTGTGATTGCTGCATCATGCATCCATGCACTCATAAGCATCTTTTGAAGAAACCATATTTCAAGAGATTTAAAGGTTGACCATTTTTGAATATCTCAGGTACTTTCTAACCATGGATTCTGGAAAGAGGAAGACCGGGAAATACAGTTTCAAGGATCCAAAGATAGATGAGTTGATCAGTCTAATTCCTCTCATGAAACTGAAGATGAAGGAGGGTATTCTCTCGACCTTGGTCCAGTTCTATGATCTGATGTACCATTTCTTTACTTTTCCCGACTATCAATTTATGCCCACACTGGAGGAGTATTCTTATCTATTGGATTTACCTGTTACCGATTGCGTCCCTTTTACTGGTTTGGAGGGGGAGCCAAAACCACATGAGATTGCTGCTTTGATTCACCTGGGGAAGTCTGAGGTGGAAGCGCATATGACTACCAAAGGAGGGATTAGAGGATTACCAGCCCAGTTTTTATTAGAGGACTACCAAGATGAAGAGTACAGTTGCTTTTGAGGCCATCATTGCTCTACTTGCTTACGGGTTGTTCTTATTTCCTAATGTCGACAAGTTTGTTGACATTAACGCTATCAGGATCTTCATGATGGGAAACCCAGTTCCTACATTGTTGGGTAAGGCTTATTACTCTATTCATCTTCAGAATTCTTATCATGGGGGACGATTATCTGTTTCACGCCTCTGTTGTACCGGCGGTTTATCTCTCATATGCCTCAGTCTGATGCTTTTTGGGATGTCAAGAAGGAACCCTGTTGGGCTCCTAAGATCATGGCACTTACTCACTCAGATATTGATTGGTATTATCGAGCTTATCAGGATATAGAGATTATTGACAATTGTGGTAGTTTCCCCAATGTACCTCTTCTTGGTACAAAGGTGGGAATTAACTATAACCTTGTTCTTGCACGGCGACAACTTGGTTATCCAATGAGGGATAAACCGAATAGTATTCATTTGAGTAGTTTCTTTCTGAAGGAAGGAGAAGACCATAGGGAAGCTATAGAGCAGATTGTGAAGGCCTGGCGTCACATTCATAAAAAGAGTAGGAAGGATTTGGGACCTAGGCGTGTTGTGTCTTTGGAGCCATATCTTCAGTGGGTCCAGTTGAGAGCTATTCAGTTAAAGATGTCCTATACCCGGGAGACACCCATGCCTGATCTATTTGTGAAGACCACTCCTCCCTTATTAGATGATCTGGAAGAGCTGCAACTTGCTTTGGTTAGGATGCAACCGAAAAAGGGATGCTTGGAAGAACAAGTTCCAAACTTTAGAGAGTTCCTACAAAGCAGGCCTGAAGGAGAAAGACGACTTGATTGAGATCCTTGAGAGTCGAGCGATAGAGTCTATGGAGAGGCAAGGGGTTTTATTTTCTCCTAAGCGTCAATCAGGTGCTGATAACTCACTTTCTAATTCAGATGACTGGAAGGAGGTTGCCATCATACATGCGGAAGAAAACTAGAGGTTAAAGGCTCAGATTTCCAGGCTCACGGGGAAGCGCCAGCTTACAGAATGATCTCCATCAGTTCTATTTCTCAGGGTTTTAGATTTTATTTTTCATCTTGTACTAGGGATCATTGAAACTTGTAATCCATTTTGGAGTTATTATAATAAAAAATTTCAGTATTTCAAATGTGTTATTACTTTGATGTTTGCAATATGTCTATAAATCTATAAATCCCTTGAAATATTAAATAAAAAAGTAAAAATAATCATGTGCATTTCATATCATGCATCATATTGCACATATTTCTTGCTTTTGTTATGCATATCCAGGTGTCTTACCAAGCTTCTTTACTTTGTTCAGCAAGCTGACTCATCACTACAATACTCTGGATAATTTCAAAAAGAAGATGGACAACTTAGAACAAGAGAATCGCGAGTTGCGTGAGGAATTTTCTGCTTTGAAGGCTGGCATGGCCAATTTGACTACTCTGATGGAAGCTCTGGTGGCTGCTCAGAATCAGCCACTGAGTGTTCAACCTCAACCAACAAGGGAAATTGTTGAAGCTTCGACTGTTCCCGTATCTACTACTCTAGGTGTTGTTCAGAATCGCATGCCTCAAGGTTATCCATGGGGAATGCCAGAGAATTTTGCACCTGAAGGTTTCAATCTTGGTTCTCAAGATACTCCAATGGTTCAGACTATTGTTACTCTGGCACCTCTTGTGGTGCATGTTGTTCCTGTTGCACCTCCTTCGGTGAATATGGTTCCGTTTGTTAATGATGATGTGTGTCGTCCTTTCCCTCCATCGAGTGAAGACTTAGGTCTTTATGACAGAATGGATGATTTTCAAGAGCAGTTTGATAAGATGCAAAGAGAGATGAAGTCCCTCAAAGGAAAAGAGATATTTGGGCAGAATGTGAATGAGCTATGTTTGGTCCCGAATGTTAAGATACCTGCTAAGTTTAAGGTCCCAGAGTTTGAGAAGTATAAGGGAAACACTTTCCCTCGTGCTCATCTGGTGATGTACATGAGGAGAATGTCTACCCATACTAATGATCAGTGTCTTCTGATTCACTTTTTTCAGGATAGTTTGACCGGTGCTGCGTTGAAGTGGTATATGAGTTTGGACAGCGCCAATATCCATACTTTTAATGATTTGGGAGAAGTATCCATCAAACAATACAAGTACAACATGGACATGGCTCCTGACTGAGATCAACTCAGGGCCATGGTTCAGAAAGACAGGGAATTATTCAAAGAGAATGCATAGAGATGGCGTGAGGTAGCCGCCCAAGTGATTCCTCCCATGGAAGAGAAGGAGAAGACTATGATTTTCTTGAAGACATTGGGTGCTTTCTACTATGAAAGGATGGTAGCAAGTGCGCCAAGTGACTTTAATGAGATGGTAGGAATGGGTATCCGCTTAGAAGAGGCTATAAGAGAAGGCCATTTGACGAAGAGTGAAGGATCTGGAGGTGTGAAGAAGCTATCTTATGGGTTTACCAAGAAGAAAGAAGGAGATGCAAATGATGTCATACAAGAGAGGAGGGTAAACACTCCCAGAAGAAATTATCATCATCATCAACAAGTCGCCTCAGTTACTCCATTTGTTGGTGTAGCTCCAACCACCGTTGCTTATCAGAGACCATCCCAGCAGGGGAATCAAGGGTATAATCAGAGAAGGGAGAGTTATGACCCTACTCCTATGAGTTATACAGAGTTACTACCGACATTAATTCAGAAGAAGTTGGTTCAGACCCGACCATCTCCCGTTGTACCATCACCATTGCCTTGGTATTACAAAGTAGACCAAACATGTTCTTTTCAACAGGGAGCACCAGGGTATAATGTTGAGAATTGTTTTCCTTTGAAGACTGAGGTGCAAAAATTGGTGAAGTCTGGTATTCTATATTTTAAGGATATGGGACCTAATGTGAAAGATAATCCTCTACCCAAGCATAGGGGAGTAAATGTTCTGAATATGGTGGTCGGTTGTCCGGGCAACTTCCGGATTTTTGATGTTAATCAGGTTAGAGGAAATTTGGTGAAAATGCATGCAGACCTCTATGAATTTAGCTACTATACGCATGACCATTCCGGTTGTGCTATTTATAGTACAAACATACAGGGTTTTAAGAAGATAAAGGTTGATTTTCAAGAGATGATGGATGCGGGCCTAATCCATATAATCAGGCTTAGGGAAAAGTATGAAGAGAAAGTGAACATGGTTTCTGGATGTCCCGGTGAATTCAGAATTTTTAATGTGGAGTATATGAATGAGGACCTCGTACAGTTGCACGCTACCTTCTGCCATACGACTGGTCAGGTGGAACACCAATATGGATCTTGCCGAGTTTGCTGTCGAGATTCCCGAGGATGTTCAATCGTGAAGAAGGTTGTTCAGTTGTTGTTAGACAATGGAACCATCAAGATTATAGGTCAGAGGGATGATTACCATGAAGTTGATATGGTTGAAGTTTATTTGACTGAAGAAGAGTCAGATGAAGAGTATGCCTCCGCAGATGAGTATTTCTCTTCAGACGAACATTTTTTTCCAGAAATGACTTATTGATGGTTAATTATGTTAAAGAAGGGGTAAATGTCATTGTGCCTTGTTTTGGCGCACTCGCCTATTTTGAAGTTGAGTATCGTAGCAAGCCAGCTGTTACCCCATTGGTGATTAGTTTGTCGGGTCCTATCCTCTACAAGTCAGATAAGGTTGTGCCTTACGAATACAATGCTACAATCTTGGAGGATGCTGTGGAGGTTCCCATCCAGCCAATGCCTGATGTTGGAAATATAGCTAAAAATAGCAGGGTGACCCGGAGCGGTCGTGTGTTTGCACCAGTTGTTCGAAGAGATGTTAGTGCTGGAAAGAAAATTGATGAGAATGATGAACCTAAGAAGGCTACGGGTGAGACTAGTGGAGGTACGTTAGAGAAGGAAGTGGATGATATTTTGAAGATAATTAAGATGAGCGACTACATAATTGTAGATCAGCTACTGCAGACTCCTTCAAAAATATTTATCTTAGCTTTATTGATGAACTTCTCTGCTCACAAAGAATCCTTGATGAGGGTATTGGACCAAGCTTTTGTGAAGAGTGATATGCCAATAGATCAATTCAGCAGCGTAATAGGAAACATTACTTCATGTAATAACTTGAGTTTCTGCGATGATGAATTACCAGATGAAGGGAGGAATCACAACCTGGCCCTCAACATCTCTATGAACTGCAAGAACGATTCACTATCCAATGTGCTGATTGATAATGGATCCGCGTTGAATGTTATACCGAGGAGTGCCCTTATGAAGTTGAAATATCAAGGAACGCCTATGCGCTCGAGTGGCATCATTGTGAAAGCGTTTGATGGGTCAAGGAAATTTGTCATCGGTGAAGTGGACTTGCCTATTCATATAGGACCACATTTGTTTCAGATAACTTTCTAGGTCATGGACATTATTACCGCTTATAGCTGTTTGCTAGGACGGTTGTGGATACATGAGGCAGGGGCTGTCACTTCAACTTTACACCAGAAGCTAAAGTTTGTGCATGAAGGGAAAGTAGTGGTCATAAATGGGGAACAAGCTTTGTTGATATCTCATTTGTCCTCTTTCAGTATTGTAGAAGTGGATGAAGCTGCTGTTGGAACCCAGTTCCAAGCCTTATCCATTGATAACATAAGAAGAAATGAGAATTCCATGGTTTCGCTGAAGGATGCGCAACAGGTTGTGCGTAATGGTCATAGTGAAGTTTGAGGATAGATGTGGATCCACCTGTGAACAAGAACAGAGCCGGCTTAGGGTTCTCTTTGAAGAATGACAAAGGCAAGGGCTTGAAGCTGAAGTCTGCTTCGAGCAAGTATCAAGACATCTTATGTAGCGGGGGTTATCTTCATCCGACTGTTTCCAGGATTAACGTCATTGTAGAAGATGAAGCAGAGAAGGAAATGCTGAATTATGTGACGCACAGAGTTAGGGTTCAGAATTGGATCACCATTGATGTTCCCTCTTTCATACATGTTTCAAAGTAATTTGATTTGTTAAATTTTTTTTTTTGAAAAAGCTTTCACTCTGCCCAAGGTGGAAGTATTAATGTTGTAGGGCTTATCTGTTTGCTGTGACTTTTAAGATCAATAATAAAAGTTGTCTTTGCTTCCCGAACTATGTCTTTATTTTATGCTTTTTCTTGGAAAAAGGTAATCAGAAAATACCTTTCAAAATAAATAATAACTGAAAATTAATCAGCATGATCACTTGTTATATGTGTCAGTTTCTAAATGCAATCACAAATCATATGTGCAGATTAACTAAAAAACCCGTTGAATACAATGACCCTACACCCTCTCCCAACTTTGAATGTCCTGTGTATGGAACTGAAAAAGAAGATTATGATGAGATTCCAGAAGAGGTCTCACAGTTGCTTGAGCACGAGGAAAATACCATTCAGCCATATAAAGAGCCATTGGAAATGATCAATTTGGGTTCAGAAGAAGATCCGAAGGAAGTCAAGATTGGAGCATTGTTGCATCCCGATGTGAAGAGCGGGTTGATTGAGCTGTTGAAAGAGTATGTGGATATTTTCGCTTGGTCTTATTAAGATAGCCTGGTCTAGATACAGATATTGTAGAGCACCATTTGTCGTTGAAGCCAGAGTGTCCGCCAATCAAACAGAAGTTGAGAAGAACTCACCCAGATATGGCAGTAAAAATCAAAGAGGAGGTTCTAAAATAGATTAATGCTGGTTTTCTTGTAACGTCAGTGTATCCTCAATGGATTGCCAATATTGTCCGAGTACCGAAAAAAGACGGAAAAGTTCACATGTGCGTAGATTACAGAGATCTAAATAAAGTTAGTCCAAAAGATGATTTTTTTGTTCATGGACGAATTTTACGGGTATAATCAAATAATAATGGCTCTAGAGGACATGGAAAAAACAACGTTTATCACACCCTGGGGAACATTCTGTTACAGAGTGATGCCCTTCGGGTTGAAGAATGCTGGTGCAACGTACCAGAGGGCTATGAAAACCCTATTCCATGATCTGATGCACAAGGAAATTGAAGTATATGTTGATGATATGATCGCCAAATCCCAGACTGAAGAAGGGCATATAGAATATTGGTTGAAGTCATTTCAGTGTTTGAGGAAGTATCGTCTCTGCTTGAATTCAAATAAATGCACCTTCGGTGTTTGATCAGGGAAATTGTTGGGTTTCATTGTTAGCCAGAAAGGAATTGAAGTTGACCCTGATAAAGTCAAAGCAATTCAGGAATTTCCAGCACCAAGAACTGAAAAGCAAGTTAGAGGTTTCCTAGGGCGTTTGAATTATATTTCCAAATTTATTTGTCACATGACTGCAACATGTGAACCGATCTTTAAGTTGTTAAAGAATGATCAAGGTTGTATATGGACGGATGGCTGCCAAAGGGAATTTGAAAGTATTAAATAATATATGCTTGAACCTCATATCTTTCTCCCTCCTGTGGAAGGAAGACCGTTGATTATGTACCTGACAGTGTTAGATAAATCCATGGGTTGTATTTTGGGACAACAGGATGAAACAGGGAAGAAAGAGTTTGCTATTTATTATCTCAGTAAAAAATTCACTGATTGTGAGTCACGGTATTACATGCTAGAAAAGACATGTTGTGGTTTTGCCTGGGCGGCAAAGTGCTTGCGGAAGTATATGTTGAATCACACTACTTGGTTGATCTCAAAAATGGATCAAATCAAGTACATTTTTGAAAAGCCTGCTCTTACTGGGAGAATTTCCCGCTGGCAAATGTTGTTATCCGAATATGATATCGAATGTTGCACTCAAAAGGCTATTAAAAGTAGTGTGTTAGAAGATTATTTTGCTCACCAACCAGTGGAGGATCACCAGTCTGTAGAATATGAATTCCCCGATGAGGATGTGATGTTCCTGAAAGTGAAGGATTGTGATGAACCATTGCCTGAGGAAGGTCCTGACCTTGAATCTCATTGGAGTATGATATTTGATGGAGCTGTGAATGCTTATGGTAAAGGAATTGGTGTTGTGATTGTCACTCCTCATGGATCGCATATTCCTTTTACTGCAAGGTTAACATTCGATTGTACTAACAATATGGAAGAATATGAGGCTTGCGTCATGGGTCTCGAGGAAGCTATTGATCTCAGAATTAAAACTCTAGATGTGTATGGTGATTCAACTTTGGTAATAAATCATATTAAAGGAGAATGTAATACTCGTCACCCTGACTTGATCCCTTACAAAGATTATGCTAGAAGATTATTACCATTCTTCAATAAAATTGAATTCCATCACATCCCTAGAGATGAAAATCAAATGGAAGATGCTCTGGAAACTCTGGTTTCTATGTATCAAGTAAATACTTGGAATGATATACCCCAAATTATGGATCAATGACTGGATCGGCCCGCTCATGTGTTTACAACAAAGGAGGTAGCAGATGAAAAGCCTTGGTATTATGATATCAATCATTTTCTTCAGATTCAGGAATACCCGATTGGTGCATTGAAGAAAGATAGAAAGACTTTGAGAAGATTTCCAAGAAGTTTCTTCCTCGGTGAAAATGTGTTGTACAAGAGAAATTATGACATGGTCTTGCTCAGATGCGTGGATAGACACGAAGCAGACATGTTGATGCATGAGATTCATGAAGGTTCATTTGGACCTCATGCCAATGGATATTCGATGGCTAAAAGGATGCTGAGGGCAGGTTACTATTGGCTGACAATGGAGTCTGACTGTTACAAATTTGCAAAGAAGTGCCATAAATGCCAGATTTATGTAGACAAGGTCCATGTGCCTCTGAAGCTTCTCAATGTGATTTCCTCCCCGTGGCATTTCTCTATGTGGGGTATTGACATGATTGGGATGATAGAACCTAAAGCTTCGAATGGACATCGTTTTATCTTGGTAGCAATCAACTACTTCACCAAATGGGTGGAGGTTGCTTCATATGCCAACGTTACTAAGCAGGTGGTTGTCTGCTTCATTAAGAATAACCTTATATGTCGGTATGGTGTGCCGAGCAAAATCATCACTGACAATGGATCGAATTTGAATAATAAGATGATGACAGAACTATGTGAAGAATTCAAGATTGTCCATCACAATTCATCTCCATACAGGCCAAAGATGAATGGTGTTGTTGAAGCTGCTAATAAGAATATCAAGAGAATTATCCAGAAAATGGTTGTTACTTATAAGGATTGACATGAAATGCTCCCTTTTGCTCTACATGGATACCGAACATCTGTCCGCACTTCAACAGGAGCAACCTCGTTCTCCCTGGTATATGGAATGGAAGCTATACTCCCTGTCGAGGTAGAGATTCCCTCGTTGCGTGTGATAATGGAAACCAAATTGACAGAGGCTGAATGGATCCAGAACAAGTTTGACCAATTGAATTTGATTGAGGAGAAGAGGATGGCAGCTTTATGTCATGGGCAGTTATATCAGAAGATAATGAAGAAAGCTTTTGATAAAAAGGTCAAACCTCGTGAATTCAGAGAAGGCGACCTCGTGCTCAGGAAGATCATGTCTTTCAACACTGATTCTAGGGGCAAGTGGACTCCCAATTTTGAAGGCCCATATGTTGTCAAGAAAGCCTTCTCTGGCGGCACATTAATTCTTGAAACTATGGACGGCGAGGAGTTCCCACGTCCCATGAATGCTGACGCAGTCAAGAAATACTTCGCCTAAAGAAATAAAAGAACAGCTCGCTAAGTTGAAAACCCAAAAGGGCGGCTTAGGAAAAAAAGGAGCATCTCAGTAGGCCGAAAACCCGAAAGGGAGGTCTAGGCAAAAATTTGAGACCTAAACAGAATAAATTTTCCGCTAAGTTGAAAACCCGCAAGGGCAGCTTAGGAAAAAGTTAGGGATTCTCTTGGCAAGTAACTACGTCAGACAAGACTTGATCATTGAAGCAACAATCTTCTCGGATCCTCACCATACTTCAACAGAAGCTGCTGCTCAGGATTTCAAAAGTTATTAGAGGGGATAGTGGTCATTGTATCTCAATGTATCTTTTCCGTTATATATATTACCATTTTCCAAACTTTGTAATCATCTATGGAGTCTCTCCATTCGCAGATTACCATTCTATTAATGAAATTTGAGCTTTTACGCAATTCTTTGTATCTCTTATTTAATTTAGCTTACAAAGACTCCATTTATTATTGATAATAATTTTCAAAGAAAAGAAAGATTAAATAACAAAATTGATTTTTTAAAAAAGAATTTACAATTTGCTTTTACTTTGAGATTTGTGATGAAACAATGACAACAAAAATGGTGATCCCAGGAATGGACAAACTCCAGTTGTTTCGAAGTTTTTGTTCCCCTCAGAAAGTTTACTCAGGATGATTCACCGTATTGGGTTTATGATTATAGTACCCTCGGTCAAGTTTGGATTCATTTCTCCTCTTTCCTGATTTTTCATGATGTGAAGTTTCAAATCGCACTTTCTCCAGTGAATTTTTGTTTGGCCTTATAAATGTTCTTGTTCTAGAGAAGTTGGTATCGTACCCACTCTTGAAGAACGCAGGTCCCTGGTTTCTATAAGTGAAGGACGTATTGTGAATGTGGTGTTAACCTCGCTAATGAAGTAGGCCTGAATTCCCCAGTGAATGTTTTGATGTTTTGGTGTTGAAGCTACCGGCAGAAAACATAGAGCCGCCACCGAACTTTATTTATCCCGAAGGAAGGGGAAATATCGAAAAAACCACAAGAGAATGGATAAGATGGTTTTGTGACCAAGAGAAAGGTTAAGGGATTCGGTTATGCGAGGGGAAGGTATTAGCATCCCTCGCATTCGTTTTACTCAACGAGATTCGTTTTGTTTGTTTAACTTAAAAGGTGTGTTTATCTACAACTATGCTTGCTTAAGGGGAAATGAATGGTTTTTATTATTGCGTTCATGAGGGTTTTGTGACCCTTTGCCTACGTATCCAATGAAGGAATCAGAACACCGTAGTTCGTCTAGAAAATGGTTTGTTTGTTTGTGTTTTTTAGTGGGCGACGTTAACACGTGCATTCTAGCAATAGGCACGGCCGGTATCGCGGTAGAATGGAGATAACATGCCCCTTTGGGGAGTTTTATTGGTTTAGTGTTTTTGCGAGTTTTAAAAATAAATTCAAGTAGTGATTAAATGTTTTTGGATTTTTGATTTGTGACAGTTAAGTTTTAATTACAAAAGAAAAGGGTTAAGAGGGGGAGTAAGAAATATCCTAATTGTTTGTTATGTACAAGTGATTTAAAAGTCTATTTCGACATAAGACGATCGAAACGGGATTTAATCGCCTCATAGAGCTACCTAAGGGAGTATAGTATCACGATTTGAATGAGTAACTTAAATTCTAAATGTTTGGTTTTTATATCAAATTAAGTTAACAAATAAAATTTAAAAGTAAACTAGAACCTAATTTAAACATATTCTAAATATATATATTTTTTGTGAATTTTTTTTAGTAAAGAAAGAAAAATTAAAATAAAATTAAAACATAATTCTAAATATGCTTTTGTTATTTTTATCATGAAATAATTATATATAAGAAAACTAAATAAATACTTGCTTAAGAAGTAAGATAAAATATGAGGAGATAAGACCTAAAGAACTAAAAAATGAAAAGAAAAAAAAAGAAGAAAAAAAATACCCCAGCAGGGGTTGACCCGGATCTTTAAAGTTAATGATGATGTGCTTTGCCAATTTCACTAAGTTATTTATCTGTTATTAACATGATTTAATTAATACAAAGGCTGAACACAGTTTGAGTGATTGGGCCAAGAGGCCCAATGGGCTGACCCGGTTGGGGGAAAGAGACTAGGAAAAGTCTTGTAACCCTAGAGAGAAAGAAAGCGTCGCTGGGAGTGTTATTGGGAAGTGGAAGATAGATTAAATGAATTATTGCTTATGGGGAAAGAAAAAAATGCAGCATTATGTTATTATTTCCCATAATCCTTTTTTCTATGCTTTTTATCGCAAAATTTAAAACCCTCTCTCTAATCTCAACTCTTCATCCTCCTACTCTCAGAACCATTCAAATTCTCACAATCTTCAAACTATCCCTTAATCCTCTACACTCTCTGCACTATTTCTTGTTAGCATTCTTCTTTCACTCGATTCACCTTCATCGTTTAGTTTATTATATCTTCAAAGCGTTGTTTTCAGAACCTTCTTCATTTTCATTTGCGATAGTGATTACGTGTTTGAAAACATTTTCCCGTTCGCAAGTTAAAGGAACTCTTGCTTGTTTGAATAGTTTTGGATTCGGCAGCGGTTTGGCTTGATTTTGGGATTTTTAATTTGGAAACCCTAGCAGAAGGTTTGAGAGTTGATTTGGGTTCGGAGATGGAGAAGACGGCGAGGGATGTAGCGGTAAAGTTTGTTGAAAGGGATATTATCGATGATTTGGGGTGACGGAAATCGAAGAGGTTATGTTTAACAATGAATAGTTGTTAGCAGTTGGTTGTGCTGATGGGTGGTTTGCGAAGAAACGGAAGGAGTACTCGCGGCTGAATCAATGAGAAGAGGAAACGAATCTCTAACAAAAACAACAAATTCGCTCCTCTCGATGACAATAGCGAAGGTTTGGAGAAAACTCTAGAATTACCGAGACAGTACATGGAATAAAATCAAAGGAGAAGAAAAGTTTACCGAGTAGGAGTCCTTCCAATGAGTCTTCAAACTTTCAGGTATGGCTTTCAATATTCTTTCTTCTACTCTTTCTTTGACTCAAATTTCTGGACTGGTTCTGAATTTTCTGTGTTGCGGCTTCGTCGGTGTTGAATTCGCTTTGAAACAAATAGCTAATATTATGTTTGAAGCTACAGGTTCTGAGTTGTTTTTGACAGAAGTTGTAGAGGTTGAGGATGGAGTCTAGTTCGGTAATGGAAGATGAGGATTTGGTTGTTTTGTTTTTTTAGGGTAAGTTTGAAAGATCTCGGGACTGTTTTTTTTATCATAGGCTTTGAAGTGTTGGTCTTTTTTTTTGTTATCCTCTTTTTGGTTTTTCTCGTGCTTGGCTGATTATGTGTTTTTTTTATGGCTGTGTTCTATGTTGTATATCGTTCAATGAGGAGGATGTTTGGTTTTCTTTTTGAAATTGTGTACTTTGCAATGTGTTTTCTCTCTTTTTGTTTTCTGGCTTGGTTCTCCTCTTTCTCAATGGAACAGTAGTCGTTCTTATAATGAGATAAGGGTGGAAAATTGGAGGGAATTGGTGAAGTTTTTAAACATTCTTGGCTTGCTGACCTTGGGCTTTAGAACGCAGGTTTTGCTCATGCCTACTTTGGTGCAAATTTTGGTTCTTTTAGTGCAGGTTTGGGACAACAATAACACAGTAGTGGCAACAGGTTTTAGGCTTTGTTTGTAGGTCTGTTTTGGCAATTTTGTAGGACTAGTCTGTGGGGCTTATGGATGGTTGGTGGAAGGCTGTTTTGACAGACTGTCGTATGCAGGGATTGGCCAGCATGGGGCTGAGTTGGTAGACCGGTTTAATAGTAGGTGTTTGGACTGTTTTGGTTTTTGCATGATGCAGGTTTTATCTTTTCCTCTTTCATATTTCAATGATGTAAAGCACATCTGCTTTTTTTTCTCTAATATTTCTAAAGGGTTTGTATCTTTGGGACATGATGATGCATAGGGCATTGGGCCTGTTTGTTAACCTGCTGTGTTTCTATGAACTGCTATTATATATTTGCTGATTTTGCTGCTTCATTTGGCTACTATGTTGCTGTTGTTGGCCGTTGCTTTTATATGTCTGTTTTGGGCTGCTGGCTTTTTGCTATTTCTAGCTGCTACTATTTCTATTTGTATAGGTGCTGTCGTTTGCAGCTCTGCAGTCTTGCCAGTTTGCTTATTTTGTTTGCAACTGCGGTTTTGCTTGTTTAGACAATGTTGGCAATTTTCCTTTTCTTTTTTTTGTGAACCAAAAGGGAAACTTTTTGTGATTTGAAATTGGGAGAAAATGGCCCATGATTAAAAATAGATCCCTTTTTATCTGATTCCAAATACAAACCCTCATGATGAAATGAAGAATTCTTTTAACCATTAATTCTTGCTTTGGAATTTTTCGTACGTTAATTGTTGGCTAATTTTCTCTTTTCCTTGTTTCATGAGCATGAGTATTGGATGGCAAGCAGGGATGTAAGATGAAAAGGCCAAGGCTAGAAAAGAACGTGGACGATTTTCTTGAAGAGGAAGCAACAAAAATTGAAGAAGAAACATTTAATTTCTTTTATTCTTTGTAAACAACGATTATAACTTGTGATTTCTCATTCATAAGATGCTTTGTAACTTCTCCCAAAATATAATGCACAAACTTAAATGAATTTTACCAATGATGGACCTTGTTGTATAGAAATTGAATAACTCTTGAATCTTGTTTGAATTTTGAAATTCTCCCTTGAATAATTTGAATGCACGCTTTGACTTTGTAACTTAAACTTCAAGAAATCGCGAACAATTGTTTTAACTTGTATTTCAAACAATCATGCGCCTTATCTTCTAGACTCCAATCAAACTCTTGCACAAAATAAATGCTTAAGAATTTAATTCCCTTTGGTTAATTCGAACCCAAAACAACGGTCATTCAAACCTTAATCTTCATATCACGCCTGAACCAAACTTGCACACTTAAACAGAACTTTAACTTTGAGACTCACATCACAAGTAACTTGTAACTTAAGCAACCAAAACATGTCTTGACGATCATGAACCCCCGATCTTATTTCTTGTGCCCAAACTCCACAATCGTCAACTTAAACTTCAAACCCTCGAATCAGTGACTTGGAGACTTTTAAGAAGAAAGCTTGAAATGAGAGGAGAGGAACTCCCTGAACTTTGAGCCATCTTTGAGGCAGGCGAAAGAAACATCTTCATAGGAACTAGGGATCCAAAAACCATGGAATCTTGGCCAACAAAAAGGGAAATAATCCCTAATCCAGGCTTTGATAAATTCGAGCAAGAATCAACCTTGTAACGTGATGACAAAATTCATTCCATGATCCACTAATCGAGAAACAAAAGAATTTCCCTTTTACCTAATAAGAGAACTTCAAAACAAAATTAGACATAAGGAGGTCACAACCCTAATACCTCAAACCCAAGCGCCTGATTCCATGAGATGCGGGATATGCAAATGACTGAGTTAAAAAATGGTGCAAATGGGATGCAAAGTTTAAAGCCAGACAAAAGTAAAAGAGATAGGGAAAATTTGGGGTACGACAGCTGCCCCTATTTAATCGTCTTAAACTTGAATATGAGATTGGCGTCAGCCTTTCGAAAGTTTAAGGTGGAAGATGATTAAATACCCGGACCTGAAATTTGCCCTGGAGAGATGGTGTCAGTGTCATTCATTGGTGTGAATGTATGCTGGGGAAGGACAAACTGGTCTCCTAGTGGACTGGTCATGATGGATAAACATGGTTGAACAATGGTAGCTTGTATTGGGGTAACGGTGCCAATACAAGGTTCTTGAGGGAGTGGGCGGTAGAGTGACTGAAAGGATATGGTTGACAATGTCGCAGTGACTGAAGGTAGGATTCATAAGAAACTTAAAGATAACACGAGAGTAAAGTCTGCGGAAGACTTACGACCCTAAAAAGATAATGTGAGGGTAAGACCTATGAATGACCCACGACCCTAAGAGAGATATAGCGAAGGTAAGATCTACGGATGATATACGACCTTAAAAACAAGATGAGGAGAGGGTAAAGTCTACGGACGAACTATGACCCGAAGAGAGATAAAGCAAAGGTAAGATCTACAGACGACCTACGACCTTAAAAAATGATAGCGTGATGGTAAGATCTACTGACGATCTACGACCCTAAAAACAAGATAAGGAGAGGGTAAAGTCTACGGATGACCTATGACCCTAAGAGAGATAAACCAAGGTAAGATCTACAGACGACCTACGACCTTAAAATGATAAAGCGAAGGTAAGATCTCCGGACAATATACAACCTTAGGAAATTATAGCGTGATGGTAAGATGCACTGACGATCTACGACCCTAAAATAAGATAATGCAAAGGTAAGATCTACGAGCGACCTACGAATTTAAATAATATGAAGCGGAGGTAATATATACGGATGACCTACGAACCTAAACAAGATGGGGAGAGGGTAAAGTCTACGGACGACCTACGACCCTAAGAGAGATAAAGCGAAGGTAAGATCTACGGATAACCTACGACCTTAAAAAATGTAAAATGAGGGTAAGATCTACGGACGATCTACGATCTTAGGAAATTTAAAGTGAGTGTTGAGAGCATGACGTACTAACACCATGGTTTATTTTAGTCGGTAGTGTAATAACAGATGTTAACTGGGAATTATGAGGATTATATTCTTTGTGAGGATGTTTTGTTGATTTGGGATCGATTTGGCTCATGCTTCATATGCATTTGAAGTGTGACATGATGATCCATGGATATGTTATGCGTTTGAGGATGAAATGCAATATGTCATGATGATTATTGTATTCAAAGTGCCAAAAGCTCATTGGGATCTGTTGCTCGTCATCTTGAGGTACTAATATGGATTGGTGATTGAAATTTGAGAGAAAAGGGTTAGCCTTGTTGAGTTCACCGGGGGATTAAATCTTGCTGAGGAGAAATGATTTGATCTGACTTCCTTCATGTGTTGGACTTTTTGTGAATAACTGAAAAGAGACATTGATCTCAACCAACACCCCAGGTCTCTCCGTGTGGGAGAATCGGGCACTCGGTCAAATGTAAGGAGGCGACGAGGATGAAAGCTTGGTCAAGGCGACCGTTATGACTTGCTACCTGCACAGAAGATCAAACACTTGAACACTATGGCATTCCCTTGGGATGCCTTCCTATCCATGTAATGTAGTGTTTCACATCTTAGCTTGTGATTATTATTGACTTATTGTTTTCAATGCAATGCTTAACAAAGAATTTAAATCACAATTCGCATACGAAAAATAAAGTAAAAGAGCATAACAAAGATTTTTTAATGGAAGGGAAAATTTCTATTAATGAGTTTGGCCCGTGAATGGGAATTCATACATAGAAATAACTCCTAAATGAGGAAGTTGCGGAGAAGAAAAGAAATACAACGAGTAAAATGGCAATAAAAAATCTCGAACTTCCGTTAAAACTAATATTGTTATAGTTCCCGTATCCTGGGTCGTCATAGTGTCGTGCTTCCAAAGGATAATAGCTAGATTGATCCATTCCGCATTAGGAGGGTGTACGTGAAGAGTCTTCAGACTGCAGTCTCTCGCTTTTTTGTCCCTAATTTTTCCCTGGATCGCCCTTTCGGGTTTTCAATCCACCGGGACACCCATTTTTGCCTAAGCCGCTCTTTCGGGTTTTCAACTTAGCGGGTTATTATTATTTTTTCTTTTTAGCCCTAACTTTTTCCTAAGCCGCCCTTTCGGGTTTTCAACTTAGCGGGTCCTTTTATGCATAGTATTTTTTGACTTAGTCTGAATTGACTGGAAGCGGAACATCTTCCCCATCCATGTTTGTCAGGATTAGAGCACCTCTTGAGAAAGCTTTCTTCACGATGCACGGTCCCTCATAGTTGGGAGTCCACTTGCCTCTTAGATCAGTGTGGATTGGGAGAATCTTCCTTAATACCAGGTCATCTGTGTGGAACTCTCGAGGCCGAATCTTCTTGTCAAATGCTCTCTTGAGATGTTGTTGATATAACTGACTGTGACAAATGGCTGCCAGGCGCTTTTCTTCAATGAGATTGAGTTGGTCGAGTCTCATTTGAATCCATTCAGCTTCATCAAGCTTAGTATCCATCAGAACCATTAAGGAAGGAATCTCCACTTCGACCGGGAGTACCGCATCCATACCATAGACTAGTGAAAACAGAGTTTCCCCAGTGGAAGTACGAACTGAAGTTCGATAGCCATGCAGGGAAAAAGGCAACATCTCATGCCAATGTTTGTATGTTCTCACCATTTTCTGAACAATCTTCTTTATGTTCTTGTTAGCAGGTTCAACTGCCCCATTCATCTTCGGCCGATAAGGTGATGAATTATGGTGCTCGATCTTGAACTCTTCACATATTTCATTCATCATCTTGTTGTTGATATTTGACTCGTTATCAATGATGATCTTGTTAGGAGTTCCATAACGACAAATGATCTCTCTTTTGATGAAACGAGTGACAACTTTCTTGGTCACATTCTTGTACGAAGTCGCTTCCACCCACTTGGTGAAGTAGTCAATAGCAACGAGGATAAACCTGTGTCCGTTTGAAGCACTCGGCTCGATTCTCCCAATCATATCGATGCCCCACATTGCAAAGGGCCATGGTGAAGTCATCACATTCAAAGGAGTGGGAGGAACATGTATCCTGTCTGCGTAAACCTGACATTTGTGGCACATTTTGGCATATACACAACAATCGCTTTCCATCGTCATCCAGAAATAACCTGCTCATAGGATTTTCTTGGCCATGGAATGCCCACTTGCATGAGTCCCAAAAGAGCCCTCGTGTATTTCTCATATAATGGATTCTGCTTCGTGTCTATCCACGCATCTGAGCAGAACGGAATCATAGTTTCTCTTGTACAGTACGTCTCCTGACAGTAAAAACTTAGACGCCAACCTTCTAAGAGTCTGCTTATCACAAATTGTAGCACCTTTGGGGTACTCTTGCTTCTGAAGATATCTTTTGATGTCGAAGAACCACGGCCTTTCACCTGATACATCTTCAGTTGTGAGACAATGAGCAGGGAAAATGTGTGATGTCTCCTTGTAACGACTGATCCTTATATTGGGTGCATGATTCGGGTAACTGACTTTGAACATTGCTGCTAAAGTGGCCAGAACGTCTGCCAGTTGATTTGCTTCTCTAGGAATGTGCTCAAAGGTGACCTCATCGAAAGCGGGCAACAACTATAATATGTAATCCCGGTATGGAACTAAATTAGGGTGTCGTGTATCCCAATCACCCCGTACTTGATGTATCACTAAGGCAGAGTCCCCATAAACTTCAAGAATCTTGATCTTCAAATCAATGGCTGCTTCAAGGCCCATCACACAAGCTTTGTATTCAGCGACATTATTCATACAATCAAAACATAATCTGGCAGTGAAAGGTATATGAGTGTTGCATGGAGAGGTCAGAATTGCCCCAATTCCATGACCCATAGCATTTGACACACCATCGAACGTGAGAGTCCACCGCTCCCCTAGTTCAGGTCCTTCATTATCATCAAGTTTCATAATATCCTCATCTGGAAAATCGAACTTCATGGGTTGATATTCTTCCAATTGCTGGTGAGAGAGATGATCAGCAAGAATGCTACCTTTGATAGCCTTTTGTGTGACGTACTGGATGTCATACTCATACAAAAGAATTTTCCACCGAGCCAATCTTCATGTAAGTGTTGGTTTCTCGAAGATGTACTTTATCGGATCCATCTTAGATATCAGAAGTGTAGAATGTGTCAACATGTACTGCCTCAAACGTCGAGCTTCCCACGTAAGAGCACAACAAGTCTTCTCAAGTAAAGAATACCTTGATTCACAATCAGTGAACTTCTTGATCAGGTAATAAATGGCGTGTTCTTTTCGTCCAGTATCATCATGTTGTCCGAGCACACAACCCATAGATCCTTCAAGCACAGTCAAATACATAATGAGAGGTCTCCCAGGAACTTGTGGTATAAGTATTGGTGGTTCTTGAAGTTACTGCTTAATCTTCTCAAAAGCTTCTTGACAACTTTCATCCCAACGGACATCCTGATTCTTGCGTAATAATTTAAAGATGGGTTCACAGGTAGCAGTAAGATGGGAAATGAACCTGGCTATGTAATTCAACCTTCCAAGGAAACCTCGTACTTCCTTTTCATTTTTCGGCGCCGGCATATCCTGTATTGCTTTTACTTTGTCAGGATCTACTTCAATTCCTCATTGACTTACGATAAAACCAAGTAACTTGCTCGATCGAACCCCAAAGGTGCATTTGTTGGGATTAAGCCTTAACCTAAACTTTCGTAAACAATCAAACAACTTCTGCAAATGGACCAAATGTTCTTCCTCAGTCTGTGATTCCGCAATCATGTCGTCCACATACACCTCGACCTCTTTATGAATCATGTCGTGAAAGAGAGTCACCATAGCTCGCTGATATGTCGCACCAGCATTTTTAAGACCAAAAGGCATGACTCTATAGCAAAAAGTACCCCAAGGAGTTGTGAAAGCTGTTTTATCCATGTCTTCCGGAGCCATCTTTATCTGATTGTAGCCAGAGAACCCATCCATAAAGGAGAACACCAAAGACTGAGAAATGTTATCAACCAATACATTAATATGAGGCAATGAGAAATCATGCTTCGAGCTTGCTCTATTCAAGTCTCGGTAGTCAACACACATACATACCTTACCATCCTTCTTAGGTATGGGCACAATGTTAGCAATCCAAGGCGGATAATTTATCACAGATAGGAAGCCTGCTTCGAGCTGTTTCTGAACCTCTTCTTTGATCTTCAAAGACATGTCGGGCCTGGTCCTTCTTGGCTTTTGCTTTACAGGAGGACATTCTGGCTTGAGTGGCAATCTATGCATTACTATCAGTGTCTAAGTCGGGCATGTCTTCATACGACCAGGAAAAGATGTTAGCATACTCTCGAAGTAACTCAATCAAACCCTTCTTTTCTTTTCTTTGCAAGGCGGCCCCTATTTTGACTTCTCTCTTTACCTCTTCAGTACCGAGATTAACGACTTCTATTTCTTCTTGATATAGCAGGATGACCTTCTCTTCCTGTCTCAAGAGCCTGGCTAGTTCTCCAGGGACTTCACAATCTTCCTCATTATCTTTGTTAGCATGATCAACTGAATTCTCAAGGATATAAGGAGACATAGCACTATCATTTCCAACGGAATCCAAGACGGATCTGCATGATCGATGATTTTATGTTTTATTTTTAGAAAGTGCAAAAGAATATTTAGAACATGAAAAGAAAAGTATTGCCATTTTTATTTTAAAAAGTAAAAGTAAAAGAAAAGACAGGAAACAAAATTGTATGCGAAAGTGAAATTTTTTCATTCAATGTTAAACTGAGATTGGAACATAAGGGGGCCCCTTCTACAAGCCGTCAGTATGCCTTGGGATGGACATACGACTTAAATGGAAACAGAAAATTACACATCAAGGAAAACAACTTCAGGGATGTCCATGGCAGTCTAATTGCTGAGCTCTTGGTCCGGCGCAACTTGATAGATAAATCTTGAAACATCTTCATCGTCACCTTCAACATCTGTGGAGAGCACTTGTCCTTCTTTTCCTACACCAGCACTGACGAACACTTCAGAAATTGGGGGAACCTGCTGTCCTTTGAGAGGAACCCAACCAGCTTGCACGGAGGATGATGGCTGATACCCAAGACCAAATCGATCCTTCTTCTCTACCACTTCAATCAATTGTCCCCAACTGTCATGGGGAGGTTTAGCTTCTATGAGGGTTTTGGCATCCTTCAAAGAGGCCAAGGGTGTCTCAGACTTCTTACATTCCACGACATGGAACTTGTCAACAGTAATAATCTCCAGAGCTTGAAAGGGCGACTCCTGCACCTCGCCTTCCACTTCCACATAACGGTAGGTAGTCAGATTATTAATCACTATGTCTTCTTCCCCACAAACGATGATAACTTGGTCATTCACAATGATCTTCAGGGGTTTATGAAGAGTAGATGTCAAAGCTCCTGCTACGTGGATCCGTGGACGACCCAAAAGGCAAGTATATGATGGACGAATGTCCATAACATAGAATGACAAATAGAAAGTGTGGGGACCAATCTTGACAGGTAATTCCACTTCTCCATCCATAGATCTTCTCGAACCATCAAACACTCGAACATTTAGAGTGGAAGGCCTCATCATTACTCCATCCATATTCATCTTAAACAAAGTAGTCTTAGGCATCACATTGAGTGAAGAACCCGTATCCACCAAAACTCGAGATAAAACAGTGTCCAAACACTTCATAGAAACATGCAGCGCTTTGTTGTGGGCTCTTCCTTCAACTAGGAGTTCATCATCACATAAACCCAAACAATTTCCCACAACAATATTGGTGACGATTCCTTCGAACTGGGCTACAGAGATGTCTTGGGTAACATGACGGGAACATAAAATCTTCAATAAGGCATTGCGGTGGGTCTCTGAACACAAAAGGAGAGACAAGATGGAAATCTTGGATGGTGTCTGGTTGAGTTGATTCACTACTTTATAATCACTCCTGTGATACGGTGGCTGAACCGACTGTTAATACTGGTTTGCATTTTTTTTTGTTCGCAAAATGTCACGTTAAGCAAGAGTCGCCACCGACTTTTATTTCATCCATCCGGAAAGGAAAAAAGTACAGAAAAAAATCCTTTTTCGAGATTTTGAGTATGGGGGGTAGATTATAGAAAGGGACGGTGTTAGCACCCTTTCCATCCATGGTTTTCCATGGGCTCTTAGGTACTTTCTCATCTTTTTAAAATTTCTTGTGTGTGTGCTTGCTTTGAAAATGTTTTACTTCGTGATAACCCTTGTATCAGTCCTCAAGGGTGTGACAAAGTTTATTTTGAAAATTGTTTTGAAAAGTGTAAGTGTGAAAAGTTTAGATTTGAGCAAGTACCTACTAGCATCTACCTACTCCAAAAAAGATCATTTCTATTCTTGTTTCATTTAGACCGTGTTATCCTACTATTAGTGAGTAGGTAACCCTACTTGTTGGATGTTTGAGGGACTATGATCTTTATGATGACTTTTAGATTGAGGGTCTTTTGCTAAGATATCCCTACGTTCGAGGGACATGACCATTGTTTTCCAAGGCAACCAAGTGAGGAGTACCCTAGGAGTGAATATGTGCATATGATTTGTTTTCAGTTATTTAATCTTTTCACAATTAAGGTGATCTACTGTTTTAATTTTCAGTTTGTCTTTCCATACAATCCTATTAGCATACATCTAAGCAGTTTATAGTTTGCGGAATTAAAATCAAGAAAGTTTAAAGTCCTAGCTATTACAAGGCTTTTACAGATACATAATTATTTTGGACTGAAAATAAAAAGGCGGAAATGTAAACCTAAGTTGTTACAGAGCTTTGGGGCAATTACATAATAATGAAGAGTGCGGAAAAGAAATCATAAAACTATTACATCCCGGAAGCAATTACATAATTAGAAAAAAAATGTGAGAAAAGATAAATCTACGCTATTACATTGATAATGCGACCTATACAATTTTCCTAGAAATTAAAATGTAAAAGTATAAATAAAAAGAAATTAAGGAAAAAATAAAATCTAAAATTCTAAGTTAATGTTTTTGGTGTTTTTTGTAGAAAATAATTTTAAGTTAATTAAAAAACCTACTTCTAACTAATTTTAATAAAAAAGTTAATTAACTTAATTTATTAATAAATGAAAAAAAAACCAAAAATTCAGTTACTAACTAAAACAAAAACCTAATCCTAATTTGTTAAAAAAAAGGTTAATTAATCAAATTAAAGAGTTAATAAAAAAAGAGTTAATAATAATTAAAAAAACTTAAAATCTAAATTAATTTTAAGTGAAAAAAGTTAATTTTGAAAAAAAAGGTTTATGTGTAATGATTAATAAGAAAGAATTAAGTTTGCCAAAAAATAGATAAGGGAAGAAACATCAATGAAAAATAGGGTTAGAAAATAAAAATAATGCAAATGTCATGGGTGGTTGTTGAACCAAAAATTAATTTAAAACCTAAAATTAAATTAAAAAACCTAATATTAATTATTCAAGTTTATTATAAAAAAAAATCAAAGGTTTGAAAAATATTAGGTTTTATGAAAAAAGTTTTAAACAGAAAGAATTAAAATAGGTAAAGGACAAATAGAAAGGAAGAAAACCAAAACCAATAGAGGTGGTTGTTGAACCAACTCCCTTAACCTTCTCAGGATGTCTGCCTCGCCATGCATTGGTGGTTGTTCTATTTTGGCCTCAGTGTTTTGTAATAACCCTTCATGGGACCCTGTCTAAATCTGCAGTGTTAAATCTCATGAACACATTAAATAAATTACTATATATCATCAAATACAAATAAATCAAATATATGAAAAAACATTTAATGTTAAAACTGATATGGAATGTATGAAGTAGTGAGATGAGTATTTGTAACAAGGATGGCTTGTTTGTAGTGAGATGAGGATTTGTAATAAGGATTTAATGGTTTTAGGGTTTTTGAAAGAATTTGGTATTTTGACAGGGTTGTGGAAAAGGTTTTTTTTCCTGTCCCCTCTGTTTGTGTGAAAAAGTGAGATTATATAATGGAAGTTTGAGAAAAGATATGGGCTTTGAATGTGCAATTGGGCCTCCAATAACCACAAGCAATAGTGCAAATTTTTATTCACTTGAGTCTGTCACGTTCCAGGCTAAACCGCAGGGGCTTAAGTGCAATTTTTTAAGTTGATATGTGAAAACATAATGAAGCAGACATCGAGAACTAACTCCTGTACGAAAATGGGCTTAATCGGATAAACTTTGAATTAGTTATGAATTTTTGAAGTTTTGGCTCAGACAAACTTATTTTAGACTTCAGTGTCAACTCTGACACGTTCTTCAATAAAAAAATTGGTATTGATCGAAGCATAATCCGGTCTCGAATTTGGAAGAAACGTTGTAGACATCTGAGTCAGTGACCTTGTGTAAAAATATGGGCCCGATCCGATAAAAATTGACCGAGTTATGAATTTTTGAAGTTTCGACCCAGATGAAATAATATTCAGCATTCAGGATTTTCGGCGCGTCACACGCACTTTGAGCAAAAAACAAAGACCTTTTGGATACTGTTCGAACTCAATATCTCCTGTGAAATCTTAGCCGACTCAACTTGTGAAATTTTGGCGCCGGAACCAGCTCGATACGATGAAAATCGACCAAGTTATAATTTTCTGAACATGACGCAAATAAACTTCTGTCACAAATTTTCTGTACGAAAATACTTGATAAATCCGCATTTTTGAAGACCTTCTGATCGAAATTGGCTTCCCTCCGTGAGATATGAAAACATAGATAACATCAAGACGGAATTTTGGCCACCAAAACGGGTTCAAAACAAGCCACGAACTTCAAGTTATGAATTTTTTAGTGCGTAAAAACTGCACTTTCAGCTCACTTTTTCACCATATTTCTTCGAGAAAACTCACACATTCAGAGACCTTCTTTAAAGAATTGACTCTTGAGCCGGACCTGAATTTGAGAATATGTTATCAGAGATATCTTGGCAAAAGTACACCTGAATATGATGCGTCGGGTTGGACTTGTGAATCTTTGAACCCTGAATCGTTGCAAAACGGTGAACCGATCTTTAGCACGGAAAATACTCTAAGAACATCCATTGGCGAAATAAACGTCACTTGTAACCTGAAGAAGCTTGATAAATATACCTTTATTCCATAACCATAAAACCAATAATATACGTGTATGAAAAGAGGGTAAATTTTGGGGTACAACAGCTGCCCCTGTTCAATCTTCTTAAACCTGAAGATTTAGATTGGCTTCTCTTCCTTTCGTGATCTGAAGGTGGAAGATGATTGAACACTAGAGTGCCCAGAAATTTGCACTCATCTGTAATAATTCTTGACTATGTATGTAGTATCGGGAATGGGCTTACAGATGTCATTTGGAGGAGATGACAGAAAGTCACCGGAGATGGGCTTAAAGATGCCATCCGGAAGATATGATGGAGAATCGTCGGAGATGGGCTTAAAGATGCCATCTAGTGGATGTTGATTTCCCGAGATATTCCTTTGAAGAGAATTCATGTTCCTGCCGTTGAGGAGGAATCTGTTGAGGAATGTTGGTATTCGTCTTGGGAGAAATAGAATTTTAGGAGCTTCAGTTATCCATTACTCTACTGGGGAATTAACTCTAGAGGTGAACTGCATATCTGGTAAGGGTATATGTTGCACCGCGACTTACTGGAGAGATGGGAAACCAATCATGTTTGATCGGGTCCCAGTCTTACAGTGTTGCAGACCGCTATTTGGGGATAAGAGAGGAGGAACCTGGATAGTAAGGTTATGAGAAGGAACCTGGATAGTAGGGTTGCTTCGATATGAAAGCCTGGATAGTAGGGCTGTGAGAAGGAACCTGGATAATAGGGTTACTTTGATATGAAAGTCTGGATAGTAGGGTTATGAGAAGGAACCTGGATAGTAGGGTTACTTCGATATGAAATCCTGGATAATAGGGCTGTGAGAAGGAACCTGGATAGTAGGGTTACTTCGATATGAAAGCCTGGATAGTAGGGCTGTGAGAAGGAACCTGGATAGTAGGGTTACTTCGATATGAAAGCCTGGATAGTAGGGTCATGAGAAGGAACCTAGATAGTAGGGTTAATTCGAGATGAAAGCCTGGATAGTAGGGCTTGAGAAGGAACCTGGATAGTAAGGTTACTTCGATATGAAAGTCTGGATAGTAGGGCTGTGAGAAGGAACCTAGATAGTAGGGTTACTTCGGCATGAAAGCCTGGATAGTAGGGCTGTGAGAAGGAACCTGGATAGGGTTACTTTGTGATAAGTTCGTGTAAAACTTCAGGAGGAAATGTATGAGAAATGACCCGTGTAATATTTTTCAAGATAAACCCGTGTGAAGCTGCATTTAGGAGAAACCCGTGTAAGATTGCTTCGTGACGAACCCGTGTAAAGCTGCATTTGATCGTGCAGATGATTACTTTGTTTAGGTTTAGGAGCTAATCTTAAACTTGCTGGAAGTTGTTGATGATAACCATCTTTCCTGAAAAGGTACATGATTAATCATATAAGATGCATGAAATGCATTGTATGATAACGTTCTTAAAATAAAGGAGACTATGTTGTATGCAATGTGTATGCGCACGTCATGATGTATGAACATGAAATGCTATTGTGGTACGTCCGGGTTTGGGAAAATAAATCCCTGACTGCTGTTGGAGATTAATGGAAATTGAGTTCTTGACCGTCGTAGAAAAAGTTGTTCTTCTACTTCTGTTGGAGATGGTAAACCAGAGACGACTATGTCGGGGATTTGCCCCTTGTTTACGGGTATTCTGCTGAGGAGAGACTCTGCTTGAGAACAACTCTGCGGGGGAATAATTCTGTTGGAGAGAGAGGCTTCCATAGCTGAAGGGATAAACTTTGTCGGGGATTGAGCTTCTGTATTCAGAGAAATAAACTCTATTCGGGAGAAAACTTTATGAATCGCTTGTGATTACAAAATTCGGCTGGGGAATATAGATGTCAGCTCTCTGAAAGAGCTTGGCTGGGGAAAGTAACTCCTGTTTGGGGAGACAGAGATCAAAACTTTGGTTGCCTCTACTCTGTGGGGAGTGTAGATGTTACTGGGACATATGCTAAGGATATGACAATGACTTTGCATCAAGACTTTTCTGCCCCTATACCTGCTGGAGAAAGTGCCTGCGGAGGCCTTGTGGATTGAGTGTTATCCCAACTTATGAGGTTCTTGGTAACTTCCAATCGAAATGATAAGTCTTCTACTGATAGGAAAGTGACGAGATGATGGGACATAGTCATACGCTTTAATCCCTAACTTTTGCCTGGACTGTCTTTTCATATTTTTAGTCCACCGGGATACCCTTTTTTTCCCAAGCCGCCTTTTCGGATTTTCGGCTTGCAGGGTGTACATATCTTTTTTGTTTTTATCCCTAATTTTTGCCCGAACCCTTTTGGTTCGCCAGGATGCCCTTATTTTTTCCTACGCCAGTCAACCTATCGGGTCTTTGTTCATGCATAGTATTTTCCAGCTATGTCTAGATTCACCGGGTACGGAGAATTGTCATTGTCCATAGTAGTAAGTGTTGCCACACTGCTAGAAGACGCTCATTTGATCGTACATGATTCATTGCTGGAATTCATGTCCAATGCCCTAAGTGATTCAGATGGAGATTTATCCCTGGCTACTTGGCATCTTTGAGAGATTCCTTAAATCTTGAGTTGACTGCCCCGAGATGATGGACAATGATCATGCTGTGCCCCTTGGTTGCAAGTTTTTTTCCACTTGAGGTAATCCTTTTTATTGAGAAGGTTTTTGTTCACTAGATATTCATCATGCGAATTTCTCTGCTGTTGAACAAATAGTCATATGCAAACAATGTTATTTTAAGAATGCAAAGCTTATGTCTGTCTTGAAGTTTGAAAATTCATTTTTTAGTAAAACAAACAAATTTTGTAAAAGTGTGATGTCAACTCAGGATTTATAGCAAACCTTATAGGATTCAGGATACCTTTTGTAACAATATGCTTTCGAACTAACCCATGCTTCAGCTAGGACTTTTAAAGGTTATAACGTGTCCTGGTTCACGGTTCAAGAAACAAAGGATAAAGACTCAAAATTTATTTGTACCCACCCGCTCTTAGTGATGTTCTTCAGTCATATGCTCAGTTAATTGCGCGTTTAGAATCCCAGTTGAGTTCTGGAATATTGTCCTTGATGTTCCGGTGATGGTTCGGATACTGAAAGTTTACTTGAAAAAGGAAGTCATTTTGTAATCTTTTTTTTTGCCGAGGATTTATAGTAACCTCTTTTTTTGGTTTTACTATCCATGTCTTTTGCCTGAACTGTTTCTTTTGTGATTACAGTAAGCGGGATGCCCCTGTTTTTTTCTTAAGTCTCCTTCATAGGTTTTGACTTAGCGGGCTTTTATTTTGAGAGATAATGAATGCCTGTCTTGACGATTATGCGGAACCATCACTGTCTTTTGATTTGGAAGGACGTCTTCGATGCCATTCATTGTGTACGAAGCGGAAGATTGCGACTGAATGCGCGTCTAAATTGACTGAGAAAACTACTCTGCCCCAGGTTATGATTAATGGTTTTAATTAGTGTGAAAAGAAAAACTCCTACTTCTTTGGCTCAAAGGGGTTGACTAGGGATTATCTTCTTTATAAATCCACTGTTTGGGATTTGAAACAATGCATGTACATCATCAGCGGGGTCTGTTCAAAAGCATAATGTAGAGACTGTGGTATCACTTTCGTCATCCTCCCTCTAAGGCTTAGAGTTTTTAATCGAGATTTGAATATCACAAAAGGAAACAAGAACGCATTTTTGAAATAGTGAATACGAGTGAATTGATTCAAGAAAAACATGTGCAATGCATTAATGAAATAACGAGGTTTGATATGAATAAATGTTTAAACAAATCAAAAGAAAATTACACATTGAAAATTATAATGAACGAAAAGTCTTCTTGTGAGAACTTGTCACTTCAGATGGTATGCTTTGGAGGGATGCAGAAGAACTCAGCCTGACCGTCTTGTGCAAATTCTACGCTCCTTCATCAATCAGGTCCTCAATTTTATTTTTCAATGCCCAAACAGTCATCAGTATCATGCCCCGGGCTGTTGGAAGGGTATGCACACCTTGCATCAGGATTGTAGTTAGGGGAAGAAGTCTTTGGATTCAGATGAGGTCCTATCAACGTAATCAGATTCATCCTTAACAGGTGTTGCAAAGCTTGAGACAACAACATGTTGAGTTTGGTAAACTACCTTTTGGGCATATCCGGCTTACTCTGATCAACCCGTTGTTTTTGGCGAGGTTGTTGTTGCATCTGTGATGTAGTAGCAATTTGGAAAGATCCACTCTTCATCAAACCAACCTTTCGTCTTCTTGGAGGATGATCAATGACTTGGTCCCCGGCCTCGACAGTTTGCTTCATACTGTTGAATCCGTCTTGATGATGGATTTCAGCTCTTCTTATCTTTGGGCTAGGCCTTGGATAAGAGCCATCTGCCCCAACATCTGGGTTCTCATTGCACCTACCTCAGCTTGTAGTTGTTTCAGTCGTTCGTCCTTATTGTCTTCAGGACTTTTCTTGACCAAGTTCCAAATGAGGAGTGTTTTCAACTCTTCCTGCCCCTTTGATAGGTTTAGGAATATGTCCCTGAACTGAGCTTCTTGAGTTTGAAGATATCTGTTGTCTTGTTTGAGAGCCATTGCTGAAATAAACAGCGAGAACATGAGAGACATGTACTGGAAGACCTGTTATGCAATAATATGTAGATATATGTATGTAATGTTTTCAAGGATCTCGCGAGGTAAATAAGAAACTGTTAGATTTTGATTGCAGCTTGATTGAATAAACTTTGTGTCGTTGAGTGTCCTTCTTCAAGAGTCAAGCTCACCATATCGAGTGGGTCATAGCCACTGACTCAAGTTATCATGTTTTGATCTCTAGACGGAATTGGCTAGAGGAAAATAAATCCGCTTTCCCCTTGCTAGACGTTTGGTTCATTATAACCTGCACCACATGCCCTTGAGATCCTTGAAATGGTTAAGGAAATGCTATGGTATGATGTTATGATGTGTATGTTATGCGTTTAAGTAAAAGTGCGAGGTGATGTAAGAAAGTAAACCCGACAAGAAATCCAAGTTATTGGATAAGGACTGTAAACAAAACCTGCAAGGAACTCATGTTGTCAGATAATAAAAATGTGTAAGTAGTTCAAGTTCAAAGCACACAAGTCACACAAACAGCCTTAGGTTTAGGCTTGCATGGGTTTTAAGGTAGTACCCTCTTGAAGTTTAGTTGGTTCAGCCTGTCCTAAAAAGTAACCGGGTTCTAGAGGATCTCAATATCACTGACCATCCTTTATCGGTCATGGTTTCAGCTCACGCAATCTTTTCTTGCAGACAAAATATCCCGAAAGTCTGATCTCAATGAGTGTAGCATCGAGTATCAACCAGTTCTCAGCTCTACACCGAGGTCGGCTACCTCACTACTTTCTAATAGCCAAGTTGTGCAATTAAAGGTTCTAAGGTCAGTTGATGCTTCACGACACCACGCGGAGGCCCCGTATTCTCCTCGTTTCATCACAAGGGATACTGATACCAACCAAAGTGCCACACCAACGTATCTACTGCTTCAACTGTATCGGTCTACGTCGTACAGTTCCCTCACAGTCTATTGCTACATACCTAATGAGTTCCCCTAGATCCGGGTATAGGATCTATAGTAACCCCAAACAAAACCCTCAAAAATAAAGCAAACAAAGCAATCAAGAGAAGCAATTTTAATGACCTAGATCCTAAGGTATACCCAACTTATAATTCCCTAGTAGAGTCGCCAGTTATGTGATACTGTGGCAGAACCGACTGTTAATACTGGTTTGTGTTTTGCATTTTTTTTGTTTGCAAAATGTCGCGGTAAGCAAGAGTCGCCACTGACTTTTATTTCATCCAACCGGAAAGGAAAAAAGTACAGAAAAAATCCTTTTTCGAGATTTTGAGTACGGGGGGTAGATTATAGAAAGGGAATGTGTTAGCACTCTTTCCATCCATGGTTTTCCATGGGCTCTTAGGTACTTGCTCATCTTTTTAAAACTGCTTCTGTGTGTGCTTGCTTTGAAAATGTTTTACTTCGTGATAACCCTTGTATCAGTCCTCAAGGGTGTGACAAAGTTTATTTTGAAAATTGTTTTGAAAAGTGTAAGTGTGAAAAGTTTAGATTTGAGCAAGTACCTACTAGCATCTACCTACTCCAAAAAAGATCATTTCTATTCTTGTTTCATTTAGACCGTGTTATCCTACTATTAGTGAGTAGGTAACCCTACTTGTTGGATGTTTGAGGGACTATGATCTTTATGATGACTTTTAGATTGAGGGTCTTTTGCTAAGATATCCCTACGTTCGAGGGACATGACCATTGTTTTCCAAGGCAACCAAGTGAGGAGTACCCTAGGAGTGAATATGTGCATATGATTTGTTTTCAGTTATTTAATCTTTTCACAATTAAGGTTGTGATACGGTGGGAGAACTGACTATGATTTTGCGTTTGTTTTCGCAAATGTTTCGGTTGAGCAAGAGTCGCCACCGACTTTTTATTTTATCCTAAGGAAAGGTTTAAAAAGCACAGCAAAAACCTTTGAGATATTTTCTTGGGTTCGGGGAGTAGATTATAGAAAGGGAAGGTATTAGCACCCTTTCTATCCATGGTTATCCATGGGATCTTAGGTACTTGCTTAGATCAACTTGCCTTGGTTTTCAATTGTTTGAAATGGTGCTTTGTGTGTGGCTTTGAAAAGGTTTTGAAAAAGATGCCTTGTCTAGGCTACCCTTGTAACAATTCTTTACTCGAATGTTTTACAAAAGGTGTTTGTCTTTTTGAAAAGATGTTTCAAGGTTTTTGAAAGTTTGTTTTGAAAGTGTTTGTGAAGTGTGGTTTGAAAAATAGGCAAGTGTTTTTGTTTTGCAAGTTAACAAGTACTTAAGAGCCATCTACCCTAAAGTTCTCAAAGATTTTTGCTATGTTTTAACCCTTTTAACAATTTTGTTCCACCATTGCATTTGGTGGACAATCTTGGGTTAGGATGTGAAAGGGACGGGCGCGGGTCATCGTTTAGACCATAATTGCAATGGTGCCAAGTATCTTTGGGCAATTTTCCTTTAAGGGACTTGATCATTTTTAGGCAACTTTTCGAAAGCGTCATCGAGGGACTATGATCATTTGAATTGTGTTTGTTTTGCCCAAAGAGACCTAACATGCAATATGGCCCATTGATTGAAGGCAACAAGTGGAATACCCTAGGGGTGCAAGTGTGATTAGTGTTGTCCATTTTCATGCTTTGATTATCTTGAAATTAGGTCAAATTATTTTGTTGTTTTTATTTGCATACAAACCCTAATTCTATCATGGTATATTTAGAAAACTTTAAAGTGCGAAAATTAAAGTTCCTAAGCTATTACAACACAATATGGGAAGGGGGTACAAATGTTCAAATAGGGGGTATTTGACAAGGAATTTAAACCTAGCTATTACATCAATTTGGAATTATTTACAAGATAATTGATTGCACAAATTAAATGGAAATAAAATACATATGCAAGATGCAAAAAGGTTTTTTATATGTATGAAAAAAAAGATTTTTATATGTCAAATAAACAAAATAAAAAGTATTATTTTTTGGAGTTTTTATGCTTAGGGCAAAACCCTAATTTTATTAAGTAAATGCATTAATTATTTAATATGTACAATGTTTATTTATTATATACAAAAATAAAATAAAATGAAGTATATTTATCAAAAGGGTATTTTTTAATGTTAAATATTAATAAAAACAAAAATGTATATATTTTGTATTTTTGCCCTAAATATTCTAATAAATATATATGTATTATTATTATTTACTAAATATATATTATATGTACAAAAATAATAATATTTAATATTAAAAAAAGGTATATTTTATATAAAATATTTTCAGAAGATAAAGTAGAATGAAAATGGAAAATGAAATGTGTTTGCATTATTTTAGTATTTTTTAAATAAAAGTATGCTTATATTTATTTATGTACAAAAACTAAAAGAAACCAAATAAATGCCTAATAAATTCAAAAATGGTGAGAAAAATATTTTTTATATTTTTAATATTATAAGAAAAAATAAATAAGTCAGAGCAAAAAAGAAAAAGTCAAAAAATCATAAAAATGAGCCAAATGGGCCTAGGGGGTGTGAAAGCAAAAAAGGGGTGTAAACAGAAATAACCAAACAGGCCCAACCCACGTGGAGCTTCTTCAACCTCCAGCCATTCTTTGTCCAAAAACGCGCGTTTTGTAACCTGATTCAAACACCTTGATTCCTGGCTTTTTAATGAAAACTCACAACATCAAAAATGTTCAGCATCAAACAACGAATCCATACATACCTAAAACTTGATCTAACTCTCAAAAATGAGAGAGAATTTCTCCATTCCCAAATCTTAACCTAATTTTTTATCAATGTTCAGACATCAAATTCTCATGACACACGTAACATAAATGAAAACTAACTACATGGGCATGTTCAGGGCTATGAATGTGACATATTTTCTTCATAAACCTAAAGCTAACAATGCCTGGATAGAGAGATACGAATTCATGAACTTACCTGTTCAGTTGAAGTTGTATCTGATGATTGAGGTACTTTCAGTGCAAGGTGATGATTGGTACAGCTTCCTTGAGGTCCAGGGATGTTATTCCAAGCTTTACTTTGCTTTGAAACTAGCTGAATCGTGTTATGGAACTTCAACTGCAAAACAAGAAAATGAAAATGGCCAAACTGATTAGAGGAGTTACAGTCCACTTCTAATGCTTTGGATAGTTTGCATTCATGGTAGGGAAGGTGTTTGAAGTGGTTTTAGCAAGAATGCACGATGGAAATGAGTTGTGGGATTCAATCTGCAGCAGGCCCTGTTTTTGTGCAGTTCAATGGTTATTTTGTGAATGAGAGGGTTTGGGACTTGGTTGGCTCATGTTCTAGCTCAGGATGTATGTTTAGGATATGTTTGACAAGTTTGTTTAAGCATGTGTTAGCTGATATTAGAGTTGTTGTCCAAAATGCTATGTTTCTTCACACTTAAGCAAGAAAAGGTCAAGTGGAGTTCTAGACTGATAGAGGCCCCCATTCTATGCTGAACCACTTAGTCTTGATCAGTGTAATTAGTTCCTAAACTTGTGCCAAAGAGATTTCAAATGTACTTGCTTGGATTTGCATTTTGACATAAAGTTCACTTTTGCAAAAATGGTTAAAATGCTTTATCTATTTTGGGATTAAACCATTATGCAATGCTTGAACACATAGAATATGGTCTTGGCACAAAGAGTTTGCATTAAATTTATGAGTGTAAAAAGGATTTAGGTCCTTTAATCAAGAAATGCATGCTGATTTGAAAATTGCCTAAGTGTATGAACATGGAAATTGGCCATAACAAAAGTGAGTTTTTCCCATATTGAAAAATTCGATTCTCTCTAACCATGGGGTTGTTTGATGAGTTCTTGGACATTTTAGAAAGCTTGGAATGTGTACTACAATCCATCTTTGAAATTAAAATTGAAATTCCAAGTGGAAGTATATGAAAAATGGTCTTGAAGTTAGGCAAAAATCCTGCCTAAAATAGGTCAAATTTTCTCTAAGTTAAGAATGGTTTGGTACCCTTATTCCAAAACTTGTAACTTGAGATACAAGCTTCTTTTGGGAAAACTTTGTGAATAAAAGTTGTAGATTTTTTAATAGGCTACAACTTTCATGTTTTGACTTTTGCTTGAATCCAAATGAATCTTGGTGAGAAAGTGGGGCAAAGTTAGGAAAAAATTAGGGTTTTTCATAACTTAGAAAAATTCTAAGTTATGAAAAATCTTCATTTCAAACCCTAATTTGCAATTCTTGATTTCTTGATGAACAAGTTTCATGATTTGGCATGTTTTGATGAAAAATGAATCTTGACCCTTGATTTTGACCAAAAAGTCAAAGTTTGACTTTTCAGTATACAGTCAAAATTGATCAATTGACTAGGAAATTCAACTGTCAATCTTGTGCATTTGGGATCTTTTGAACTTGTTGAGCATGTCAAGGCAATTCCATGAGGTTCTTGAGTCCATATGTGAGCTTGGTTTGCCATTGGCTAGGTCAAACAGTCAAAAATTGCCTTTGTGCAGTCAAAACCCTAAAAATGACCATTTTGCCCTTTTGGTGATCTGATCAAATTTCTTGTGGAATTGTGATCCAAACTTGATCAAATGGTCCATGTGAGTTCATAATGTTGATGTGGGTCAATTTTCATGAGGTTTGACTGTCAATTGGCCATAGTTGACTTTTTCCCCAATACAGTTGATTTTTAGGTCAACTGTCCAATTGACTGGGCAAAATTTGGAATCAAGACTTGAAACTTGATGTGGATAAACTTGGGAGTACAATATGAAGCATGAAAGTCATCTTAGGCATTTTTGGTCAAAACATCTTTGTGCAAACACAAACCCTAATTTGGGTCAACAGTGCAAGGAGAAGTCTTGAGCAGATGAAACCCTAACTGGATCTTGAGCTTCAAGGGCTTTGTGATGAGAAATCATTGAGAGATGGGAGGGCAAATTTTGGGGTACAACAAAGGTGATCTATTGTTTTAATTTTCAGTTTGTCTTTCCATACAATCCTATTAACATACATCTAAGCAGTTTATAGTTTGCGGAATTAAAATCAAGAAAGTTTAAAGTCTTAGCTATTACAAGGCTTTTGCAGATACATAATTATTTTCGACTAAAAATAAAAAGGCGGAAATGTAAATCTAAGCTATTACAGAGCTTTGGGGCAATTACATAATAATGAAGAGCATGGAAAAGAAATCATAAAACTATTATATCCCGGAAGCAATTACATAATTAGAAAAAAATGTGAGAAAAGATAAATGTACGTTATTACATTGATAATGCGACCTATACAATTTTCATAGAAATTAAAATTTAAAGAATAAATAAAAAGAAATTAAGGAAAAATTAAAACCTAAAATTCTAAGTTAATGTTTTTGGTGTTTTTTGTAGAAAATAATTTTAAGTTAATTAAAAAACATAATTCTAACTAATTTTAATAAAAAAGTTAATTAACTTAATTTATTAATAAATGAAAAAAAGCCAAAAATTCAGTTACTAACTAAAACAAAAACCTAATCCTAATTTGTTAAAAAAAAAGGTTAATTAATCAAATTAAAGAGTTAATAAAAAAATAATTAATAATAATAAAAAAACTTAAAACCTAAATTAATTTTAAGTAAAAAAAGTTAATTTTTAAAAAAAATATTTATGTGTAATGATTAATAAGAAAGAATTAAGTTTGCCAAAAAATAGATAGGGGAAGAAACATCAATGAAAAATAGGGTTAGAAAATAAAAATAATGCAAATGTTATGGGTGGTTGTTGAACCAAAAAATAATTTAAAACCTAAAATTAAATTAAAAAACCTAAAATTAATTATTCAAGTTTATTATTAAAAAAATCAAAGGCTTGTGAAAAATATTGGGTTTTATGAAAAAAGTTTTAAACAGAAAGAATTAAAATAGGTAAAGGATAAATAGAAAGGAAGAAAACCAAAATCAATAGAGGTGGTTTTTGAAGCTACCGGCAGAAAACACAGAGCCGCCACCGAACTTTATTTATCCCGATGGAAGGGGAAATATCGATAAAACCACAAGGGAATGGATAAGATGGTCTTGAGACCAAGAGAAAGGGTAAGGGAGTCGGTTATGCGGGGGGGAAGGTATTAGCACCCCTCGCATTCGTTGTACTCAACGGGATCCATTTTGTTTCTTCGTCTTAAAGGGTGTATTTTTTTACTACTAGGCTTGCTTAAAGGGAAATGAAAGGTTTTTGATTATTGCGTTCGTGAGGGTTTCGCGACCCTTTGCCTACGTACAATGAAGGAATCAGAACACCGTAGTTCCTCCTAGAAAATGGTTGGTTTGTTTGTGTTTTTTAGTGGGCGACGTTAACACACGCGTTCTAGCAATAGGCACGGCCGGTATCGCGGTAGAACGGAGATAACATGCCCTTTGAGGGAGTTTTGATTTGTTGAGTATTTTTGTGGGTTTTAAAATAAATTCAAGTAATGATTAAAGAGTGTTTTTTTTGGATTTTTGATTGGTTTGTTTATTTGTTGATTTTTATCTTGCCTAATTACAAGCATTGGTATAAAGTAAATAAAATGCAGAAAGATAAGATCCTACGCTATTACAACCGTATCAAACAGCATAAAAAAATGAAAAAAAAAGACAAAAGCAAGAAAAAATAAGTGTCTTTCGATTCTGGAAGGAGCAGCCTTCGACTGGCATTCTGTTGGCCTCCTTCGATTGGGGCTGGCAACAGCAAAGTCACGTCTTTCGATTGGGCCCTTGTAGAGGCGAAGTCCTGTCCTTCGATTGGGCAAAGGCAGCAGCAAGGTACTGTACTTCGATTGGGCAAAGGCAGCAGCAAGGGAGTGTCCTTCGATTGAGTCTGGACTTAGTGCAAGCGTGCCATCTGCCTTTCTGCCTCCTTCGACTGGAGACTGAAAACAGTGAGGGAACGCCTTTCGACTGAGCCTGGAAGTCAGTGAAGGCAAGCTTTTCGTTTGGGTCCAGAAGTCAACATGGCGAAGCCTTCTGGTTCTCTCTCGTTCGACCTGGAGAAAGAAGGTAGAGGCCAGAAGCTTCGTCCTATTTCCTGTTCCCTGTTTCTTTCGTTTGAACTTTTTGAACAGTAACATGGCATAAGGCCATGCTAATATTGCCTTACAATCAGTTAACACTTAATGCATATTTAAATAAACAACAGCAAAACGAAAGGGGTTAGCTCTGAAAACATATTAAGTAGGTGGAAACGAAAAGAACCAAAGTGTTATGTACATGTTATGCTAGGAATGAAAGGGGTTCAAGGTTAAGGATGGCTTACCTTGCTTGGGGCTGGAACGTGTACTGGGCAGTAAGGTGGTTGCCTGGAGCGCTTCTGGATTCGAAGGGAGGGACCAGGGGTTGGCCTTTGAGACTGGATTCGAAAGGGGATGGCAAGCGTGAAGTCTTTCCTGCAGGATTCGAAGGGTAACAAGGTACAGGGGGTTTGCTTCAAAGGGGATAAGTGTTTGGATTCTTGATGAGTGTTTAGTTCTGGATGTGTTTGAATTCTGGGTATTTTGGATTTTTGGATGAGTGTTTGATTCTGGATAAGTGTTTGAGAAAATTTTGGATTTCTTTGAATTTCTCAAGTGTTGATGAACTTGAGAATTTTGTGGTTTGAGAAATTTTCTACAGAGATTCGTCTGGCCCTCAAGTCCTTCCTTCAAACATGCATTGGAGTCTTATTTATAGGAAGATTGGCTGAAGCATTTGGGGGGGAAAACAAAATAATTTGAACAGTTTGGGAATGATGTTTTGATTCTTTCTTTTGTTGCTTTTGTGTTTTTCCATTTTTATGCAAGTTACAGGCGTCAGGTCTGGCTCTGCATAGTAGGTTTTTGGACTGTTGTAGCAGGTTGGTGCAGGTTTTTCTGTTTGTTTTGGCACCTTACAGCAGGCGTGGGAGCAGCAACAGCAAGTTTCTGGAGTGTTGTGGCAGGTTGTTCAAAGGAAGCCCTTTCCTCAGTCGAAGCTGGTGGTCGAAACAAGCTAATGCCAAGTTCGAAGCTTGTGGTCGAAACAAGCTAATGCCCAGTCGAAGCTGGCTTGCAGGCAGCTACCTGTCTAAATCGAAGTAGGCTTGCAGGAAGTAAACTTGGTGAACCGAAAAGGCTTGCAGGTAGGAAGCCATAGCTTGGTCGAAGTTTTCATGTAGGAGGTTGCTGCTTGGTGAATCAAAACAAACTTGTAGGAGGCCATTGTTATCTGAATTGAAGCAAAAACAAATGAAGGAAATAATTTCTCAATCGAAGCTTATGGATCAGAGCTTGCTCGAAGGAAGCCAGATGCTCAATCGAAGCCCCCTAAATCCAGCTTGCTCGAATGAAAACAGATGCTCAATCGAAACCTCTAAATCGAAGCAAACTTGCTCTTCTTCAATTTCGTCCAAAAAAAAAAATTTATCCGCTTTGCTCTTTCAATAGTTTCCTCTTAGATTTGATGCTTGAAAATCCAATATGATCCAATTGTACTTGTGCAGACTTAAACCCTGAGAATTCTTGTGAGAAAGGCCTAATGCCCTGAGCTTTGAACCACCCTTGTAACATGATGACAAAACTCGTTCCACGATCCACTAATTGAGAACCAGATGTGCTTCCTTTTTACCTGATAAGAAAACCTCAAAACAAGATTTAGACAAAAAGAGGGTGCAACCCTAATACTTAAAACCAAAGCGCCCGATCACATGAGATGTGGGATATGCAAATGACTGAATGATAAAATGATGCAAATGGAATGCAAAGTTTGAAGCCAGACAAGAATAAAAGAGATAGGGAAAATTTGGGGTACGACAGTTGCCCCTATTTAATCGTCTTAAACCTGAATATGATATTGGCGTCAGCCTTTCGAGAGTTCGAGGTGGAAGATGATTAAATACTAGGACCCGAAAATTGCCCTGGAGAGATGGTGTGAGTGTTATTCACTGGTGTGAATGTCTGCTTGGGGAAAGACAAACCGGTCTTCTGGTGGATAAAACATGGTTAAAAAAGGGTAGCTCGTACTGGGATAACGGTGCCAATACAAGGTGTTTTTTTTTCTTAGTAGTAAAGCGACTGAAAAGATATGGTTGACGATGTCGTGATGACTGAAAGTAGAATTACTTGACAAAATGATAACTTAAATGAAATGAGTAGAACTTGATGATGACAGAGAACCTATCAAGCGGTATTTCACGACCCACAAAGAAAGGTAAAGACAACGGGTAAAGATAGACGTACGATCTATGACCCAAGAGAAAAGGTAAAGTGAGGGTAAGACCTACGGGCGACCTACGACCCTAAAAAGATAACGTGAGGGTAAGACCTACGAGCGACCTACGACCCTATGAAAGATAACGTGAGGGTAAGACCTACGAGCGACCTACGACCCTAGCAAAGATAACGTGAGGGTAAGACCTATGAGCGACCTACGACCCTATGAAAGATAACGTAAGGGTAAGACCTACGAGCGACCTACGACCCTAGCAAAGATAACGTGAGGGTAAGACCTACGAGCGACCTACGACCCTATGAAAGATAACGTGAGGGTAAGACCAACGAGCGACCTACGACCCTATGAAAGATAACATGAGGGTAAGACCTACGAGCGACCTACGACCCTATGAAAGATAACGTGAGGGTAAGACCTATGAGCGACCTATGACCCTAGCAAAGATAACGTGAGGGTAAGACCTACGAGTGACCTACGACCCTATAAAAGATAACGTGAGGGTAAGACCTACGAGCGACCTACGACCCTAGCAAAGATAACGTGAGGGTAAGACCTACGAGCGACCTACGACCCTATAAAAGATAATGTGCCGGTAAGACCTACGAGCGACCTACAACCCTATGAAAGATAACATGAGGGTAAGACCTACGAGCGACCTACGAACCTATAAAAGATGATGTGAGGGTAAGACCTACGAGCGACCTATGACCCTATGAAAGATAACGTGAGGGTAAGACCTACGAGCGACCTACGACCCTATAAAAGATGATATGAGGGTAAGACCTACGAGCGACCCATGACCCTATTAAAGATAACATGAGGGTAAGACCTACGAGCGACCTACGACCCTAGTAAAGATAACATGAGGGTAAGACCTACGAGCGACCTACGACCCTATGAAAGATAAAATGAGGGTAAGACCTACGAGCGACCTACGACCCTATGAAAGATAAAGTGAGGGTAAGACCTACGAGCGACCTACGACCCTATGAAAGATAAAATGAGGGTAAGACCTACGAGCGACCTACGACCCTATGAAAGATAAAGTGAACATTGAGAGTTAGGGAGAAGTACGACGTACTGGCACCATGGTTTATTTCAGTTGGTAATGTAATAACAGATGTTAACTGGGAACTATGAGGATGAAATTCTTTGTGAGGATGTTTTGTTTATTTGGGATTGATCTGGATCATGCTTCATATGCATTTGAAGTGTGACACGATGGTCTATAGATATGCTATGCGTTTGAGGATGCAATGCAGTATGTCGTGAAGATTATTGTACGCAAAGTGTCAAAAACTCATTGGGATCTGCCGTTCATCATCTTGAGGTACCAATATGGACTGGTGCTTGAATTTGAGAGAAATGAGTTACATCCTTGTCGAGTTCACTGGGGATTGAATCTTGTTGAGGAGGAGTAGCTTGATCTGACTTCCTTCATGGATTGGGTTCTCGCGAATAACTGAAGAATAGACATGGATCTCAACCAATGCCCCAAGTTTCTCAGTGTTGGAGGATCAGGCGCTTGGTTAATTGTAAGGTGGCGACGAGGATGAAATCTTGGTCAAGGTGACCGTTATGACTTTCTACCTGCCCAGAAGAATGAACACTTGAACGCCATAAAATTCCCTTGGGATGCCTTCATATCCATGTAATGTAGTGTTTCACATCTTAGCTCGTGATTATTATTGACTTATCGTTTTCAATGCAATGTTTAACAAAGAATTTAAATCACAATTCGCATACGAAAAATAAAGTAAAAGAACATAACAAGGATTTTTAATGGAAGGGAAAATTTTATTAATGAGTTTAGCCCGTGAATGGGCATCCGTACATAGAAACAACTCCTAAATGAGGAAGTCGCGAAAAAGAAATACAACGAGTAAAATGGCAATAAGAAAATCTCGATTTTTCGTTAAAACTGATATTGCTATAGTTCTCATATCCCGGGTAGTCCTAGTGTCGTGCTTCCAAAGGATAATAGTTAGATCGGACCATCCCGCACTAAGAGGGTGCACGTGAAGAATCTTCAGACTGCAGTCTCTCGCTTTCTGTCCTTAATTTTTGCCTGGATCGCCCTTTCGGGTTTTCAATCCACCGGGACACCCATTTTTGCCTAAGCCGCCCTTTCGGGTTTTCGACTTAGCGGGTTATTCTCTCTTTTTTTTTCTTTTTTAGCCCTAACTTTTGCCTAAGCCGCCCTTTCGGGTTTTCGACTTAGCGGGTCCTTTCATGCGTAGTATTTTTTGACTGAGTCTGAATTGACTGGAAGCGAAACGTCTTCCTCATCCATGTTTGTCAGGATTAGAGCACCTCCTGAGAAAACTTTCTTCACGATGCACGGTCCCTCATAGTTGGGAGTCCACTTGCCTCTCGGTTCAGTGTGGATTGGGAGAATCTTTCTTAAGACCAGGTCACTTGAGTGGAACTCTCGAGGCCGAATCTTCTTGTCAAATGCCCTCTTGAGACGCTGTTGGTATAACTGACCATGACAAATGGCTTCCAGGAGCTTTTCTTCGATGAGATTGAGTTGGTCGAGTCTCATTTGAATCCATTCTGCTTCATCAAGTTTAGTATCCATCAGGACCCTTAAGGAAGGAATTTCCACTTCGACTGGGAGTACCGCATCCATACCGTAGACTAGTGAAAACGGAGTTGCCCCAGTGGAAGTACGCACTGAAGTTCGTTAGCCATGCAGGGAAAAAGGCAACATCTCATGCCAATCTTTGTATGTTCTCACCATTTTCTGGACGATTTTCTGTATGTTCTTGTTAGCGGCTTCAACTGCCCCATTCATTTTTGGCCGATAGGGTGATGAATTATGGTGCTCGATCTTGAATTCTTCACACATTTCCTTCATCATCTTGTTGTTGAGATTTGACCTGTTATCAGTGACGATCTTGTTAGGAGTTCCATACCGGCATATGATCTCTCTTTTGATAAAACAAGTGACAACTTGCTTGGTCACATTTTTGTATGAAGCCGCTTCCACCAACTTGGTGAATTAGTCAATAGCAACGAGGATAAACCGGTGTCTATTTGAAGCGCTCGGCTCAATGCGTCCAATCATGTTGATGCCCCACATTGCAAAGGGCCATGGTGAAGTCATCACATTCAAAGGAGTGGGAGGAACATGTATCCTGTCTGCGTAAACCTGACATTTATGGCACATTTTGGCATATACACAACAGTCACTCTCCATTGTCATCCAGAAATAACCTGCTCGTAGGATTTTCTTGGCCATGGAATGCCCACTGGCATGAGTCCCAAAAGAGCCCTCGTGTATTTCTCGTATAATGGATTCTGCTTCGTGTCTATCCACGCATCTGAGCAGAATCGAATCATAGTTTCTCTTGTACAGAACGTCTCCTGACAATAAAAATTTGGATGCCAACCTTCTGAGAGTCCGCTTATCACAAATCGTAGCACCTTTGGGGTACTCTTGCTTCTCAAGATATCTTTTGATGTCGAAATACCACGGCTTTTCGTCCAATACATCTTCAGTTGTAAGACAATGAGCAGGGAAAATATGTGATGGCTCCTGGTAACGAAAAATCCTTATACTGGGTGCATGATTCGGGTAATTGACTTTGAATATTGCCGCTAAAGTGGCCACAACGTCTGCCAGTTGATTCGATTCTCTAGGAATGTGCTCAAAAGTGACTTCATCGAAAGCGGGAAACAACTCAATGATGTAATCCCTGTATGGAACTAAATTAGGGTGCCGTGTATCCCAATCACCCCGTACTTGATGTATCACTAAGGCAGAGTCCCCACAAACTTCAAGAATCTTGATCATCAAATCAATGGTGGCTTCAAGGCCCATCACACAAGCTTCGTACTCAGCGACATTATTCGTGCAATCAAAACATAATCTGGCGGTGAAGGGTATATGAGTGTTGCATGGAGAGGTCAGAACTGCCCCAATACCGTGACCCATAGCATTTGACGCACCATCGAACGTGAGAGTCCATCGCTCCCCTGGTTCAGGTCCTTCATTGTCATCAAGTTTCATAATATCCTCGTCTGGAAAGTCAAACTTCATGGGCTGATATTCTTCCAATGGTTGGTGAGCGAGATGATCAGCAAGAATGCTACCTTTGATGGCCTTTTGTGTGACGTACTGGATGTCATACTCGGACAAAAGCATTTGCCACCGAGCCAATCTGCTCGTAAGTGCTGGTTTCTCAAAGATGTACTTTATCGGGTCCATATTAGATATCAGAAGTGCAGAATGTGTCAACATATATTGCCTCAAACGTCGGGCTGCCCACGTAAGAGCACAACAAGTCTTCTCAAGTAAGGAATAACTTGATTCACAATCAGTAAACTTCTTGCTCAAATAGTAAATGGCGTGTTCTTTTTGTCCAGTATCATCATGTTGTCCGAGCACACAACCCATAGATCCTTCAAGCACAGTCAAATACATAATGAGAGGTCTCCCAGGAACTGGTGGTAGGAGTATCGGTGGTTCTTGAAGATACTGCTTTATCTTTTCGAAAGCTTCTTGACAACTCTCATCCCAGTGGACATCCTGATTCTTGCGTAACAGTTTAAAGATGGGTTCACAGGTAGCAGTGAGATGGGAAATGAACCTGGCTATGTAATTTAACCTCCCAAGGAAACCTCGCACTTCCTTCTCATTTTTCGGCGCCGGCATATCTTGTATTGCTTTTACTTTGTCTGGATCTACTTCGATTCCTCGTTGACTTACGATAAAACCAAGTAACTTTCCCGACCGAACCCCAAAGGTACATTTGTTGGGATTAAACCTTAACCTGAACTTTTGCAACCGATCAAACAACTTCTTCAAATGAACCAAATGTTCTTCCTCAGTCTGTGACTTCGCAACCATGTCATCCACATACACCTCGACTTCTTTATGAATCATGTTGTGAAAGAGAGTCACCATAGCTCGCTGATATGTCGCACAAGCGTTTTTAAGACCAAAAGGCATGACTCTGTAGCAAAAGGTACCCCAAGGAGTTGTGAAAGTTGTTTTATCCATGTCTTTCGGAGCCATCTTTATCTGATTGTATCCATAGAAACCATCCATAAAGGAAAACACCGAAGACTGAGCAGTATTATCAACCAATACATCAATATGGGGCTGCGGGAAATCATCCTTCGGGCTTGCTCTATTCAAGTCTCGGTAGTCAACACACATACGTACCTTGCCATCCTTCTTAGGTATGGGCACAATGTTAGCAATCCAAGGCGGGTAGTTTATCATAGACAGGAAACCTGCTTCGAGCTGTTTCTGAACCTCTTCTTTGATCTTCAGGGCCATGTCGGGTCTGGTCCTTCTTGGTTTTTGCTTTACAGGAGGACATTATGGCTTGAGTGGCAACCTGTGCATTATTATATCAGTGTCTAAGTCGGGCATGTCTTCATACGACCAAGCGAAGATGTCAGCATACTCTTGAAGTAATACAATCAACCCCTTCTTTTCTTCACTTTGAAAGGCGGCCCCTATCTTGACTTCTCTTTTTGCCTCTTCAGTACCGAGATTGACGACTTCCGTTTCTTCTTGATACGGCTGGATGACTTTCTCTTCCTGTCTCAAGAGCCTGGCTAGTTCTTCAGGGACTTCACAATCTTCCCCATTATCTTGATCAACTGAATTCTCAAGGATATAAGGAACCATAGCATTATCATTTCCAACGGAGTCCGAGATGGATCTGCATGATCGATGATTTTATGTTTTATTTTTAGAAAGTTCAAAGGAAAATTTAAAGTAGGAAAAGAAAAGTATTGCCATTTTTATTTTGAAAAAGTAAAAGTAAAAGAAAAGACAGAGAACAAAATTGTATGCGAAAGTGCGATTTTTTTCATTCATGGTTAAACAAAGATTGAAACATTAGGGGGCCCTTCTACAAGCCGTCAGTATGCCTTGGGAAGGACATATGACTTAAAATGGAAACATAAAATTACAAATCAAGGAAAACAACTTCAGGGATGTCGGTGGCGGTCCAATTGCTGAGCTCCTGGTCTGGCGCAACTTGATAGATAAATCTTCAAATATCCTCCTCGTCACCTTCAGCATCTATGGCGAGTACCTGTCCTTCTTTGCTCACACCAGCACTGACGAAAACTTCAGAAATTGGAGGAACCTGCTGCCCTTTGAGAGGAACCCAACCAGCTTGTACGAAGGATGATGGCTAATACCCAAGACAGAAACAATCTTTCTTCTCTGAAACCTCAATCAAATTGCCCCAACTGTCATGGGGAGGTCTAGCTTCTATGAGGGCTTTGGCATCCTTCAAAGAGGCCAGGCGTATATCAGTCTTCTTACATTCCATGACGGGAATTTTGTCAACAGAAAAAATCTCCAGAGCTTGAAAGGGCAACTCGTGCACCTCACCTTCCACTTCCACATAACGGTAGGTTGTCAGATTATTGATCACTATGTCCTCTTCACCGCAAACGACGACAACTTGGTCATTCACAACAAACTTCAAGCATTGATGAAGGGTAGATGTCACATCTCCTGCTACATGAATCCACAGACGACCATAGAGGAAAGTATAGGATGGACGAATGCCCATAACATAGAAGGACAAATAGAAAGTGTGGGGACCAATCTTGACAGGAAAATCAACTTCTCCATCCACTGATCTTCTCGAACCATCAAATGCCCGAAAATTTAGAGTGGATGGCCTCATCATTACTCCGTCCATATTCATCTTAAACAAGGTAACCTTAGGCATCACATTGAGTGAAGAACCTGTATCCACCAAAACTCGAGATAAAACAGTGTCCAAACACTTCATAGAAACATGTAGCGCTTTATTGTGGGCTCTGCCTTCAATTGGGAGTTCATCATCGCAGAAACCCAAACAATTTCCCACAGCAATATTGGTGACTATTCCTTCAAACTGGGCCACAGAGATGTCTTGGGTAAGATGAGCAGAACATAAGGTCTTCAATAAGGCGTTGCAGTGGGCCTCTGAACACAAAAGGAGAGACAAGATGGAAATCTTGGATGGTGTCTGATTGAGCTGGTCCACTACTTTGTAATCACTCCGCTTGAGAATTCTCAAAAGTTGCTCCACTTCTTGTCCTTCCGAAAGTCCGGGTTGGTTATCCATTGCTTGCTTTCCCTTAGCCTTAGCTAGAGCTTCACTGTTAGTTTCCTTAGGAGGTGGGGGTGGAGGAGAAAAGATTCGACCACTGCGAGTCATGTTACTTGTTCCCGCAATGTTGGTAACATTCTTGTCACCTACCAGAGCACACTCATACCTCTTTCCATGAATGTAGACTACGTTGTACTCCCATGGCACTGCCTTCAAGTTGCTGCTTGTAGGGGGAATAGGAGCTCGAATCATTGTGGGGGTAATAGGAACCTGAATTGTTAAAGGAATACTGGGGGTGGCTGAAAAACTTCTCGGATAGTAGGGGATTTCTAGAACATCAATTTCTTCTTCTCGGAACACTTTCTCTATCTGTATGACACCTTCATCGATCAACTGTTGGATGGCCATCTTCAACTCAGCACACTCTTCTGGTTTGGAAGAACAGGTTAAGCAGAAGTCATGGAGTTCTTGTAGCACTCCATGCTTTAACAAATGTTCTTTGACAATTTCCAAAGATATCTTAATTTCATCAACCTTTGACACCAAAACCCGTTCATTAACTTCTTCAATAGCATGGACTATTCCCCCCTTGATGAGGAGTCATGGGATTATTTTGGATATTCGAACCAACAGGGTTGAAGTTGATGGCTTTCGCATCGATGAGATCTTGACCTTTGCACTTGAAAGCCCTGCAATTTTCAATGGTATGGCCTGGGGCACCGGAATGGAATTCACAATGAGCATTATTATCATATTCCCTAGGGAGAGGAATTGGCGATGGACCGAGTTCGCGCAATTGAACCATTTGGCTAGCAAGTAACTGTGGGAGAAGCTGAGCATAAGACATGGGAATGAGATCAAACCTTCTTTCAGGGGCTCTCTGTCTTGGAGGAGCTCTTTGTCCTTGGAGATGTTGATTCGGTTGTTGATAAGTTGTAGGAGGTGTAAACTGTTGTTGCGGAACATAATGTGGTTGCCAAGAGAAAGGCCGTTGTTGGGCCATCCAAGGTGCTGGAGTTGTAGCAGCATATACTTGCGGAACAAACTGGTTGGGAACAGAAGCGGGTGTAGGAAAATAAGGGAATCGGACTTGAGGAAATGTGGGAGCTCTTCCTTGGTTGATGGTGATGGCACTGGTCTCGCCCTCTTTCTTCTTGCTAAAACCGGAAAATGGTTTCCTATTAATGCCTGCATTGTTGTTAGCATTATTAGGAACACCTTGAATCGTTCCAGCCTTAATACATGTCTCAACATGTTCACCAATGATAACCATATCAGAAAATGAAGTAGAAGTGCTACTTAGCATATGCTGGAGATAAGGGCCTCGTAGAGTACCCATAAACAGATCAATCAACTCACGGTCCAAAATAGGAGGTTGGACCCTTGCAGCTAGTTCACGCCACCTCTGAGCGTACTCTTTGAAAGATTCTTCAGACTTTTGTACCATCCCCTGGAGCTGAGTACGGCTCGGAGCCATAGCAGTATTGTAATGGTAATGTTTCAGAAAAGCATCGGCAAGCTCTCCCCAAGTACTGACATGGGATCTCTCCAATTGCATATACCAATCCAAGGATGCCCCGGTCAAACTGTCCTGAAAGAAATGCATGAGCAAAGGTTCATTTCCAGCATAGGCCGCCATTTTGCGACAATAGGAACGGAGATGCGTCTCTGGGAAAGAAGTGCCTTTGTACTTGTCGAACTCTGGTGAAAATTCTGGCTACAGATACTCAATGTCACGTCCAATGTTATGACACCGTATCTGACTTACTATATGACAGCAAATACAAAAGCAGTAAATAACACAGTCAATTGTTTACCCAGTTCAGTGTGCAACAACACCTACTCTGGGGGCTACCAAGCCAGGGAGAGAATCCACTATAAGAGATGTTAATTCAGGAATAAACCAACCAGTTTATCTCCTTCACTTAAGACCTACCCAATGCAATTCTAATCTAAGTACAACTTAAACCTGAGTTCCTACTCACTCCCCCTCAATCACAGCAGTGATACATAAACAAATTTGACTTGAGAATTGTTGAAGACACTCTTCAAAACACACACTTGATTAAGCTTCACAGCTTTTTAATCAAGTAACACAATCACTCGTGCTTCACAGCTTTGAGTAATGTACACAACTATCTTGACTCTGCTTCACAGCTTTAGTCAAGTAACATTCAAACACTCTTGCTTCAAAGCTTTGAGTGCTACACAACCCTTACAATTGAAACCTATTCTAAGACACTTATCACAATGATAATTGCTTGGAGTACAATAAATAAATCTATACAGATTACAAACTCGATCTTCTAATCAATCAGCAGGGATAACTTCAAAAACCGCAGCTCTGTTGAATATATAGCAGCTGCAACTTCAGTTAGGGTTTCCAAAAACCTAGGGTTGATTCCTTTTGACCTAATGACCAGGTCACAGTACTTTGTTGATCAGGTTAGGATTGAGCGAGGTTACTCCTCAGAAAACGCAGGATTCTGTTTAAGAAGGACTGAGTTATTTCCTGAAAAAACTCAGACTTATCCAATCCTGTAATCCTGCTAGTTCAGAACAGGATGTCATAACATCTGTTATGACATCTGAGAAAACCTGTCTACTGATTAGCTAAATGTGATCATTTTGCAAACATGCTCAGATACACACTTATAAACATCAGTATTTGAGTTACAATATTTTTCTGCATATGTACCTAAAGAGTTAGTACAACCTGAACTAGAATGTTATGACATCAGTCATGACATTCACACATACACTTGGAATTTACCAAAAATGCAAGCCAATACCTAAACACCTACAAACTCCCCCTTTGGCAGATTTTTGGCTAAAGTCCCTAAACAATCAGAGATAGATAGATAGCAGCAGAAATAAATGACGACAGCAGAAAAATATAGTGTTAAGTACTAATTAAGCAGTACCAAATATTCTCCCCCACTTTAGCCACAAATGGGCCAAAGATTACATGTTTATAAAGTAATACAGTTATCCAAGACAAAATAATGAGATCAGCAGCAGACAACAGCAGAACATACTTCCAAACTCCACCAGCAACACCATCAAGCAGCAATCATCCTTCAAGTACTGTCATCAGACTCAGAGGAGCCACTTTCTTCATCTTCTTCCCTCATGCTTGCTTCAGCTTCTTCCTTTTCTAGCTTGGCAATTAGTGCTTCTAGAGTCCTTTTTCTAGCATCCAGATCTTTGCAAGTTTCTTTTAAGACAGCTATGACATCTGATGTTTTGGACTGGCTTTTTGCAGACGATGTCTCAGCTGATGTTATGACAATGTCTGGAGCATGGGATCCCTGAAACAGTTTGTAGTGCAGGCCAAGAGCAGGGGCTCTTTTGCAGACTGTATCTCTTGCTACAAGTATGTCAGGATATTGTGCAAGGATGATTCCACAAATGAGGGAGGGAAAGGCAATTGGTCCTTTCACAGCATAACTGCCAGCATGCTTCAAGGTTTGTTCAAAAATGTACCTTCCATAGTCAAAGGCAGTCTTGGTTCCTACAGCATAGATGAATCTCCCCAATCCTGTGGAGATGGTTGATTTGTGATTTGTAGGCACCCAATTTGCTGCACCTATTTTATGCAAGATGGCAAATTTCATGCTGAGTTTACTAGCATTCAACTTCCCTTTCAATGGCCAGCACTTTACTTGCTTGGCAGTGATGGTCAAGCATACTTCATTGTCAGTTGCCTCTAGGTCAGAACAGTCCTTATTTGTTCTTCCAAGAAACTTGTTGATTTCTGATGGAGAGAACTTGACCCTTCTTCCTCTAACAAACACACTCTCAAAGTCAGCTGACCTCCCATCAGCACAATCATTGGATAAGTTCACTACAAACTCTTTAACCAGATTTTCATAGCATTTGCCAAACTTTATCACAGTCTTTATTAGCCCAGCATTCCTGATCAGCTCCATGATGTCTTTGCACTCCAAAGCATCATTGTTGAGTTCTCTCTCCAAGGCTATTCTCTTCAAGCAAACATACTTCCACCTGTTTGCATTATCAGGATGATGAAAGGAGATGTTGTCAGTTGGCACTTCAGGTACTCTAGCAATCTTGCTGGAAGGGAGCTTCCTTCTGATGGGAGCATTGTCAATGTCAATCTCAAATTCTGATTCATCATCAGAGTCAGAAGTTTCAGGTTCTTTTCTTTTCTTGGAGATTGGTTGTCTAGCAGTCAGCACCTGTGCCTTCTTCCCTTTTGTCTGAATTTGTTCAGCCATCCCTTCAGCCTTGGACTTCTTAGGTTTAACAGTCTCACTACTTTTTCTTTTCATCAATCTCCTAGCAATGCTAGGGTTCACATTAGCAATCAGTTCATTATCTGAGTACTCTTCATCCACATCAATGATAGGTGGATCAGCAGCCTTTTCAGAGGGATTCTGAATGTTGTCTTTTGGTGTCACAACATCCTCAGTGACATCTATATTTTCAGAACCTTCCACATTTGGACTTTCAGATTGATTCAAGGGAATAGAAATCCCCGGTACAGATTGGTTGCCACTCAGAATGCTAGTAACCAGTCTAGCAATAGCTTGGTGTACTTGAACTATTCCTTCTTTATTAGGTATAGTAGATGAAGGAAGAGAAGAATTACCAGAGACTGCAGCTTGAGTTCTTCCTGCATGTCTGGTCCTGAGCTTCTTGATTTTGGCTGGGTTAGTTGCCATCTCCCTGAGAGGAGTGACCTCAAGTACTTCAGATTCTATGCATGTCGTGATTGCCCTAGAATCTTGATCAGATGACGATGATGATGAGTGAGACGAAGCCACCATAGTGGAAGATGATGTCTGAGACATTGTGTTTAACGTTGAGTAGCAGTAGCAATTTGAGAAAGCTCTTTGATTGGGAGGAGAAAACAGATTGCAAGGATGAGAGAGATAGGGAGTACAAGGGAGTCTTTTCAACTTCTGAAGGCTTTTGAAGGAATTGTGAATGAATATGATCAACCCACTAAATATAGACTTAATAGAATTAATCCCTTCAACCCTTGTTTTCAGCAAAACTAATTGCTATAATTTCTCATGTTGGTGAATACCCAATCTGCCCTTCAAATTTTCAAGTTGATTTCCAACAAGCGCCTTGATAGAAGAATCAGTTAGCTGAAGCTCAGAGAACCTATGTTTCAGTTCAAATGATTTCTTCTCTCCAAAGTCAATAGGGTTTAAGGAAATGTTGAATGTTTTCAGATTATCACACCACAATGTCACAACATCTTGTGTAACATTGTCTTCAGAACAGAATTTATGAGACTTGTTCTTTGCCACATCACATATATTATCAGCCTGTAGTTTAGGAGTTCTTCTGACATCTTCCATAGGAATAGCTCTTTTCATTCCTTCAAGTTTATGCTGCCACTGTTTCATATCTTTTTCTTCTTTGATGATTTGACTCAAAGTGTGGATATCAGTGTTCTCAGGCTGCCACACATAACAGTTATTTTTGGATTTTATTCCTCTCATTACAATATCTAGTTTTTCATTAAACACTAGACATTCAGATCTTGAGAAGTTGACCATGAATCCTAGATCACATAATTGACTGATGCTGATGAGATTAGTAGTCAACCCTTTTACCAGCAGTACCTTATTCAGACTTGGAACTCCAGGGTAGTCCAAATTACCAACTCCTTTGATTTCTCCTTTAGCACCATCTCCAAAGGTCACAAAACTGGTGGTGTGAGGCATAACATTATTGAGGAGATTTTTGAATCCAGTCATGTGTCTGGAACATCCACTGTCAAAGTACCAATCTTCCTTTGCTGAGATCTTCAGGGAAGTGTGTGCTATCAGTGCAGTAGCCTTTTTCTTCCATTGAGGAGCGTGTGGTACCTTTTTAGACTTAGGTTTGACATCTGATTTCTGATTAGGATATCCATGTAGTCGGTAGCAGAAGGGCTTTATGTGACCATATTTCCCACAATGATGACATCTCCATCTTTGGTACCTCTTCTTCATGTGTCTCTGTCCCTGATGTTGAGAGTAATGTTGAGACATCTGTTTTGACATTTGCTTCCTGGTAACAAATTTCTTTGTTTCCACAAATCCAAGGCCAGATTTATTTCCCATATTTTGTCCAGCCTGAAGAATCTCTTCCAATTTGTCAGTTCCATTTGTCAACATCTTGACTGATTTGGTCATTTGATTCAGTTGTGAGTTCAGCAGTTGAACTTCTCCTTCTAAATGACTTATAGTTTCAAGATTTGCTCTCTTTTCAGCCTCCAGCTTTATAATGAGTTTTGATTGTTTCTCATTTTGTACACAGACTTCACCACTTCTGATACACAATTTCTTGTAGGTATCAGCCAGTTCTTCAAATGTTACTTCTTCATCACTGGTGTCACTTTCAGAAGTACAAACACTAGTTAGGGCAGTAACTAGTTTGGCAGATTCTTCTTCAGAATTGCTTTCTGAATCATAGTCAGACCAAGTAACAGTCATTCCTTTCTTTTGCTTTTTAAGAAAGGTAGGACATTCAGCTCGAATATGTCCATATCCTTCACATCCATGGCATTGAATTCCTCTGCCTTGGTTTTCCTTATCTTCTGATCTTGGTCTTCTGCTGGAACTGTCAATGTCAGAAGGAATGTTATGAACATTTGACCTTGACTTTGGGTCCATTCTTTTGATGAGCCTGTTGAACTGTCTTCCAAGCATGGCAATGGCTTCAGATATGTTTTCTTCTTCATCTTCCTTGTGTTCAACATCAGTGTTGGTTACAAGTGCTATGCTTTTGTTCTTCTTGTCACCATTATCAGTGATCCCCATCTCAAAAGTCTGAAGAGACCCAATAAGTTCATCCACTTTTAACTTGCTAATGTCCTGGGCTTCCTCTATGGCAGTTACCTTCATTGCAAATCTTTTAGGCAAGGATCTGAGAATCTTCCTCACCAGTTTTTCTTCTGACATTTTTTCTCCCAGTGCTCCTGAGGTGTTGGCAATCTCCAAGATGTTCATGTGAAATTCATGGATGGTTTCATCTTCCATCATTTTTAGATTCTCAAACTTAGTGGTCAACATCTGAAGCCTTGACATCTTTACTTTGGAAGTGCCCTCATGAGTAGTTTTGAGGGTGTCCCAAACTTCCTTGGCCAGTTCATATTGATGTACTAATCTGAAGATGTTTCTATCAATTCCATTGAACAAGGCATTTAAGGCTTTTGAATTTCCCAGAGCTAACTCATCTTCTTCTTTACTCCAATCTTCCTCAGGCTTCAGACTGATTGTCCCATCTCTTTCAGTTATGGTGGGATGAATCCATCCTTTGTCAGCAGCTCTCCAAGCCTTTTTGTCCAGAGATTTTAGGAAGGCAATCATACGAGGTTTCCAGTAGTCATAATTAGTTCCATCCAGAATGGGTGGTCTGTTTCCAAAAACTCCTTCTTTGTCCATAGTGCCAGAAAGTGATATCCCTAGATCTCACCCAGTAATACAGGCAGGGTGCCTGCTCTGATGCCAATTGAAAATTCTGGCTACAGATACTCAATGTCACGTCCAATGTTATGACACCGTATCTGACTTACTATATGACAGCAAATGCAAAAGCAGTAAATAACACAGTCAATTGTTTACCCAGTTCAGTGTGCAACAACACCTACTCTGGGGGCTACCAAGCCAGGGAGAGAATCCACTATAAGAGATGTTAATTCAGGAATAAACCAACCAGTTTATCTCCTTCACTTAAGACCTACCCAATGCAATTCTAATCTAAGTACAACTTAAACCTGAGTTCCTACTCACTCCCCCTCAATCACAGCAGTGATACATAAACAAATTTGACTTGAGAATTGTTGAAGACACTCTTCAAAACACACACTTGATTAAGCTTCACAGCTTTTTAATCAAGTAACACAATCACTCGTGCTTCACAGCTTTGAGTAATGTACACAACTATCTTGACTCTGCTTCACAGCTTTAGTCAAGTAACATTCAAACACTCTTGCTTCAAAGCTTTGAGTGCTACACAACCCTTACAATTGAAACCTATTCTAAGACACTTATCACAATGATAATTGCTTGGAGTACAATAAATAAATCTATACAGATTACAAACTCGATCTTCTAATCAATCAGCAGGGATAACTTCAAAAACCGCAGCTCTGTTGAATATATAGCAGCTGCAACTTCAGTTAGGGTTTCCAAAAACCTAGGGTTGATTCCTTTTGACCTAATGACCAGGTCACAGTACTTTGTTGATCAGGTTAGGATTGAGCGAGGTTACTCCTCAGAAAACGCAGGATTCTGTTTAAGAAGGACTGAGTTATTTCCTGAAAAAACTCAGACTTATCCAATCCTGTAATCCTGCTAGTTCAGAACAGGATGTCATAACATCTGTTATGACATCTGAGAAAACCTGTCTACTGATTAGCTAAATGTGATCATTTTGCAAACATGCTCAGATACACACTTATAAACATCAGTATTTGAGTTACAATATTTTTCTGCATATGTACCTAAAGAGTTAGTACAACCTGAACTAGAATGTTATGACATCAGTCATGACATTCACACATACACTTGGAATTTACCAAAAATGCAAGCCAATACCTAAACACCTACATCTGGGACTTTTAACTTAGGAGGAATGACTACCCCGGGCACGAGGCACATTGCAGCAGTGTTGAAGCCGGAAGCCTTGATTCCTTCCATGGCTCTAAGTCGCTCTTCAAGGGCATGATATATCTTCGCAGTTTTGGCAACCCCGACAGCAAGATTCACTTGGGGTTCATCGAGATCAATAACATCATGATGATCGTCGACATCATTCCTAGGAACACCGATAGGAGTCTCAACATTAGCATTTCCATTTCTCCCATTAGCAGAAGTGGAAGGTGCAGCAGTAGTAAGCTTGGAAACACTCTGGTGTAGTTCTTCTTGACCCTTAATCACGGCATGCAGAGTTTCCATGAGTTGATCCATGCGGGTACCCATAGTCTCCATATCCCGACGAAGTGCATTCTGATTCTCTTCAAAAATATCCATTAGCCTTTGTTGGTTGCCTCTGGTATGGTAAGGATGTGGATGAGTCGTCTTTGTTGTTTACTAGATTCTGTGAAAGGGGACCCCAATGAGTTTTTACTGTGAAAAATGAATGCATGGTAGTATGGATGAATACTTTATCTTCATTTCTAAGGAGACCCAAAGACTCGTCTATCTTTTTAAAATTTCCTTTTTGAAAAGCTATATCAACAGGACTTGTCTTTGTATTTCTCTAGATATGAGATATATATGATGATATGATGTCATGGTATGCTATGGCATGAAGTCTCAGCTCCACATATTCTGGATAACCATTGTGTAGTCCGTTGCACAGGCTGAAAGTAACAGGATCAAAAGTATGACATCACAGGCATGGAGTCAAAGTAACCACCCATGAGGTATGTACTAGGGGTTTATCACCTGCCGAACAAGGTTCTAAAGAGTTCCCGAAGTCTACATTCTTCCTTTGGATATTACTGACGTCCCAATTACTTGGTAATCGATAATATTCGCAGGAAAAACTTGTCCGAGCATAATATCGCGTGACAACTATTTCTGGATTACTCCGTTATAGTCTCCACATTGCACCTAAAAGGCCACTATGGGTTAATGGTTCTACGACCCTCAGTTTCTCGAGCTCCCAGGTCAAAAGCAACGACGTCTTCCCGATTACTCGGTAAACATAATTACTTTCAAGGGGACCTCCACTGAGTGGGGGATTCTCGTGCCTCCTTCTTCGGGATTACTCCCTCAAAGTTAAAATGACTATACCGCCCGTCCTAATCCTATGTGTAACCCAAGTCCGGGTAGAGGACTTATCAAAAGTAAACATCAAACCCAACAACACAATATATCCAGAATATGTGAGTAGCAACAAATATGAAATATATACAAAAGAGTAAATAAAGAAATAAAACAGTAAAGCAAGATAAAGAAAATAAATAAACACCAAAAAATACAAGTAAACAAAACTAGGAGAGACTCGCTAAAATTCCCCAGCAGAGTCGCCAGCTGAAGCTACCGGCAGAAAACACAGAGCCGCCACCGAACTTTATTTATCCCGAAGGAAGGGGAAATATCGATAAAACCACAAGGGAATGGATAAGATGGTCTTGCGACCAAGAGAAAGGGTAAGGGAGTCGGTTATGCGGGGGGAAGGTATTAGCACCCCTCGCATCTGTTGTACTCAACGGGATCCATTTTGTTTGTTCGTCTTAAAGGGTGTATTTTTCTACTACTAGGCTTGCTTAAAGGGAAATGAAAGGTTTTTGATTATTGCATTCGTGAGGGTTTCGCGACCCTTTTCCTACGTATCCAATGAAGGAATCAGAACATCGTAGTTCCTCCTAGAAAATGGTTGGTTTGTTTTTGTTTTTTAGTGGGCGACGTTAACGCACGCGTTCTAGCAATAGGCACGGCCGGTATCGCGGTAGAACGGAGATAACATGCCCTTTGGGGGAGTTTTGATTTGTTGAGTATTTTTGTGGGTTTTAAAATAAATTCAAGTAATGATTAAAGAGTGTTTTTTTTTTGGATTTTGGATTGGTTTGTTTATTTGTTGATTTTTATCTTGCCTAATTACTAGCATTGGTATAAAGTAAATAAAATGCAGAAAGATAAGATCCTACGCTATTACAACCGTATCAAACAGCATAAAAAATGAAGAAAAAGACAAAAGCAAGAAAAAATAATTGTCTTTCAATTCTGGCAAGAGCATCCTTCGACTGGCATTCTGTTGGCCTCCTTCGATTGGGGCTGGCAATAGCAAAGTCATGTCTTTCGATTGGGCCCTGGCAGAGGCGAAGTCCTGTCCTTCGATTGGGAAAAGGCAGCAACAAGGTCCTGTACTTCGATTGGGCAAAGGCAGCAGTAAGGGAGTGTCCTTCGATGGAGTTTGGACTTAGTGCAAGTGTGCCATCTGCCTTTCTGCCTCCTTCAACTGGAGACTGAAAACAGTGAGGGAATGCCTTTCGACTGAGCCTGGAAGTCAGTGAAGGCAAGCTTTTCGTTTGGGTCCAGAAGTCAACATGGCGAAGCCTTCTGGTTCTCTTTCGTTCGACCTGGAGAAAGAAGGTAGAGGCCAGAAGCTTCGTCCTATTTCCTGTTCCTTGTTTCTTTCGTTTGAACTTTTTGAACAGTAACATGGCATAAGGCCATGCTAATATTGCCTTAAAATCAGTTAACACTTAATGCATATTTAAATAAACAACAGCAAAACGAAAGGGGTTATCTCTGAAAACATATTAAGCAGGTGGAAACGAAAAGAACCAAAGTGTTATGTACATGTTATGCTAGGAATGAAAGGGGTTCAAGGTTAAGGATGGCTTACCTTGCTTGGGGCTGGAACGTGTACTGGGCAGTAAGGTGGTTGCCTGGAGCGCTTCTGGATTCGAAGGGAGGGACCAGGGGTTGGCCTTTGAGGCTGGATTCGAAAGGGGATGGCAAGCGTGAAGTCTTTCCTGCTGGATTCGAACGGTAACAAGGTACAGGGGGTTTGCTTCAAAGGGGATAAGTGTTTGGATTCTGGATGTGTTTGGATTCTTGATGAGTGTTTAGTTCTGGATGTGTTTGAATTCTGGGTATTTTGGATTTTTGGATGAGTGTTTGATTCTGGATAAGTGTTTGATTCTGGATAAGTGTTTGAGAAAATTTTGGATTTCTTTGAATTTCTCAAGTGTTGATGAACTTGAGAATTTTGTGGTTTGAGAAATTTTCTGCAGAGATTCGTCTGGCCCTCAAGTCCTTCCTTCAAACATGCATTGGAGTCTTATTTATAGGCAGATTGGCTGAAGCATTTGGGGGGGAAAACAAAATAATTTGAACAGTTTGGGAATGTTGTTTTGATTCTTTCTTCTGTTGCTTTTGTGTTTTTCCATTTTTATGCAAGTTACAGGCGTCAGGTCTGGCTCTGTATAGCAGGTTTTTGGACTGTTGTAGCAGGTTGGTGCAGGTTTTTCTGTTTGTTTTGGCACCTTACATCAGGCGTGGGATCAGCAACAGCAAGTTTCTGGAGTGTTGTGGCAGGTTGTTCGAAGGAAGCCCTTTCCTCAGTCGAAGCTGGTGGTCGAAACAAGCTAATGCCCAGTTCGAAGCTTGTGGTCGAAACAAGCTAATGCCCAGTCGAAGCTGGCTTGCAGGCAGCTACCTGTCCAAATCGAAGTAGGCTTGCAGGCAGTAAACTTGGTGAATCGAAAAGGCTTGCAGGCAGGAAGCCATAGCTTGGTCGAAGTTTTCATGTAGGAGGTTGCTGCTTGGTGAATCAAAACAAACTTGCAGGAGGCCATTGTTATCTGAATCGAAGCAAAAACAAATGAAGGAAATAATTTCTCAATTGAAGCTTATGGATCAGAGCTTGCTTGAAGGAAGCCAGATGCTCAATTGAAGCCCCCTAAATCCAGCTTGCTCGAATGAAACTAGATGCTCAATCGAAACCTCTAAATTGAAGCAAACTTGCTCTTCTTCAATTTCGTCCAAAAAACAAATTTATCTGCTTTGCTCTTTCAATAGTTTCCTCTTAGATTTGATGCTTGAAAATCCAATATGATCCAATTGTACTTGTGCAGACTTAAACCCTGAGAATTCTTGTGAGAATGGCCTAATGCCCTGAGCTTTGAACCACCCTTGTAACATGATGACAAAACTCGTTCCACGATCCACTAATCGAGAACTAGATGTGCTTCCTTTTTACCTGATAAGAAAACCTCAAAACAAGATTTAGACAAAAAGAGGGCGCAGCCCTAATACTTCAAACCAAAGCGCCCGATCACATGAGATGTGGGATATGCAAATAACTGAATGATAAAATGATGCAAATGGAATGCAAAGTTTGAAGCCAGACAAGAATAAAAGAGATAGGGCAAATTTGGGGTACGACAGTTGTTGAACCCACTCTCTTAACCTTCTCAGGATGTCTGCCTTGCCATGCATTGGTGGTTGTTCTATTTTGGCCTCAGTGTTTTGTAATAACCCTTCACGGTACCCTGTCTAAATCTGTAGTTTTAAATCTCATGAGCACATTAAATAAATTATTATATATATCATCAAATACAAATAAATCAAATATATGAAAAAAAATTTAATGTTAAAACAGATATGGCATGTATGAAGTAGTTAGATGAGGATTTCTAACAAGGATGGCTTGTTTGTAGTGAGATGGAGATCTGTAATAAGGATTTAAAGGTTTTAGGGTTCTTGAAAGAATTCGGTATTCTGAAAGGGTTGTGGAAAATGTTTTTTTTCCTGTCCCCTCTGTTTGTATGAAAAAATTAGATTATATAATGGAAATTAGAGAAAAGATATGGGCTTTGAATGTGCAATTGGGCCTCCAATAACCACAAGCAATAGTGTAGATTTTTATTCACTTGAGTCTGTCACGTTCCAGGCTAAATCGCAGGGGCTTAAGTGCAATTTTTGAAGTTGAAATGTGAAAACAAAATGAATCCGACATCGAGAACTAACTCCTGTCCAAAAATAGGCTCAATCGGATAAATGGTGAATTAGTTATGAATTTTTGAAGTTTTGGCTCAAACAAACTTATTTTGGACTCTAGTGTCAACTCTGACACGTTCTTCAATAAAAAAATGGTATTGATCGGAGCATAATTCGGTCTCGAATTTGGAAGAAAAGTTGTAAATCTCTGAGTCAGTGTCCTTGTGTAAAAATATGGACCCGATCCGATAAAAAATGACCGAGTTATGAATTTTCGAAGTTTCGACCCAGATGAAATAATATTCAGCATTCAGGATTTCCGGCGCGTCACACACACTCTGAGCAAAAAACAAAGGCCTTTTAGATACCGTTCGAACTCAATACCTCCTGTGAAAACTTATCCAACTCAATTTGTGAAATTTTGGCGCCAGAACCATCTCGATATGATGAAAATCGACCAAGTTATGATTTCCTGAACATGACGCAAATAACTTCTGTCACAAATTTTCTGTACGAAAACACTTGATAAATCTGCATTTTTGAAGACCTTCTGGTCAAAATTGGCTTCCCTTCGTAAGAGATGAAAACGTAGATAACGTCAAGATGGAATTTTGGCCACCGAAACGGGTTCAAAACAAGCTACGGTCTTCAAGTTATGAATTTTTTAGTGCGTAAAAACTGCACTTTCAGCACACTTTTTCACCATATTTCTTCGAGAAAACTCACACATTCGGAGACATTCTTTAAAGAATTGACTCTTGAGCCAAACCTGAATTTGAGAATATGTTATCAGAGATATCTTGGCGAAAGTACACCTGAATATGATGCGCCGGGTTAGACTTGTGAATCTTTGAACCCTGAATCGTTGCAAAACGGTGAACCGATCTTCAGCACGGAAAATACTCTGCGAACATCCATTGGCGAAATAAACGTCACTTGTAACCTGAAGAAGCTTGATAAATATACATTTATTCCATAACCATAAAACCAATAATATGCGTGTATGAAAAGAGGGTAAATTTTGGGGTACAACAACTCCGCTTGAGAATTCTCAAAAGTTGCTCCATTTCTTGTCCTACCGAAGGTTCAGGTTGATTATCCACCACTTGCTTTCCCCTGGCCTTAGCTTGAGCTTCATTGTTAGTTTCCTTAGGAGGCGGTGCTGGAGGAGAAAAGATCCGACCACTGCGAGTCATGTTACTGGTTCCTGCAACATTGGTAACATTCTTGTCAACAACTGGAGGGAACTCATACTTCTTTCCATGAATATAGACCACATTATACTCCCATGGAACTGCCTTCGAGTCGTTTCTTGTAGGAGGAATAGGATCTTGAATCACTGCGGGGGTAGTAGCAACCTGAATTTTTAATGGAATACAAGGGGTTGCTGAAGAGCTTCTCGAATAGTGGTGGATTTCTAGGACATCAATCTCTTCTTCTCGGAATATTTTCTCTATCTGTAGGACACCTTCATCGATCAACTGTTGGATGACCGTCTTCAAATCAGTACACTCTTCAGGTTTGGAGGAACATGTTAAGTAGAAGTCATGGAGTTCTTGTAGCACCTCGTGCTTCAACAAATGTTCTCTGACAGTTTCCAAAGATATCTTAATTTCGTCAACCTTGGATACCAAAACCCGTTCATTAACTTCTTCAATAGCATTGACCGTTCCCCCTTGATGAGGAGGCATGTGATTATTCTAAATATTTGGACCAACAGGGTTTAAGTTGAAGGCCTTTGCATCGATGAGGTCTTGAAATTTGCATTTGAATGCTCTACAATTTTGAATTGTATGGCCTGGGGCACCAGAATGAAATTTGCAATGAGCATTAATATCATACCCTCTAGGGAGAGGATTTGGCGGTGGACCGAGTTCGTGCAATTGAACCAATTGACTAGCAAGTAATTATGGGAGAAGCTGAGCGTAGGACATAGGGATGAGATTAAATCTTGTTTCAGGGGCTCTTGGTCTTTGAGGAGTTCTCGGACCTTGAGGTTGTTGATTCTGTTATTGATAAGTTGGAGGAGGTGCAAATTGTTGCAGTGGAACATAATGTGGTTGCGGAGTGAAAAGCCGTTTTTGGGCCATCCAGGGTGCTGGAGTTGTAGCAGCATATACTTGAGGAACAAATTGGTTGGGAACAGCAGTAGGTGTAGGAAAATAAGGGAATCAGACTTGAGGAAATACGGGAGCTCTTCCTTGGTTGATGGTGATGGCACTAGTCTGGCCCTCTTTCTTCTTGACAAAACCAGAAAACGGCTTTCTACTAATGCCCGCATTGTTGTTAGCATTGTTAGGAACACCTTGGACCGTTCCAGCCTTAATGCACGTCTCAACACGTTCACCAATAATGACCATATCAGAGAAAGAAGTAGAAGTACTATTGAGCATATGTTGGAGATAAGGACCTCGTAGAGTACCCATAAACAGATCAATCAATTCGTGATCCAAGAGAGGAGGTTGGGCTCTTGCATCCAGTTCACGCCACCTCTGAGCATACTCTTTCAAAGACTCTTCAGATTTTTGTACCATCCCTTGGAGCTGAGTACGGCTAGGAGCCATGTAAGTATTGTAATGGTAATGTTTCAAAAAGGCGTCATCAAGTTCTCCCCAATTACTGACACGAGATCTTTCCAATTACATATACCAATCTAATGGTGCCCCGGTCAAGCTATCTTGAAAGAAGTGCGTGAATAACGGTTCATTTTCAGCATAGGCAGCCATTTTTTGACAATAGGAACAGAGATGAGTCTCTAGGCAAGAAGTGCCTTTGTATTTGTCAAAATCCGGGACTTTGAACTTGGGAGGAATAACTACCCCAGGCACGAGGCACGTTGCAGTAGTATTGAATCCAGAAGCCTTGATACCCTCCATGGCTCTAAGACGCTCTTCGAGAGCATGATACATTTTCTCAGTTTCGGAAACTCTGGCAGCAAGGTTCACTTGGGGTTCATCAAGATCAATAGCATCATGATGATCGTCGACATCATTCCTAGGAACGCCGGTAGGAGTCTCAACATTTTCATTGTCATTCCTCCCATTAGCAGAAGTGGAGGGAGCAGCAGGAGTAAGCTTGGCAACACTTTTATGTAGTTCTTCTTGACCCTTGATCACGGCATGAAGGGTTTCCATAAGCTGATCCATGCGAGTACCCATGGTGTCCATATCTCGATGGAGTGCATTTTGGTTCTCTTCAAAAAGATCCATTAGCCTTTGCTGGTTGCCTCTGGTACGGTAAGGATGTGGAGAAGTCGTCTTTGATTTTTATTATAGTCTATGAAAAGGGACCCCAATGAGTTTTTGTTGTGAAAAATGAATGCATGGTAGTATGGATGAATGCTTTATCTTCATTTATGAGGAGACCCAAAGACTCGTCTATCCTTTTTGAAAAAGCTACGCCAACGAGACTCGTCTTTGGATTTCCCTAGATATGAGATATATATACATGATGATATGATGTCATGGTATGTTATGGCATGAAGTCTCAGCTCCACATATTCTGCATAATCATTGCGTAGTCCATTGCACAGGCTGAAAGTAACAGAATCAAAAGTCAGACGTCACAGGAATGGAGTCAAAGTAACCACCCATGAGGTATGTACTATGGGTTTATCACCTACCGAACAAAGTTCTACAGAGTTCTCGAAGTCTACGCTCTTCCTTTAGATATTACCAACGTCCCAATTACTTGGTAATCAGTAATATTTGCAGGAAAAACTCGTCCGAGTGCAATATCGCGTGACAACTACTTCCGGATTACCCCGTTTTAGTCTCTGTACTGCACCTAGAAGGCCGGGATGGGTTAATGGTTCTACGGCCCTCAGCTTCTCGAGTTCCCAGGTCGAAAGCAACGACGTCTTCTGGATTACTCGGTAAACATCACTACTTTCTAGGGGACCTCCACTGAGTGGGGAATTTTCATGCATCCTTCTTCGGGATTACTCCCCCAAAGTTAACATGACTATACCGCCCGTCCTAATCCTATGTGTAACCCAAGTCTGGGTATAGGACTTATCAAAAGTAATCACCAAACCCAACATCACAATGTATCCAAAATATGTGAGTAGCAACAATATATGTAATATATACAAATAAAGCAATAATAAACAGTAAAGCAAAATAAAGCAAATAACTAAACACCCAAAAAGACAAATAAACAAAACTAGGAGAGACTCGCAAAAAGTCCCCAACAGAGTCGCCAGCTGAAGCTACCAGCAGAAAACACAGAGCCGCCACCGAACTTTATTTATCCCGAAGGAAGGGGAAATATCGACAAAACCACAAGAGAATGGATAAGATAGTCTTGAGACCAAGAGAAAGGGTAAGGGAGTCGGTTATGCGAGAGGAAGGTATTAGCACCCCTCGCATCCGTTGTACTCAACGGGATCCGTTTTGTTTGTTTGTCTTAAAGGGTGTGTTTATCTACAACTATGCTTGCTTAAGGGGAAATGAATGGTTTTATTATTGCGTTCGTGAGGGTTTCGCGACCCTTTTCCTACGTATCTAATGAAGGAATCATAAAAATGTAGTTCCTCTAGAAAATGGTTTGTTTGTTTGTGTTTTTTAGTGGGCGATGTTAACACACGCATTTTAGCAATAGACACGACTGGTATCGCGGTAGAACGAAGATAACATTCCCCTTTGGGGAGTTTTGATTGGTTGAGTGTTTTTACGAGTTTTAAAAATAAATTCAAGTAGTGATTAAATGTTTTTGGATTTTTGATTTGTGACAGTTAAGTTTTAATTACAAAAGAAAAGGGTTAAGAGGGAGACTAAGAAATATCCTAATTGTTTGTTATGTACAAGTGAGTTAAAAGACTATTTCGACATAAGACGATCGAAACAGGATTTAATCGCCTCATAGAGCTACCTAAGGGAGTATAGTATCACGATTTGAATGAGTAACTTAAATTATAAATGTTTGGTTTTTATATCAAATTAAGTTAACAAATAAAATTTAAAAGTAAACTAGAACCAAATTTAAACATATTCTAAATATATATATTTTTTGTGATTTTTTTTAGTAAAGAAAGAAAAATTAAAATAAAATTAAAACATAATTCTAAATATACTTTTGTTATTTTTATCATGAAATAATTATATATAAGAAAACTAAATAAATACTTGCTTAAGAAGTAAGATAAAATATGGGGAGATAAGACCTAAATAACTAAAAAATGAAAGGAAAAAAAAAGACCCCAGTAGGGGTTGAACCCGGATCTTTAAAGTTAATGATGATGTGCTTTTCCAGTTGTACTAAGTTATTTATCTGTTATTAACATGATTTAATTAATATAAAGGTTGAACACAATTTGAGTGATTGGGCCAAGAGGCCCAATGGGCTGACCCGATTGGGGCAAAGAGACAAGGAAAAGTCTTGTAACCCTAGAGAGAAAGAAAGCGCCGCTGGAAGTGTTATTGGGAAGTGGAAGATAGATTAAATTAATTATTGCTTATGGGGAAAGAAAAAAACGCAGCATTATGTTATTAGTTCCAATAATCCTTTTTTCTATGCTTTTTATCGCAAAATTTAAAAACCTATCTCTAATCTCAACTCTTCATCCTCCTACTCTCAGAACCATTCAAATTCTCACAATCTTCAAACTCTCCCTTAATCCTCTACACTCTCTGCACTATTTCTTGTTAGCATTCTTCTTTCACTCGATTCACCTTCATCGTTTAGTTTATTATTTCTTCAAAGTGTTGTTTTCAGAACCGTCTTCATTTTCGTTTGTGATAGTGATTATGTGTTTGAAAACACTTTCCCGTTCACAAGTTAAAGGACCTCTTGCTTGTTTGAATAACTTTGGATTCGGCATCACTTTGGCTTGATTTTGGGATTTTTGATTTGGAAACCCTAGCAGAAGGTTTGGGAGTTGATTTGGGTTCGGAAATGGAGAAGACGGCGAGGGATGTAGCGGCAAAGTTTGTTGAAAGGGATATTGTCGATGATTTGGGGTGACAGAAGTCGAAGAGGTTATGTTTAACAATGGATGGTTGTTAGCAGTTGGTTATGCTGATGGGTGGTCTGTGTAGAAACAGAAGGAGTACTCGCGGCTGAATCAATGAGAAGAGGAAACGAATCTCTAACAAAAATAACAAATCCGCTCCTCTTGGTGACAATAGCGAAGGTTTGGATAAAACTCTAGAATTATGGAGACAGTACATGGAATAAAATAAAAGGAGAAGAAAAGTTTACCGAGTCGGAGTCCTTCCAATGAGTCTTTAAACTTTCAGTTATGGCTTTCAATATTCTTTCTTCTACTCTTTCTCTGACTCGAATTTCTAGACTCGTTCTGAATTTTCTGTGTTGCGGCTTCATCGGTGTTGAATTCACTTTGAAACAAATAGCTAATATTATGTTTGAAGCTACATGTTCTGAGTTGTTTTTGATAGAAGTTGTAGAGGTTGAGGATCGAGTCTAGTTCGGTAATGGAAGATGAGGATTTGGTTTTTTTTTAGGGTAAGTTTGAAAGATCTGGGGACTATTTTTTTTTATCAGAGGCTTTGAAGTGTTGGTCTTTTTTTTTGTTATCCTCTTTTTGGTTTTTCTTGTGCTTGGCTGATCATGTGTTTTTTTTATGGATGTGTTCTATGTTGTATATCGTTCAGTGAGGAGGTTATTTGGTTTTCTTTTTGAAATTGTGTACTTTGTAATGTGTTTTCTCTCTTTTCGGTTTATGGCTTGGTTCTCCTCTTTCTCAATGGAACATTAGTCGTTCTTATAATGAGATAAGGGTGGAAAATTGGAGGGAATTGGTGAAGTTTTTAAACATCCTTGGCTTGCTGACCTTGGGCTTTAGAACGCAGGTTTTTCTCATGCCTACTTTGGTGCAAATTTTGGCTCTTTTAGTGCAGGTTTGGGACAACAATAACACAGTAGTGGCAACAGGTTTTAGGCTTTGTTTGTAGGTCTGTTTTGGCAATTTTGTAGGACTGGTCTGTGGGGCTTGTGGATGGTTGGTGGAAGGCTGTTTTGACAGACTGTCGTATGCAGGGATTGGCCAACATGGGGCTGAGTTGGTAGACCGGTTTAATAGCAGATGTTTGGACTGTTTTGGTTTTTGCATGATGCAGGTTTTATCTTTTCCTCTTTCATCTTTCAATTATTAATGTAAAGCACATCTGCTTTTTTTTCTCTAATATTTCTGAAGGGTTTGTATCTTTGGGACATCATTATGCATAGGGCATTGGTCCTGTTTGTTAACCTGCTGTGTTTCTATGAACTGCTATTATATATTTGTTGATTTTGCTGCTTCATCTGGCTACTATGTTGCTGCTGTTGGTCGTTGCTTTTGTATGTCTGTTTTGGGCTGCTGGATTTTTTCTATTTCTAGCTGTTGTTGTTTCTGTTTGTGTAGGTGTTGTTGTTTGCAGGTCTGCAGTCTTGCCAGTTTGCTTATTTTGTTTGCAACTGCGATTTTGCTTGTTTAGACAATGTTGGCAATTTTCCTTTTCTTTTTTTTTATGAACCAAAAGGGCAACTTTTTGTGATTTGCATTTGGGAGAAAATGGCCCATGATTAAAAATAGATCCCTTTTAATCTGATTCCAAATACAAACCCTCATGATGAAATGAAGATTTCTTTTAACCATTAATTCTTGCTTTGGAATTTTTCGTACATTAATTGTTGGCTAATTTTCTCTTTTCCTTATTTCATGAGCACGAGTATTGGATAGCGAGCGGGGTTGTAAGATGAAAAGGCCGAGGCTAGCAAAGAACGTGGACGATTTTCTTGAAGAGGAAGCAACAAAAATTGAAGAAGAAACATTTAATTCCTTTTTTCTTTGTAAACAACGATTATAACTTGTGATTTCTCATTCATAACATGCTTTGTAACTTCTCCCAAAATGTAATGCACAAACTTAAATGAATTTTATCAATGATGAACCTTGTTGTATAGAAATTAAATAACTCTTGAATCTTGTTTGAATTTTGAAATTCTCCCTTTAATAATTTGAATGCACAGTTTGACTTTGTAACTTAAACTTCAAGAAATCGCGAACAATTGTTGTAACTTGTCATTCAAACAATCATGTGCCTTATCTTCCAGACTCCAATCAAACTCTTGCACAAAATAAATGCTTAAGAATTTAATTCCCTTTGGTTAATTCGAACCCAAAACAACGGTCATTCAAACCTTAATCTTCACATCACGCCTGAACCAAACTTGCACTCTTAAACAGAACTTTAACTTTGAGAGTCACGTCACAAGTAACTTGTAACTTAAGCAACCAAAACATGTATTGACGGTCATGAACCCCCGAGCTTATTTCCTGTGCCCAAACTCCACAGTCGTCAACTTAAACTTCAAACCCTTGAATTATTGACTTGAAGACTTTTAAGAAGAATGCTTGAAATGAGAGGAGAGGAACTCCCTGAACTTTGAGACATCTTTGAGGCAGGCGAAAGAAACATCTTCACAGGAACTAGGGATCCAAAAACCCTATCATCTTGGCCAACAAAAAGGGAAATAAACCCTAATCCAGGCTTTGATAAATTCGAGCAAGAATCAACCTTGTAACGTGATGATAAAATTCATTCCACGACATACTAATCGAGAACTAGAAGAATTTCCCTTTTACCTGATAAGAGAACTTCAAAACAAAATTAGACATAAGGAGGGTGTAACCCTAATACCTCAAACCCAAGCGCCTGATTCCATGAGATGTGCGATATGCAAATGACTGAGTGAAGAAAAATGGTGCAAATGGGATGCAAAGTTCAAAGCCAGACAAAATTAAAAGAGATAGGGAAAATTTGGGGTACGACAGGTGTCAGTATGCTTTACTCAATATTGGTCTTGCAATCTCCAGTAGGAATGTTACTTTTGAAAAACACTTGTTTCCCCGGTGAAGCCTGAAGAAGGATGTTCTATTCATGTATCTGTACTATTTTATCACTTTGATTTGTCTACCTCCGGATTATGTTTCTCCCCAGTAAGGTTAAAGCAGGCAGTAGGTTTTTTTCCCTCAGCTGGCATTTACTTTTCTTGGAATGATCATCTTAGATGAAGTTCATCCGAATTTTGTTAGTGCCCGAGGCGGCTTTGCCTGATTGTTCCCAATGTTGTGTATCTGTTTTGTCAGCATATGCACTATAACACTCATATATTCATACATACATCATGCATAGCTAAAATTGGCAAATCATTGTTCATTGACATGTGTTAATATTTTTGTTGACATATCGCCCTGTTTTGTAGAGTTACGTTGCCCTCTTTTCAATAGAGTGTTGGTTTTAAGCAGAAAGTGTATATTCTTTCAATTTCCCCAATGAGTTGTCCCTCATAGAAGATTTTTTCTTTACCCTTCCAGTACAGCTCCTTGTTTGGATGGATTTGGATTTCCCTCTTGAGTTTATTTCTCAAAGGATGTATTCTGGTTGACTGTTTCATTCCAGTTTATTTCTGGTTTGAATCTGTGGTTCCACAGAAATATTATTTACTTTGGATTTCTGAAAACTCCAAACTTCGGTTGGTGCATTTATTTTGCACGAAAAGACTTTATCTCCTCAGCAAGAATATCATGGCATCTCCCCAGGAAGTCATACCTCTTTCCCCAGAAAGTTGTTTCTTTTTGCAATCCTCCATGATAACAAGAAGTAGAAGGACTCTTTATTTGAGCAACTTGAGCTTCCCTGTAAAAGTCGACGTAACTCTTTTTGCTATCTCCTCTATGAGTGAATAGTTTGCAGTTTGTCGTCAGATCACGCCAACGGATGGCAAGACTTTCAATATAACAGAAACAGCTCATTGTGAAATCTTTTCAAGTAGAAGTCTCTTTATTTGAGACAACTTATGTATTATCCTTTCTAGGAGGAGTGCCTTGATTAAATAAGGAGTTGAGACCCGTTCTAGGTGAAACACTAGAATCTTGGGGAAACTTGTTATCTTTTTTCTACCCTCAATGAACGTTGGTAGTTCATCGTCAGTGAACGGCGGTGATATGATATATTCTCCTTCTACCTTCAGTGAAAGTTGGTAGGACATTGGCAGTGAACGTTGATGTTTGTCATCTTCTTTCTACCCTCAGTGAATGTTGGTAGTTCATCATCAGTGAACGGAGGTGATACGATATATTCTCCTTCTACCTTCAGTGAAAGTTGGTAGACCATCGGCAGTGAACGCCGATGTTTATCATCTTTTTGCTACCCTCAGTGGATGTTGGTAGTTCATCATCAATGAACGGAGGTGATATGATATATTCTCCTTCTACCTTCAGTGAAAGTTGGTAGACCATCAGCAGTGAACATCGATGTTTACTATCTTTTTGCTACCCTCAGTGAACGTTGGTAGTTCATCATCAATGAACGGCGGTGATATGATATATTATCCTTCTACCTTCAGTGAAAGTTGCTAGGACATTGGTAGTGAATGTCGATGTTTGTTATCTTTTTTCTACCCTCGGTGAACGTTGGTAGTTCATCTTCGGTAAACGGTGGTGCTACGATATTTTCTCTTTCTACCTTCAGTGAAAGTTGGTAGGTCACATTCAGTGAAAGTTAGTGTTTGTTATCTTTTTTCTACCCTCAGTGAACGTTGGTAGTTCATCGTCAGTGAACGGTGGTGATATGATATATTCTCCTTCTACCTTTAGTGAATGTTGGTAGACCATCGGCAGTGAGCGTTGATGTTTGTTATCTTTCTCTCTGCCTTCAGTGAACGTCGGTAACTTCGCCTTCGGTAGAAGTTGGTGTATCCTTTGACCATTCTACCATCCTCTTTGGTTCAGGTCTTTTGATCCACCAGTGATTTATTTTACTGATGGGGTTGCTCCCTTGTTTCTTTATTATTGTTACATCCCCAGTGGTGTTTTGCGTCTCTTTGGTCCTGTTCATATGCATTCATGATCATAAACATTTACATGGCATCTTAGGGCCAAAAATAGGGTTTGTTTTATATTTAAGTATCTTCGATCGCGTCGACACGAAGATTTGTAACCTTCGTATCTTCGGATAGAAGAAACTTAAATAAGGGAAGCTGTTGTACCCCAATTTTTGCCCCTAAGATCCCTTCATCATACCATATTGACTCATTCACAATAGGATCACACTAGGATTCTTGGTGCCCCTCCGTATATTTAGTTTTTCCCTTTTGAGGGATTACCAAGCACCTTAGCTTATGTTCCTTTTGTGATCATGAATATTGTTTTGATTTCTTCATTTAACTAATAAAATGCAATGTTGGTTTGTCTTGTTTGTTATCCATATAGGTAAAGGCAATGAGATTTAACAACTTACCCCATGGGTTCATGAGTTTAAGTCAATGCCCTAGGTAATAAAGCTTGAGAAGTTCAAACCTCACCATTGGATTGGTTTTAGAAGAATTAGCATGGCAAGGTTGTTTTGGTTCATCACATTTCAAGGTTATTAGATTTGACTCAAAAGTACAAGGGGATGATTGAAGAAGTTGTCATGTTTGGACAAGGCCTTATTCCTATTGGTCACAAGAGCACATTTCTCTCAATTTTCAAGATATGGAAGTGATTTTGGTGGCTAAGAGTTCTCATTATCATCCTCAACAACTTCTATTCATAAAGCAAGAATGTTGGCACAAGAATTTTGTTCAAGCTTGTCAAAGTTCCTCAAAGCATTCTCTTGATCTAAGGGGCTAGGGTTTTGAACTTCAAAGGAATATATCTTGCTCATCTTTTGTTATTTTTGAGTGATTCCAAGACATCCTTCTCTTCAAAGTGTTATCAACAAATCACTTCAAAAGTTTCAAGGAGTTTTCATGAGGAAGAGACTTGATGAGGAAGAAAGATTACAAGTCCTCCAGATGAATCCCCAATTTTCCATGTGTGACTTCAAATGGCCATAACTTGGTCAATTTTTGTCACCTCAAGTCCATTATTTTTCCATAATGATCTTGAAGATGTGAATTTTATGCCTTATTTTATATGTAAAGTGAGAAAATGGATGGAAGTTGCCTTAAAGATGCAAAAGATTATAGGTCATCTTATGAAATTTTGCCAACTTCAACAATTCATAACTTTCTCAATTTTTGGATATTTTGAACGGTTCAAGTTTCAAAATGTCACTCAACAGGTCTATTTCATGACATATTTTTTTGTCAATAGCAAATTCCAAGTGGAAATCCATGTTTAGATGCAAGACATTATAGGTCATTTTTGAAGAAAAATTTGAAATATTTCTAAGTATGGAAAGTCAACATTTTTTCTCAAACTTTGACTCAACACAACTTTCAGCTGAAGCATCCATTTGATTCCATTATTTTTCCATTACAAAGCTTGTAACCTCATCTTTCTAAAGCATCAAGATTCATGCCTTAAGACCCCTTGAGCTGAGAATGTCATTGTTTCAAAAGTGGTAACTTGGAATTGAAGTTTCATTGCAAGTCAGAATTTGAATTTCATGCTACAACCTCTAAACCTAAAATTAGCACACATTTTGGGTCTAAACATCATTAGCCAACTTTCCCAAGTGGATTAGATCATACTTCACTTGTGCATCAGGTTTGCACGAATTCCCTCCAAAACGCATCATTCACTCTTCCTTTTGATCCCTTTTCTTCTCCTAAAAATACATGAACTATCCCATTCATTTTCCCAAGCTTGGATAGCCAGAATCCCCCTGCCAAACTTGTTTCATAACTCAGAATTCAATAACTTCAAAATCCATTCTCAAGCTTTTTTCAATCCAATTTTTCCATCAATTCACCTTCCTTAATCTTCCCTGAAGCTAACCACATAATTACATTTGAGAATCGTGCCCTATTTTGCTCCATAGAAGTCCAGTTTCAGAGCTCTACAACTCAACTTCAATAGGTAGATTTCTTCATCAATTCTTTAAAACTCTGATATCATTGTGTTGCTCTCATTGTCTTAGTTCTAGTTGCAACACTTACCTTTTACTGGAAACACATTTTGACCATGAAATTTCAAATCCCTTTTCAAAACTTTCCTTCCAAATTGCTTGAGCTACAATTTATATAAATTTGGCGCGAGGGTGTGATTGTCTTTGTCTTGAAGAGACGAAGCGAATGGAATAGGTCTGAGCTTATGATTTTATAGTTTGAGAGACCTGCAATTCGTGATGGCTGGAGGTTGAAGATGACCAATGTGTCATCTTCAAACCATGATATGATTTAATTAATGATTATGTACATTATTCACTAATGACCATGATATGCACAGCGTGCCATATCCCTTGGATTTGATTGCTAACGCGTTTTGACTCTCATCCAATGGTCCACATATTTTTACTTTTATTTTCTTTTCTGATTTTTATATTTTAATTGTTTTAAATTTCAAAAAATCATAGAAAATTCATTTTTAGTCCAAAAAATCTGAAAAAATTATGGAAAATATTTCTGATTATTCTCTTCCTGATTTTTATATTTTAACAATTTAATTTTGTGTTTTGGTATTTTTTATAAATTTACACTTTATTTGATTTGTTTTAAAAGTTTAAAAATACTTTTATACATTCTTAAATTCTGAAAAAATTATGGAATGATCCAATGATATTGTGACAAATATCGGTGACCTTATTTTTTTTTTCTTCTGAATTTACTATTTTTTTTATCATTTTTTGTTTATTTTAATCATTTATTTTAATTTTAAAAATAGTTTCTGACTTTAAAATTTACCAAAAAATTTGTAAAATTATTTGAGCCTTTTTCTGATTTTTCTATGGTCTTACTTTTTATTTCTTGATTAATTTGAACATAGTTGATATTTTTCTCTTTATTTTCTATTTTTAAACATTATTTTTAAACCCTTTTGTGTATATTAAAATGTGATATTATTTTGTGACTATTTTCTGGCTGATCTTGGGTTAGATTTTAGATCATGAACTTTATTAACATCATTGGATCCATGGTGTTGAGTTTAACTCCACAAAAATGGATGAATGATTTTAATAATAGTTTGATTAAAATTTAATTCAAATGTGGTTTGTATATTTTCCCCATCCCTCTTCATCTCATCCCTTTCTTATTGCACTAAATGTTGTTGGAGCATGATCTTTATATCATGTCTCAAGACAAATGGTGCATAGATTGCTATTTACTGGCCTCAAAATAGGTGCAACTTCTATATAAGTCCACTTACGATTGCTTAACATAGCGCTAAATTTTGTCACGATTCAAATAAATGATCATTTGTGGCCCAAACTTATGATTGCAAGCCCAAGTATGTTAATTTGATCTCTTTGATCCAATAACCTTGAGATTCATTGTATGGAGGCTTTGGTTCTACCAATCCTCTAATGGATCTACAACACCTTTGGTCAACGCGGATCACTTAAACATTGTTGATCATTAAATGGTACTTATGAGAATTCCAAATGGATGATATACTTTACAAAAAGAAAATGCAACTTTTTGTGTGGAGGCTTTGGTTGTACTAATCCTCTAATGAGTTCCAAATGCAAGCTTCAAGATGGTCATCCAACTGACCACTAATTATTGACTTGTTTTACCTTATGCTTTTATTCTTTTTATGCTTTATGTACCATTTACTTTTAGCATTTACATTTCATGTCATTTTCACCTTTGCTCATTTGAGCATTTACTTTCTAGCCATTTTTACTTTGCTCACTTGAGCTTTTCTTTTCCTTTCTTAAGATACTTAATAATCAACATAAACCCTAAAAAAATTCTTTAATAGTACTTAGACTATTTAGTTATTATCATTGGCATTATGAAGCATGGGACTTTTCTTGGACTTAGGATTAGAAACCTTGGCCTATCTTGAAGACCTTGTGATCTTATCTGATTATTTTGTCTGGAGTTCTTGAGGTTTACCTCAAGACATTGGGTTGCTTGTTTGTATTTGTGTGTAGGTTTTTTGTGATTACACCCTTTGTTGGTAATCTGGAATTCACCCGTATACAGTCGTTACTATGCCCAATTTTTATAAAGACTTAATACACTTGAAGTTTGGTTCTCTCAAGAGGTCTAGTACTTTTTGCTTGATTGGTTTCAATCCAAGGAATGGGAATTCTATCTTGACTCATAATGTCAAGTATTGACTTCTTGTTGGTTAGATGGTTCTCATCCCTAGCTTTTACCTTGTGCTTTAGGATAGTCCCTTCTTCTCCTCCCATCTTCTTTAATTTCAAAAATCTTCTTCCTCCTTTTGAAAACTCTTCTTGTTTCTAAACTTGGACCACTTTCATAATAAACTTGGACTTATGTCCATGCATTTTAAAAATATTTTCATAAATAAACTCCAATCAACTTAACAATACTTTGACATTTTTTGTGAGAAGACTAAAAGTCAATCAATCTCATTTCAAACCATTTTTGCCATTTTGGCTTCTATCTTTAAATTTTTCTCAAAGTATATTAGACTCTTGTCAATCCTTGTAGTGATGCAAACAACTATACTTCTAAAATATGTAGTGAAGAGAGATATTTTCCACTTGGGTGATGAGTGAGGCATTGTTGATTTTAAAATCCAAGCCATATCCTCCACTTTGAGATGATGCAAATTCTCCTTTATCATGATTGTGGGTAGTAGGTATGTTTTCCACACGGACAATGACGATGATGTCTTATCTCATAAAATTAACCAACACATTTGTGTTTTAAATTTTTTTAAAAGAGGAACTACGTGTACCCTGATCCCCTATTGCACGAAAAGGTGGTACGTAGGCACTGAAGGTTTGCAACCACGGCGGGTGCAAAAATTATAAAATAAATATATTTCTTTTCTCACCTCCACCATACATTTTTTATATACAATATTTTTCATAGCCAAAATATACAGATTTTACAAAGAGGCTCCTGCGGAGTACCGTAGATGTTTAGGGTGCTAATACCTTCCCTTTGCATAACCAACCCCCTTACCTTGAATCTTTCCCATTCTTTTTGGGTTATTCGCTCTTTTCCCATTCTTTTGGAAACAATAAAGTGCAGTGGCGATTTTTATTTTGATTTGTATAAAGTCTAGTCAATCCAATGGCTTAGTCTTAAACATTTCTACCGCTACAGTAGGCACAGGGTTACGATTAAGGAAAACTTTTACATCATTCAAATCTATAAGTTGATCAGGGTTAGGAAAAAGAATCAACCCATAGAGTAGAAGATCAAAGATCTCCTCAAAAGCTTGAAAGTTCATGGCATCCAAAAACAAACAAGCCTTCTCCATTAGGAATTTATCCAAAAATCCTTTAACCCCACTTCTTGTCTCCTAATTAGCTATAATGTCAGAACTCTTCAAATGTAAGGTTGTGGCAATAACTTCAGGTCTTGGAGCTTCCTCTAAAACCGTGAAGGGCATTTGATCAAGAACAAATACTCTTAGTAGTTGATAGAATTTTTCCATTTTAGGCACCAATTGATAATCATGAAAAGTGAAACAATGATGTACAAGGTCAAAGAACTGAAAGAGCACCCTCATCATGTATTCTTCAAAGCTTGAGGTAACCAGATTGAGAAGTCGACCGTATCTTTGGTGAACGAAGAATTTTTAGGAACTCTTGATGCTAACTCTTTGAGTTGAGAAGGCACCCTTAAGAAGTTGATTCAGATGGTATTTCTACAAGCAGAAGCCATATCCTAAAAACTTGAACAAAGATAAATCCCTAGGTCCTTGAAATGGTTAGTAAAAATGCTATGGCATGATATTATAATGTCATGAATAAATAATCATGCAAAAACAGAACACACAAGGCCTTAGGTTTAGGCTTGCATGGGGTTTATAGGTAAGTACCCTCTTGAAGTTTTAGTTGGTTTAACCTGTCCTAAAGAAGTAATCGGGTTCTAGGAGCCTCAATATCACTGATCTTTCTTCATCAGGAATTATTTTAGCTCAAGCATCCAAACTGCGACCAAAATATCTTGAAAGTCCAATATTAATAAGTGTAGTATCGAGTATTAACCAGCTTTAGTCTTGCACCAAAGCCAATTATCTCACTAGTTTCTAATGGCCAATTTGTTCAACTAAGGTTCTACGGTCATTTAGTGCTTCATGACACCACAAAGAGGCTCCGTATTCTCATTGATTGGACTCAAGGGACACCGGTACCAACAAATGTGTCACACTAACATATCCATTGCTTCAACCATGTCGGTATTATGCCACATAGTCCCCACAATCTATTTCTACTTACCTAAAATGCCTCAGATTCAAGTATAGGATCTATATAAGAAATAAACCCAAGCATAACCCACAAATGTAAAGCAAACAAGGAAAACAAGTAAAGCAAATAAAGGTGATCTAGCTCTTAATGTAACTCCATTTTTAGTATTTCCCAGCAGAGTCTCCAGTTCTATAATACGGTGAGAGAAATGACTTGGTGTTTTACGTTTTATCGCAAATATTTTGGATAGAAAGAGTCGTCGTCGACTTTTCTTTAATCCAATAAAGGAAAGGGTGAAAATAATAGGAAATACCTTATGAGAATTTTTCATGACTTCTGAGGGTAGGTTATGAAAAAGGGAAGGTGTTAACACCCTTTTCATCCGTAGTTATCTACGAGCTCTTAATTGCTTGATCACTTAAAAATGCTTTGTGTATGCAAAATGTTTATTTGGAAATATTTGGAAAATGCCTTAGTATAGAAACTTTTCAATGATTCTCGCATCGTTGAGAATGTACAAAAAATGTTTGTTTTGAAAATATTTATTTGGAAAGAGAGTGTTTGAAAAGATGTTTGTTTTTGAATGTGTGAGGTGTGAAAATAGGTTTAGTTAGTGAGCAAGCAATTACGAGAAATCTACCTACTCAAAAAGTCTACATTCTTTTCCTCCTCCTTTAGATAATGCTACTTTACCATTGGTTGGTAGAGAGCCTTATCATTGGATGTGAGGGACAGGTGTGAGTCATCATATAGTCATAGAAGGAAACTTGTAATATGTTTTAGCAATTGTCATAAGGGACTAAGATCGTTTATTGAAGGCAACATTGAAGGGTCATCAAGGGACTGCAATCTTTTAATCGAGGGTCTTTGCTAAAACATCTCACGTTCGAGGGACATGACTGTTTTTATCAGAGGAAACAAGTGTGGGTTACTCTAGAGGTGCATGTGTGAAAAGTGTATTTATTTCAAGTATTTTATCTTTGAATTAGGGTTTTGTTATGTTTGGTTTTAAGTCTTGTCATGCAAACCCTAATTACTAGCAATAATAAGGAAAGCGATAAATTGCAGAATTTAAATATCCTACGCTATTACAACGCTTTTGGAATTGGAAGTACAATTTTGTAAGTGAGGGAGGAAAGCAATAAAACTTAATTATCTATTACAAACCATTAAACATGAATAATGATAGAATGTACAAAATGTAAAGAAGAAGAAGGAAATTGTTTTTAGGCTTTTTGATAAAGATAAAGGTTTGATAGTTAACCTAATTTAAACTAATTAATTACAACAAAAACCTACAATCTATGTTAATTAACTTAATCAATTTAGAATGAAAATTAAATGACAAAAACCAAGTCTAATTTAATTGTTTAGAATATGATTTTTAAAGGTTTTATTTGTTTGAAAAAGTGAAGTAAATAAAATAAAATAAAAAGAATTAAATTAAAATATTTTAAATCTAATTATTCAAGAAAAATATATTTTTTATATTTTTGATTAAATAAGGAATGAATAAATAAATAGAAATAAAGAAAATATGAATAATATAAAAAATGTTGGGCCTGGGTGTTAAAAAGTAAAAGAGGTGTGCAAAAGCAATTTTAGGCAAGCCTAACATAAGCCTTTTTTTTAAATCAGAAAAAAAGAAAAATTTTTGTAATAAAAAAAGTATTGGGCCTGCACAGTATGTAAGCAAAAGGGGGGTGTATGCAAGAAAATCAGTCAAGGCCCAAAAACAAAGTCCAATGCTTGTTGATCCAGTGTGATTGATTTTTGGGAGTGCATCATAGTCCTACTCATGAGGAGCGTTAGATCTGGTTGCTTGGCTGATCTGATGGTGTGGATATGAAACCCATGGTAGGCGCGCGTGGCTTGTATGCATAGAATCTGTAATAAAAAAATAAGTGAAAAACAAAAGGGTACCATTGGGGATCGAACCCAGGTCCCTATAGATCAATGCCTTAGCACGCGCTTCTCTGCCACTAGGGTGGATGTTTCATCCGGTATTAAAACAACTTGCAATAAAATTAAAATAAAATCAATTATGATATTTGAAAATGGCTTCATCTTCAACCTTTCGCACGTAGAGATGAACATCACCATAGCCAAAACTGTAACTTCTTCATTTCTCAACCATTTTCAAAATTGTAAACATGAAAGTTGTTCCATTTTTCACCACGAATTCAACCATATAAATAACTAAAGCTATAAATCAAAGATGAACATGAATTTTGTTTGGTACCAAATAAAACCTAATTTTTTTAGAAAGTTAAACTTCAAAATTCGCATCACTCAGGCAACATAAATGAAAACTAAAGGCATGCTTAGCTTAAGGGCAATGATGTCTACATTTTTTATTCACAAAGTAACCATTAATGATACCTGTATAAGGAGTTCAAAGTTGGGAAAAATTAACTCAAAATTGGGAATCGTGTTTGGAGTTTGAGCACTCCTGAAGGTGTTGTGATGATCTGGATAGCTTCACTGAACTCCTAGGAAGCTAATGCAACTCTTACTTTATACTGAAAGTGCCTGAATCTTCCTGGAGAAGTCAAGTTGCAGGTTTGAGTTTTTGGAAATAGAGGATGGTGCAAATGGTGTTACAGTTGTGAAACAGGGGTGGGGATGAGTTCTAAATGAGGTATAGAATCTTTGTGATTGATTTAGAGTGAAAACGCACGAATGGATTGTGTGTTTGAATTTTTTGGCTAGAAATTGCAACAATGGAGGTTTTGTGTGTAGTTATGAGTTTCAGGGAGTTTGAGGGTGTTCTAAGGCTTGTGAATTCATGTGTTAGCTTGTAAATAAGCTCTCTATTTATAGAGCAAAAGGTTTGAAAGAAGGAGAACATTAGATTCAAGAGATCACATGTTATGCCTAGGTTTTACTTAATTTTGAAGCAACATTGAAGAACATAGTTCCAATGCTTGTACTATGCCTTCTAAAGTTATTGAACACTTTAAACATACTTCTTCTAATCTTGTAGTTTAAGTGTGTGCAGAAGAAAATAATTGAGAGGTTCAAGGAGTTGACAATTGTGATAAAGCTTGCTTTTCAAGAATGGAAATGGTGTCTTTCTTCCAAAAATGGAAAATTGCTTTGGACAATTGCTTAATCACTTAGATCATACCTCAATAAATTGTGTAAATAATTAATTATGGAGTGATTTTCAAGTTAGAAGCCTGCAAAGCAAGATTTATGCAGCATGGCTTGAGATTTGATCAAGTGTTCTTCATGAAAATGCCTTGTAATTCAAGAATGAATGTTCAACTTCTTTTCTTCGAAACTCCTAGCTCAAGCATGATCTCTTCAAGTTCTTTGACATTTTTAAAATCTTGAAAAATTATCTACAACCTTCATGTTGACCACTTTGGCTAAATCAACTTGGAACTTGGTGAAAAATTGCAAAGAAGTTGGGACAAAAAATATGCCTAACTTGATGAAAATTTCACTAAGTGTTTTTGATAAAAAATCATGACTTCATGGGCCTATATCTCATAATCTAAGCATTTTTTGGACATCAACCCTAAGGGACAAAGTTGTAGAATTCATAAATATATACAACTTTCATGTTGAAAGTTTTCTTTGAATTAGCTTGCATCTTGGTAAAAAAAATGTTATGAAATAATAAAATTATCTAGGGTAAAAACATTTAGAATTTTTCTAAGTATTGAAAACTTTGACTTTTTATGGACTTTTATTGACTTTATTGATTCTTGATGATAAATTTTGATATTTTTGAATGTCTTGATGAATTTTTATCTTTGAAATACAATGTTGACCAAAAAGTCAAAGTTTGACTTTTTGTGTATCAATTGACTTTTCATCAGTTGATAAAATTTCAACTATCAATCCATTAATATTTAGAAATGATTGAGACATGAAATTAGGTCAAGATATTGTGTTAGAGTCCTTGATATCATGCTTCAAGTTATTAGGTCATGTACTAGGTAAAAAGTCACTGATCAGTCATTCTCAGTCAAAACCCTAATTTTTACAATTTTGCCCCGTTGATGATTTGAATGCTTTTCTTGAGGAATTATGATCAACTCTTGATTAATTAATGAATATGACTTAAAAATGTTTATGTTGGCCAAAAATCATGAAGGTTGACTGTATGTTGTCCATAATTGACTTTTTGCCCAATACGGTTAATTTTCAGTCATCTAAGCAATTGACTGAGCAAATTTGTGTTGTAAGACTTGAAACTTGGTATGAGAATTATTGAAGACCTATAATGAACCAGGAAAGTCACTTGAGGTATTAAAAGTCCAACTTTCCTTGTGAAAACCAAAACTCTAATTTGTGGTCTCAGTGCTTAGGAGGTGAGCTTGTCTAATCAACTCTTCGAGAATCCTTGAGCATTTGAGATCTTTTGTGAGAAATGTATTGAGAAAATAGAGGGAAAATTTCGGGGTACAACAAAAGGAATCCGAAACGTATTAATTACTGCATTGGTTAGAGCAACATATTTTAGGTTCAAATCATTGTTCGATACAAGAAGTTTAAAATTGAGGGCAGTGTTACAATCAGGGTAATTGTTCAGTCAATGCACAAAGATATCATTTAATGAGGAGACTTTCAAAGCTAACACTCATGGTGTCACCGTGTTTGACCGTATTAAAGGTTAGTTCAAAATACAGGAGGCAATGGATCATCATGAAGGGAGGCCAAGGGGTACTATCAAGTCGAATTAGATAGAAGTTGGTGCGATTGCGGATTTTTTCAAGCCTTTCGTATGTCTTGCTCTCATGTTATAGCGGCATGTTAGCATGGACCCAAGAGGATATATATCCCCCGTTTACAAAGTCGAAACTATATTAAGTATGTACATCAATATCTTCTCCATTTTGACAAAGGAGAATTACGGGTCTGCTTATCAAGAGGACATTGTTTGACACAATGAACAAATGCAAAGAAAGAAAAAAGGCTTCCCAAACAGCATATGTATTAGAACCAAAAAGGACACGGAAAACAAAATGATAAGGTTATGCAGTACATGTCGTCTTCCCGGACAAAATTGAAAAAAATTGTCTGAATATTAGGTCTAGCTCTACAAATAAAATGATAAGGTTATGCAGTACATGTCGTCTTTCTGGAGTAATTTATTTGTTGCAAGCAAGAAATTTCAATTTAAATTTGGCTTTTTATTTTGTGTTCAAGTTAACATTCGATTACAACAACCTTCAGACAATGATCCAAAAAATTACAACACGACAAACTCAAGACAACTACGCAAAACAAAACACTACGATAAGCAAACAAAACAACTAAACACATCATAATAACTAAGAGATTAAAACCATAAACACAATACCATATGATTTAAGCGTCATCATAAGGACATCAGCGTCATTTGTCACAGTTTTCCATAAATGAGTTACTCCATTTTCGTTCCTCATCGTAATTTGTCTTTCAATTTTTCGGATATGTTCACCATCAGGAATGTCTCCTTCCAACTAGTGAATCAAGTGTCTCTGAAAATGCTCGAACGTCTGCGTGTTCCAGAGTTTGATCTTCATCGGAGACTTTTTCGGCGAAAAATAACATGAGCATCTCTTTTGATCAATGAAAATCTTGGCAAGAGAGTGGATAACCTTGACAAGGGGGTGAAAAGTATTTTTCAGAGTGATGTGAGAAGAGGTGTGAAAATGGTGAAGATGAATGATTGTATTTATAGAAAACCAAAAACAACTGTCAAACCACCTAGAGTAGTGCCTCCTTCTTAAAAAGTATATGCATGCGTCACACTACATGACACTATGTAGGAGGACAAACCATACAGTATGACGCCTCTTCTTTATTTTACATGTATGTGTCATACAGAATGACTAGACCTTTTGTGTTGCGTATTTTTTTTATTTAAAAAGTGATTACTTTAGTAATATTTTTAAAAATGTGATTATTTGAGAAAAAATTTAAAAAAACAGTGATTTAAAAAAAATCAAATTCTATGTGATAAGTAAACTACTACTAACTACAATAAAATTATTATTTTTACATTATCCAAACTTACTTAAATTAGTTGACTTTCTATAGTTCAAATAAACCTTCATTTGACGACCTTTCCATAAATAGTTTAAAACGTGATGTGTAGTAAAATTTTACAATTTTCAAAAATCCCACTGCAAAATGGTATTATTTTCCTCTCATAATAAACGTCTCATTTATATATATTTTATTTTAAAATAAATATTTTTTTAGAATATTAATATTTTTTTTTTACTATTATACTCTTATTTATTAATTTTTACGTTTTTCAACTATTCTGTTAATTATAATAAATGAGAATATTTTAGTAAATAATATTAATTTTACTATTAAAATCAATACATCTAATTATTTTTTTAAAAATCGTGTAGAATTCAAATAACACATTTATTATGAGACGGATGGAGTGACAATTTAGGTGTTGACTTTTACTTTGAATTTGATTTATGCTTCGAACACAACACACACTTTCATACCAGATTTTCTCAAATAACAACATATTGTTAGCCTTTTTCACTTAATTCAACAATAAACTATAAATTAGGAGAATATCATGGAAATTCCCATAACTGGTATTGTTGAAGTGTACATGATGTTTTCACTAATATTCCTCTTATAGTGAACTAAGTTAGATTATTTTCCCTTAACAAGTCAACCCTCGGTATATAAACTCAATCTTAATATGAAAACTATAGTTTGATAACCGTATAAACTGTCTAATAAGACAACATTGAGGATAGTTTATTAAGTCATTTTCCATCTTCTACTAAAAAAATAAGTTTCACTTATATGAATCAAGCAACTTATTAGTTAAGTAAATATGTGTACTCATCTTGATTGATAAAATAAAAAAGGACTTATAGTCCATTCGTAATGGTCAAGACATAATTACACGATTCGCAATTAGTAACGGAAAATGAGTCTATTGATTTTATTTAAATAAATCGGTCTAATAGACTTAAAATATTTTTTATGGTCGTTGGTCTAGATTTTTTAGGTAAATAAATTTATAAAAAAGTCTAAACTCCATACGATTCGCAGTTGTCATACGTAACAGAGGCCTACGATCTAACCTACACGAGTTCCGATTAGGCTATATTTTTTTTAATTGAAAAGGTCTAGGTTTTTTTATAAGCTTATTTACTGATAACCCGAAATTATATCGTATATTTGACCTGACTTGCATGAAATTTAGTTTAAATTTTCTCTATTTATGTCTTGTTATGTCAATATTATAGTCTTATTTCAAGTATATCGAACAAGTTGGGGATTTGACTAAAAAAAGAAAGAAAAAAAATCAAGAAAGGTGATAAAAGAGCAAAGAGGAGGTGAAGTATTTAAAAATAATAATTAGGAAGCCCACACACCAAACAAGCAGGTGGCGCCCACCACTTCAATGTGTGGCGCCCACCACCAATATTTGTGGCGCCTGCCACTTCCACACATGGCTCCCGCCATGATGCAACTTCTCCTGGATTCTCGTCATGTTTCGTTTCTTTCTCTGATTTTTTCGTTCAAACGCGACGATTCCTAAATGTCTGGATTAGCCAGATTTTTAAGGGAGGTTACGCTATAAATTGGAAGGGACGTTGTCAGTTTCGAGGTCATCAATTCCTCCACAGTCAGAGCTTGTTCTTAGAATTATTTTTAGGCATTTAAATTCACCGTAAATAGTGATAAACCTTCCACATCGGGGGACTATTGCAACCTTCGATTTTGAGTTTATTTTCTATTTTCAATTTTTGTACCAAAGTACTTCGATCTTGTAGGCATAGTTGTGATTTTGTTCAATCGTTATACGCGAAGTATTTTCCAGTTTTAATCAGATTTAATTTTATTCCAGGTTCTATTTTACTTGCAGTTTTAGCTTTAATCCTCGTTTTAGTTTTATTCCAATATTGTCATGTTCTATGAAATAATGTGTTGTTTAATGTTTGTTAATCGTACTTGCATGTTAGTGTGTAGAACCATGTCCAACTAAGTAATTAGATACCGGTATTTAAAATTAGTCGATTGGAAAGGATTCTGAAATCTATTGACTTAAATATTTACAAACTATTTTTCTGGTCTAGTTTCTATTTCTAATTAAAACAACTTTATACGAGAGTAAAAAGAAAACTAAAGTTATAATCAATAAAGCGAGAGTTTGGTATTTTAATCTGATAGTAGAAACTAGACATTAATTTTAAACACATCGAAAGCACTTTAGGATTAATTAGATTTTATTGATTTTCAAAAAGTACTTTTAAATTCAAATGAGACAACGAGAGCAAAGCATTCTGGTTTAAGAGTATAGTCAGAGTTAATAACATGAGAGTGTGAGATAAGGTCTTTTAAATCATTATTTTCCACTAAAAAATATTTTCACATTTAAAACTATGCCCATGATTTATCGAATCCCAAAAGTTTGACAAGTTACATACTGGTCTCCCGTCATTGATTATTTTTATTTGAATTCATTTCTCATTTTCCTCAAAATCCAAGATTAATCTTTAGCCTTAGATTTACATAGTAACACTAGATAACATTAGTTTGATTATTAGTTCATGTGAGTTTGATATCTTTTAAAACTACGCGATTAGACTATGCACTTGCAGTCAATAAATCTGATAGACTCTTAAAGTCGCGATCAAGTTTTTGGCGCCATTATCGGGGACTGACTTAGTCAATATTGTGATTCCATTGTTACTCAATATAGACTAAGGCAACGATATTTTAATTTTAATATGTTGATTGTATGTCAAGCACTCACTCTCAAGGCGAAAAATTAGAGCAGCCAATCGACGAGATCGAGCGTTTTGTTAGTATAAGACGCCGAATAAGAGAATACCAAATTAAGTATAATATTCCCAAATTCAATCTTCCAAACTTTTCTCTTCCTGAACTAGAACCAATAATGGCTAAAGGACCCCAAAATCGTCCTCTCAAGGATTATATTGTCCCATCACATGAAGAACCTCACAACATCATTGTTGCCCCCGCTATCAAATGAAACGATTTCAAGTTGAAACCTTTGTTGCTACAAGCTGTCCAACAAAATCAATTTTCCGGAAGTCTTACGGACGAACCGAGCCTATATTTATTGGTGTTTGTGCAGTACGCGGACATAATGAAAGAAAATGGTGTCATCCCCATAGCAATAAGACTATGTCTTTTCCCTTTCTCATTAAGAGATAGCGCTAGAGCTTGGATCCAGTCTCTACTATCCAACTCTGTTACCACATGGGATGAGTTGAAGAAAGTTTTCCTAGAACGATATTTTCCGCTAAGTAAGACATCTATTCTAAGAGCCAATATCAATAGCTTTAAATAAAAGGAAAGCAAATCTCTTTTAGAAGCATGGAAAAGATACAAAGACATATTGCGACTTTGTGCACATCACAATATAGAAGAATGGCTGATTATCCACACCTTTTACAATGGTCTCTTGTATAAAATAAGACTGACAATAGAAGATGCAGTTGGTGGTGCACTGATGGATAAACCTTACCATGACGCGTATCAACTTATCGAAAGTATGACTCAAAATCATTATCAATGGGGAAGCGATAGAACCATCATGGAGAAACCTTAAACGAAAGGCGGTGTGTATGAAGTTAGTAGTTTATACCAAGTTATCGCTAAGGTAGAAGCCATTACTCAAAAGATATAAAGCTTGACCACAACTCCCACAGCCACCGTGGCTGTAGTAGCTCCAACCTGCGATTTTTGCGGACTTCACGCACATGCTGCCCCTGAATGTCCACTTTTGACAGGAGTACCAGTTGATCAAGTAAATTATTCTCAAGGGAACCCAATGGTAATACCTATAACCCTGGCTGGAAGAACCATCCAAACTTTTCGTACAAAAATAATAATGCATTATATGCACCTGACCAAGCTCCTGCTACACCGACGGGATATTAGAAAGCCACCCCAATTATTCCAAATGTTCATAGGAAATCCAACCTAGAAATCATGATAGAAAACTTCATAGTTGTTGCACCCCAATATTTTCCCTCCCTTTTCTCAAAACATTTCTCACAAAAGATCTCAAGGATTCTCAAGGTTTGATCAGACAAGCTCACCTCCTAAGCACTGAGACCCCAAATTAGGGTTTTGATTTCACAAGGGAAATTGGAATTATAATGCCTCAAATGACTTTAATGGTTCATTATATACCCCCAAGAATACTCATGCCAAGTTTCAAGTCTTATATCTCAAGATTGCTCAGTCAATTGATCAGATGACTGAAAATCAACTGTATTGGGTAAAAAGTCAACTGTGATCAACTTACAGTCAAACTTCAAGATTTTTGACCAATATCAACATTTTAAAGTCATATTTATCAATTGATCAAAATTTGATCACAATTTCTCAAGGAAAGTATTCAAATCATCAAAGGGGTAAAATGGTCAAAATTAGGGTTTGACTGAGAATGACTAGTCATAGACTTTTAACCTAACACATGACTTAATGGTTTGAAGTATGATCTCAAGGATTTAAGCACATTATTTTGACCTAATTTCATGGATCAAATCATTCCTCAAGATCAAACAATTGATAGTTTAAATTTGGTCAACTGATGAATAAGTCAATTATTACACCAAAAGTCAAACTTTGACTTTTTGGTCAACATTTAGTTTCAAAGATAAAGATCCATAAAGACATTCAAAAATATCAAATTTGATCACCAAGAATCAAGAAACTCAACAAAAAGTCAAATTTTTCAATATTTAGAAAAATTTCTAAGTGTTTTAACCTTGATAATTTCACTACTTCATGACAATTTTTCACAAAGATGTAAGATGATTCAAGGAAAACATTCAACATGAAATTTGTAGATCTTGATGAATTCTATAACTTTTTATACATGGGTTCATGTCTAAAAAATGCTTATATTTTGAGTTATAGGCCCATGAAGTCATGACCTTTTTAATAAAACACTTAGTGAAATTTTCACCTAGTTTAGGAAGATTTTTGTCCCAACTTCTTGGCCAATTTTCACACAGTTCTAATTTGATTTAGCTCAAGTGGAGAACATGAAAGTTGTAGACAATATTTCAAGATTTCCAAAATGTCAAAGAACTTGAAGATAACATTTTTTAGCTAAGAGAATCGAAGAGAAGAAGTTGGGCATCCATTCTTGAAATACAAGTCATTTTGATGATGAACACATAACCAAATCCCTAACCAATGTTGCATAATCTCACTCTGCATTCCTTCTAACTTGCAAACATAATCAGATGTGAACGCAACTCATTAAGCCTTTGTCCAAGTGTTTGAACCTTTGTCCAAGCCAACTTTCCATTTATGGCTCAAAGGCACCATTGTCATTCTTGAAAAGTTGCCTTAATAACAAAGCCATCTTGTCTTAGTCTTTGAACTTATTCCTTCTGCACAAACTTCATCTACAAGATCAGAGCAAACATGTTTAAAGCTTATAGCCACCCTACAAGCTTTGTACCTTACCTTGAAACCATATTTGTCAAGCTTGCTTCAAAAACAAGTTAAGTGAACACAACATGTGATTTCTTGATTCTGACCACCTCAAGCCCTCAAACCTTTTCCTATACATTGAGACATTGTTCACAAGTCAAGCACATAAATTGACAAGCCTTGAAACTCCCTCAAACTCATAATTGCTCTCAAACTTCATTTTTGTACCATTTATGACTTTGAAGTCCAAGCTCACTTTCCACTCATGTGTTCTTCCTCAAAATCAATCATAAAGCGCCCATACATCATCTAGAGGTGATCCAGGACTGTTACACGACTGCAACACCTCCTTCATCATCCTCCATAACCAAATATAGGGTGTTACATCTTGACTTCTCTAGCACGATTCAGACTCTTTCAGCTCAGAGTAACTTTTGCATTAGCTTCCTAGAGGTCCATTGAAGTTATCTAGATCATCACAACACCTTGAAGAGTGCTCAAACTCAGAATACGATTTCAATTTTCAAGGTAAGTTTTCTGAACTATCAACTCTTCATACAAGCATCATTTGACTTTGATTTTAAAAGATAAAATGTAGACATCATGGCCCTGAAGCTAACCATGCTTTTAGATTTCATTTATATTGCCTGAGCATGGAGAATTTTGAGTTTGAACTTTCTAGAAAAATTAGGTCAGATTTGGCACCAACAGAAATTCGTGTTCATCTTTGAGAATTAGTTTAAGTTATTTACATATTTGGAATCGTGATGAAATTTCTAACAAGTTTGATGTTTACAATTTTTGAAATGGTTGAGAAATGAGTAAGTTACAAAATTCAAACATGTTGTTCTGGTTATGGTGCGGGGAAGAAGAAAATGACATAATTAGGATTAGGTTTAAAATATAATGTGTTGGTTGTGCATAAATCAACGGATGTATCACCACCTCAGTGATTAAAGCGCGCGCCTATGACCTTTGTGACCTGGGTTCGAGCCCCATTGCCACATTTTGGTATTTTTCACTTCATTTCTGATTCTTTTTTTTTGTTTGCCAGTGCACCTGGCCTCCCCCTCTTGGGCCATCACATTTTTCTCCCTAACACCTCTCATTTTCATTTTGCAATGCAGGCCCATTTTTTCTTTTTATTTCCTTTTCTGATTCAAACCAAAACAGGCTTTGGGCCTAAACCAAAAAAACATTTTCTCACACCCCCGTTTTTTACTTTTAGTTCAGACCCAACATTTCACATTTTTTTAATTATTATTTCTTTTTATTTTTTTTTATTTATCTATTTTTATTTTTAACCAAAAAATATTTAAAAACTATATTTTCCTAAATAATTGTATGAAAATTTCCATTTCTATTATTTCTATTTTATTTATTTTATAGACAAAAATAATAAAAATACTTTCTCAAACTATTTAATTTTCTTTTTTTATTAAACAATTAATTAAACTCCTTTTGTAAACTAATTAGAATAGGTTAATTGTAAAAACTTTTTTCCGTCAAAAACTCACCATAAAAACAATTTCTCTTCTTTTTTACATTTTTGTACATTCTATTATTTTGCATTATGATTTATGTAATTGTCAAAGCCTTGTAATAGTAATTAGGGTTTATTTTGCTTGTCATCCCCATTTATAAATTTATATCCCCCATCCCCTAAAGTATTATAATAGTGTAGGACATTTAAATTCCGCAATTTATCGCTTTCCATATTATTGCTAGTAATTAGGGTTTGTATGACAAGACTTAAAACCAAATAATAGACAACCTTAATTCAAGACAAATTAAATGAAAATAATATACTTTGCACACATGCACCTCTAGGTTTAACCCACACTTGTTGCCTTAGATTAAAACAATCATGTTCCTCAAACGTGAGATGTTTTAGCAAAAGACCCTCGATTAAAAGATCATAGCCCCTTGATGACCCTTCAAAGTTGACTTCGGTAAATGATCTTAGTCCCTTATGACAATTGATAAAACATCTTACAAGTTGTCTTTTATGACTGTACGATGACCCACGCATATCTCTTCACATCTAATGATATGGATTTATACTATCTAATAGTAGCCAAGCACTATCTAAAGGAGGAGGAAAAAAACAAAGACTTTTTGAGTAGGAAGATCGCTCTTAATTGCTTGCTCGCAAATAAAACCATCTTTACACTTCACACTTTCAAAATAAACATATTTCTACAAACATTTTCTTGAACTATTTTCAAAACCAACACTTTGTAAACATTCTTATAGAGACGAGAATCATTTCAAAGTTTGTCCAACGAAGGCGTTTTCAAAATACTTTCAAACTTACAAAGAATTTCAAAGTGAGCTAGCAATTAAGAGCTCGTAGATAACTACGGATGAAAAGGGTGCTAACACCTTCCCTTTTCATAAACTACCCCCCGAACTCAAGAAAATTCTGAAAAGGTCTTTTCTGTTGTTTTCACACTTTCCTTTATTGGATAAAAGAAAAGTTGGTGGCGACTCTTGTTATCTGCAACATTTGCAATAAAACACAAAACACCCAAGTCAGTTCTCCCACCGTATTACAGAACTGGCGGCTCTATTGGGGACAAACCTAAAAGTGGGGTTACCTTAGAACTGGCGGCTCTGGCCAATCATGTTGGTGATTACTTGGACTTACAATATGGAGATCACGATTTGAAAGATATTAATTCGGCACCGCAGAAAGTGATCAACACCCCTGCTATTGAAAACCCGATGGCATTGGACCAATACAAATCTCTAGAAGAAAGGTTGAAAGTCGTGGAAGGATATGATGCTTTTGACGTTGATGCCCTCGAGATGGGTCTCATTCTAGATGTAATAATCCCGCTGAAGTTTAAAGTACCTGACTTTGGAAGATATAAAGGGCTCACTTGTCCGAGAAACCACTTGTGGATATACTGTAGGAAAATGAATTCCTACGCTTAGAACCAAAAGTTAATGATTCATTGCTTCCGGGACAGTTTAAGTGGGGCATTGAGATAATCGGATGAACAGTCATCTGATAAAATATCAATGAAGTCGCCATGGAACATTTTTTATCCCACAAATAGGGAAAGGTAAACATCGAGTAAACCCGAGAAGGGTGAAATCATGACCAAACAACTGATAGATCGGGTAAGGAAGTCTGTTACACGAGGGGAAGGTATTAGCACCCCACACGCTCGCAGTACTCTATGGTATCTACTCTTGTTGTTCTAATCTATGGGTGTGTTTTAAGTCTATATCCAAGTTGTATAGAAAATTCATGCAAAAGAAAGGAGAAAATATTGTAGGGAAAATAAAATTTGTGCTCGTTCAGGCCCTACCCAAATGCCTATGTATCCCTTTTAAGGAATCAGTGCAGTCATAGTTTGACTCACATGTTTCGGTTTGTTTTGTGTTTTTTAATTGAACAACGTTAGGTTCGAATCAATCCACCGCGGCTCAACCTTTGGAGACTCACGACCTGTAGAGGAACGGAACTAACATGTTATTATAAAAGAAATGTCGATTGGAAAAAAGAAAGGTGTTGGTTTGTCTTTTTTACCTTGAGAAATGGTTTGAAAGTTTTAAGTGTTTTATGATTTGCAAAGAAAAAAGAAAATAAAGGTTTTTGTTTTATTATGAAAGGATGCGAAAGAAAAGAAAACATCTAATGGATACTAAACTAAATCTATCCCTAATGTTATCACACAAATGATTGACCCTAAAGTTGAGTTTTAAAGGGGAAACTCTAACCTATGTTAACATGCCTGGATAACAATCCTAATGTCTATCTCAAATCATCATCTATAGATAAATCAAGAAGTCCAAAAGGAGCATAGCAAGAGTCTATCACCTAAAACTATGTCTATCTCGAATCATCATCTATAGTTGAAACGAGAGCTCCTAAGGGAACATGCAGAGGGTATATCATCTTAAAACATGCACACAAAGACCAAATCAAGCAAATAACGCAACAAGCTCAAGAAAGCACAAACAATGTGTCGTGAGCAGCACATGCTAACTCAAGTCAAATGCCTAACCATGATATAGACGATCAAGGTAGGTATAAAATCAGGTAGGCATGCTTTAGCCAAGGGGTCATATCAATTTAGGAAAACAAGCGGGGAGAGGATAGAAGAAAATAACACAGAGCATCAACGTTGACCAACGCGACCTCAAGACAAAATGTGAGGGATTGATTACATATCTCTTTTCCACTTAACGACTTGATAACCATGATATGTACAACTACGAAGCATCGACGTACAATGTGAGCTAAGGATGACACAGACTAGAATGTGCGGGGGTCGATTGCGGACCCTCCCTGCTAGCCTGCTTTTGAGGACTTATTATCTGTAATTGTTGGTACAAATGTAAACACACATGCGGAATACCTACTTCGAAGGTAGGATTTTAAACAAGCACAAGTAGCACACAATGGCACATAATGTGAAATTTCCCTAAGCGGGTCTCTAAATAAACCAGAGGGGTTCCTGACATGATCAGCAACAAAAATCCCTATCATACATCCTCTAGTCCTACTTCTCATGGAAATGAAAGCAATAAAGCGCTGAAATAGTTAAAAGGAAGAGATGAAATACCAAACAGATAACAATCTGTATCAAGCAAGCAAAAATAAGAAACCCAGAAAACTTCAAGCAATCTAGCATCAACAAAGAAATTCAGTGAGAATATGCGTTGAGGCATCAATAAGCAAGATTAGAATGTGTAGCGGACACATCTGTATCACAAAGTGCCTGTACAAAATACAACTATGCAAACCAAGAACGGAATGTGTATCAACACATCCGTATTTCCGAGCACCTGCACAAAATACAATTATATAAGATATGGAGCACAAAACAATGGCATGCGTGTCGAACGCAAAAATTGAACCAAAAATCGAAAGTATAAACAAGTTTTCTGATAAAATAATCGAGTAATAACTACATGATTGGAAACCATCCAAATGTACCTTGCACAATCAACACACATGTTAAAAATAACAAGGAAAATTAAATTATAAAAGAGTAGAATGAAATTTGGAGCAAACAATAGCCAAAGCAAAGCCAAAGAAGCAAAAAGTAAAAATTTGGAAAAGATGCATCGACCGCAACAGGGCATGAGTCGACTTATGCCTGAAATTTTCTCAATTTGCATCGACCGGAGGGTCGGTGCAACACTTCCCGCAGGTGACCATAATGTTTGCGTCGACCGCAAAAAGGCTTTAGTCGACTCATGCCTGGGATTTTTCTCAGTTTGCATCAACCGGAGGGTCGGTGCAACACTTACGTGCGTGGTCCAAACTGTTTGCATCGACTCAAAAAGACTATGTGTCGACTCAACTATAGTATTGTTTAATTGAAACTTTGAAGCAACATAATTTTTGCATCGAGTGTCTGTTTCGCGCATGGTTCGAATCGTTGGAAAGCTTGAAAATTATAGAATATCCATGGCACGAAATGGAAATCAAAACAACAAAAATTATACGACACAATCCCTGATCTTAGCACGATTAACATGTGAATTCATGATCCAATTTCATGATTTTTGACGCATTTTTATCGGATCAAAAACCACATTCAAATCAATTATACTATGACCATGTCATAAGGAAATTTGTACGTAACCAAAAATCAATTGAGTCACGTGGTATGATCAAGGCACAATGGCTCAAGCATTTTGTCAAACACATAATCTCTGAAATTCAACTCATGATCTTTGCATAGTTAGAGATCCAAATTAGACCATACATAATCAATCAAATATCATCAATTAAGTTTGAAACAACTTCAAGATTTTATTTTCTCAAATAAGCACTTTCATGAAAATCAATTATTTGAATAAGCACTTATTTAATCATCCAATTCCGGATTTGCACATCATGGTTCAAGATCAATTCACATTTTCATAGTCGAAATCAGTTCCATAATTCAAATTAGATCAAAGTTCAATTTATTGATCCACAAAAGTGCTTATTTAAGAATCACTTATTTGAAAAGTGCTTAAATCAAGAAAAGCTTACCGTAGAATTGAAGATGAAGCTTAGGTATAGAGATCGCAATAATCTGATTCGAGATCGGAGAAGAATTGAGCTTCTTTGACTTTTGGATCTTGAAAAAGTTATTGGAAAAGTTGTCGGTGTTCTTGATGAAAATGAGAGAAAGTTGCTCTTTGATCCTTGAGCAAGATGAGAGAAAGTTTTTGAGTGTTTTTGAGAATTTGTCAATTATGAGATTCTCCTTGAAAATTGGAGTGAATAAGGATATATAGTGTGCCCTTTTTTGAATGAATGAGCCTCCAATAAACACAAGCAAATGTGCAAATTTTTAGTTCATCAGAGTCCGACACCTTAAGGTCAAATTCGCAGGTCACTCTGCGCGACTTTCGAAGTTAAAATGTCAAACTAAAATGTAGTCAACTTCGAGAAAAACATCGCGTCCGGATATGGGCTCAATCGGATAAATGGTGATTTAGTTATGATTTTTTGAAGTTTCATCTCAGATGAAAATATTTCTCGGTTCAGGAATTTCAATGCGTTGCGCGCGTTTTGGACCAAAAACAAAGGCCATCGGGATACCGTTCGAATTGGAAAGCTGAAAGAAATATTTATCCAAATCAATTTATGAACCAATGCCACTGGAACCAGCTCGATACAATAATAATCGACCGATTTATGGTTTTTTGAAGATGAAGCAGGTGAACATTTGTCACAATTTTCTTATGCAAACATATTTGATAAATTCATATATTCAGAGACTCTCAGAGTAGAGTTGGCTTCCGGCCCTACGATACGAAATGTAGATGACATCAAGACGGAATTTTTACCATTGGAACGGGTTCAAAATGATAAAAGTTCTTCGAGTTATGAACTTTTTAGTGTGCGAAAACCGCACCTTCAACACTTTTTCACAATATTTTCACTTGTACATTTTCAGAAGATCCGCTTATTCAGAGACTTTCCTTTGAGAATTAGCTTTTGGTCTGAACATGAAAATTGAAGAGAACATCAAGACAGTATTAAAACCTCAAGAATCAACCCAAAACACCATTCCAAACTGGAGATGCGAATTTTCAAACTCAAATCAGTCAAAATGCTGTTTCTAATACACACTATTTTAAATTCACCGAAAACACCCAAATCTTCCACAACTCAAACATGCATTGAAAAATTATGAGAGCTTTGTTGTGTTGATCAAATACCTTGACCCCATGAACACGGAAACAATGATATGCATGCATATGTATATGCAAACAGAGTATAAGCCAATCAAAGTTAAAACAAAGAGGACAAATTTTGGGGTGCAACAGCTACCCCTATTTAATCGCCTTCAACCTGAAGGTGAGATTGGCACCATCCTTTCGAACTTTCAAGGTGGAAGAAGATTAAATACTTAAAAGAACCTGAAAATTTGCACTCTGAAGCCTATTCAGGTATTATTATATTTTTTATTTTTTGTATCTTCTATTTTGCTTGCTTTTTTATTGCAATAGTTATCTGAGTAAATCTCTTGGATGTCGGGTCAAGGTTAGACATACACAAGATAGACACCAACCGAAGAAGGATCTAACAAAGGGAAGTCTGTCAAAGTCGAACTTTACCAACAAAAAGGGATATCGGGCGAAGGTAAACCTAAGATGGAAAGACATCGGGCAAAGGTGAATTATGGAAAAGAGAGAACATTGGGCGAAGACGATCCTTAGCCAACAAGGAAGGACACCGGGAGAAGGTGGACCTAGAATGGAAAGACATCGGGCAAAGGTGAACTTACCGAGGAAAAGAGGACGTCGGGAGAAGACGAACCTTAACCAACAAGAAGGGACACCAGGTGAAGGTGGACCTAAACTGGAAAGACACCGGGGGAAGGTGAACTTACCAAAGAAAAGATAACATCGGGAAAAGACGAACCTTAACCAATAAGAAGGGACACCAGGTGAAGGTGGACCTAAAATGGAAAGACACCGGGAAAAGGTGAACTTACCGAAGAAAAGAGGACGTCAGGCAAAGACGAACCTTAACCAACAAGAAGGGACACCGGGTGAAGGTGGAACTAAACTGGAAAGACACTCGGGGAAGGTGAACTTGCCGAAGAAAAGAGAACATCAGGCGAAGACGAACTTTAACCAACAAGAAGGGACACTGGGTGAAGGTGGACCTAGAATGGAAAGACATTGGGCGAAGGCGAGCTTACCGAAGAAAAGAGAACATCGTGCGAAGACGAACCTTAACCAACAAGAAGGGACACCAGGTGAAGGTGGACCTAAAATGGAAAGACACCAGGTGGAGGTGAACTTACCGAAGAAAAGAGAACATCAGGCGAAGACAAACCTTAACCAACAAGAAGGGACACCGGGTGAAGGTGGACCTAAAATGGAAAGACATCGGGTGAAAGTGAACATACCGAAGAAAAGAGAACGTTAGGAAAAGACGAACCTTAACCAACAAGAAGGGACACCGGGTGAAGGGTGACCTAGAATGGAAATACACTGGGAGAAGGTGAACTTACCAAAGAAAAGAGAACGTCGGGCGAAGACAAACCTTAACCAACAAGAAGGGACACCAGGTGAAGGTGGACCTATAATGGAAAGACATCGGGCGAAGGTGAACTTACCGAAGAAAAGAGAACTTCGGGTGAAGACGAACCTTAACCAACAAGAAGGGACACCAGGTGAAGGTGGACCTATAATGGAAAGACATCGGGCAAAGGTGAACTTACTGAAGAAAAGAGAACGTCGGGAGAATACGAACATTAACCAACAAGAAGGGACATCGGGTGAAGGTGGACCGAGAATGGAAAGACACCGGGTGAAGGTGAACTTATTGAAGAAAAGAGAACGTCGGGTGAAGTAAAACCTTAAACAAAAAGAAGGGACACCGGGTGAAGGTGGACCTAAACTAGAAAGACACCAGGCGAAGGTGAACTTAATGCAGAAAAGAGAACGTCGGGAAAAGACGAACCTTAACCAATAACAAGGCACACCGGGTGAAGGTGAATTTGTGATTAGAAAAAAGAGACCAACTGTAGGGACTCTAAACAAGGATTACCAACACATGTTGGGATTTAAGAGTTGCGAATACGCAAGAACTACAAAATCCTTCAGGCCAAATGCGGGGTGTAATTCTTCAAGAGTGACAATTATCTGAATTACCACACACCAAGTATGGATACTCAAAAAATTGAGAAGCAAGAAATGCTATACACCGACTCTTACTCACACTCTTGCGGCAAAGGCAAAAACAGGTAAAATAACCAAAGGCTTGCAAGGGCAAGAGAGAGCCATAACTTACCGGGTAAATGGAAGATACCAAAGACCCGACTGGTGGTAAATCAAACAGACTCCGCTGGGGAAACATAACATGATCACCCTAGGCTTGCTGTGAGATAATTCAAATGTGAGCGTATAATAATCTGGTTACCAAAAGTGAACACAATTGGCTCATACTTATGCATGTTTGAACTTTTTTATATAGCATAATGCCCCATACAGTGGAAATGCTACGCATTTTGGTAGATGCAATTTAATGATGCATGTTTAGTAATGCACTGGAGAAATCACATTAATAATCGACTGCTGAAAAGACAATGAACTTCCAAACGATTATTCTCGCACATCTGATCTTTTGTAGAGAAAAGGTAATCTAAACTTCAACGGGGAATCGGGATTCGGAACCACCACCTTTTAAAGATCGATATCAATAGGGAAGTAACTTCCTGGAGAGGATACTGCAAAAAAAAATTGAAGTTCACAGAAAATATTGAATTCTGATCAGACTCCCAACTTTCTAGGGAACAAATTCTTTATCCTCTCTTAGAAAGATGAGAGCTTCGCTGGGGATGGAAACTTTCTTGCATAAAATTTCTTGATGAAGATAAATTCTATTGAGGAGTATAGAAATTTTTAAATAAAAAAGAATTCAGCTCAGACCATACTAAGGATAACACCACCGAGGGGTAAAAATCTTCACTTGGGGAAGAAACAAATATCCTGGGACAGAAACTCCACTAGGGATATCTCAACGAAATCTTATATCACCGGGGATGAAAGAGTTATGACTGGAACTCCCATGTACACGACACTGGGGATACAGGGCACTTGCTCCACTAGGGAAAGAAAACCCACTCCACTGGGGAATAATAGGTACCTTACTTCGGCAGGTCCTCGAAATTCGACTTTGACTAGGGATAAAGATTGCCTCTTACACTAGGGAGCCAAAACTTTAGGTAGTAACATCAACAATACCCATTGCACTGGGGTATCCATCTCTATGAGATTCAAGCCGACAAAAAGTTTGTACTAGGGAGCAGAAATCACTTCATGATGGTCATCCTCATGAGGATACCAAACTAGAATCTGCCATAGATAAACATAAATCTCTTCCAGAAACTCTGATATAGGCAGGCTGCATTGGAGAGATGGGGTACCCACTTCATTGAAGAGTAGAATGCATACTTCATGAGGAGAACAAGTGTGAACCTCACTGGGGAAGTCGTAGAATGTCGACTTCAAGGGGAGGTATCAAAGGTATCCAATCCAATGAAACAATTCTTCCCAGATTCCTCGCAACAGAGTAGACTACGCTGAAGAAGAAGATTATACAGAAGCATGCCGAAATGCACTTCTTTAGGAGATCAGTCCTATGGGGGACTAAATTTTAGACAAAATCTTATCAAGAGTGCTGACTTCAGTGGGGATTACACATGGGTATACTTTCACTGGAGATAAGGAATTCTGTCTGGGCGAGAGTACGCCTTTATTGAGGATGAACGATTCTGTTTTGAGCAGAAATGAGCATTCACTGGGGAAATTGGATCCCCATCTTACGGAAATATTCATGTTGGTCGCATACAAACCCTTCTTGATTCATTTGATCATATGCTTCTTGTCATTAATGTACAACAACACTTGCAAAAAGAGAAACTGTGGCAATATTCCCCCCATTTGAATGGTAAACTTCACCGAAGAATAAACAATTTGAACTATCAACCATTGGGTAAAAACTACGATGCAAGATTAAAACTTCATCATGTCGCCTCCGAGGAGGAATGCCACTAAAAAGTGGACTTAGGGAGGATACTGCAAAAACAAATTACAGTCCACTAAAAAGAAATCATCTTGGCTTCAAACAACTTCTAAATTTCTGGGGAGAAAATCCATTCTCTTCCTGCATAGAAATGAGGAATGCTTCACTAGGGAATATATATCTCTGAAGATAAACCCCTTGGTGGACAGACTTTTGTCAAGTAGCAATGGATCTTTTAGTGGGAAAAAGAGTCCTCCTTGGAAACAACATTTCCATTATGAACCTTGTATAGGTAACAACCTCGCATGCTCTTTGCATTCCTGCTCGTATCTTATTGGGGATAACAGTCTAATACTTTGATTAGATATAATCATCCTGACTTCTGTCAAAAAATGCCAACAACCTAAACTCAAATCTCTGGATTTTGATGAAGGAATACTAATACATGGATTGACGTCCCTGATGGGTCGAGGATAATGATCCTGACTTCTGACATACGTTTCTGATTCTCAAATTGTTTAGCATGCGCATGGACCATACTTAATTTGATCAACCATTGAAGATGAGGAAATTCCCTTGCATAATTCCTTGCCCCAACCTATAGGGTCTTTTAAGGAAAACTTGCCTCGAGAGGACTTCATGAGATTTATACCATGAAGACAAACAACCCCAATACAAACTTCAGAATACTGCCCCTGACTGACCAGAGTTGGAAGCAGTTTCAACCATGCTTGAGTGAATGCCCATGCCTCTGTAGATTCTAAAAAGATTCTCCTCTAATCAATGAATTCTCAGAGATTTGTAAAATCTCGACATAATTGCTCCAATTTGACTGCACTTTGAGGGATAAAATCCCGATTGGAGTTCCCCAGATAGACTAAACACTTACTCAATAGAGCATTTAACATGCTTGTCCCTGCTCAACAGAGTTTTGACAAACCTTTTCTTCATCTTATACTCACGGGGAGATGAGAAACTTAAGGATTTTCAAAGATAACACAACCTTAGGGTGGTTGGCTTACATTTTGAAAGTAGGTTAGTACACAACTGTACTTCTCAACTTCAATTGCTTCGTTCTCCAATGGATACTTGAAGAAATACATCCCTCTGGACCAACTGAAAGTAATGCACTATTGCTCCATGGAGACTTCAGGACAATCATACTTCTACACAATCTACTTCAGAAACTAGTTTTCTTTTATTCAACAGAGTTAATAGAAGGTTTTCCCCAGATTAAGATCATTTTTCAAAATGATTTACCCTTTAACGGTATCCGGGAAAAAAATTTCCCTTGAGATAATCAAAATTTCATCTGATTCTCATTATGCAAGCTTACTTGATGTTTAAGCACTTGTTCATATGAAAATAATATTTATTCTAAGAATGATAATTCTAATGCAAAGCTCATGTTTGTCTTGAAGTTTAAAAACTTGTATTGAAAAGATGTTGAAACATCGAAATTGTTTGTACAAAAGAAATTAAAAAGGTAATGTGATACCAACACAAAAGTTTTAGCAAGCCTCATAGGAGCCAGGTTACCGTACTCTCATTACAGTATTACTTTCGAATTAACCCTTGCTTCAGTTAGGACTTTTTAGGATTGTAACGTGGCCTGATTCACGGTTTTAGAAAAAAGGATTTAAGGCTCAAAATATTTGGTGCCCACCCATTCTCCATGATGTTCTCCAGTCCTACATTCAGTTAAACCAACGCGAGCATTCGTCTCTCAAAAGAGTTTACCATGGTTGAGTAACCACTGAGGTTTCTTGGACATGGAAGTCACTCACCTCTTTCTTTCTTGGTGTCTGATCACATGACTTTGTTCTTTGCTGAGGATTTTCATTTCGTAATCCTTTTTTTCTTTTTAAAATTTTTGTTTTCCCTAAATTTTTCCTGGACAAATTATTTTTTGAATTTGACTTTGAAGTCCAATGGGATGCCCTGAATTTTTCCTAAGCGACTTATTTTCCAAGTTTCGACTTAGCGGGGCTTTTTGTCACTTTCTTTTCTATTTTCAATCATTCTTTTTTTTTGAACACGTCGTGTGACTTCGAGTCGTTTTCGACTTTGTTGGACCTGATTATGAGTGCCTTAGTCTTTGGTAGATGAGGAATAACCATTGTTGTATCGTCATTTGTTGACTTCCTGATGTGCGAGAGATACCCATTGGGATATCATTCTCTTTGATGCACGCTACTGATAGATGAGGGTTAATCATTGTGTTTTTTACTTTCCTCAACCTTTTGATGGATAACCATTGTTGTATCCTTAGACGCGCACTCCTGAAGAGTTTTGAACGCCCAATCGGATTAACTGAAATCTACCCTGCTCCGTGTTAAATGTGAGGGTTTTTTCTGAAAAGAAAAGAAACTCCTACTTCAAGGCTCAAAGGGGTTAATGAGGGTCTATCTCCCTTATATCTCAGGTGTTTGGGAATTTTAAACAAGGCTTGTACATTGTCAGCAGGGTTTTTATTCAAAAGCACATTGTTTAAAATTTCTTTTATATTACTCATCATCCTCCCTCCAAAGGTATTTTGCTTTTTTGTGACAAGAGTTAGGCATCAAAAAGCATAGTAAAACATTTAAGAGTGAATACAAATGGATTAATTCAAGATAACCATATTCAATGCATTATGATTAATATTCACAAATAAGAAAATTTTGCATACAAGAAAGTACTGAACCAAATAAGAAAGATTACAAATGAGAATGCCAATGTAATTTGAAATTTCCATGTTGAGGAGACTAATCTCCGTATGGACTTGTCGCTTTAGACGATGCTCTGGCAGTCTTGACTTTCGTTGAGTCAAAGGAGACTTCAAATCTGACTAGCTGGCCCGAAATTGATAGCCTTTGCATCAAGCAGGTCTTGCATATTTTCTTTGAAGGCCCTGCAATCTTCAATGGAATGGCCTAGTGCCCCAACATGGTAATCACATTGCATATCAAGATTGAAATCCATAGGATAAGGAAGAATGACAGGCTTCAGTGGCATGGGTTCCACCAAGGAAAGCTTGAGAAACTGAGGGAATAACTGGCCATAAATCATGGGAACAATTTCGAACACCCTCTTTGGCTTCCTATCCCTTTGCTTACCTTGTTTCATACGTCTCTGTCGATAGGTTTGTTGCTGAGGAGCATACCGAACTGGATAAACATGAGGAACATTATGATTTTCATTAACCAACTTATTTCCACAACTTGTAAATGGTTTCTGGTGAGAACTTTCTGGGAGTATAGGTTATGGATGATGTGACTCAGATTGTGAGATTTAACTTTGAAGAGGAGAAGGCGTGGCCCTAATTTCCGTAGCAGTTGGAATTGGATTGAATTGCACGCTCAGACTTTCGAGAGTGAAGAGAATTGTCCTTGCATCAAGCAAATCCTGAACTTGGTGCTTAAAAGCTATGCAATCTTCAGTATCATGAATAGGGTCCCCAGAGTGGAATTAACACCTGGCACTATTGTCAAAGCCACGCAGGAGCTTTTTGTACATAGTGAATATTCAGAGTTCAACCAAATGAAATTCTAGCAGGCGAGGAAGCAATTGTGCATACAACATTAGAATAGGATCAAATTCTCATTCGGGCTGTTTTGGCCACTACTGACGGACTTTTCCCTTTGGGTCTTCTTAGGAAATGACAACTGGTTGTGGATGGGAAGATCCTGGAATTCAAGGCGGTGGAGGAGATACTCCCTGACTTAAAAGAGTCCCTGGATTATGTGGAGGAATGGTAACTCCTATTGTAGCAGACATAGAACCATCTTATTTCTTCAACATTGTCCCCAAAATTTCCATAACAAAACTCAATCAAGCCTTCAACTGAGTGTTCTATTCTCTCAGGAGTTCTTGTAACAGACCAAATCCTTCATGTCTAGCATCAAAAATCCCACTGTTCTTTCATCTCGTCCAATTCCCCGCGAATTTGTTCCATAGATTGAATCGGATCACAAAGCAGCGAGAAGTCAAGATTTGCAGTTCTGAAAAGAAAATACCGAGTCTGAATAAGGATTCCCCATTCTAAGTACCTTCCGAGTACCTTCTTTGGATGCATGAAGATGCGTGAAGATGCATGAGGTGAATGAGCGGATCCAATGCCATGTTCAAACTTTTTTTTTGCATACAATATTTCACATTTCTTTTTTTGTGTAAAATAAACATGCTATGATGCAAGGTGCAATAACATAGGTTCAAAAGCTCAGCATGACAACTATATAGTCCTCTGGATAACTGATGTATAAATCTGCTGAATAATATGAGTATCACAGGGTCAAAGGTTCAACACCAATTTCAGAACACAACAGAACCAAGTACCATGAATAACCGTTGTTTAATATCTGGACAAGATGAATATATCAGGATCAAAGGTCCATAACATAACCAAACAACCATCCTGAATACTGAATCCATAAACTCATAAAATAAATGTGAGACCCACATAGTCACCAACAGAGCAACGATCACCATCAAAACATAGTCACCATCTGTGCCTGTAATAAAAATTCCCGCCCCACTCATGGGTGAAGACTAGGTCAGGGTAAGGCAATGGTAACTCAAAATCACGGGTTCACTTGAGAGTAATATCATCATACACCTACGTGATAATGATAGCACCTCATTAAAACCTCATCTGAGCATGGACAACACAACCGTCTAGGGTAAGCTACATCCCCTATCCGTCGTGTTCCACTCTATTCCTAGTTTTCCTAGATAGTGCACTATGGCCTGGGTATTGGGCCTTTTACCTCATAGTAACACCCACCCCATCATGGAAACAGATCCAGCACAATAGATAACTGTTGTACCCCAAAATTTTCCCTCCCATTTCCTCAACATTTTCTCACCACAAGACCCTTGGAGCTCAAGATCAAGCTAGGGTTTGCTCTGCTAAAGACTCCTCCTTGCACTGTTGACCCAAATTAGGGTTTGTGTTTGCACAAAGATGTTTTGACCTAAAATACCCAAAGTGACTTTCATGCTTCATGTTGGACCCACAAGTTTATCCATACCAAGTTTCAAGCCTTGATTCCAATCTTTGCCCAGTCAATTGGACAGTTGACCTAGAAATCAGCTGTATTGGGGAAAAAGTCAACTGTGGTCAATTGACAGTCAAGCCTCATGCTTTTTGACCCACATCAACATTATGAACTCATATGGACCATTTGATCAAGTTTGGATCACAAATCCACAAGAAATTTGATCAGATCACCAAAAGGGCAAAATGGTCATTTTTAGGGTTTTGACTGCACAAAGGCAATTTTTGACTGTTTGACCTAGCCAATGGCAAACCAAGCTCACATATGGACTCAAGGACCCAATGGCATTGTCTTGACATGTTCAACAAGTTCAAAAGATCCCAAACGCACAAGATTGATAGATGAATTTTCCAGTCAACTGAGCCAAATTTGACTGTATACTGAAAAGTCAAACTTTGACTTTTTGGTCAAAATCAAGTGTCAAGATTCATTTTTCATCAATAAATGTCAAATTGTGAAACTTGTTCATCAAGAAATCAAAAATCACAAATTAGGGTTTAAAATGAAGAATTTTCATAACTTAGAAATTTTCTAAGTTATGAAAATTCCTAATTTTTTCCTAACTTTCTCCCATTTTTTCATCAAGATATATTTGGATTCAAACAAAACTCAAAACATGAAAGTTATAGTCCATTGCAAAATATACAACTTTGATTCACAAAGTTTCCTCAAAAGAAGCTTGTAGCTCAAGTTACAATTTTTGGAATAGGGGTGCAAAACATTCTTAACTTAGAAATTTTTTGACCTATTTTAGGCAGGATTTTTGTCTAACTTCATGACCACTTTTCACATGCTTCCACTTGGAATCTCAACTTGCATTACAAATATGGATTGTATTAAACATTCCAAGCTTTCCAAATTGTCCAAGAACTTCTCAAACACCCTTGTGGTTAGGGAGAATCGAATTTGTCAATATGGGCAAAAGTCACTTTGATTCATGGCCAAATGCATGTTCATAACTTGGGCACTTTTGAAATCAGCTTGCACAAGCTAGTTACAGGCCTCTAATCTCATTCACACTCAATAATTAAATGTCAATCCATTGTGCCAAGATGTTATTTTGTGCATTTGGTCATTACATGAAGAATTAAGCCATATATGGAAAAAGCATTTTATTTATTCTTGTAAAGTTACACTTTATGTCAAGTTTACAATCTAAGAGTACCAAAGCAAATCTCTGAGGCAAAAATGTGTGGACATATCCCACTGATCAAGAGCAAACTTTGCAGCATATTTGAGGGGCCTAGATGAGCCTGTAACAGGACTTGGCATTTTTGACTTAAGATAGAAGAAACTTGCATATTGAACCACATCTCTCATTCCTGCAAGAACTAACTAAAACAAACTTTGCAAACACTTTTCCCTTGATCCAACTAACCTAAAGCATGAATCAATCAGAGTTCAAACCTTCCCATTCACCAAAACACAGTTTTGTGGCAAAACAGGGCACCTGCTGCAGATTGAGGTCCACAACTCAATCCATTCGTGCGCCTTGGCCAAAACCAGTTCATACACACTCCATAACATCCATACAAACTATCCCAAGCATTGAACACAAACTGTAACACCTCTAACCAAGTTCACCATTTTCATTTTTTCAGTTGTGCAGGTTAACTTCCATAGCTCGTTTCAGTTGGTTCCAAAGCAAGCTAGAGGTTGGAGAAGCATCCCTGGACCTCAAGCAAGCTATACAAGTCCTCACACTGCATTGGAAGTACCTCCATTGTTGTACACGACTCAAGCTGAATAGGTAAGTTTTTGAACTTCTATCTCTCTATCCAGGCATAGTTAGGCTTAAGTTTGTGAAGAAAGCATGTTCTAATCATAGCCCTGAAGCCATCCATATAGTTACTTTTCATTTATATTGTGTGTGCTAAGAGTATTTTGAACCTGAACATTAGGAAAAAGTTAGGTCAGGAATTGGGGGAGAAGAAATTCTCTCTCATTTCTGAGAGTTAGATCAAGTTCTTTATATGTATGGATTCGTGGTTTGATGCCCTACATTTTTGATGTTATAAGTTTTTGTTAAAAGTCAAAGGATCAAGAGATAGCAGGGACAAGGGAAAACGCGCGCTTTTTTGTGTTTGAAGGTGCTGGAGGTTGAAGACAACCACCTTTGGGCTGGGCCTGGTCCTTTTTTCTGTTTGCACCACTTTATTTCACATACACCCCCTTGGCCCATTGTGTGTTATTTTTAGCATTTTTTATTTTTTCTTTTTGTTTCTGACTTGTTTATTTTTTGTCAAAACATAAAAAATATTAAAAATATTTTTCAACCATTTTTTGCATTTTATTTGGATTTTATTTGTTTTATTTGAATTTGTACATATAAATAAACATATATACTTTTATGTAAAATACTAAAAATAATACAAATACATTTTATTTTCTGATTTTATTTTATTTTATCTTTTGAAAACATTTTCTAAAAAATATACTTTTTTTCGTAAAATAATTAATATTTTATTTTTGTACATATTTAATATATTTAGTAAATAATATAAATACTTATCTATCTTTTATTAAATATTTAGTATAAATACAAAAATAATACATTTTTATTTTTATTAATATTTAACCTCAAAAATACCTTTTTTACAATATACTTCCTTTTTATTTATTTTTTGTATATAATTAATAAATATTGTATATAATAAATAACTAATACCTTTTATTTGCAAAATTAGGGTTTTTGCCCTAAACATGAAAATATCCAAATTAACTTTTTTTTTATTTCACTTGTAAATAAATCATACACTTACACAAATACATTTACACATACACATTTGTTTATTTTTTGTACATTGATTATATTTTATATTTGCGATTGATTCGATTTGGTTGTAAATATTGGGATACCACTCTCCTATTAAAGTCTCATCCCCATTTGAACATTTGTACCCCCATCCCCATGACTATTTTTGTAATAATTTAGGACTTTAAATTCCGCACTTTAAAGCTTTCTAAATATGCCATGATAGACTTAGGGTTTGTATGCAAATCAAATAACAAATAGCTTGACCTAATTCAAAGATAACAAAGCATGAAAATGGACAACACCAATCACACTTGCACCCCTAGGGTTACTCCACTTGTTGCCTTCAATAATGGGCCATGTTGCATGTTGAGTGTTTTTGGCAAAACAAGACAATATCAAATGATCATAGTCCCTCGATGACGCTTTCGAAAGTTGCCTAAAAAATGATCAAGTCCCTTAAAGAAAAATTTCCAAAGACACTTAGCACTATTGCAATCATGGTCTAAACGATGACCCGCGCCCGTCCCGTTAACATCCTAACACAAGATTGTCCACCAAATACAATGGTGGAACAAAATTGTTAAAAAGGGTTAAAAACATAGGAAAGATCTTTGAGAAATTTAGGGGTAGACGACTCTTAGTTACTTGATCAAAACTTGCAAAAACACTTGCCTACTTTTCAAAACACACATCACAACACACCTTCAAAACAATTTTCAAAAACGTTGAAAACTTTTCAAAAGACAAACACCTTTGTATACATTCAAACATGAATCATTACAAAGGTTGCCACCACATTGGCCTCTTTTCAAAACATTTTCAAACCCACACTCAAAGCACCATTTCAAACAATTGAAAACACAAGACAAGTGATCTAAGCAAGTAACTAAGAGCCCATGGATAACCATGGATAGAAAGGGTTCTAATACCTTCCCTTTCTATAATCTACCCCCCAAACCCAAGAAAACATCTCAAAGGTTTTTGCTGTGCTTTTTAAACCTTTCCTTAGGATAAAATAAAAAGCCGGTGGCGACTCTTGCTCAACCGAAACATTTGCGAAAACAAACGCAAAACCCAAGTCAGTTCTCCCACCGTATCACAGAACTGGAGACTCTGTTGGGGAAAACTTAAAAGTGGGGTTACCTTAGGGTTAGATCATTTACTTGTTTTCAATTGTTTGCTTTGTTTGCTTTTATATTTGTGGGCTTTGCATCGGATTTTCATAGATCCTAACCCGGATCTGGGGAATACCCTTTTAGGTAGCATAAGCTGTGAGGGACCTGTCCGGCATAGACCGACATGGGTGAAACAGTGGCTACGTTGGTGTGACACCTTGGTCTGTACCGATATCCCTTGTGTTGCAACGAGGTGAATATGGGTCTTCTAAGGAGTCACTAAACACCAACCGACCTTAGAATCCTAAATTGACCAAACTTGGCCATAGAACAGTAGCAGTATGCTACACTCATTGAGGTTAAACTCTCGCGATGGTTCTGGACGCAAGAAAAGATTGCGATGCTGGAGTTATGACCGATTGAGGGTAGTCAATGATATTGAGATCCTCTAGAACCCGGTTACTTTTGATAGGACAGGTCTTAACCAACGAAACTAAAAGAGGGTAATACCTAAACTTCATGTTGGCCTAAACCCTAAGGGCTGTCTTGTGTGACTTGCGTGCCTTATCATGTTTGCCTTTGTGAATACTTGTGGTGTGCTTTACCATGACATCATACCATCATACCATTTCATGCATCCTGCATAAGGACTGACCCATTTCAAAGACAAGAGGGTTTCATCTTTGTTCTGTTTTGTAGGACATCATGATGCCCGTGCGTAGGAATACTATCCGGCTCAACTTTGTTCAACCACCTACTTTGCTCAAGGAATTGGTTGATAGGATTCCAAACACTACTTCCTTCATCAAGAGGCATGGTTCTCTCCTTGGGTTAGTCACTTCAAAGTGGGACCAACAACTGATGAGTGTCCTGACCCAGTTTTATGATCCCATGTATCATTGCTTCACCTTTCAAGACTTCCAGCTGGTCGCTACCCTGGAAGAATTCTCTGATTTGCTTGGTATCCCTGTTTTAGAGCAGACTCCATTCACTGGTTGGGAGAAGACTCTTAGGCCTGAAGAGATTGTTGCAACCCTTCCTTTGACCAAAGAAGAGGTAATGGATAACTGGGAAACTAGAAGTGGAGTCAAGGGCTTTTTGGTTAAGTTTCTGATTGGCAAAGCTAATAGTTTCTGGAATGACTTAAACTTCAAGGCGTACGAAGACATTCTGGCTCTTTTAATCTATGGTCTAGTATTGTTTCCAAATCCTGATAACTTTGTCAATATCAATGCCATAAGGATCTTCATGTCTCGGAACCCTATACCCACTCTCTTGGGTGATATCCTGCAGCAACTCTATGCTCGTACTGCCCGAAGACGGGGAACTCTGTGGTGTTGTGCTCCTTTGTTAGTGAGGTGGTTTATTTCGCACCTCCCTAAGTTCGTGCTGAAGAATGAAGAAGGAAAGGGTTGGGCTCATAGGTTAATGTCTCTCACTGATAAGGATATCATTTGCACTCTCAGAGGTTTGGATAAGGTAGCCATTATTGATCGTTGCGGAGAATATCCTAATGTTCCTTTGATCGGTACCCAGGGAGGAATCTCTTATAATCCATGTTTAGCTCTCTGTCAGTTTGGAAGAGCTAGAAGAGCAGGGCCTCATGAGATGTTGGTTCCTCACTTCAGTTTTGAGTTTCAGGTAAACAGTGATGAGCTGCGCCGTAGATTCATTAAGGCTTAGGACAGAATTCACAAAGCTGACCCACATGAGTTGGGATCGAAGACTTCTCTACCAATGGAATCCTACTGCAGATGGGTCCGCATCCGTGCTCAGAAGTTAGGTATGCCATACGAATCTGTCAGGCCTATCATTCTTGAATTTCCTGATGAAGACGGGGTTCCTCCAACTGTCCTCCCTCCTCAGATACCCATTGATGTTGATACACTAAAGAGATCTTGGGCGCAGCTACAGGAAGAACGGGATTATTATCGGGAAAAGTTCAACGAACAGGAAAAAAAGATCCAGAAGCTGACTAAGCAATTGGAGGAGGAGCGGATCCTGAACGACTATATCCGTACTGATAAGAGGAGGCCATGGGAGCACTGATGGGCTTTGGATGTTTCTTTTACAGCTTTTATTTCCTTTTCAATATTTTCATTCCTGTAATGCCTAAGGGAAAATTGTTGAACAATTTAAAAGTTTGAATCTAATGAAGTGTGTTTCCTTTTTGTCTACAAAGTTGAATCCCGATTGTCTTTGAAAACATAAATCATAAGCATCTCATTGCATCATATGCATAACAGGTACCCTTCTTCTACAGGTTGCTTAATCTTCTTCGCTGTTTATTTCAGCACTCAATCATCATGTCTTCCGAGCCTACTACCGAACAAGCTATCAAGGCCCCCCAGGCCCAGAACGCCCAGTTTCAGGAGCTGGTCATGAGCTTAGCCCAGGGTCAATAGGAGTTGAAGACTCTGTTCTTGAAGAAGAAGAAGAAGAAGAAGAAGAAGAAGAGGATTGCGATGTTCAACACTGGACGAAGGTTTGGGAATACACTACATAATGAGGCTGATCAGGGTACTTCCTCTGCAGAGAAAGACAGTCCCCAAGGGGGAAGGGCTCCTAGTACTGTGGTCTTCGACAATGAGACGGATTACAATGATGAACAGTACCCTCCTGAAGACAGGTACAAGCAACTAGAGGACCGTTTAAGTGCCATGGAGATTCAAAATGTGTCGGGGCTGGATTTTGGAGATCTAGGTTTATCTTCTGGGGTGGTGATCCCACACAAGTTCAAGGCACCTGCCTTTGCGAAGTACGACGGGGCTTCCTGCCCTAAATTGCACCTCAGATCATATGTAAGGAAGATCCAACCTTACACTGCAGACAAGAACCTATGGATCCATTTCTTCCAAGATAGCCTTTCGGGGTCTCAACTTGAATGGTTCTATCAGCTGGATGGAGCCAGTATTCGAAACTGGGAGGACTTGGCTACCGCATTTTATAAACAGTATCAGTACAATTCTGACCTTGCTCCCACGCGTACCCAACTCTAGGGTATGTCACTGGGGACGGGCAAAGGATTCAAGGAGTATGCGCAAAAATGGAGAGACCTGGCTGGCAGGGTGCAACCACCGCTGACTGACTGTGAACTTGTTGACATGTTCCTGGGGACCCTGTCTGGTCCGTTCTTCAACCATCTGATTGGGAATTCCTCTGCTGGGTTTACAGATTTGATCTTGACTGGTGAGAGAATAGAAGATGGTATCAAGTCAGGGAAGATACAGAAAGGTGCCTCCGCGAGTACTAAAAAGAAGCCCTTCAAGAAGGAAGCCAGTGCTGTTTATGGTCCCAGAAGACAAATCAAGCCGGAACACCGCCAAGCTGTCAATGCATTGGTAATTTCAAAGCCTGCTGCTGCTCCTCAGAAGTATAACCAATCAAGGGGTGAGAGACCCAAAAGGCAGTACACTCGGTTCAGCATGACCCTGTCTCAGATTTTGCCGCAACTAATGTCAACCAATCTGGTAACTGTCAAAGAAGCTCCGAAGGTAGTGAACACAACTTCTCCAAAGTACAACCTCAACGCCCGTTGCGCTTATCACTCTGATAGCCCGGGGTATACTACGGACAATTTTTGGGCTCTGAGGAATAAGGTTCAGGACCTTATTGATGCTAAAGAAATACAGTTTGAGGGGCCCGAAAGGCCCAACGTTGTGACTGCTCCCATGCCCCAGCATGGAGTGAATGTTGTGGAAGAAGACCGGTATGTAGCATACGTGGAAGAGATTGTTACTCCATTATTGACCGTCAAAAGGAACCTGTTGCTAGCCGGTTTATTTCTGGGATGTAGTAAAAGTTGCCTTCTATGTGCTGTTTCACCTGTTGGTTGTCCTTTGCTAAAATCAGGTATCCAAAGCCTGATGGATAACAAAGAAATCTTGTTCGAGAAGATTGTCGTTCCTGCTGTCCCAGCTGAAGAAGTGTCTATTGTTACTATTTTCAACAAACCTCCTAAGGCTCTCTCAAAGAAGCCTGTCAAAATCATGTCCACTCAGAAGATTGCTCCTATCATCATCATTATTCTGGGGCCCCTCCCCTATACATCCGACAAAGCTGTCCCATGGCACTATGGGGCAGATGTTTATGTTCTTGGAGTAAAGCAAGAGTTTGATACTAGTACCGGCGTCAGTAACATCACCGGGCCTGCCAAAGTTACTCGCAATGGTAGGTTGTTCTCACCAGATATTGCGCCACCAGCTATTCAGAGACCTCTTATCATCACACCTGCAAGTGTGCCCGCTCCCCTTCCTGATCAAGTTCCTGTTTCTACCCCTGCTGCCGAGTCATCTGACGCTCGGGGCAAAGGGATTGCTACTGATTTTCCTGCCCGGACGTAGGCACCAAAGACAACCAATGTTGAAGCTTCCCAGCAAGAGATGGAAGAGATTCTCAAGATCATTAAGAAGAGTGATTTCAATGTAGTTGAGCAGTTGGGGCACACCCCATCAAAGATTTCTATGATATCACTGTTGTTGTGTTCAGAGGCCCATGCCAAGGCCCTGATTTCCTTCCTGAAGACAGCCCATGTGCCACAAGAAACGTCTGCTGATCAATTTACCGATTGTGTGGCCAACTTGACTGCCAATAATGGGTTGGGCTTCTCTGACGCCGATCTGACTGCCAAAGGAAAGAACCATAACGATGCCCTGCATGTCTCCATTGAATGCAGGGGCACTACTCTTGCCCATGTGTTGGTAGACACCGGTTCTTCATTGAATGTATTTCCCAAGAAGGCCCTAGACAGGTTGGATTGTGAGGGTTTAGAGCTCAATCCTAGTAACATTCTTGTCCGGGCCTTTGACGGTTCGAAAAGGATGGTACATGGTGAAGTTGACATTCCAATCAGAGTTGGTTCTCAAGTTTTTGATTCTACTTTCTATGTGATGGACATCCGACCATCCTATTCTTGTTTGCTGGGTCGTCCATGGATCCACAAGGCTGGAGCTGTGACCTCCACACTACATCAGAAGCTTAAGTACCCGGTCAGAGGGAAGATTGTTACAGTTCAGGGGGAGGAAGAATATATGGTCAGCCACCTCAACTCGTTCAGGTACATAGAGATGGATGGGGAGTTCATTGAGACCCCCTTTCAACACTTTGAAGAGGTGCCTCAGACACTGGCATCAACTGAAACTGTGATTGAAGACCCTCCTTTGAAGATGGCTTCCTTAAAGGATGCCCGAGCTGTGATTGAGAAGGGTGAGTGTGCAAACTGGGGCCGACTTCCTGACTTCACTCCAAAGACCGACAAGTTTGGTTTGGGCTTCACTGCGGAAGCTCAGAAGGTTGTCCGTAAGGCAAGGATTGGAAGACCTCCTGTGTTCATCACCAACCCGGGAGTGAATGCTATTGAAGATGACGTGGAGGAATCTGAATTCGACAGCTGGATCTACCCAACAACCGATGGTGGACCAAGCAACTGGACTGCCAAAGACTTCACACCTATTACTTTTGTCACTCAGTAATGAACTATTTTCTTTTGAATTTGTAACAGACAATATTTTGAAACTTTTATGGCTCGGTGTCTTACCCGGGGCACCGTGGGTTCATTTGTGAGGGCTTTTGTGTGTCATTTTCATATATCATCAATAAAAACATTGGACGTTTGTCGCATTTCAAAATCTTGCGCTCCTTTTCTTTCTTTATTATATATTGCAAAACAGCTATATTTACACACACTCACCTATACAGGTTCCAATCCACTCTGGATCTCACTGGTAACGACTCTACTACTGCCAGTTATGACTTTGAAAATCCGATCAACTTAGCCGAAGACGAAGGTGAAGATGATTGCGAAGTTCCTGGTGAGCTTGCGAGACTGTTACTCCGGGAAGAGAGGGCCATTCAGCCACATGAAGAGCCAGTAGAAACGGTAAATCTGGGTACTGAGACGGACAGAAAGGAAGTCAAGATTGGTGCCAATCTAGAGCTCAGTGTGAAACAACGGTTGATTCAGATGCTGCATGACTATGTGGAAATCTTTGCTTGGTCTTACGAAGACATGCCTGGGTTGGATACCGACATTGTGGTTCATCACCTGCCTACCAAGGAAGACTGCCCTCCGGTAAAACAGAAGGTCCGCCGTATGCGTCCAGAAATGTCCGAGAAAATCAAAGCTGAGGTTATGAAACAATTTGATGCCGGGTTTCTAGCAGTGACTTCTTACCCTCAGTGGGTTGCCAACGTGGTTCCAGTGTCGAAGAAAGATGGTAAGGTCCGAATGTGTGTTGATTACAGGGATTTGAATAGGGCGAGCCCTAAGGATGATTTCCCTCTGCCTCATATCTACGTTCTGGTTGACAACACTGCTCAGCATAAAGTATTCTCCTTCATGGACGGCTTCTCCGATTATAATCAGATCAAGATGGCTCCTAAAGACATGGAGAAAACCACTTTTGTTACTCAGTGGGGCACCTTTTGCTACAAGGTCATGCCTTTTGGGTTGAAAAATGTTGGGGCAACCTACCAACGTGCCATGGTTGCTTTATTTCATGATATGATCCATCACGAGATAGAAGTATACGTCGACGATATGATTGCAAGGTCCCAAACTGAGGAGGAACACCTTGACCATCTACGGAAGCTGTTTGACCGTCTGAAGTTGTACAAGCTGAGGTTGAACCCAAACAAGTGCACCTTTGGGGTGAGATCTGGAAAATTGCCAGGCTTCGTCGTAAGCGACAAAGGTATTCAAGTGGACCCTGCCAAAGTGAAAGCCATACAAGAGATGCCAACTCCCAAGACAGAGAAAGAACTCAGAGGCTTTCTAGGACGTCTGAATTACATTGCCCGATTCATCTCGCATCTAACTGCTACCTGTGAACCAATCTTCAAGTTGTTGAAGAAAGATCAAGTAGTACGTTGGAACGATGAATGTCAGGCCGCTTTCGAAAGAATCAAAGAGTATCTCCAAGAACCACCCATTCTTATGCCGCCGGTTGAAGGGAGACCTCTAATCCTATACTTGATTGTACTTGACAACTCAATGGGGTGTGTGCTGGGGCAGCATGACGAGTCTGGCCGAAAAGAACACGTCATTTATTACCTTAGCAAAAAGTTTACCGACTGTGAGACCCGATACTCACTGCTCGAGAAAACTTGCTGCGCTTTGGTATGGGCTGCTCGCCAGCTGAGACAGTATATGTTGACTCATACTACTCTGTTGATTTCAAAAATGGATCCAATCAAGTACATATTCGAAAAGCCCGCCTTGTCCAGAAGAATAGCAAGATGGCAAATGATCTTGACGGAATACGACATCCAGTACACGACTCAAAAAGCAATCAAGGGAAGTGTACTGGCAGACCATTTGGCGCATTAGGCAGTGGACGATTACCAGTCGATGAACTTTGAATTTCCAGACGAGGATATCATGGTAGTGACTGATTGTGAAGTACCTGGACCGGATGAAGGACCTGAGGAAGGATCCCGATGGTCTATGCACTTTGATGGAGCCTCAAACGCTTTGGGTAATGGTATCGGCGCTGTGATCATATCCCCTAAAGGCACCCATACTCCACTTACCGCCCGACTATGTTTCAACTTCACCAACAACATGGCAGAGTATGAGGCATGCATCATGGGTCTTCAAGCTGCAATTGACTTAAGGATTAAGTTTCTGAGTGTCTTCGAAGATTCCACTCTCGTGATCAATCAGATCAAAGGCGAGTGGGATACGAAACACCCAAATCTTATTCCTTACAAAGAGTATGTGCTGACATTGCTTCCCCACTTCGAGGAGATAACTTTTGAACACTTCCCAAGAGAGGAGAATCAGTTAGCGGACGCGTTGGCTACGATGTCTTCTATGTTCAAAGTCAAATGGGACAACGAGGCGCCCTGGATCATTATTTGGAAGTTGGATGAACCTGCACATTGCTACGATCTCGAGACCGAAAAGGTAACTGAAAAACCCTGGTATCATGAAGTGAAGAGGTACCTTGAAGCTCAATAATACCCCGAAGGCGCATCGGTTAATGACAAGAAGTTCCTGAGAAGGTTTGCGGCAAAGTTCTTCCTCAGCAACGACATTCTCTACAAGCGAAACCATGATTCAACCTTACTGCGCTATGTGGATAAGACTAAAGCAGAAAGGATCATGGCAGAGCTACATGAAGGTACCTTCGGAACACATTCCAGTGGACATACCATGGCAAAGAAAATCCTCCGGGCAGGATATTTCTGGTCCACAATGGAAGCCGACTGTTACCAACACTCTCGAACTTGTCATAAATGCCAGATCTATGCCGATAAGGTGCATATTCCTCCGGTTCCTCTGAACGTCTTGACAGCACCTTGGCCTTTTGCAATGTGGGGCATTGATATGATCGGCGAGATCCGACCTACGGCATCTAACTGCATCGCTTCATCCTGGTAGCGATTGATTACTTCACAAAATGGGTTGAAGCAGCTTCCTACGCTACCGTAACCAAGAGCGTCGTGGCACAGTTCATTCGGCACAACCTGATCTGTCGATACGGTGTACCTGAGAGGATCATTACGGATAATGGTGCCAATCTTAACAACAAGATGATCACTGAGCTCTACGAGTAATTCAAGATACAGCACCACAACTCTTCTCCCTACCGGCCGAAGATGAATGGGGCTGTAGAAGCAGCGAATAAGAACATCAAGAAGATTGTGCAGAAGATGACAATGACGTACCAAGATTGGCATGAAATGTTGCCGTTTGCTCTTCATGGGTACCGTACCTCAGCACGGACGTCAACAGGGGCAACTCCCTTTTCCTTGGTCTATGGCATAGAGGCAGTCTTGCCTATCGAAGTCCAGATACCCTCTCTCCGGATAATGAAGGATGCAGATTTGAGCGAAGATGACTGGATCCAAACTCGGCTTGATCAATTAAACCTAATTGACGAAAAGAGACTCACTGCTATTTGTCATGGTCAGACGTACCAAAAACGGATGATCAGGGCATTTAACAAAAAGGTCAGACGACAAGAGTATCAAGTCAGAGACCTGGTAACCAAGCGCATCATTCTTCCTCAAAGTGATCCCAGGGGCAAATGGACCCCTACGTACGAAGGGCCATTTGTGGTTAAACATATCTTCTCAGGAGGAGCTATGATCCTAACCACCATGGATGGTGACGACCTTCCTCACCCCGCCAATGCAGACATAGTAAAAAGATACTACGCATGAATTAAGGACCCGCTAGGTTGACACACCTAGGCAAAAATAAGGGCTTCTCGGCGAACCAAAAGGGTTCAGGAAAAAACAAGGGATGAAATATAAAAAATCTGTACACCCGACAAGTCGAAAACCTGAAAAGGCGGCTTGGGCAAAAATGGGTATCCCGGTGGACTGAAAATCCGAAAGGGCGGTCCAGGCAAAAGTTAGGGATTAAAGCGTAATACTATGTCTCATTGGATCACCTTGCATCCAGAATTTGGCATCAACTATCGGGCTCAGATGACTCCAATCAATCAGCTTCATCTTCAACTAAGCAGCAGAGTGATGAGACGCTTGAAGACATAAAGGCGATAACAGAGTTGGAACCCAGTGGGATTTTTTTTCACATAGCTGTTTTGTTTCCTTTTCAAAATTGTATAAACTCTATTTCGTTCGGCGGCGTTCTCTTACTAGGACGTCAGCCTCTTGTACATAAAACGCCCATTTACAGGCAAATTTCAAAATCAATACAAGTTCAATTTTTCAGACAAATTACCCGTCGTTTTTCCTTTTTCTGTTTTTGTTTTGCAAAGAACGTCCAATGTTCATTTTTGATATATGCATTTGACATTAATTGCTAATCATGAATATTTGCATGCGAAACAAAGGACTAATTACAGATGACATCAGAAACAAGGGCAATTTAGAATTGTCTAAGCGATCTAGTTGCTATGTCCACCAAGGTACCAAGGTAGGTTCGGCTGAAGAATGTGACCAAGTTACCTCAACTCCCCACAGAGTAAGACCAGATTCAGCAATACTCTCCCCAGGCAGAGTTGGTCTCCCGTCAGCCCCGAAAAGGCACATTGTTCCCCTAGCAAGTCAGCGATACTCTCCCCAAGAAGAGTTAGTCTACTGTCAGCCTTTAGGAAATTGGGTATCCCCAAAAGATCTCAACATTCCCCAACAGAGTATAGACATTCCTCAGCAAGCATCCCCGGAAGTCTTAATATAAGATTTGTTCCCCGGCGGAATACAGACACCCCAGTGGAACCATTCCCCAGTACAATCCAAAGTATTCCCCAGGAAAATGGAATCCATTCCCCAGTAGATAGTGGAAAGCTTATCCCCAGTAGATTCTAGAAGCGTATCCCCTGCAGAGTACATACGTCTCTCCCCGACTTTATTCAAAAGTTATTTCCCCACCAGGGCTTATAACTAGGTTATCCTCAGCTAATAACCACGGAAAGATCGTCCTCGGCGAAGTTCTTCCTATTCCCTAGCGGAGTTCATCAAGTTCCCCAACATAACTTATCAGTGGAATCCCCAGTGGAGCTCTCATTAAAACCTCAGCAAAATATCTCTTCCCACAGAGTAATTCCCCGCAGAGTAATGTCTCAAACAAGTTTATTCCCCAACGGAGTCGTCTTCTCCTACCGGTTTATTCTTGCAACCATCATCCCCAGCGGAAGAGAAGAACTCTATTCTTCAACATCAGCCCAGGATTCCACAAACTCCCGGCATTCGTCAAGGATTTATTTTCCCAGACGAAAACACATTCATAGACATTTCACATTTTATACACCATGACGCATGCATATACACATCATAACACACAATCTCATTTATTCTTGAAAGCATCATGACCTCATGCATTTCATACATCATGACATTGCATACAACTGATGTTTTGCCTTTTCAGGAAAAAGGACAATCCAAAGATGATTACTATCAACTATCACAATTCCAGATTCGATACCTGTATCCAGCCAGGGCATATCTGTAGACGACAAATTCCAGATTTGATTCCTGTATCCAGCCAGGGCATATCTGTGAGTGATTGATTGTAGATTCGATACCTATATCTAGCCAGGGCATATCTGCATGAAGAGTTTGAAGATCAACCCCTGTAACAGGCCAGGAAATTATCTTTCATTCTCAGGTCAGAGGTTTACACCTGTATCCAGCCAGGAAAGCTATCTCTACCAACTTTTTGCAATTCCAGATTCGATTCCTGTATCTAGCCAGGGCATATCTGTGAGTGATTGATTGTAGATTCGATACCTGCATCTAGCCAGGGCATATCTACATGAAGAGTTTCCGGATTCGACACCTGTATCCAGCCAGGGCATATCTGTAGACGACAATTTCCAGATTCGACACCTGTATCCAGCCAGGGCATATCTGTAGACGACCAATTCCAGATTTGATACCTGTATCTAGCCAGGGCACATCTGTAAGCAACCTTTTGAAGTTCCGGATTCGATTCCTGTATCTAGCCAGGGCATATCTGTGAGCAACTAATTGTAGATTCGGTACCTGTACCTAGCCATGGAAAATCTGCATGAAGAAACTGAAGATCAACACCTGTAGCCAGCCAGGAAACCATCTTTCTTTCTCAAGTACGCAAGTTCTCGCTAAGGAATCTCTTACGCTATCAACACTTCCAAATGGAATCTATAAGCCCATTCCTGAAAAGGTTCTGTCACACCCCCTGATGGCATCTATAAGCCCATCCTCCTATCCATCATCTCTCCAAATGGCATCTATAAGCCCATTCCCACCATCACATTGATGATACTCCACTATGTGAGTGCAAATTTCTGGGCACTCTAGTGTTCAATCATCTTCCACCTTCGGATCACGAAAGGCACGCAAGCTAATCTACATCCTCAGGTCTAAGAAGATTGAACAGGGGCAACTGTTGTACCCCAAAATTTTCCCTCCCATTTCCTCAACATTTTCTCACCACAAGACCCTTGGAGCTCAAGATCAAGCTAGGGTTTGCTCTGCTCAAGACTCCTCCTTGCACTGTTGACCCAAATTAGGGTTTGTGTTTGCACAAAGATGTTTTGACCTAAAATACCCAAAGTGACTTTCATGCTTCATGTTGGACCCACAAGTTTATCCATACCAAGTTTCAAGCGTTGATTCCAATCTTTGCCCAGTCAATTGGACAGTTGACCTAGAAATCAACTGTATTGGGGAAAAAGTCAACTGTGGTCAATTGACAGTCAAGCCTCATGATTTTTGACCCACATCAACATTATGAACTCATATGGACCATTTGATCAAGTTTGGATCATAAATCCACAAGAAATTTGATCAGATCACCAAAAGGGCAAAATGGTCATTTTTAGGGTTTTGACTGCACAAAGGCAATTTTTGACTGTTTGACCTAGCCAATGGCAAACCAAGCTCACATATGGACTCAAGGACCCAATTTCACTGTCTTGACATGTTCAACAAGTTTAAAAGATCCCAAATGCACAAGATTGACATATGAATTTTCCAGTCAACTGAGCCAAATTTGACTGTATACTGAAAAGTAAAACTTTGACTTTTTGGTCAAAATCAAGTGTCAAGATTCATTTTTCATCAAGACATGTCAAATTGTGAAACTTGTTCATCAAGAAATCAAAAATCACAAATTAGGGTTTAAAATGAAGAATTTTCATAACTTAGAAATTTTCTAAGTTATGAAAATTCCTAATTTTTTCCTAACTTTGTCCCATTTTTTCATCAAGATATATTTGGATTCAAACAAAACTCAAAACATGAAAGTTATAGTCCATTACAAAATCTACAACTTTTATTCACAAAGTTTCCTCAAAAGAATCTTGTAGCTCAAGTTACAATTTTTGGAATAGAGGTGCAAAACCTTCTTAACTTAGAAATTTTTTGACCTATTTTAGGCAGGATTTTTGCCTAACTTCATGACCACTTTTCACATGCTTCCACTTGGAATCTCAACTTGCATTAAAAATATGTATTATAGTAAACATTCCAAGCTTTCCAAATTGTCCAAGAACTTCTCAAACACCCTTGTGGTTAGGGAGAATCGAATTTGTCAATATGGGCAAAAGTCACTTTGATTCATGGCCAAATGCATGTTCATAACTTGGGCACTTTTGAAATCAGCTTGCACAAGCTAGTTACAAGCCTATAATCTCATTTACACTCAATAATTAAATGCCAATCCATTGTGCCAAGATGTTATTTTGTGCATTTGGTCATTACATGAAGAATTAAGCCATATATGGAAAAAGCATTTTATCTATTCTTGTAAAGTTACACTTTATGTCAAGTTTACAATCTAAGAGTACCAAAGAAAATCTTTGAGGCAAAAATGTGTGGACATAGCCCACTGATCAAGAGCAAACTTTGCAGCATATTTGAGGGGCCTAGATGAGCCTGTAACAGGACTTGGCATTTTTGACTTAAGATAGAAGAAACTTGCATATTAAACCACATCTCTCATTACTGCAAGAGCTAACTAAAACAAACTTTGCAAATACTTTTCCCTTGATCCAACTAACCTAAAGCACGAATCAATCAGACTTCAAACCTTCTCATTTACCAAAACACAGTTTTGTGGCAAAACATGGCACCTGCTGCAGATTGAGATCCACAACTCAATCCATTCGTGCGCCTTGGCCAAAACCAGTTCATACACACTCCATAACATCCATAAAAACTATCCCAAGCATTGAACACAAACTGTAACACCTCTAACCAAGTTCACCATTTTCATTTTTTCAGTTGTGCAGGTTAACTTCCATAGCTCGTTTCAGTTGGTTCCAAAGCAAGCTAGAGGTTGGAGAAGCATCCCTGGACCTCAAGCAAGCTATACAAGTCCTCACACTGCATTGGAAGTACCTCCATTGTTGTACACGACTCAAGCTGAACAGGTAAGTTTTTGAACTTCTATCTCTCTATCCAGGCATAGTTAGGCTTAAGTTTGTGAAGAAAGCATGTTCTAATCATAGCCCTGAAGCCATCCATATAGTTACTTTTCATTTATATTGTGTGTGCTAAGAGTATTTTGAACCTGAACATTAGGAAAAAGTTAGGTCAGGAATTGGGGGAGAAGAAATTCTCTCTCATTTCTGAGAGTTAGATCAAGTTCTTTATATGTATGGATTCGTGGTTTGATGCCCTACATTTTTGATGTTATAAGTTTTTGTTAAAAGTCAAAGGATCAAGAGATAGCAGGGACAAGGGAAAACGCGCGCTTTTTTGTGTTTGAAGGTGCTGGAGGTTGAAGACAACCACCTTTGGGCCGGGCCTGGTCCTTTTTTCTGTTTGCACCACTTTATTTCACATACACCCCCTTGGCCCATTGTGTGTTATTTTTATCATTTTTTCTTTTTTCTTTTTGTTTCTGACTTGTTTATTTTTTGTCAAAACATAAAAAATATTAAAAATATTTTTCAACCATTTTTTGCATTTTATTTGGATTTTATTTGTTTTATTTGAATTTGTACATATAAATAAACATATATACTTTTATGTAAAATACTAAAAATAATACAAATACATTTTATTTTCTGATTTTATTTTATTTTATCTTTTGAAAACATTTTCTAAAAAATATACTTTTTTTTGTAAAATAATTAATATTTTATTTTTGTACATATTTAATATATTTAGTAAATAATATAAATACTTATCTATCTTTTATTAAATATTTAGGATAAATACAAAAATAATACATTTTTATTTTTATTAATATTTAACCTCAAAAATACCTTTTTTACAATATACTTCCTTTTTATTTATTTTTTGTATATAATTAATAAATATTGTATATAATAAATAATTAATACCTTTTATTTGCAAAATTAGGGTTTTTGCCCTAAACATGAAAATATCCAAATTAACTTCTTTTTTATTTTTATTTTTATTTCACTTGTAAATAAATCATACACTTACACAAATACATTTACACATACACATTTGTTTATTTTTTGTACATTGATTACATTTTATATTTGCGATTGATTCGATTTGGTTGTAAATATTGGGATACCACTCTCCTATTAAAGTCTCATCCCCATTTGAACATTTGTACCCCCATCCCCATGACTATTTTTGTAATAATTTAGGACTTTAAATTCCGCACTTTAAAGCTTTCTAAATATGCCATGATAGACTTAGGGTTTGTATGCAAATCAAATAACAAATAGCTTGACCTAATTCAAAGATAACAAAGCATGAAAATGGACAACACCAATCACACATGCACCCCTAGGGTTACTCCACTTGTTTCCTTCAATAATGGGCCATGTTGCATGTTGAGTGTTTTTGGCAAAACAAGACAATATCAAATGATCATAGTCCCTCGATGACGCTTTCGAAAGTTACCTAAAAAATGATCAAGTCCCTTAAAGAAAAATTGCCAAAGACACTTAGCACTATTGCAATCATGGTCTAAACGATGACCCGCGCTCGTCCCGTTAACATCCTAACACAAGATTGTCCACCAAATACAATGGTGGAACAAAATTGTTAAAAAGGGTTAAAAACATAGGAAAGATCTTTGAGAAATTTAGGGGTAGACGACTCTTAGTTACTTGATCAAAACTTGCAAAAACACTTGCCTACTTTTCAAAACACACATCACAACACACCTTCAAAACAATTTTCAAAAACATTGAAAACTTTTCAAAAGACAAACACCTTTGTATACATTCACACATGAATCATTACAAAGGTTGCCACCACATTGGCCTCTTTTCAAAACATTTTCAAACCCACACTCAAAGCACCATTTCAAACAATTGAAAACACAAGACAAGTGATCTAAGCAAGTAACTAAGAGCCCATGGATAACCATGGATAGAAAGGGTGCTAATACCTTCCCTTTCTATAATCTACCCCCCGATCCCAAGAAAAAATCTCAAAGGTTTTTGTTGTGCTTTTTAAACCTTTCCTTAGGATAAAATAAAAAGTCGGTGGTGACTCTTGCTCAACCGAAACATTTGCGAAAACAAACGCAAAACCCAAGTCAGTTCTCCCACCGTATCACAATAACCAATATGGAACGCGATAAAATGCAATGCAAACATATTCTCAAATAAACATGTACAAAATGAACAAGCTATAAATCATAAAAATAAACACCTAAGGAAAAGAAAACAAGAGCTAGGATCGACTCCGGGATGGACCAGCAATAGGTCAATCATTTCCACAGTGAAGTCGCCAGCTGAAACAACCGGCTGAACAGTTATCTGATAAAATATCAATGAAGTCGCCATTGAATGTTTTTTATCCCACAAAGAGGGAAAGGTAAGTAAACCCGAGAAGGGTGAAATCACGATCAAACGACCGAGAGATCGGGTAAGGAAGTCTGTTACACGAGGGGAAGGTATTAGCACCCCACATGCATGTAGTACTCTATGGTATCCACTCTTGTTGTTCTAATCTATGGTGTGTTTCAAGTCTATATCTAAGCCATACAGAGAATGCATTCAAAAGAAAGGAGAAAATAATGTAGGGAAAATAAAAGTTGTGCTTGTTCGGGCCCTACCCTAATGCCTACGTATCCCTTTTAAGGAATCAGAGCAGCTGTAGTTCGGCTCACATGTTTCTGTTGTTTTTGTGTTTTTTAATTGAACAATGTTAGGTTCAAATTAATCCACCGCGGCTCGACCTTTGGAGACTCACGACCTATAGTGGAAGGGAACTAACATGTTTTTAGAAAAGAAATGTTGGTTGCCAAAAAGAAAGGTGTTGGTTTGTCTTTTTACCTTGAGAAAGGATTTGAAAGTTTTAAGTGTTTTATGATTTGCAAAGAAAAAAGAAAATAAAGGTTTTTGTTTTATTATGCGAAAGAAAATAAAACATCTAAGAGAGAATAACCTAAATCTATCCCTAATGATATCACACAAATGATTGACCCTAAAATTGAGTTTTGAAGGGGAAACTCTAACCTATGTTCACATGCCTGAATAACAATCCTAATGGTTATCTCGAATCATCATCTATAGTTGAAATGAGAGCTCCTAAGGGAACATGCTGAGGGTATATCATCTCAAAACATGCACACAAAGACAAAATCAAGCAAGCAAGCCAACAAGCTCAAGAGAGCATAAACAATATGTCATGAGCAGCACATGCTAACTCAAGTCAAATGCCTAACCATGATATAGATGATCAAGGTAGGTATAAAATCAGGTAGGGATGATTTAGCCAAGGGGTCATATCAACCTAGGCAAACAATTGAGGAGAGGATAGAAGAAAATAGAACAGAGCATCAACGTCGACCAACGCGAGCTCAAGACAAAATGTGGGGGATTGATTGTAGATCCCTTTTCCACTTGACGACTTGATAACCATGATCTTCATAACACCGAAGCATCGACGTACAACGTGAGCTCAGGATGACACGGACTAGAATGTGCAGGAGTCGATTGTGAACCATCCCTGCTTGCCTGCTTTTGAGGACTTATTATTTGTAATATAATGCGAGTAAAAATGTAAACACACGTGCGGAATACCTACTTCAAAGGTAGGATTTTAAACAAGCACAAGTATCGCACAATGGCACATAATGCGAAATTACTCTAAGCGGGTCTTTAAATAAACTAGAGGGGTTCCTAACATGATCAGCAACGGAAATCCCTGTCATACATCTCGAGTCTTACTTCTCATGGAAAAGAAAGCAATAAAGCACGGAAATAGTAAAAAGGAAGAGATGAAATACCAAACGGATAACAATCTGTATCAAGAAAGCAAAAATAAGAAACCCAGAAAACTTCGAGCAAGCTAGCATCAACAAAGAAATTCAGTGAAAATATGCGTCGAGACATCATTAAGCAAGATCAAAATATGTAGCGGACACATCCGTATCACAAAGTTCCTGCACAAAATACAATTATGCAAACCATGAATGGAATGTGTATCGATACACCTGTATTTCTGAGCACCTGCACAAAATACAATTATACAAGATACAGGGCACAAAACAAAGGCATGTGTGTCGAACGCAAAAATTGGACCATAAATCGAAAGTCCAAACAAGTTTTCCGATCAAATAATCGAGTAATAACTACATGATCGGAAACCATCCAAATGTACCTTGCACAATCAACACACATGTTAAAAATAAAAAGGAAAATAAAAGTATAAAAGAGTAGAAGGAAATTTGGAGCAAACAATATTCAAAGCAAAGCCAAAGAAGCAAAAAGAAAATATTTGGAAAAGATACATCGATCACAATAGGGCATGAGTCGACTCATGCCTGAAATTTTCTCAGTTTGTGTCGACCAGAGGGTCGGCGCAACACTTCCCGCAAGTGACCAGAATGTTTGCATCAACCGCAATAGGGCTTGAGTCGACTCATGCTTGGGATTTTTCTCAGTTAGCATCGACCAGAGGGTCGGCGTAACACTTCTCGTGTGTGGTCCAAACTATTTGTGTCGACTCAAAAAGACTATGCGTCGACTCAATTGTAGTCTTGTTTAATTGAAACTTTGAAGTAACATAACTTTTGCATCGAGTGTCTGTTTCGCGCATGGTTCGAATCATTGGAAAGCTTGAAAATCTTAGAATATCCACGGCACGAAATGGAAAACAAAACAACAAACATTATACGACACATTCCCCGATCTTAGCAAGAATAACATGTGAATTCATGATCCAATTTCATGAGTTTCGATGAATTTTTATCGGATCAATTATGCTATGACCATAGCACAAGGAAATTTGTACGCAACTAAAAATCAATTGAATCACGCGGTAAGATCAAGGCACAATGGCTCAAGCATTTTGTCAAACACGTAATCTCTTAAATTCAACTCATGATCTTTCCACAATTATAGATCCAATTTAGACCATACAGAATCAATCAAGAATCATCAATTAAGCTTGAAACAACTTCAACATTTTATTTTCTAAAATAAGCACTTTTATGAAAATCAATTAATTGAATAAGCACTTATTTAATCCTCCAATTCCAGATTTTCACATCATGATTTAAGATCAATTCACATTTTTATAATCAAAATCACTTCCACAATTCAAATTAGATAAAAGTTCAATTTATTGACACACACAAGTTCTTATTTAAGAATCACTTATTTCAAAAGTGCTTAAATCAAGAAAAGCTTACCGTAGAATTGAAGATGAAGCTTAGGTATAGAGATCGCAACAACCGGATTCCAGATCAATGAAGGATTGAGCTTCTTTGACTTTTGAATCTTGAAAAAGTTGTTGGAAAAGTTGTTGGTGTTCTTGATGAAAATGAGAGAAAGTTGCTCTTTGATCCTTGAGCAAGATGAGAGAAAGTTTTTGAGTGTTTTTGAGAATTGGTCAATTGTGAGAGTCCTCTTGAAAATTGGAGTGAATAAGAATATATAGTGTGCCCTTTTTTGAATGAATGAGCCTCCAATAAACACAAGCAAATGTGCAAATTTTCAGTTCATCAGAGTCCGACACCTTAAGGTCAAATTCGCAGGTCCCTAGGCGTGACTTTCGAAGTTGAAATGTGAAACTAAAATGTAGCCAACATCAAGAACAACATCGTGTCTGAAGATTGTCTCAATCGGATAAACAGTGATTTAGTTATGATTTTTACAGTTTCGTCTCAGATGAAAATATTTCTCGGTTCAGGATTTTCAATATGTTGCGCGTGTTTTTGACAAAAAATGAAGGCCTTTGGGATAGCGTTTGAATTGGAAAGCTGGAAGAAATATTTATCCAAATCAATTTATGAACCAATGCCACCAGAACTATCTCGATACGATACGAATCAATTGAGTTATGATTTTCTGAAGATGAAGTAGGTGAATATTTATCATAATTTTCTTATGCGAATATATTTGATAAATTCATATATTCGAAGACTCTCTGAGTAGAACTGGCTTCTGGCCGTGAGATACAAAATGTATATGACATCAAGACAGAATTTTAGCCACTGGAACAGGTTCAAAACAATAAACGTTCTTCGAGTTATGAATTTTTTAGTGTGCGAAAACTGCACTTTCAGCATTTTTTCACAATATTTTCACTTGTACATTTTCAGAAGATCCGCTTATTCGGAGACTTTCCTTTGAGAATTAGCTTTTGGTTCGAACACGAAAATTGAAGAGAACATATAGAAAGTTTCAAAACCTCAAGAATCAACCCAAAACACCATTCCAAGCTGGAGATGAGAATTTTCAAACTCATATCAGTCAAAACACTGTTTCCAATTTGCATTATTTTAAATTCACCGAAAACACCCAAATCTTCTACAACTCAAACATGCATTGAAAAATTACGAGAGCTTTCTTGTGTTGATCAAATAACTTGACCCATGAACACGGAACCAATGATATACATGCATGTGTATATGCAAACAGAGTATAAGCCAATCAAAGTTAAAACAAAAAGGGAAAATTTTGGGGTGCAACAGGCATCACTGGATTGGTATATGAAGTTGGAAAGGACGCATATAAAAACATGGGTGGATCTTGCAAATGATTTCTTGAAGCATTACAAGTACAACCTGGATATGGCGCCTACCCGCACACAGCTCCAGAACTTATCCCATAAGAAGGAAGAGTCCTTCAAAGAGTACGCTCAAAGGTGGAGAGAGATGGCGTCTCGAGTACAACCACCACTTATGGAGAAAGAATTAGTCGACATGTTCATGGGAACCCTACAAGGGGTATACTATGAAAATATGGTGGGAAGCATTTCTTCTGTATTTTCCTACTTAGTGACCATTGGAGAAAGAACTGAGACAGGGATACAAAACAGAAAGATTCAAGAGGGGACATCAAATGCTCCTTTCAATACAAAAAGGTCGGTTCCTAATTTTACAAAAAGGAAAGAGGGTGAAGTTAATGATATGGCTTCACAACCAAGAGCCCAACAACCATTGATGATTCCACGAGAGCAGTAACAACAGAATAAGTTTGACAGACCTCTGAGGAAGTTTGACCCCCTCCATATGCCACCCAGTTAGTTATTACAACATTTTGTCAAAGCCTCTTTGGTAGAACTCAAACCTCTAGCTCCACCACCTAGGGAACTCCCACCAAGATACGATGCCAATGCTAGATGTGAATATCATGCAAATTCTCTGGGCCACACCCTAGAGAAATGTTGGGGCTTTAAGCATAAGGTTCAAGACTTATTAGAGGCTCAAGATATTGCCTTCGAAAAGCTGAACATCAAATCGAACCTCATGCCTCCTCATGGTGGTCCGACAATAAATGCAATCGAAGTAGTTACCAACTTTAGGACTGGTAAATAAGCAAAGTCTCTGATAATACTGTTGAAAGAATATTTGTTACAATGTGGGTTCCTGTTGGAACATAATGAAGCTTTTGAAAAGACCTTACAACAATTGGTGGATCAGGGGATAGTCCAATTAGGACCATACCCTGAGGCTAAATATATAGCAGTATTTGAAGGAAGTACGAAGAAACCATTGGTGGTTCCTTATCATAACAAGAAAACTCTCGTGATTCCATGGGGAGATTCGACAGAAACCCCTATAACAAAGCAAACTCTGAAAATACCAGTAATGCCAAAGGCTACCATGGTAATTAAAGGGCCATCTCCTATCCCTTACAAAAGTGACAAGGAGGTATTGTGAAGTTATGACCCGATTGTATATGTTAACGGTTCGAAACAAGAATGTGAGCCATCATCAAGTCAAGAACCTGCAATTTCAAATATAGTTGGGACAGGGGACATAACCCGTAGTGGCCGGGTGTTAGGAAATAAACCATTGGAGAAGAATGAAAATGTTCCGAAAAATAAAAGCAACTTGTTGACAAAAGAAAAAGGAAAACAGTAGAAGAGGTAAATCAAGAGCCTGCAAACGAAAGTTTTACAGACCAAGAGGCCGACGAATTCTTGAAAATAATTAAGAGAAGTGACTATAGGGTGGTGGACCAACTTCACCAAACTCCAACCAAGATCTCCATCCTCTTGTTTCTCATCAATTTAGATGTGCATCGAGATTCTTTGATGAAAGTCTTAAGTTCTGCTCATGTTGCAGAAGAAATCACTGTGAACTAATTTGATAATGTGGTAGCAAATCTAACATCTGGATCCTATTTGGGTTTCAACGACAATGAGTTACCTCCACAAGGCCGAGCTCACAATCAGGAACTACACATTTCAATACAGATAGGTACTACGAGTCTATCCATGGTACTTATTGATACTGGTTCTACCCTTAATGTGTTACCCAAATCTAGCTTGATGAAGTTAACACTAGATGGTGTCGTGATAAGACCAAGTTCCACGATAGTCAAAGCTTTTGATGGTTCTTAGAGTACAGTGTTCGGAGAAGTAGACCTTCCCGTCAAGATCAGTTTGCACATGTTCTATATCACCTTTTAAGTCATGGATATAGAATTGGCATATACATGTTTACTCGGACGAACTTGGATTCATGCGGCAGGGGTAGTCACATCGACTTTACGTCAGAAGTTGAAATTATTTGTCGAATGGAGATTGGTCATAGTTGTTGGATAAGAAGACATCTTCGTAGGTCACATTGAGTCCTATAGGTATATTAGTGCTGACGAAGATTGCATAACTACACCATTTTAAGTAATGGAGGTTGCATCAACAATAACCTTACCAGTAGAAAAGGTCAAAAAGCCCGGTATGATTTCATGGAGAGACTTACAAATAGAAGTGGAGAATGGTGACCCGAAAGGTTGGGGAAAGCTCCCTGAGATAGCTGAGAAGAAGAAGGCTACTCTAAAAGGGAAAGCAAAGTTTCCACCAATCCAAGAGACCTTCATCATCAAAGGGGTATAACATGGCGAACAAGTGGCAATGGTGTCCCACAAAAATACCACCAAAAGGGAAATAAATTTAATCCGTGAATACGCCCCAGGCGAAAAGTTGAAGAACTGGGCAGTTACGGAGATTCCTGAAATTTTCTTTCCAAAGTAATTTTCTTTGTTTTTGAAAGAACCTATGCCAAACCCGAGGCATATGGGTTGTTTGTAAGGGTCCCCGTGTGTTTCAAACAATATTTATGAATAATAAAAATGTGTTTTGTATTCAATTAAGATCCTTGTTTTTCTTCTTGCATTTATCCTATATATTTTAAAATGGCAATATTTTCTCGCATATGCATTTTCCAAATTCACGTACTAAACAAAAACTGCACCAAAACATGATAAATATGCAGATCCATGCCTAAAATCATCGATGATGTTACTGCTACTATCCGATATGATTTTGATAATCCCGTCAACCAAGCTAAAGAGGAAGATGTTGAGGATCTTGAACTTTCTAAAGAATTGGCAAGAAGCATAGAAGAAAAGGATGACAGCATACAACCATATCAAGAGCCTATTGAGACCATTAATCTCGATACAGTAGAGGATCCAAAAGAGGTCAAGATAGGGGCAACGTTAGAGGAAAGTACCAAAGAAAGACTGATCAAGTTATTGCACGAGTATATGGATATATTTTCCTGGTCCTACAAAGACATACCAGGGTTGGATATAAACATTGTGGTGCATAGATTACCTCTAAAAGAAGGTTGTCCCTCGGTCCGACAAGAGCTCAAGAGAACTCGTCCAGATATGTCCAGCAAAATTCAGTAAGAGGTTCTTAAACAATTCAAAGCAGGGTTCTTGGTTGTGGTAGATTATCCACCATGGATAGCTAGCATTGTACCAGTACCTAAAAAAGATGACAAAGTTCACATGTGTGTGGACTATCGAGATCTAAATAGAGCAAGTCCTAAAGACGACTTCCCACTACCACACATAGATGTTCTGGTGGACAACATAACTCAAGCTTCAGTATTTTCATTCATGGACGGCTTCTCAGGTTATAATCAAATCAAAATGGTGCTCAAAGATATAGATAAGACTACCTTCATGACACATTGGGGCACTTTCTACTACAAAGTAATTCCATTCGGTTTGAAGAACATAGGGGCAACCTATCAACGAGCAATGGTGACACTGTTCAATGATATGATTCATAAGGAGGTTGAGGTGTATGTAGATGATATGATCGCCAAATCTCATATTGAGGAGGACCACATCATACATTTACATAAGTTATTTAACCGGCTGCGAAGGTTTAAATTAAGGTTGAACCCAAACAAGTGTACTTTTGGTGTCAGGTCAGGTAAGTTATTAGGTTTTATTGTAAGCCAACATGGTATCGAAGTAGACCTCACCAAGGTAAAAGCTATACAAGAAATGTCAGCGCCAAAGACATAAAAAGAGGTTTGTGGTTTCTTAGGATGATTGAACTACATTTCAAGGTTCATATCACACTTAACCGCCGCATGCGAGCCTATATTCAAATTGCTGCTAAAAGATTAAACCATAACATGGAATGAGGATTACCAGACGGCTTTCGAGACAATAAAGCAAAATTTTCCAGAGCCATCAATATTGATACCGCCGGTTCTGGAAAGACCTCTCATTATGTACCTAACAGTACTTGAAGGATCGATGGGATGTGTATTGGGTCAGCAAGACGAAACGGGAAGAAGAGAGCATGCAATCTACTACCTCAGTAAGAAATTCACTGACTGCGAAACAAGGTACTCGCTCCTTGAGAAAACTTGTTGTGCACTGGCTTGGGCTACCAAAAGATTAAGGAAATACATGTTGACGCATACCACGTGGCTAATAGCAAGGATGGATCCTTTAAAATATATGTTCAAGAAACCAGCTCTTACATGGAGGATTGCTCGATGGAAGATGTTACTATCAGAGTACGACATACTCTATGTTATTGTTTACCGTGGTTATTGGTAAACAACCGCTGATCCTCCAAATGGTTACTTATTTGGTTACTCGCAGGATCGATCAGATTGATCCTAGGACATAGGTTGATTTTGAGGTTTTGATTAAATTGGATGATGGTTAAATGGCAATAAAATAAAGAGGCTTTAAGTAAATTGCATGAAGAAATAGGCTTGGTAAAATAAATGAAGGCTGGAAGTAAAGGACTTCGACAGGGAAAGTAAAGAAGAAAGCAAGTAAAGTTTCTGGAAAAGTAAATGACTTTGATTAATAAAAGTGGTGTTTCACACATACATTCTCAACAATTCTTTCTCACACGCTGGGTACTCGAATCTATATGAGTGACTTTGTATATAATTGTGAACACACGCGAGAAACTGCGTGAACTACTACTATTTATACTTAAAACATCCCAAGTAACCGTCGGGCAGTTACACTGCTTCGAGATGATTCCACTTGGCACGTTCTCAACGTTCGACGCTCCAGATCTCTGCACGTTGCACTTGGTAACCGCTGGAAACCGTTTTCCCTCCAAACGCTTTGAATTTCAAACCGTTCCACTCTGAACCATCGAACACCTTCGTCGAGAAGCATCTTCGACGAGAAACACCTTCGACGTTGAAGGCAACCAACTTCTCCCTTGGAAGAAATCTTCTAAGTACAGTGTCATCTTTCGATGGGCATTTCGACAGACTCAGCTGATCGAAAACATCCTTCAGCTTTAATGGCTGATATTAATGAAAAAAGGGTGTCGAATTTAAGAGCCAACAAATTTCCCCCCAAGAATGCCTTATTTCGACTCTGAAAGAAAAAGGCATTCTTTGAAATGCCATTCGACACCTGTCTTTTCATTCTTAGTCACAAATTAAATTGTTCACTTTTTGTTGTCTTCTACCAACCACTGACAATCCCAAGAAAAAACCATCATTTATCCGTACCTAAGACGTCACTTCAGTACGGCGTGCAGTGTGCCAAACGTCATTTCACAAATTGCCATCATGACAATTCCCAAAAACGAGGGCGCACGCTGCACCCTTCCATTTCTGCAGAACGGCTACAACAACAGGGAGACGCCACGTGTCCCACTACCTTCTGCAACATTAAATGGCATTTAATGTCCTCGAATTTGGGGATTTTCCCCACTACTATAAATAGCGGTAAGTACCCATTGTGGGACTTTTTACCCTACCTTGCTTTCAGAATTCCTCATTTGCATACAAACTCTTGTCAACTTTTGCAAACCTCTTGTTCTTCACTTCGTCTTCAACCTCGTTACCAACCATGGCATCTGGTTCTTCCAACGCTCCTAGCGCCAACACTCCCTCTGGAAATGTCAAACCTAGGGTTTTCGCCACCGCTCCAGTAGTGACCCCCACGGGCCAACGAAGGGTCCCTGAGCCTTTGGACATTGCTGTACGTGATGCTTATTCACGCCACCTCATGATTCCGGTTGGATATTCCAACCAAATCTTTGCTATGTCTGGCCCATTGTACCCAAGCATTGTTGAGGCCATGAAGATCAAAAGTTACTTTCCGATACTTGAGAGACTCAAACCGGTTGGATGCTCCAAGAAAGATGCAGAGGATAATGAAGATCCTGCTAAGGAGAAAATCGACCTCCGTTTCTTCAACAAAGGTGTTAGGGCTTTCAGGTCTGGCCCTAGCCTTACTCCTGATTATAGTGCTTGGCTGGAAAAAATGGAGAAACGCCAGGCTTCGATCTGGAAAGACATGGGGATATTCGACCTGGTTATGCTGTCGAAGACAGGTCTTAACTATTCCCCAGAAATGTTGATAACTTCTTTACTCTTCTGGGATTACACCCATTTCACCTTCCATCTTCCCTGTGGAATGCTGACTCCCACGCTCTTCGACGTGGCCGCCATCACTGGCCTTCGACCCACTGGGGACTACTTCGACCCAGAGGAAATGTCGGAGGATCAGATTGGATTCTCTGCCACAAAACCAACCTACACCACCTTCATCAATCACTACCACGATAGGTCGACAGATGCTGTGTCGGATGTCGAACATATTGCGTTTCTAGCCTTATGGCTGACACGCTTCGTGTTTTGCTCCAAGTCCTTACAGGTGACCAAGAAGATGGTCACTCTCGCCACTCAACTCCACCATGGCCAAAATATCTATTTGGCAGAATTGATTTTGGCTAGTTTGTATGAGTCGATTAGCAACGAAGCGACTCTCCTGAAGATCATCGAGACTAGAGCCAGTCTGCTGCTTGCTGGACCCTTTTGGCTGCTTCAGCTGTGGCTCAATGCCACCTTCGAGTCTTTCTTGCCTAAGAAGATTCAGAGAAATGAGCAGGCTCCAGAAATAGCAAACAGACGCGTCGAAGGAACCAGATTGGCTCTGTTGACTCCAACGGAAGATGGGTTGGAGCTTCAACAAACTTTCACAAACTTCGTTTTGATGTTTGCTAAAAGGAAAGAGTTTGTTTCGACCATGGCTCCGTTTGCTCGACGGAAGGTTGGCCTAGAGTGGTTCACAAGGCCACATCCTAGGACGTCGAGTGGTCCTCAGGTTGACGAACATACAACAATGTGGGAGGCATTTCTCACACCAAGAATAATGCCCCTGCGATTCAGGAGCTCTAAGACTCACTTGAGTCTGATCGCATATCAACCAAACCTGGTGTCTCGCCAGTTTGGTATTATTCAAACACTGCCTTCTCCAATTTTTCCCAGGGAGAAGTCTATGTTATACTTCTGCAACGACTACACTGAAGAAGCTGCCACTAAGCATATCAGCAGATATGCTGGTCGAACAATTCTTTCGTTGTTTGGCTATCAGCTTAACTTTCTTTGCTCACCATCCTTCGAGGAGTGGTGGAAAAGTTACTACGCTGAGGAGTTTTTCAACGAGAAGGACTTCGTGGATGAGCTTCAGAAATCTTTTGTCCTTGTCTTGGACAAAATAAAGAAATGTAAGTTCATCCTTCCAAATTACTTTGTCTTTCTCTTTCGACTGCTAGCCTGTTAATTATTTTGTCTATTTTTAGTTGTTCGAAAGCCTGCAGCCAAGAAGGCTGCAGAAGGCCAACAGGGAGGAGGCCCCTTAACAAAACCTCCACCACCGGCGAAGACTATAGCGCTGACGAAGACCACAACAAACCAACAGGGGGAAGGCCCTTCGAAAAGGCCTTCTGCATCGGTAACCAGACTTTCATTATTTTCTTCTGGCTTTAATTTGATCCCTTTCGATGCAACTGCTAAATCGAACTCCAATTGGTTTTTTAGGCACCTTCGCCCAAGAAACGGCCAGCACTGACGGTCGAATCCGGGAGCGACGAAGAAGATGATTCTCCCCCTGCTCCTCTAAAAAGGCGAAAGCTGAAGAAGGACGTTCCTCTTCCTGAGGGTCGAACAATTAGAATAAAGGTTGCTGGGAGAAAGCCCAGGCCACCTCCAGTAATCATTGAGGAGCCAACGGAGGAGGAATTAAACGTTCTTCTCAATAAACCTGTCGAAAGCGACAATTCCAGCCCTGGGGCTGAAGCTACTTTACAGGTAATCTCTTTGATCCCTTTGTAACTCAGGTGTCGATACCTACGTTCGACTATGTCTCTTTCGAATTTAGAAGATTCTTCTTCTTCTCTTTTCAGGACACCACTGAAAGCTCAGCGCCAAGGACTTCTGAAACATTGGAGTCAGCTGAACTCAGCAGGCCACAAGAAAAAAACTTGGCGAACGATGAAGCCAATACTGAAATAAATGAAGCCAATGCTGAGACAACAGAAAAACCAGCAGAAGATCCACAAACAGAAGAGCAACAGCCAAAAGAGATTCAGGTGGTGGATCTGTCGGAAGAGAATCGTGACGAAGGGGACCGCGGTGACACTGGCGAAAAGGATCAAGGTGACGCTGGCGAAGGAAACCATGATGACGCTGGCGAAGGGAACCATGATGACGCTGGTACTGCCGCAGTCCGAGTCGAAGAGAGTCATGTCGAGGCAAATGCTACTCAACAGCCTCAAACCCAAGACAATGCTGTTGCAAAGGCTGTTACCTCAACAAAGCATAGGTCGAAAGAGGACTTAGAACTCTTGAAGCAAACTGATCTTGTTAGCTATCTGAACGCCATCATCGAGAGCAAAAGTTCGTCTGATGCTAGTCAGGAGGTTCCTACTCTGTCGGGGAAGTCCACTGAAACTTCTCCTCTCGATGAGGCTTTGACGAAGGTTAAGGCTCAGTTCTTCAAGAAGGACTTGATGAAAGCTTTGGAGGGGGACCCTACTGCTCCATCATACTTGAGGGATGTTTTGAATGCCGTAGACTTGTTAGCTGTGCCTCCAGAAGTTTCAGGCTTTATCATGGAGTTACACTCCATTATTGATCAAGTTTCAGCAGATTATCGGCGACAAAGGGGCTTTAATAGCCAGCTTGAAGTGTTATATGGCAAAAGCTCTTCTGCATGGACTGCTGTAGCAGAGACAACTTCTCGAATTGCGGAGTTGTCGAAGCAAAAAGCATCTAAACAAGAAGAAGTGGATGCCATCGATCGAGAGAATGCTTCCCTCCAGGCGCAAATCGAAGAAATAGAGGCTAAGATAAATGCCAATACTAAGCGCAAGGAGGAACTTCTCTCGACTGTTCCAGACACCGAAAGTCAAGCTGAAATCACACAGGGCCTAGAATTTGCTGAGAAAGCTCAAGCCTTCGACGATCAAATTGCCAAGCTTGCGCAGGCGAATGCCTTGTGCAACAAAAGATTGGAGCTGCAGCAAACCAAATACCTTCGACTCAAGGACTCCCTCCCCTTCTGATTGATTCAGCCTTTTAACCATATTTTGTAATATGTATTCGACAACATTGCCATTTTGGCTAATTTATAAAAAATTTCCATTTTGGCTTTTTTATGGTTAATTTAGTCGTTACTTGTTATTTTATCTTTATCTCTTGGAGTGTAGGTTTGTACTTTTTCAAATATTTACCATTTACTCTCAAGATCCTTTTATCTTCACCTAGCTCTTCGACTTCATAGGCTCCACCAGAAAAAGTCTGGATAACTCTGAATGGTCCTTCCCATTTGGGTGACCATTTTCCCATGCTTCGATTCCTTCGATCCATGGGAAGGATCACCTTCCAAACTAGTTCTTCAGGAGAAAATACCTTAGGTTTCACCTTTTTATTATAAGAGTCTTCTACTCTTTTCTTCAGAAGCCTGAGTAGGTCAAGAGCGCGCAATCTTTCTTCGTCTAAATCCACTAGTTCGTCTAACATCATATCCCAATAAATTTTAGAGGGAATATCATAATGTCTCTGAACCCTTGCAGATTGAAGACAAATTTCTGCTGGCAACACTGCGTCATGGCCAAAAGTTAGCCTATATGGTGTTGTACTTATGGCTTCTTTTGGGGACGTTCGACAAGCCCACAAAATCTGGTCTAACGTCTTATGCCAATTTTTGGGCTTCTTCCCAACATGCTTTTTTATCAAGCCAATCACTACTTTGTTCGCTGCTTCGACTTGACCATTTGCCTGTGCATAATAAGGCGTTGATGTTAGGAGTTTGAAACCTGTTTCCTGAGCGAATTCTTGCATCTTTCGACCGGTGAAAACTGATCCTTGATCAGTAGTTATAGTCTCAGGGATTCCATACCTAAAGATAATGTTCTTTTGAATAAATTCAATGACATTTTCTTGGTCTACATTGACTAAAGGGATAGCTTCGATCCACTTAGTAAAATAATCAATGCCTACCAATATATACTTCTGACTCTTTGATGATGCTGGTCGAATCTCTCCAATGAGGTCCAACACCCATCCTCTAAAGGGCCAAGGTTTCACTATCGAGTGAAGTTCGCTTGCTGGTACATGTTGGATGCCTGTATGGACTTGACATTCTTGGCAACCTTTAGCGAACTCGACACAATCTTTCAGCATAGTGGGCCAGTATAGTCCTTGTCGAAACAACAACCATTTCATCTTATGGCCTACTTGGTGAGCCCCACATGCTCCAGCGTGCGTAGTCGAAAGGGCTATGTATGCCTCAGTTTCACTTAAACATTTTAGCAATACCCCTTCAGGCGTCTTCTTGAATAACTCATTACCCATGAGTACATAACTCAACGCCCTGTACTTTGTTTTTCGTTCTGTCGAAGCTCCTGGATTTTGAAGATAATCCACAATGGGCTTCCTCCAATCTTGTTCTGACAAATTATCTATGAACGAAATTTCGAAGTTACTTTGATCAGCATATCCTAGTCTTGTCGATTCCAAGTCTGTTGGTGATAGACAAGTTGCTTTTATCTTTTCTCGAACTTCGATTGCTCTTTGTAATCTCGTTTTTGAAATCTTATAACCAGATGCAATTTGTGCCAAGTCGTTGGCTATTTGATTTTCCAATCTGGGTATGTGTCGAATATTGACCATTTCAAATTTTTTCAATAAACGATTTGCTATCACAAAGTACATAATGAGATTCTCTCTTATGCATTTATATTCTTTTGTGACTTGCTTAATGACTAACTCTGAGTCTCCCATTATTTCGACTCGAGTTTCCCCCAATTCCAACAATATTTCAAGGCCAGTAATTAGAGCTTCATACTCATCCTCATTATTCGAACAAGAACCTGATATCTTGTACTTGAATGTTGTTGGAATTTTTTCTGGAGAAATGATCAAGACTCCTACTCCCGTTCCATCTTTATGGCTGGAACCATCGAAGTAGAATCTCCAAGGTTCTATCTCCACATAATTAATATCCTCAACTTGAATTGAGTGGTCGACTATAAAGTCTGCAACCACTTGTCCTTTCACTGCCTTAAGAGGCATAAAGGTCAAGGAGTATTCAGTTAATGCTAGTTCCCACTTGCCAATTCGACTGTGCAAGATGGGTTTCGACAACATGTACTTGAAAACATCAAAATGAGACGAAACATACACATCAACTGGTTTTATATATTTCTTGAGTTTTGTACAAGAGAAATATAGACATAGACACAATTTTTCAACTTCGCTATATCTAGTTTCTGCATCGTTCAAAACTCTACTAAGATAGTAAATGGGTCTTTCGACTCCATTCTCATCTTCTTGGGCTAACATGCTTCCCAAAGTTTTGTCGGATGCAGCTATGTACAATCTCATACTCCTATTGCTACAAGGAGGCACCAAAATAGGTGGCTTAGTGAGGTACCCTTTGATTTTGTCGAAGGCTTCTTGTTGCTCTTGCCCCCATTCGAACCCCTCTTTATTCAGTCGAAGTAAGGGTGAAAAGGCCTGAGCTTTCCCACTTAGGTTAGATATAAATCTTCTTAAGAAATTTATCTTGCCTAACAGAGATTGCAGTTCCTTCTTATTCGATGGCGCTTTCGCTTCCAGAATAGCCTTCGTCTTGTTCTGGTTGATTTCGATTCCTTTCTTGTGGACAACGAAGCCCAAGAAATCTCCAGCTTTCACACAGAATGCACACTTCAAAGGGTGTATCTTCAGACCATGTTCTCTCATTCTTTCGAATGATTGTCGAAGGTGGTCTATATGATTCTTCCTGGAAACAGATTTTATAACAATGTCATCAATATATACTTGCATAAAAGTGTTAATAAAATCATGGAAGATAGAATTCATCGCTCGCTGGTATGTTGCCCCAGCGTTCTTTAGGCCAAAAGGCATCACTACCCATCCGTAAGTGCCTAGGGCCCCAGGGCATCGAAAAGCTGTTTTCGACACATCCTCTTCAGCAATGAATATTTGATTATATCCTGAATAACCATCGAGCATACTCAGGTATTCATAGCCAGCGGCAGAATCGACTAGCATTTCTGCCACAGGCATAGGATATTCATCTTTGGGCGTAGCAGCATTCAAATCTCTGAAATCTATGCACACCCTTAATGTGCCATTTTTCTTAATTACTGGTACAATGTTTGCAATCCATTCGACATACCTTGTAACGCGTATGAATTTGCACTTCAGCAGTCTTTCGACTTCCGTTTTGATCTTCGACAGTATTTCTGGAGCGAAGCGTCTTGGACTTTGCTTGATTGGCTTCTTCCCAGGTTTAATTGGCAACTGAAGTTCTACCAATCCTCTGTCGAGACCAGGCATTTCGTCGTAATCCCATGCAAAACAGTCCTTGAACTCTTTCAACAATTGGATTACTTCCAACCTAAGTTCTGGGTCAATTTTGGCGCTGATGTAAGTTGGCTTTTTCTCTGACCCTTCGCCTAAGTTGATTTCTTCTAAAGGATCTTGCGCTAACATTTTAATGTTGTTCGCCAAGGGGTCCTTTTCGAAGCCCAGAGGCTCATCGTCATAGATGGCGTCGAGCCTCTGTTCCTGCATTCCTTCTGGCACGATATCAGGGGGTTCTGGATCGAAATCCTTTCCTGGACCTGCAGCAGATAATTGTTGATCATTGGCCTGTGTGGCCATGTACTTTATTTCGGCTTCGAGAGCCGTTATCATCTTTGTTTCGGCTACATAAGCCGAAATTCGCTTCAATGATTGTGACTCAGTCATTATCACTGAATTCACTTCCCCAACCAGTTGGTTGGATATCAGTTAACCCACTGAAGTCTATGTGGGACAAGTCTTCTCTGTCCCATTGAAAACCATGCTCAGGGTGCAGGTATAGGGAACAAAAAGTATTTGGCGCTGGCGCCAAGTCGAAGTCAGGTGTTGGACATGGCCCTATGTGAGCCAAGTTCTTGTCGAAATCTGCCAGCCCTAGGTGATTCACTTCGCCCAGGTAATAGCTTTGATCTGCCTCTATGTTTTCGACCATCCCATCTGGACGCCATAGGAGCAGCCTCTGGTGCATTGATGATGGCACAGCTCCAACACCATGAATCCATTCACGGCCCAACAAAAGATTGTAGTTAGGTTTGGCCGATATGACCATAAACATTGTTGGTCGAAGGATAGATCCTACCTTGATATCCAGTTGGATCACTCCCATAGTGGTCCCTATGACGCCCTCATAGTTCGACAGGACCATGTTGTGAGGCTTAATGTCCTCATCCCTTTTTCCAATTTTCCTTAGCATAGAGTGAGGAATAATGTTGATGGTTGCCCCACAATCCACCAAGATTTTATTCACTGTGGTTTCTTCGAGTTTAGCCCTTATAAATAAAGGCTTGAGGTGATTTTTCATCGCCTCTGTAGGTGGTTCGAAGAACCCATTTTGTTCCTGAGTAGTGCCATTGTCCATGACGAAATAGCACACTGGCCTATGTTTGGCCATTTCTTGCTCCACTTCCCAGTCACTTGTTTCGACCTCCACCTGTCGGTTGAATTCTCTGGGCAGCACTGAGACTATATTCACCATTATGTCCAAAGTATCGTCAGACTCAGAACCATCTTCGTCTTCAATTTCACCTTGGTTAGGCCAAACTAGCCTGTTGATTACCGGCTCTCTTTCCAGAGGTTTCCTTTGCTTCCTTAGAGGAACATTTGAACTGGTTTCTGCCTTTGGTTCATTGGCAGCCTCCCTCTCAGCCTTTCGTCTCCTTTGGTATCTCCTCCATTGAGATCGAGACATGGGATTTTTCCCTTTGTAGTTGCTTGACACTTGTGCAACTTTAGGTGCAGCAACTTGAGGCTCTTTCTTTTGTGTTAAAGATGAACCCCTTGGCACGTCGAAAGAGTGCCATCTCTCCTCACTTGGCCTCTTTCGACCAGATGTTTTGTACCAGGTATCTACTGGCACATTAGTTGGAGGCCTGAAAGTCAATGGCCTCTTTTCTTGGTTTGAACCTCTTTGGGAGGCTCTTCTGGGGTCATGTCGAAGATCAACATTTTCCCTTCTCTTATTTGCTGCTCTTACGCCTTGAATATGCTCAGCAGCTTTTTTGTCAAAGATCGAACTGCATCTTGGACACAGCATCACCTCTGACTTCTTTTTCTGGCATATTTGCAGGAAATCTGCCAGATTTTCATTTTCCCGAGGGAAAGCAGTCTTGTTAGCTTGTTCTTGCCTCATGGCCTCCTCTGATGCTTTTGGGTCAGAGACTTCGACCATGTTGACATTCATTGCATCTTTGTTGGCAAGAGTCAACTGCTTCATTTGAACCTCCAAATTCTCCGTCTGGCCTTGAACTGTGGCCAAGTGAGAACTGGGTTTTGGTTCAGTTTTTTGTGCTTCAACGGTCTCCAGCTTTGGGCTTTCGACCGCTTTCTGAACCGCTTCGATTGTCTTTCTGGATAAATTCCCAGAAAAACTGCCAAAGATTGGCATGTTGATGTGGTCCTTTGAGACTTCGACCATTGTGATTCCTGGCCTCTTCGACTGGCTCCTGGATGCCTCGATCACGTTCACCTCTGAAGGCTCAGCATAGTGGGCTTCAGCCTGCAACGGATTTGAGTCGACAGCCATGGGGGTCTTGTCAGCAAACCTCAACCTCCCTTCTTCGATAGTGTCTTGCACCAGATTCCTGAAAAGAAAACATTGAGAAGTTTTATGGCCCAAAAAATTATGATATTTGCAAAAACCTCTCTTCTTTCTTTGATCAAGAGGAGGCACTTTTACCCCTGGGGGTACTATCATTAGGCCATCTTTTACAAGCAAGTCAAATATCTCATCACATTTTGTAATGTCAAAACTATAAGTCTTTTTGGGGAACCTATCGTTGGTCCTTTCTGGACCAATGGGATTTTTCCCACTTGAGGGGACTAACAGTTTGCAAGAGTATGGTGGCCCTTGTTTTAGTTCCTCTAAATCGACTTCTCCTTCTTCGATAGTTATAGTATCGTCGAAGGATTCTGGATCTTCGTCATCCATATCAACATACGCTATCCTCTCTCTCTTGTGAGTTTTCGTTGCCTTTGCTTTTTCAGCTTTGAGGCGTTCTACCTGTCGAACTCTATCGGCCAGTTGGGCCATGTCTCTCAGGTATTGAGTGTCTAACTTCTTCCTAATGGAATAATCTAAACCGCCTGCGGCTATTTCGACTAACTCATGTTCCGGCACTTGTGTAAAACATCTTGCTTTGAGCAACCTAAACCTATTTAGATATTCGTCTATAGGTTCAGTGAAACGTCTCTTTACACTGGCCAATTCTTTCAGGCTTATCTTGGTTTGCCCCATGTAGAATTGCTCGTGGAACAATCTTTCCAACTGGGTCCAATGATGGATCAAATTGGGGGGGAGAGTTATAAACCAAGTAAAAGCGTTCTTTGTAAAAGAACTTGGGAAGTACTTAATCCTCAGGTTTTCGTTATTCGAAATATCTCCTGCTTCGATCAAGTATCTCGCCACATGTTCGACAGTAGATTCTGTCGTGTCCCCAGAGAACTTAGTGAATTTGGGGACTTTACATCTAGGAGGTAAGTCTGTTTGTAACACGTATTCTGACAACGGGGATGTGAAGTTGGGCCTTCGAAAGCCCATGTTCATCCCATTTTGAGTCATGATCCTTTCGATCATGGTTGCCAGATTATTTTCCAAACCCATGTTTTGGTATTGGATATGCTGAACCACTTCGTCAGCATTTTGGTTTCTGTTAACTAACCTTACCTCTGGGGTTATTACCCTAGGTTCCTCGACAGGTTGCTCCAATCGTGCCCTAAGGTTTTCTTCGACAGGCTGTTGGACTTGGTTGATGGTGGGTTCTTCCTCTAAGAATACACCCTGGTTTCCCCTTATTTGCGCCCTTTGGGGCTGTCGAATAGGTTGGGGTACTCCAAAGAAATCAGCCAAACGCGTCATTTGTGCTGTCATCTGCTGATTCGATTGAGTAGTGTTTTGTATCAGAGGGTTCAGCATTGTACTTAAAGTTTGTGCCAACATTTGCATCATATCATGGTTGCTTTCGTCCATTTGTTGCCTCAAGACTGCTGTCGAGGCATTCGTAAGGCCATGTGCTACTTGGGACGTTCCTCCTAAGAGTTGGGTCCTATTTCTATTCGCCATACCTATTCCAGAACCTTGGAGTGGCGAAGAGGCACTCACTAAAGGGTCTGAAAAAGTGGACGCAGCATTCGTCAGGCTAGCCAAATCAGAAGTTGGCATGCCATAGAGTGGTTCTCGATTATGACCGCCTGTCATAAATCCTGGGGGAACAAAAGGCCTTGTGCCTAAATTTCCCCTTGGTGGGGGAGTTCCCAAAGGCACTCTGGGGCCTGTGAACGGAGGTAATGGCCCCGTTGCTGTGACCGTTACTGCTGGTGTTGAACCAGCGGTTATCGCTTCACTTACGGTCGGGATAACCGTTGCTCCCACATTTGTTTGTGGGATTTCGTTATTGTTTGGCGGATTCGCCATCTCTTCCCTTCTTCTGGCAGTATTAGTATCGTTAGTGTATATTCTACCACTTCTCAATAACATGCAACACTCCTCGAAAAAGATGAGATTATTTTCAAAAATCAACACACAGTCCCACCAGGTGTGCCAATTTGTTTACCGTGGTTATTGGTAAACAACCGCTGATCCTCTAAATGGTTACTTATTTGGTTACTCGCAGGATCGATCAGATTGATCCTAGGACATAGGTTGATTTTGAGGTTTTGATTAAATTGGATGATGGTTAAATGGCAATAAAATAAAGAGGCTTTAAGTAAATTGCATGAAGAAATAGGCTTGGTAAAATAAATGAAGGCTGGAAGTAAAGGACTTCGACAGGGAAAGTAAAGAAGAAAGCAAGTAAAGTTTCTGGAAAAGTAAATGACTTTGATTAATAAAAGTGGTGTTTCACACATACATTCTCAACAATTCTTTCTCACACGCTGGGTACTCGAATCTATATGAGTGACTTTGTATATAATTGTGAACACACGCGAGAAACTGCGTGAACTACTACTATTTATACTTAAAACATCCCAAGTAACCGTCGGGCAGTTACACTGCTTCGAGATGATTCCACTTGGCACGTTCTCAACGTTCGACGCTCCAGATCTCTGCACGTTGCACTTGGTAACCGCTGGAAACCGTTTTCCCTCCAAACGCTTTGAATTTCAAACCGTTCCACTCTGAACCATCGAACACCTTCGTCGAGAAGCATCTTCGACGAGAAACACCTTCGATGTCGAAGGCAACCAACTTCTCCCTTGGAAGAAATCTTCTAAGTACAGTGTCATCTTTCGATGGGCATTTCGACAGACCCAGCTGATCGAAAACATCCTTCAGCTTTAATGGATGATATTAATGAAAAAAGGGTGTCGAATTTAAGAGCCAACAGTTATCCAAAAGGCTATCAAGGGTAGTGTATTAGCAAACCATCTAGCCCATCAACCATTGCCAGAGTATAAGCCCATGAAATCTGACTTTTCGGACGAAGATGTTATGGCTATTGATGACTACAAAATACTAGGACCCAATGAAGGACCTGAACCAGGGGTACATTGGACACTCATGTTTGACAGAGCTTCAAATTAATTAGGACATGGTATCGGTGAAGTTTTAACTTCTCCAAAGAATTATCACAAACCTTACACTGCAAGGTTATATTTCGACTACACCAACAATATCGTCGAATGTGAAGCTTGCATCCTAGGGCTGGAAGCTGCCATCAATCTGAGAATAAAATACCTTGACGTATTCGGAGACTCCACACTGGTCATATGTCAAGTCAAAGGTGAATGGAATACTAAACACCCAAACATGATTCCATATCGGGATCATGTTTTAAAGATAGTTGCGAAATTTACCGAAATTACTTTCAACCACATCCCGCGAGAAGAAAATAAAATGGAAGATGCTCTAGCAACTTTGTCAGCTATGTTTAAGGTAACATGGCCCAACCACGAGCCATGCATCACTATCAAATATTTTGAAGATCTATCACATTGTCTCACTATTAAAGAAGGATCGGATGACAAGCCTTGGTTCTACGACATCAAGAGGTATCTTGAAAATCAAGAATACCCTGAAGATGCCTCTATCATCGACAAACGAACCCTATGAAGGCTAGCATCAAAATTCTTTTGGGTGGTAATGTAATGTACAAAATAAATTATGATATGGTGCTACTTAGGTGTGTGGAGAAATAAGAAGTGAATACGCTTATGAGGGAAATCCACGAAGGCACCTTCAGAACCAATACAAGTGGGCATTCTATGGTAAGAAAAATCCTACGGGCAGGGTATTACTGGTTAACAATGGAAGCAGATTTCTATCGTTATACAAAAAACCTGTCACAAATGTCAAATTCACGCCGACAAAATGAATGTACCACCTACTCCTCTAAATGTCATGAGCTCTCCATGGCCATTATCAATGTGGGTAATTGATATGATATGTATGATCGAACCAAATGCATCTAACGGACACTGATTTATACTAGTCACCATTGATTACTTCACCAAATGGGTAGAGGAAGCATCATAGGCAAACGTGACAAGTCAAGTGGTTACTCGTTTTATCAAGCAAAATCTCATATGAAGATATGGAGTTCTAAATAGAATTGTAACTAATAATGGGTCTAATTTAAATAACAAAACGATGAAAGAATTATGCGATGATTTCAAGGTCGAACATCATTACTCCTCACCATATCGACCCAAGATGAACGGGGTCGTCGAAGCTGCAAATAAGAATATCAAGAAAATCACTCAGAAGATGGTGAAAATATACAGAGATGGGCACGAAATGCTTCCCTTTACCTTACATGGCTAACATACATCGGTACGCACGTCAAAAGGTGCAACCCCTTTTTCACTAGTATATGGCATGGAGGAGGTACTCCCAGTTGAGATAGAAATTCCATCACTACGAGTGCTAATGGAAACTAAGCTCGAAGAAGCCAAGTGGGTTCAAGAACGACTTGATCAGATCAACCTCATTGAGGAGAAACGTTTGACAGTTGTGTGCCACAGTCAATTATATCAGAAACAGATGAAGAAAGCCTTCGACAAGAAAGTCCCTCCTCGCATATTCAAAGAGGGAGATTTAGTATTAAAGAAGATCTTTTTGCCTCGTCTTGATTCACGTGGTAAATGGACACCCAATTATGAGGGTCCATTTGTGGTAAAAATGCATTCTCCGGTGGTGGTCTTATTCTCACAATAATGGATGGGGAAGAATTACCACATCCAGCAAATACTAACGTAGCAAAAAAATACTATGTATAAGAAAGCACACTAAGCTCGACCCCTAAAAAGGATACTTAGGCAAAAAGGAGCGTCCCAGCGGATTGAAAACCCTAAAAGGGTTATCCAGGCAAAAATTAGGGACATACATCCAAAAAAATTATCCCGGTGGATTGAAAACCCGAAAGGGCGATCCAGGCAAAAATTAGGGATTTCATTCAAAGAAATAAAGAACAAAAATAATGCGATCTAAGAACCACGACTACGAACCACAAAGGAAGGGATTGATCTAAATCATCCAACTCAAAAGCAAAGAATATTGGAGATATCAAGAGAATATCAGGGAAAATAGCAGTAGAAATCATCATTTTTATTGCCATTTACAGCTTCGTATCAAAACTTTCTATAATTACCTCTTTCCAGGGATGGCATCTTGTACACTTGCATGTTCAGAGGCATACTTATCAATAAAAATGTTAAAGTTTTCTTCAAATATTTCAATTGCGTTTCTTTCTTTTAGACTTGTTTGCAAAGTACTATAATTATTTTTGTGAATATTGTTTGAAATCATGTTAAGGAATTGACATACCAATAAAAGCATTTGATAAAAAATCAGAAAGTATTTTTTTTAGAAAAACATCAAAGGAAAATCCACGCCTGCGTCCACGTCCACGCCTATCTCTATGCCCACGCCTATGTTTGTGACTATGTCAAGATCCACGTACTACATTCATGCTTACGCCTACGCCTACGATACAGACATCAAGACCTCCCTAAGATCTTTCACTAAATCCAAATCCACTTGGAGATACAACAATGGGCATAAAACACCTTCGGGGAGTTGGTGACTACGAGAACCCGATTGGTTTAACAAAAGATATCTATCAAAAGTATACACATACTTTGGGCATGCACATACAAACATTTGGGGCATAAGCATATAAGCATTCTTGTGCGTGCACGTACAAATATTTGGGGCATAAGCATTCTTGTACATACACATATAAACATTTGGGGTATACATCACACTTGGATAATGCATCAGTTTAGGGCATTATGCATACATGGCATCTTGCAAAACTACTCTGGTTAAGATTATAAATTTTCTTGGGATTCATTTTTAGCAGGCTTATTTGTGCGAACTTTTAATTCAAACTATAAAGAAATTTGGTGTTTATTTTCTTTATGTTGATAATGGTTGAGACAATACGACCAATATCATCATGAATTTGGGGTTTATTTTCTTCATGTTGATAATGGTTGAGACAACACGACCAATATCATCATGAATTTGGGGTTTATTTACTTCATGTTGATAATGGTTGAGACAAAAAGACCAATATCATCATGAGTTTGGGGTTTATTTTCTTCATGTTGATAATGGTGGAGACGACACGACCAATACCATCATGAATTTGGGGTTTATTTACTTCATGTTGATAATGGTTGAGACGACACGACCAATATCATCATGAATTTGGGGTTTATTTTCTTCATGTTGATAATGGTTGAGACGACACGACCAATATCATCATGAATTTGGGGTTTATTTTCTTCATGTTGATAATGGTTGAGACGACACGACCAATATCATCATGAGTTTAGGGTTTATTTTCTTCATGTTAATGGTTATGGTTGAGACGACACAGCTAACCTCAACTGTGAATTTTGGGTTCCATCACTTCAAATCTAGTATATTTTGTTTGGTTATCGAATCTTGGTTTAAACGACACAACCAACATCATCATTCCGAGTTCCAATTATCTGGTTTCAAGTTTTTTTTCAATTGTCTATTCGCTAGGTTGTAGTAGATATGTGAATCTTCAAGGTTATATTGTTCATCCCCTAGGGTGCGATGGATAATGTAAGCTTACCCTTGTTGTCTTTTATCCCCTAGGTTGTGATAAATGCATAGGTTCATCCTCGTATTGTTTACTCCCTAGGTTGTAGTAAACATGACGAAATTTACGTAATCCATTGCATCAGTCTCTGTGCAGTAATGTGTTATTAAACTTTTTTTTATTCATCCCCTAGGTTGTGATGAATATACAAAATATATGTCCCAAGCATTATTATATTAGTCTCCTAGCATTAGTAGGTCAGCTTTTCAAAATATGTATTATTTACCTCATAGGTTGTGGCAAATAAGCAAATTCTAGAATTCCTTAGATACTGACGAGTTATCCGTGTCGTCGTGTCTGAATTCTATCAAAACTTTAGTTCAAACGCCGGTAGGATGATACATCATCATCTTTGCCTATTCTTCGCACTCATAGGAGCACCGTACAACGTATTCTTATATTAGCTCGGGAAAATCTTGGGGTTTTCCAATATTTAATAAGCTTTCGATTAAACGCGCAAGACCTGCATATTACCGCACTATTTAATCGAAAGATAATTAAATAGGGGAAACGGTCATACCCCAAAATTTCCCTACCCTTATTTATGCTTAGGTTTCCTTTAATTAAATCATATCATTTAGACTTTACTTTTATAGGGGTATTTAAAACCAGAGCGGGGTGTAACAATCCAAAATAGACCATCAACATCTGATTGTCCGTTAAGCTCTAATAAGAGCCTATTTCTAATGAGAGGGGTGTATTCTTTCAGAAGGTGAACATGTTTTTTAAGCCCATTTAAGACTTTTGATGAAAAGGAATAATCTTTTTTAAAACTATTTTTTTATATATATTACTGATTTATCAAAATGTTTATCCTTAAATAACAGGCCCAAAGCAGGTGGCCCATTTCAGATTTTTTTGAAAGAAAATTGCTTTTATCATTATTGACATTACTAATGTTATATCATTTCATTATTATTATTATTATTATTATTATTATTATTATTATTATTATTTATTATTAGTAATTTTATTTAATTATTATTATCATTTGATTATTATTAATATTAGCATATTATTATTAATATTATTATTTTTAAAATCTTTTTATGTTTATCAAAAAAAAAGAAAGACATTATTGTTTAAGTAAAAACGTTGTTGTTTAAAAAAAAGGAACGCAGGACCAAATATTGTTGGCCCACATATAACAAAAAAAAGCATGGCCCGATATAGATTTTATTGTAAGTTTTTTTCTTTGTTTTGTAACAGGTGCGCAGGCCCAAGTATGGTCGGCCCAATAAGCAAAAAAAACATATGGCCCAATTCTACTAAAAGGTACTGTAGAGTTTTTTTTTTGCGCGAGTAGAGTAAAGGAAATTCTTTTCCAAATCGTTGTAACACTCAAACGCAGGAATGATTAAATGCTGAGTAGTAATTACAGAAGAACATATCAAATCAAAATGGGAAAACAACATTCAAATTGCAGAATCAGGAATCAACAACGTCTCAATTCTTACAGACACAATTTCAAATAATTTCCTAAGTTGATAAACTCTAAATCAATGCAAGATTAATATTACAGAACAAATTCAAACCTTCCTAAATCGAAAGCAACAACTTAAATAATTTCCAATTTTTCTAATCCTAAATTGCTATAAATTAAAGCAATTGCAGAGGAGAGAGGGGGCAATGAAAAATACGAAGAAGAGTAATATATATATATATATATATATATATATATATATATATATATATATATATATATATATATATATATATATATATATATATATATATATATATATATATATATATATATATATATATAATTTTTGTTTACAGTGAAGAATTTCACGAGCCTGACCCATCTCGCCGCCGAACCATCTGTCTCCGTCCTTCCAATTACCAAGCCACTTCCGACACCTGCAAAGGCCACGAGGAAGAAGGGTCAGAAATTGTAACCGGAGAAGAGATATCACGATAGTAAAGGTATCGAAAGCAACTCAACTTTTGATTTTTGTTTTTTTGAAAATCGTTAGAAAATTTGGGATTACGTGTGAGTTGGGGAAGGCTTGAGGATCTGTTGGTTGGGGTAAGGATGTGTCGCCGTGGTTCGAAAGAAAAGGAGGTAGGGATTCGGTTCTGCACATAGGTTTTTTTCCCCAGATGATGGTTGAGAGAGAGAAGACGCAGAGAAAGGGAATATGAGAAGAAGGATTGGCTGGTGCGACTACTGAACCAGCCTTAGGGTTTTTGTTATTCAATTTTTTGGGCTTTAAATCACCATAAACCCGAACCGCTCTTTTCTTCTTCATTTATTAATTTTTTTGTTCTTTTTTGCTTATAATACGTTTGTGCCTAGCCCATATCTATACACACCCTCTTTTGTTTTTTTAACCGTGCTCAAAATTTACCCCCCAGGCCATTGGGCCTGAATTCAAAAATATGAATTCAGGCCCCATCCTTTTAACACCTCCTATTTCACTACTGAGTGTACAACATCCACCCCCTGGCCTTTTGGGCCTGAATTTAAAATCTGAATTCAGGCCCTTTCTATTTAAACCTCCTAATTTTACTTCTATTGAATAATTTACACCCCCCATTAATTTATTTCATTTTCTCTTCAATTTTTTTATTGTTATTTATTTTTGTTGTATGTATATTATTTATATTTATATTTATATTTATATTTCAATTATATAAACTATTTATTATTATAATTAACTAACTATCTTAGCCTTAGTAAAATATAAATGTGTTTGTTTATATTAAAATCACACACTTAAAAATAACTTTTGCAACATAATTTAATTTAATATTTTATCAAAATATTAAAACCCACTATTCCTTAAATTATGATATCCGCAAGCGGCGTGTGACCAATATCTGGCCACGTGATAAGGGGGATATATTAGACTCCTCCGCTATACGTCTAAAAATATTCAACCAAACACCAAATCTTTTTTTCGAAAATTAATTTTCGGAAAGGAATATGAATATATTTAAATTAACTGCGCACTTGGTCTAACAAACTCCGCCATTCACACTCTTAGACTACATATGCGGGATATTCAAATATATTTCGTAATCCTTAAAAAAATACAAAAAAAACCGCGAACTACGACATGGGACTCTGATTCCTCATAAGAGGATACGTAGGCATACGATTAAAATTATGGTGAGTCCCGCTAACTAAAATTTAAATCCTTTTCCTTAATAAGCAATTAAAACCCTATTTCCTCAAACATCGCGCTTCTAAACCTAATATCCTTGTGAACAAGGTAGAGGAGGGGTGCCTAACACCTTCCCCTCGTCTAGAACCGAGTCCAAACCTAGAATCTTTGAATTTCTTTTAGGGTTATTCCTTTATACTCCCTTCCTTTAGGATAAAAATTAAGGGTGGTGACTTTTATTTAAAAAACCAGTTGCAACACACTGATGGTGTAGAGGAGAAGCCTTGGTTTCACGAGGTGAAAATATATCTTAAAGCTCAAGAGTATCCTGAAGGGGCGTCAGTCAACAACAAGAAATTCTTGCAGAGGTTCTCAGCTAATTCTTCCTGAGCAATGAGATCTTATGCAAGCACAACTATGATTCAATTCTGCTTCATTGTAAGGACAAGAAGGAAGCAGAGAAGATCATGGAGGATATGCATGAAGGTATCTTTGGTACTCATTCTAGCAGACATACTATGGCGAAGAAGATTTTGGGAGATGGTTATTTTTGGTCGACCATGGAAACCGATTATCATCACCACTCAAGGACTTTCCATAAGTGCCAAATTTATACTGATAAGGTACATGTGCCTCCAATTCCTTTGTACGTCATGACCGCTCCCTGGCCATTTGCAATTTTGGGCATTGACATGATTGGAGTGATCAAGCCTACTGCCTCTAATGGATACCATTTCATTCTTGTTGCCATTGACTACTTTACCAAGTGGGTTGAAGCAGTTTCATTTGCCTCAGTTACCAAGAACGTCGTAGCCCGATTTATCAAGCATAACCTCATCTGTCAGTATAGTATCTCTGAGAGAATTATCACTGATAATGGTACCAATCTCAACAATGCTTTGATCACTGAACTCTGCACGCGGTTCAAGATCAAACATCATAACTCTTCTCCATATAGACCTAAGATGAATGGTATAGTGGAAGCTGCTAACAAAAATATATAGAAGATTGTGCAAAAGATGGTGGTGACCTATAAAGACTGGCATGAGATGTTACCATTTACTCTTCATGGCTACCGTACTTCGGCATGAATATCAACTGGGGCAACCCCTTTATCTTTAGTCTATGGCATGGAAATTGTCTTGCCTGTTGAAGTTCAAATCCATTCTCTAAGAATTATGAAAGAAGCAAACTTAGACGAAGATGAATGGATTCAGACAAGGTTGGATCAGCTGAATTTGATTGACGAGAAGAGGCTGGCAGCCGTCTGTCATGGTCAGATGTACGAGAAACGTATGATCAAGGCATTTAACAAGAAGATCAAGCATCGGGTATACCAGGATGGTGACTTGGTAATAAAGCGCATCATTCTACCACAAGGTGATCCCAGGGGCAAATGGACTCCCACCTACGGAGGGTCATTTGTTGTCACGAAAGTATTCTCTGCGGTTCTATAATGTTAACCACTATGGACGGTGAAGATTTCTCGCACCCTGTAAACACAGACATAGTCAAAAAATATTATGCATAAGAATGACCCGCTAGGTAGACACGCCTAGGAAAAAAATGGCATCCCGGCAAACCAAAAGGGTTCGGGAAAAAATTAGGGATATATGCAAAAGATTGTACACCCGACAAGTCGAAAACCTGAAAGGGGAATTTGGGTAAAAAAAGGGTATCCTGGTGGACTAAAAAACCTGAAAAGGCGGTCCAGGAAAAAATTGAGGATTAAAGTGTATGACTATGTCCCGTTGGATCACTACAACAAACTTTGTTACCAAGTTCAAAAGTCCAAATGATACAAGATAGTTCAATCAACTTCTTCCGATAGCGAGAGACAAATGTTCGGAGACATAAGGGCAATAACATAGTTTGGAACCCAATGATATCACTTCCACATGGCTATACATTTTGTTTTCACTTTGTACTCTTTTCAATTCACGATAACTTCCTCTTACTAGGAGTTTCAACTCTTTTTACAAAATTGCTTGTTTATAGGCAAATTATCAATACAAATACATTTTTAAGTACAAACTTTTTGTTTTTCTGTTTTGATTGCAAAAATGTCCAATGACTAAAATTGAATGAACATATGCATATGAACATGATTAACTATTAACAAATATACACATAAGAACAATAATAAGCATTTACTAAAGATTCTAGGAGTTAGGATGACACTCAAGTTGTCCATAAATCCCTAAAGAGTCATGAGAATAATTTTCATACAATTCATACTTTCCTCACAGTTTCTTTACAGAGCTCCAACCAGGTACATCTCTTGGAAATTCTCTTCCCCATCTGAGTTCGGTTCTCCAAAATTGAAAAAGAAACCTTGCAAAGTTCTTCCCCAAAATAATTTGTTTCCCCAGTGAAGTCGCAAGAATATTTTCCTCAATAGGGTTTATTTCCCCAACAGACTACAATCTCCCTCAGCTTGAGTCTATTCCTCAAACTACTACAAATAACTGACAAAACTCCTCTTTCCCATTAGAGTTTCTATTGGCCCCAGAAAGTTGCTGCAAAACTTGGAATCTGACCAGAATACCAGTTAACTTTACCCTCCCTAGACAAGTCATAAGTTTAATCATCTCTTTTATCCCCAATCCAGGTATATGAGAATTAAATTCCCCAGTAGAGCAATGAATAACCAATGTGCTTGAACCTTTTTTCCCAAGCAGAAATCAACATCCCTGTAGATTTTCCTCAAAACAAGTAAGCAAGAATCCCCAGCGGAAACATTCGAGACAAAGTTGAAGATACATATACTCTTCCTCCCCTGCAATAACCCGGGATTTATCTTCCCAAAACAAAGATACATTTCAACAACATTCATACATCATGACATATGCATACAAAACACATATAGCAGAATCTCATTTATTTTGAGAACATCATTATGCAATGCATTTCATACATCATGATATTACATACAACTAACTCTTTACTTTTTCAGGAAAGATCAGTCAACAAATGAATATCATCAACAACAAACATTTCCCTCATAAAACCTCTACTAGTTCAGTTTAAGTCGACCAATGAGTTATCCTTATTTATTTTCGGTAGACACTTTCTATGGTTCAGTTAAATCGACCCTAAGATTTATGCTGATTCGTATCCAGTTAAAGACCATTTTAGACCTCTGCTTGGTTCAGTTTAAATCGACCAATGATTTATCCTGTTTTGTTTCTGGTAAACACTTCCTTTGGTTCAGTTCAATTGACCCTAAGATTTATGTTGATTTGTATCCAGTTAAAGACCATTTTAGACCACTGCATGGTTCAATTTAAATAGACCAATGATTTATCCTGATTTGTTTTCGATAGACACTTTCTCTAGTTCAGTTAAATCGACCCTAAGATTTATGCTGATTAGTTTCCAGTTAAAGACAAATGCATACATTTGTTGTTTCAGTATAAATCGATCAAAGATTTATTCTGGTACTTCTTCCAATCTCTATCAACAGCTAATATGGATGGCATCTATAATCCCATCTCCGACAAATCATCATTACCACTCTAAATGGCATCTTTAAGCCCATTCCCGATATGATTAACCAATAACATTACTTCGTGCACCCGCGAGTGCAAATTTCCGGGCACTTTAGTGTTCAATCATCTTCCACCCTCAAGTTACGAATGACTGACATACCAATATAAATTTTCAAGTTTAAGAAGATTGAACAGGGGAAGCTGTTGCACCTCAAAGTTTTCTATCCCTTTTCTCAAAACATTTCTCACAAAAGATCTCAAAGATTCTCAAGGTTTGATCAGACAAGCTCACCTCCTAAGCACTGAGACCCCAAATTAGGGTTTTGATTTTAACAAGTACAATTGGACTTATAATGCCTTAAATGACTTTCAAGGTACATTATAGACCCCCAATAATACTCATGCCAAGTTTCAAGTCTTATATCTCAAGATTGCTCAGTCAATTGATCAGATGACTGAAAATCAATTGTATTGGGTAAAAAGTCAAATGTGACCAACTTAGAGTCAAACTTCAAGTTTTTTGACCAATATCAACATTTTTAATTCATATTTATCAATTGATCAAAAGTTTATCACAATTCCTCAAGGAAAGTATTCAAATCATCCAAGGGGCAAAATGGTCAAAATTAGGGTTTTGACATAGAATGACTAGTCATTGACTTTTAACCTAACACATGACTTAATGGTTTGAAGTATGATAACAAGGATTTAACCACATTATTTTGACCTAATTTCATGGCTCAAATCATTCCTCAAGATCAAACAATTGATAGTTGAAATTTGGTTAACTTATGAAAAAGTCAAATGTTACACCAAAAGTCAAACTTTGACTTTTTGGTCAACATTGAGTTTCAAAGATCAAGATTCATAAAGACATTCAAAAATATCAAACTTGATCATCAAGAATCAAGAAAGTCAACAAAAAGTAAAAAAAATTTAATACTTAGAAAAATTTCTAAGTGTTTTAACCTTGATAATTTCACTACTTCATGACAATTTTTCACCAAGATGCATGATGATTCAAGGAAAAATTTAAACATGAAAGTTATAGATCTTAATGAATTCTACAACTTTGTATTCAAGGTTTGATGTCCAAAAAATTCTTATATTTTGAGTTATAGGCCCATAAAGTATGGTCTTTTTAATAAAACACTTAGTGAAATTTTCACCTAGTTTACGCAGATTTTTGTCCCAACTTCTTGGCCAATTTTTACATAGTTACAATTTTATTTAATCAAATTGGAAAACATGAAAGTTGTAGAGAATGTTTCAAGCTTTCCAAAATGTCCAAGAACTTGAAGAGAACATTTTTGAGCAAAGAGAATCGAAGAGAATAAGTTGGGCATCCATTTTTGAAATACAAGTCATTTTGATGATGAACACATAACCAAATCCCTAATCAATGCTGCCTAATCTCAATTTGCAAGCCTTCTAACTTCCAAATATATCCATGATCATATGTTTACACAACCCATTAAGCCATTGTCCAAGTGTTTGAACCTTTGTCCAAGCCAATTTTCCATTTATGGCACAAAGGCACCATTGCCATTCTTGAAAAGTTGCTTTAATCACAAAGTCAACTTGTCTTGAGATTTTAACTTGTTCCTTCTACACAAACTTCATCTATAGGTCAGAGAAAACATGTTTAAAGCTTCTAGCCACCCTACAAGCTTTATACCTTGCCTTGAAACCATATTTGTCAAGCTTGCTTCAAAAACAAGTCAAGTGAACACAACATGTGATTTCTTTATTCTAACCACCTCAAGCCCTCAAACCTTTTCCTATAAATTGAGACATTGTTCACAAGTCAAGCACACGAATTCACAAGCCTATAAACTCCCTTAAACTCCATTAAACACATAATTGCTCTCAAACTTCATTTTTGTGCCATTTTTTACTTTGAAGTCCAAGCTCGCTTTCCACTCGTGCGTTCTTCCTAAAAATCAATCACAAAGCATCCATACATCATCTAGAGGTGATCCAAGACCCTATTACACGACTGTAACACCTCCTTCATCATCCTCTATAACCAAAAATAGGGTGCTGCATCTTGACTTCTCTAGCACGATTCAGACACTTTCAGCTCAAAGTAACCTTTGCATTAGCTTCCTAGAGGTCCATTGAAGCTATCCAGATCATCATAACACCTTGAAGAGTGCTTAAACTAAGAATATGATTTCCATTTTTAAGGTAAGTTTTATGAACTTTCAACTATTCATACAAGCATCATTTGACTTTGATTTTAAAAGATAAAATGTAGATATCATGGCCCTGAAGCTAACCATGTTTTTAGATTTCATTTATATTTCCTGAGCATGGAGAATTTTGAGTTTGAACTTTCTAAAAAAATTAGGTCAGATTTGGTACCAACAGAAATTTGTGTTCATCTTTGAGAATTAGTTTAAGTTATTTACATATTTGGAATCATGATGAAATTTCTAACAAGTTTGATGTTTACAATTTCTGAAATGGTTAAGAAATGAGTAAGTTACAAAATTCAAACATGTTGTTCTAGTTATGGCGCGAAGAAGAAGAAGATGACATAATCAGGATTTAGTTTAAAATATAATGTGTTGGTTATGCATAAATCAACGAATGTATCACCACCCCAGTGGTTAAAGCATGCGCCTATAACCTTTGTGGCCTGGGTTCGAGCCCCAGTGCCACATTTTGGTATTTTTCACTTCATTTCTGATTCTTTTTTTTTGTTTGCCAGCGCACCTGGGCCTCCCTTAGGCCATCACATTTTTCTCCCTAACACCCCTCATTTTCATTTTGCAACGCAGACCCATTTTTTCTTTTTAGGCTTTGGGCCTAAACAAAAAAAAAACATTTTCTCACACCCCTTTTTTTTACTTTTAGTTCAGACCAAACATTTCATATTTTTTTTAATTATTATTTCATTTTCTTTTCTTTTATTTATCCATTTTTTTAACCAAAAAATATTTATAAAAAAACTATATTTTCCTAAATAATTGTATCAAATTTTCCATTTTTATTTTATTTCTATTTTATTTATTTTATAGACAAAAATATTAAAAATACTTTCTAAAACTATTTATTTTTCTCTTTTTATTAAACAATTAATTAAACTCCTTTTGTAAACTAATTAGAATAATTAGGTTAATTGTAAAAACTTTTTTCCATCAAAAACTCACCATAAAAACAATTTCTCTTCTTTTTACATTTTTATACATTCTATTATTTTGCATTATGATTTATGTAATTGTCAAAGTCTTGTAATAGTAATTAGGATTTATTTTGCTTGTCATCCCCATTTTTAAATTTGTATCCCCGGTGCCTAAAAGTATTGTAATAGCGTAGGACATTTAAATTCTGTAATTTATTGCTTTCCATATTATTGCTAGTAATTAGGGTTTGTTTGGAAAGACTTAAAACCAAACAATAGACAATCTTAATTCAAGACAAATTAAATTTAAACAATACACTTTGCACACATGCACCTCTAAGTTTAACCCACACTTGTTGCCTTATATTAAAATAGTCATGTCCCTCAAACGTGAGATGTTTTAGCAAAAAACCCTCGATTAAAAGATCATAGTCCCTCGATGACCCTTCAAAGTTGCCTTCGGTAAATAATCTTAGTCCCTTGCGACAATTGCTAAAACATATTACAAGTTGCCTTCTATGACTATACGATGACCAACGTATATCCCTTCACATCCAATGATATGGTTCTCTACTAACTAATAGTAGTCAAGCACTATCTAAAGGAGGAGAAAAAGAACAAAGACTTTTTGAGTAGGTAGATTGCTCGTAATTGCTTGCTCACAAATAAAACCATCTTTACACTTCACACTTTCAAAACAAACATCTTTCTACAAACAAATATTTTCTTGAACTATTTTCAAAACCAACACTTTGTATATATTCTTATAGAGACGAGAATCATTACAAAGTTTTCCCAATGAAGGCGTTTTCAAAATATTTTCAAACTTACAAAGCATTTCAAAGTGAGCTAGCAATTAAGAGGCCGTAGATAACTACGGATGAAAAGGGTTCTAAAACCTTCCCTTTTCATAACCTACCCCCCGAACTAAAGAAAATCCTCAAAAGGTATTTCCTGTTCTTTTCACCCTTTCTTTATTGAATAAAAGAAAAGTCGGTGGCAACTCTTACTATCCGCAACATTTGTGATAAAACGCAAAACACCCAAGTCAATTCTCCCACCGTATTATAATAGCTAACCAGACTCACACAAACAAATATTTTCTAAATCAAAACATACACACTAGTGAGCAACTCAAGAAACTATCAAACAAGGTTGATGCCCTAGCCACTCATAACAAAATGCTAGAAACACAAATCTCCCCAGTGGCTCAACAGCAAACAGTTACCGCAGCTCCAACTCGCACTTTTCCTGGACAACCACAATTGAATCTAAAAGGTCATGCTATTGCTATAATACTTCAGAGTGGGACGGAATTAGATGGACCAATTGATCCAAGAGTCAAAAATCCAGCCATGTAACAGAATCCTGGTAAAGAAACTGAAAAGGAATACGAACCAAAAGAAAATGAGAAGGAAGATAAATGTGAAGAGGCCAAAGAGAAAGAAAAACCTTATGTGCCTCCACCACCATAAAAACCACCTATATTGTATCCTCAACGGTTAGCTAAGTCTAAAAGTATAGGGCAGTTTAAGAAATTCGTTGAACTTTTGAAATAATTAAATATCATTATACCTTTCGCAAAAGCTATCACACAAATGTTCTCTAATGCTAAGTTCCTTAAATAAATGTTGTCCAATAATAAAAATCTCGAGGACAGCGAAACTGTTATGCTTACTGCAGAGTGTAGCGCTATAATCCAAAACAACATTCCTCCCAAGCTAAAATACCCTGGTAGTTTTTCCATACCATGTGTTATCAAAAAGTTTGTCATAGACAAAGCTCTATGCGACCTAGGAGCCAATATAAGCCTAATGCCCTTATCAATTTGAAAAAGGCTCAACATGGGAGAATTGAGAACAATAAGAATGTCTGTGCAAATTTCCTTTAGGTATGCTAGAAAATGTTCCAGTACATATAGGAAAATTATATATTCCTACTGATTTCATAATTATGGATATTAAGGAGGATCCAACATCCCTATTATATTAGGAAGACCATTACTAGCCACCGTTTGAGCCATTATAGGTATAAAAAAGGGAAAACTAACTTTTGAGGTTGGCGAAGAAAAGGTTGAATTTATTCTCGCACAATTCTTCAAGGAACCTGCTATAGATGGTTCATGATGTTTCTTAGATGTCATTGATGAATGCGTTAAAGAAATGGAGAAACAACAAACTACATATTCTGAAGTTTTTGAAAATTCCAATACCTCATATATTTGAAGATAATAATTGGTGTGATGAATACCAGGATGACAATCTAAGTGAATGTCTCACACTAACTCCTGAACCTATGCCTTGCCCAAAGAAACCAATTGTTAAACTTAAAACACTACCCAAATATCTAAGGTATGAATTCCTCGACACAGAACTTGAACGACCCGTTATAGTCAATGCATATTTAATACAAATAGAAACTAAAAGGAATAAGTCCATCTATCTGCATACATCGTATTATGCTTGAGGAAGACTGTAAGACCTCTAGATAACATCTGAGAAGAATAAATCCCATTCTGAGTGATGTAGTCAAGAAAGAAGTACAAAAGTTATTAGAAGCAGGAATCATATACCTGATATTCGATAGTAAATGGGTTAGCCCAGTACATGTTGTACCAAATAAGGGAGGTGTTACACTTGTCAGCAATGCAAAAGGCGAATCTGTAGCACAACGTACTCAAACCGGATGGAGAATATGCATTGACTATAGGAAATTAAACAAAGCCACTCGAAAATATCACTTTCTTTTACATTTTATTGATCAAATGCTCAAACAATTGGCTAAGCATTATCACTTCTGCTTTTTAGATGGTTATTTAGGATTTTTTTTCAAATCCCTATTCATCATGACGACCAAGAAAAGACAACCATCACTTGTCCTTATGGTACATTTACCTATTGATGAATGTCGTTTGGACTATGTAACACTCCCGCAACATTCCAAAGATGCATGATGTCAATTTTCGCTAATTTTATAGACGACATCATGGAAGTAGTTATGGACGATTTCTCTGTTTATGGGCAGAGTTTTGAAGGATGCCTATAGAACCTCGAAATGGTACATGAAAGATACGTAAAAGTGAATATCGTTTTAAAATGGGAAAAATGCCATTTCATGGTCCGACAAGGAATCGTGCTTGGACACATAGTGTCTGATAAGGGGATTGAAGTTCATAAAGCTAAAATACAAGTTATAGAAAACCTTCAACCTCCAAAAACTATAAGATAAATACGAAGTTTCTAGGATACACCAGTTTCTATCGGTGATTCATTAAAGACTTCTCTAAAATCACAAAAACACTAACTGGCTTATTAATGAAAGACGCTAAATTCATCTTTGATGACAAATGCTTAAAAGAATTCGAATAATTAAAAAAATCTCTCATTACCGCACCTATTATGCAACCACCTGATTGGAGATCACCATTTGAAATCATGTGTGACACTAGTGATTATGCCATAGGCGCAGTCTTAGGACAAAGAAAGGATAAAAACTTTCATGCAATTTATTATGCAAGTAGAACCTTAGATCCTACGCAGATGAACTACGCCACCATAGAAAATGAACTTTTAGCTACCGTGTTTGCTTTGGATAAATTATGTTCTTACCTAGTAGGAGCAAAGATAATTATCTATATTGATCATGCCACAATTATGTGCCTATTAAGTAAAAAGGATGCTGAACCAAGACTTATAAGGTGGAGTTTACTCCTACAAGAGTTTTATTTAGAAATTAAAGACAAGAAAGGGACTGAAAATGTAGTAGCTGATCACTTATCTAGAATGGAAGGCATTAAGCCTGAACAAGTGCCTATCAATGATGATTTCCCTTACGAGCAACTTATACTCTAGTTGGAAAATAATAAAGTTGAATGCCCCGTAACTTATAATGATACAGAAACAAATGAAATTGTGGAAACAATTTATACAAAAAACACACTGCCATGTGTTGTACCCCAAAATTTTCCCTCTCAATTATCAAGAATTTTCTCACAAGATCTCCTTGGGCTCAAGACTGCACTAGGGTTTGATTAGTTCAAGACATCTCCTTATGCACTGATGACCAAAATTAGGGTTTGAGTTTGCACAAGGATTTTTGGACTATAAATGCTTCATATGACTTTCATGGACCATTATAGACCCCCAAGGTTACTCATGTCAAATTTCAAGCCTTGGATCACACTTTTGATCAGTCAATTGAACAGTTGACCTAAAAATCAGTTGTATTGGGGGAAAAGTCAACCATGGCCAATTTACAGTCAAACTTCATAATTTTTAATCCACATCAACATTTTATACTCATATGTATGATTTGATCAAGTTTGGACCACAATTCCTCAAGAAATTTGATCAAATCATCAAAAGGGCAAAATGGTCAAAATTAGGGTTTTGACTGAGAAAGGGCAATTTCTGATTTTTGACCGAGAAAATGATCAATTGGTTTAAGGCATGATCTCAAGAGTCCAATTTCACCATTTTGACCTAATGACATGATTCAAAACATTGCAAGTCCATTTGATTGACAGATGAATTTTGCAGTCAACTGATCAAAAGTCAACTGTATACTGAAAAGTCAAACTTTGACTTTTTGGTCAAATTCAAGTGCCAAAGATCATAATTCATCAAAACATGTCAAAATATTAAACTTATTCATCAAGAAATCAAAAAGTCAAGATTTCATTTTGAAAAGTCAAAATTTCTAAACTTAGAAATTTTTCTAAGTGTTGGAAATTTCATGTTTTTTCATAACTTTAAGTCAATTTCACATAGTTCCAAGGGGAATCTTCAAATGAAATTCAAATATTAGTTAAGAGCACATTTCAAGCTTTCCAAAATGTCAAAGAACTCCTTGAGATCATTCTTGAGTAGGGAGAATCGAAGAGATGAAGTTGGTGTTTTGTCACTTGAATTATAAGTCATTTTCATGATGAACACAAATTCAAATCAATGTTAGGCTGCATAATATTTGCTTTTCAGGCCTCAAACTTGTTTGTCACTCCATAATTAATAGATTACACAAACATTTGAGCTATAATCCAAGTGATTTAAGCTTTATCCAATTCACATTGACATTTTGGGAAGAAAGCTAACAATACCATTTTTGTAAAGCAATCTTTTTGTATAAAGTCCACTCTTGAGCCTCTAACTTGTTCCCTCTGATCACACTTCATCTACAAAGTCAGAAGAAAGTGTGTTTAAAGCTTAACCACTCTATCTTAGCAAGTACACAAGCATTGAAACTTGTTTTCTCAAAAAATCATATGTTTAACTTAAGGATGCAAATTCAAATACTGATCAACAACAAGTCTCTAAACTTGTTGCTTATAAATAGAAGCACTATTTGTGAGCTAGGACACGAGCTGAAAGACCCTGAAACTCACTCAAACTCCCTCTAGCCAAAAATTGTCTCAAAACACCATTATTGTGCAAGTTCTGACTTTACATACCAAACTCACATTTCCCTCGTGTGTTTCTTAGCCTTTTAGTTTCTAAAGCTTCCCTGCATTAAGAGTAACTCATCCTGGTACCTGTTTCATTTCTGTAACACCATTTTCCCTTTCTTCCATAACTAAAAACAGAGCATCACAGTTGGACTTCTCCAGACCATTCTAGCCATCCTCGGCTCAAGCCAGCCATTGCATTAGCTTCCTAGAGGTCCAAGGAAGCTAACCTGATCATCAGCACTGCCTGAAACAAGCTCATTTGCATTTCACGATTTCCAGTTTTGAGGTATTTTTCTTGAACTTCTATCTCTTTATTTAGGCATTGTTAGGCTTGCATTTGTGAAGATAAAATGTAGAACTCATTGCCACGAAGCTGTACATATCCATAGTTTGCATTTACATAGCCTGAGCTTAGAGAATTTTGAAGTTGAAGTTTCTGGAATTTTTAGGGTTCAGATTAAGGCCAGAGAAATTCTCATTTATCTTTGACTTTTAGCTTTAATTATTTACACGGTTAGATTCGTGAGGTAGAATGCAACAACTTTCATTTTGTCACTTTCCATTTTTGTTGAGAATTGAAGAAGTTACAGGTACACCGGCTGGAGGTTGAAGATGAAGTCATCAGGACTTGATTTGCCTTACATATTTATGGTTTTGTTTATATAAACGGATGTATAGCCACCCCAATGGTAAAGCGCGCGCCTGTTTACCTCATAGTCCTGGGTTCAAGCCCCAGCGTGACCATTTTTACATTTTTCATATTTTTTTACTTTCTAACATGATTTTTGCAGGCGTTGGGCCCTTTGGGCCTGACATTGTTTTTTTATTTGTTGACTAACTCCATGTTTACTTGTGGCACCCCCTGACCTATTTTATTTTTTAATTTATTTACTTTTTTCTTTTTTTTCTTTTAAATATATTTTCTAAAATACCATAAAAATCATAAAAAATATAAAAATAATAGATTTATGTTTTGGCATAATTTAAATATTGTTTCCATATAAAAAATTATTGTATTCATTATAATCTATTTATCTTTACTAATTACCTTGTAAATTAAATTAAAAACTAGGTTATTATTTATTTAAATACATTTATTTTAATATAAGAAAAGGCCAAAAATATCTCACAACACCATATATATTATTTTCATGACAAAAATACAAAAAAAAAAAACTTTTTTTTCTTTAAACTCATTTCCTTTTAATCAACTAAATAGAATTAGGGTTTTGTATAAAAAATATCTTCTTAATTAATTTATTTTCTTATTTAATTTAAATTAATTTTGATTTAATTATCTTTCTCTAATTAGGTTTAGGTTAAAACCTTTTTCATATAAAAATCCAAACACAAAAATCATTTATTTCAATTTGCATTTGTACTTTATATATATTTCTTCAATTATTTGTACAATATTCAATGTGGTTGTAATAGATTAATTAGGTTTATGTTATTGTAATCCCTATTCATAAATTATACACCCCTCCCCACAAATGTTGTAATAGCGTAGTAACTTCAAATTTCGCAATTTATCGCTTTTACATAACATGCTAGTAATTAGGGTTTGTATGGAAAGAATAAAATCAATAAAATAGAAAACCCTAATTAAAGACAAAAACAAACATGAAAATGATACACTGCACACAAGCACCCCTAGGGTTATCCCACTTGCTTGCCTTATACAAAATGGCCATATTATGCATGTAAGGTATCTTAGTAAAAAAACAAGCAAATACAAGATCATATTCCCTCGATGACGCTATCTAAGTTGCCTTACAAATGATCTTAGTCCCTCTAAAAGAATGCTAAGATACCTTGCAACATTGCTAATCATGGTTATACGATGGCCCACGCCCTTCCCGTTTACATCCAAAGATATGGTTGATTACCCAATCAATGGTAAGGCAACAATGTCAAAGGAAAAGAAAATGAACAAGAAAGACATTTGAGTAGGTAGATTTCTCCTAATTACTTGCTCCATTTCAAGACAAACATCCTTGCTATTTTCAAAACACACACACTTTCAAACATCTTACAAAATTAAAAACATTTTCAAAAGATCAACATCTTTGTATACATTCTTACGAACGAGAATCATTACAAAAATTACCTAAACAATGGCCTCTTTTACAAAATACTTTCAAAAACCACACAAAGCATAATTTCAAACAAAAGCAAGTTATTTAGCAAGTAACTAAGAGCCCATGGAAAACCATGGATAAAAAGGGTGCTAATACCTTCCCTTTTCATAATTTACCCCCCCCCCCCCCTCCCGAACTCAAGAAACAATCTCAAAGGTCTTTCCTGTGCTTTTTCACCTTTCCTCTTTGGATAAAAGAAAAGTCGATGGTGACTCTTGCTAACCGCAACATTTGCGATCAAACCATGGTATGCTGACTTTGTCAACTACTTAGCACTTGAAGTACATCCACCAGATCTAACTTACCAACAAAAGAAGAAATTATTCCATAATCTTAAACAATATTATTGGGAGGAGCCTTTACTTTTCAAGAGAGGTGTTGATGGCATCTTCCATCGATGTGTCCCCGAAAAAGAAGTAGAAATTATAATTTCTCATTGTCACTCTGCCCCTTATGGAGGGCATGCAAGAAATTCAAAGACTTGCACTAAGATCTTACAAGCTGGCATCTTTTGGCCTACTCTATGGAAAGATGTCCATATCGCGATCATAAATTGAAAGTGGTTACAATGCACTGGAAACATCTCTAGATGCAACGAGATGCCAGTAAAAGGCATTTTAGAAGTAGAAGTCTTTGACGTGTGGGGAATAGATTTCATGGGACCATTTCCATCTTCTCTTGGTAACAAATACATACTCGTTGTTGTTGATTATGTATCAAAACGAATCGAAGTTGTTGCTTCTCCAATAAATGACGCACAAGTAGTGAATTAAGCTCTTCAAGAATATAATTTTCCTAGATTTGGTGTGCCGAGACTTGTCATCAATGATGGTGGCTCCTATTTCATTTCGAAGATCTTTGAAAAACTATTACTAACATTTGGAGTCTGACACCATGTAGCAACACCCTATCACCCACAAATAAGTGGGCAAGTAGAGGTCTCAAATAGAGAAATTAAGCAAATATTAGAAAAAAAGGTTGCCACCTCTAGGAAAGATTGGTCTTCAAAGCTACACGAAGCTCTATGGGCTTATAGGACAGCCTATAAGACCCTGATAGAAACCATGCCATTTAAGCTACTTTATGGTAAATCGTGTCATCTTCCAGTAGAATTAGAGCATAAAGCTTATTGGGCCATTAAGACCCTTAATTTAAATTATATTGCCGTAGGCGAGAAGAGAATTCTAGATATTTATGAACTAGAAGAACTTAGATTATACGCATATGATAATGCCCGAATCTATAAAGAAAGAACTAAAAATGGCATGAAAATGTATATCGAGGAAAGAGTTTAATGAGGGTGACTTAGTGTAACACCCCATTTCTACACGGCGGATAATAATAAAATCATAGTTCAACATAAACAAGATGCTACATTTTTCAACTTGAAATCAAACTTCATTTAATCGCATATAAAACAAATACATAACACTTAATTCGGATGAATCGATAACAACCTAATTTATTCTTTAAAACCAAACAACTTTTTATTGATAAGCAGCAGAATATACATATTCAACATCAATTCACTTAACATCTTTATTCAACTAGAACAACTTCAAGACAACTGTTACTCCATGTAAAAAACTTAAAGATTCAGCAACAGAAATAATAATCAACAACTAAACATCAAGCGTCCATCCCCCTGAGTGCTACCTATCAGAGCGACAACACTGACTCGAACTAATGAGGTAATAATTATCCATCTTGATTATCTGCATGCTACCAATAGAGGGAAACATTCAAACAAAAGGGGTGAGATATCAAACTATAAAATTAGTCATAAGATAAATAATATATTAAATCAGATCATATAAAATCACCACTTCACAACTTACAAACAACTTTAATCACAATAAAACATCAACACGGCATAACTACTAAATTCACAGCTTTTAGATAATACTTGTCACAACAAGTCAACAACATAAAGCAACAACAAATATATCTTCACCACAACTCAAGATGCAACATCAAATGTGACTCAATCACAATGCACATGCATGTGGTACCATCGGAGCAAAACTCCCAACTTAAAAATTGCCAATTAATAGAGGCATCAACAAGTCATAAGCCTTCTTTGTAGTTTGCCAATACAGGCCTTCATAAAATCCTCCAATACAGGCCATCACAGAGTATGCAAATGTATGTGACTCAATGAATGCACCATCACATACTAACAACAATCACCATTCATCGCAAGGCACAAGTCCACATCACCATTATTACCAGTAAATAGAGGTGATTCATCATCATCTAAAATCTCTGCAACTTCACATTATCAACAAGAATTCAGAGTCAATCACAACAACAAAACATCACAACATTGGCCATAGTCCTACAACATAATATTATCCATAAATAGAGGCAATTCAACCAAATTCATCATCGCCTGCAATTTCATATTTTTCAGCAAGGTATACAACACAATTCCATAAACTGGAACCATTCAACTTAATTTGATTTCACCTGCAAATCAACTTTATTCTACATAATTATAATAAAACAAACCAACTAAAAATACCCATATGTATATACGACTCACTCCGATGATTTCAAATAATTCCAGTTAACTACTTTTACCGCCTAAATCAACAAATTCGGCTAATCGGTATTGTTTTATATACTGTTGTTACTACTATTTATTTATACTGCTACTAATTAATTTATTCTACTACATTACACTACCTCTATTATTTAGCTTACTGCTATTATTGGTCTCCGCCAAAACTACTTGTTTGCTATCTACAACTTCTATTACTACAACTTCCTGCCAGTGACAATTATTAGTTATAAACCAAAACCAATTTCAACTTATTCCTCCTGTTACTGAAATTCTCCGTTATACTTTCTGTATGATAATTTTCAATTTCTACATCTAATGATACTTCTTAACAATGCTCAGCTAAATTAGTCCATACACTATTATTTCTGCTACTCTTACATATGCATCCCGCTATTCATTTGACTAAAGTATTACAATTTATTCCTGCAACTTCTTTAATCGAATTTGATACTAAATTATTTTACTAATTATATTAACTTATTAATAATATAAGATATGACATAGTCTTTCCACCATACCTATATGTTCTTTCGAGTCTCATCTCAGGACAACAACTCAATAATAGCCATAACAACATCATAACAGAAATATGATTTAAATAAATTACAGAACAACTTCATCAACATATTATGAACATTCAATGACAACTAAAATTTCAGGACTAATAATCTTCCCAGAATCACAATATAACCGAATTAACAATAATTCATGGCACAAATTTATACAACTCAACCCCATATACGGTTTATCATATACCCAGTTATATAGATTGAACCCCACCCTTACCTGGTTTGGATTGAAGGTAACTCTAAGGGTCTCCTATTGAATCTCCTCTTGTCCTCTTGGTGTAACTTCCACGTATTCCTCTTCTTCTCCTCGAAACCCTTATTTTTCTCTTCTCTTCAACTTCTCTTGTACCAAAACCTTCCAAGATTTTTTTCTCTCTAGATCAGAATCAAAGCTAAAAATTTTCCCAAATATGTAGCTACAGTGCGATGATGATATATCCCAACTCAGACCTTATTATAAAGATCCCAACAGTCAAAAGTTAGATATAGGTGTTGCGAACCTACGCTCTAAATTTGAGCATGATCTAACGGTTAATGAATCGGAGATTGCCAATTTAGTGAGACTGCTGCAATAAAAACGGGAATGAGTTTCTCCCATCTATTCTCTCACTTTTTCTCAATTAACCTAATTCCTTTTATATCCACTTAACCTTTAATTCTAGTAATTCTTATTGCGCCAATATCCACACTCTCATATTTACTACATGACATCATTTAAATAAGCGCAACAATTAATCTTATAATGCTCCAATATATTTAATATTATTAAACCACCATTTAATCAAATAATGTCACAGAGCAACTTAACAATAATTCACAATATTTCTCAACTCCAACCAATAATTTTAATTAAATAATTAATTAAATTATCAGGGCGTTACAACTCTCCCCACTTAGGATATTTTCTTCCTCGAAAATCTACTCGATACTTCCTTCCTTAACGTGAACCTCGTATCCAACTCTCTAATCCTCAAACTCCGCATTTACCAACACTTCGGCCACTATTTTTTGATATAGTAACAACTCAATCATGATGTAAATCTAATACACACATGATAATCACTCAACACCCTCACGAAATACCCGTTAATAACTTACCAACCTTTTCGGCAACACTCTGACATAATAACTCCCACAGTAGAAATGTAACAACCATAACTCACTTATACTTGGATATACCACGTCACCTCTTAACAAATTTCCCAATACCAAAGCGCGTATACAACTTTATTCTCATATGTATATGTATTTCAACCATCAACAAAATATCAACAACTTTATTCACCATTATAGTGACATCAACATAGTCAATAAAATTAACTTCGTCATATTATAGGATATTATTCATCACTTACGGTAACCAACAATAACATCTCAATAATGATAAAAAAATCATTACAACATCAACTTACTGTATAACTCGGCAAGCACACCCATAGCTCACCATCAACCAACAATCCACAACAATCTTCTTATAAAATCCGCAAATATTTACTAGCAAACATAGTGCCCTGGCACAACATCTCTATATCAACCATCCACCAAATCAAGCATGTAAATTAAGACACACCATTCCCATAGGCTTATGATGTTTTAATCCTTCACTTCTAACGAGTCGTACACGTATAGCAATTGTGCCACATCACGCTTCATCTGCGCAACTCTGATCATCCATCTTAAGTCATCGTCCTCATTAAATTTTCTGTCAATTATATGGTTTACAAGTTTCAATCTAATCCCAAACTTTCTTTAACATCTGCCATAAAATCATTGTTCACTTGATATTCTCAATCTTTCACTTTGCAACGTTAGCTTGCATACAAACCCACTACTCAGAATTATTCATTACGTCTTAACTCTCACTCAACGACTCCTCTACTAATTTCACACAAACTGGTGAGCGAATATTCTCGCGATATAACATCCATACTTTTTCACACCATTAAGATAGCAAGACAAATCTATAACATCCAACATAATCTCGTCTACTATTAACAATGGATTGAGGGTGATCAGTTCCTCAATTTGTCAATTAGTATTCGACAACCATAAGGGAGTATAAATCATTGTACCAAACTATAATAGCGTTTCCTTAAAACTCGTATTCAAGTTTTCTAAAACAAAACATGTCTAATCCTCATTCACCCACCATCCCACGATGATCAATCATTTTCTAACTCGAGATCTGTTGGCATATCAATACATTATAAATCCTTCCACTCTAGTCTGAGTCTTTGTCTACATAAAGGATTCTAACAACATTCTTAAACTCTTAATCCTCTTCCAAATTTCACAACATCAAAAATACATGTATATCAACCTCTGAATCTCATTCCAATCACACTCTCAACATTATCATCTTATCTAACAACATTTCATATATATCTACACCTCAAACAACTACGATAGTAATCATCTAAGCTCAACAAGCTACTAACCTCTATAACAGACTTCGTCGTTCTCCAACTTATAACTGCATCCACCTTGAATGGATCTACATACACTTTCACTTGGAAATAAAATTACTCAAGAGAACTCTTCTCCCAAAACTATAACATACATCCTGACAACTTAGCATAAATCTTCCTCCTTTTCGACACCGTAAATTCCACACAACTTTGCACTATCATCTTTCGTTCTAATTAATAACGCCAAAGATTCCCAAATGATACCTTTGATTTCATAAATTACTTTAAATAAATCTTCCAATTTCTCCTTTAATTCACCCAACTCGGACGCTGGCGTCCCGTACAACACTGAAGAACAAGTCTAGTCCCAAAGACAAACTTAACAACAAATTGCAATTACTTCCAATATAATCATGTGAAAAATGAATCTATTACAGCTACTGGAACCATTTTTAAAATTAATCTCATTTCGTTAGCTTTCCAACGCTTCAAATGGAACTCAAATCGGATACCCGGAACTCTAGTTATAAATTTTCGAAGTCCCACAACAATTCTGCAGTTTCCTGCGATTCGCTTACGGAAATTCCACTCCAAAACTCATTTGTCTTCAACTTAGACATATTTCAAATAACTCTTAACATATCTAGTACTCCCAAACTTCTTATAACTCGAGAGATGCATTCCTTCGCCAAAGTTCAAGTTCCAAAACACCAGGGCAACAATTCTTTTCGCAACGCTACTCACTTCTTGAAGTTTCAACTCAGACTCGTGATTCACAACTACTTATCAACATCAACTACTTCCGACAATCACTTATGTGATCCCAACACAAAAGCTACAGCAACTTTATTACTCCATCATTGTTCAAACATCGACATCTTACACTTGCTTCGTAAATCAACAAATATTACATCGCTCTTCATTCTTCGAGAAGTAAGCACCAACAATGTCTGATCAATTTCTCTCAAGGCGCTCTAACTCGACTAACAACAAAACCTTGAATCCAAGTCACCTTCAAATTCTGGAAAAACAAGACTGCAACAATTCTTGCATTGTTGTCGTCGACAACATATCGAAGCAACACCTTTCAATTGAATATATCCAAGAAGCAAAGCTTCCCCCCCCCCTCCCAGTTATCTTCAACCAACTTCCTGCAATTAAGGAAACAAGTATCGACAGTGTTTCACACACTTATCGCGCACTAAGGAACATACAACATTAGACAGCTTGGTTAGATGAACTGACCTGCTCTGATACCACTAATGTAACACCCTATTTCTAATCGGCGGATGAATAAAATCAGAGTTCAACATAAACAGGATGCTACATTTTTCAACTTAAAATCAAACTTCATTTAATCGCATATAAAATAGATACATAACACTTAATTCAGATGAACCGATAACAACCTAATTCATTCTTTAAAATCAAACAACTTTTTATTGATAAGCAGTGGAATATACATATTCAACTTCAATTCACTTAACATCTTTATTCAACTAAAACAACTTCAAGACAACATTTACTTCATGTAAACAACTTAAAGATTCAGCAACAAAAATAATAATCAACAACTAAACATCAAGCGTTGATCCCCCCGAGTGCTACGTATCAGAGCGACAACATTGACTCGAACTAATGATGTAATAATTATCCTTCTTGATTACCTGCATGTTACCAACAAAGGGCAACATTCAAATAGAAGGGGTGAGATATCAAACTATATAATTAGTCATATGATAAATAATATATTAAATCAGATCATATAAAATCACACTTAACAACTTACAAACAACTTTAATCACAATAAAACATCAACATGACATAACTACTAAATTCACAGCTTTTAGATAATACTTGTCACAACAAGTCTACAACATAAATCAACAAAGAATCTATCTTCACCACAACTCAAGATGCAACATCAAATGCAACTCAATTACAATGCACATGCATGTGGTACCATCGAAGCAGAACTCCCAACTTAAAAATTTCCAATTAATAGAGACATCAATAAGGCATAAGCCTTCTTCGCAATTTGCCAATGCAGGCCTTCATAAAATCCTCCAATACATGCCATCACAGAGTATGCAAATTTATGTGACTCAATGAATGCACCATCACATACTAACAACAATCACCATTCATCGCAAGGCACAAGCCCACATCACCATTATTACCAGTAAATAGAGGTGATTCATCATCATCTAAAATCTCTGTAACTTCACATTATCAACAAGAATTCACAGAGTCAATCACAACAACACAACATCTCAACATTGGCCATAGTCCTACAATAAAATATTGCCCATAAATAGAGGCAATTCAACCAAATTCATCATCACCTGCAATTTCATATTTTTCAGCAAGGTATACAACACAATTCCATAAACCGGAACCATTCAACTTAATTCGACTTCACCTGCAAATCAACTTTATTCTACATAACTCTAACAAAACAAACCAACTAAAAATTCCCATATGTATATATGACTCACTCCGACAATTTCAACTAATTCCGGTTAACTACTTTTACCGCCTAAATCTACAAATTCAGCTAATCGGTATTGTTTTATATACTGTTGTTACTACTATTTATTTATACTGCTACTAATCAATTTATTCTACTACATTACTCCACCTCTGTTATTTAGCTTACTGCTATTATTGGTCTCAGCCAAAACTACTTGTTTGTTATCTACAACTTCTATTACTACAACTTCCTGCCAGTGACAAATATTAGTTATAAACCAAAACCAATTTCAACTTATTCCTCCTGCTACTGAAATTCTCCGTTATACTTTTTGTATGCTAATTTTTAATTTCGACATCTACTGTTACTTCCTAACAATGCTCAGCTAAATTAGTCCATACACTATTATTTCTGCTACTCTTACATATGCATCCTGCTATTCATTTGACTAAAGTATTACAATTTATTCCTGCAACTTCTTTAATCCAATCTGATACTAAATTATTTTACTAATTATATTAACTTATTAATAATATAAGATATGACATAGTCTTTCCACCACGCCTATATATTCTTTCGAGTCTCATCTCAAGACAACAACTCAATAATAGCCATAACAACATCATAACAGAAATACGATTTAAATAAATTACAGAACAACTTAATCAACATATTATGAAAATTCACTGACAACTAAAGTTGCAGGACTGATAATCTTCACAAAATCACAATATAACAGAATCGACAACAATTCATGGCACAAATTTATACAATTCAACCCCACATACGGTTTATCATATACCCGGTTATAGAGATTGAACCCCACCCGTACCTGTTTTGGATTGAAGGTAACTCTAATGGTTTCCAATTGAATCTTCTCTTGGTCTCTTGGTGTAACTTCCACGTATCCCTCTTCTTCTCCTCAAAACCCTTATTTTTCTCTTCTCTGCAACTTCTCTTGTACCAAAACCTTCCAAGATTTTTTTCTCTCTAGATCAGATTCAAAGCTGAACATTTTCCCAAATATGCAGCTACAGTGCGATGATGATATCTCCCAACTCAGATCTTATTTTGAAGATCCCAACGGTCAAATGTTAGATGTATGTGTTTCGAACCTACCCTCAAAATTTGAGCATGATCCAACAGTTAACGAATCGGGGATTGCCGATTTAGTGAGACTGCTGCAATAAAAACGGGAATGAGTTTCTCACATCTATTCTCTCACTTTTTCTCAATTAACCTAATTCCTTTTATATCCACTTAACCTTTAATTCTAGTAATTCTTATTGGGGCAATATCCATACTCGCATATTTACTATATGACATCACTTAAATAAGTCCAACAATTAATTTTATAATGCTCCAATATATTTAATATTATTAAACCACCATTTAATCAAATAATGTCACGAAGCAACTTAACAATAATTCACAATATTCCTCAACTCCAACTAATAATTTTAATTAAATAATTAATTAAAATATCGGGGCGTTACACTTAGTACTTCTGTTTAATTCTTGACTTAAACTTTTCCCATGTAAACTTTGTTCCAGGTGGTCTAGTCCCTTTGAAATTATCAAAGTTTTTCCAAATAGAGCAATAGAAATAAAGTGAAAATCTTGTGAACCATTTATTGTAAACAGGTAGCGCTTAAAACATTATCATTGCATTGACAAAAGAGACTATTTCGCTAGTCTAAAACTTGTAGATCTGCCTGCTCATTCCCAAAATTAATCTTTTGCTAAAATTGTGTCGAGCTTACAACATTAAACAAAGAGCTTGGTGGGAGACAACCCACATTTTTAACTTTAGTTTTGATTTTCTCTTCTTATTCCTTATTATTTTCATTTCTGATTTCTTTTTCATAATGTTACACAATATTACTCTTTAGAATTAACCATTACTAACTTAGTGTCATTATCTACTTACTTTCAGGATACTAAATTCTTAACTAACTTTAGAGATGGATAATGTAGATAATATGGTTGTCACTTTTGGAAGCGATGCCCAACAGATATGTTATGAGATTCTTTTTCAGAGAGAGATGACACTGACCAAATATGTCGATGGCCCTACCATGATTGCTCTAGGTATTGAGGAAAGCATCTGCTACATGCTCAACCAAATAGGATGAGAAGGTTTCAGTAGGAAGAAATGCCCCACTAAACATAAGTTGACCTTAGAATTCCTAAGCTCACTCACTTATGATTCTAACTTGGGGATGGGATTAAATAGGGGAAGAGCTTCTTTTAGACTATTTGGGTTTACCTATCGCCTTACCACCCATAAGATTTTAGAACTGTTAGGTTTTCTAAATAGTCTAGATGTTTTCACAGTGGCACATGAGGATCTATTTATGGATACTAAACTCGACCATTTTTGGAGTCAAATTTATGGCCAACATAATCATGAACAAAACAAAATGCAATCCACCCAAATCTATAACCCTACCATACATTACTTCCATGTGATCATGGCCTTTACCTTTTCCAGAAAAGAGAAAAACAACACCTTAGTGTCTAGGGATGGACTTTTCATTATGATATGTGTTTTCCAGTCTAGACCCGTAAATGATGCAGCCTTCATGATTGCTAACTTACATAACATTTCACAAGCTACTCATGGCCCCATCCTCATTGGTGTTCTTGTTTCTATAATTGCCACTGCTTTAGCCGTAAGAACCCCACTTTTACGCCTAAACCCTTTAGGAGGCTATTTCCTAATGGACATCATTTCCTTTTTCAATACAAGATTAATCGAAAACCTTGGTCCTAATGATTTTCAACTGCTAGTACACCATGAACCTCTTCATCATTTTACATTTCCCAATATTGAGAAAACTAGTGTGCACAACAATGATAATGGGTTTTATGATCTTGAAGGACAAGATGAGACTGACCCCGACCCTGAGACCCCTCCGTTTTACCATTATTTTCCATCCTCGGAACCTACCACCCCTCCTATTACCTCCTCGACCATTGCACTACCGCCGATTAATCACACTACTGCAGTCACTTATTTACAGACAGATATTGTTAACATTAGAGGCGACCTGAGCTCTTTGCATGTAGATTTACACAGTTTTATGGATGTTGTGACGGAGTAATTGGATCATATTCATCAACATATTTATTCTTCTGATGCTCTTACCGGTGGCCATAATAGTGGCTAATACTTCTGGATAATACTGTCTTTCCGACTCTGACATTTAAAACAGTAAGGACACTGTCTGTTTTAAGTGTGGGGGAAGAAATGCCATTAATTTTAGGATTTCCATACTTTCCAATTAATTTTAGGATTTCTCTGTTTTCTAATTAATAAATTTTCTTTATTGTTATCATATTTATATTGTTTCTGTTTCATGAACCAACTCAGCAACTATCTACATTATATCAGTATTCAATATTTTCTTATGTTTTTATGTTAATCTATTTTACCTTATTCTTAATTTGTATTACTTCTTATTTTTTTCTTAATGCTACTATATTAGTCAACAACAATAGTGGTCCAATTAAATTTCATGGACAAAAGTGTGGTCCAATAATAATTCATGCAGATCAAATGAAACCACATTCAATTTCTTGGAACCACAAGAAGAAAAAAAGAGATTCCTTGCTGCTTTTAATGTATTTCACGCCTGCTGTGATACGGTGGGAGAACTGACTTGGGTTTTGCGTTTATTTTCGCAAATGTTTCGGTTGAGCAAGAGTCGCCATCGACTTTTTATTTTATCCTAAGGAAAGGTTAAAAAGCACAGGAAAAACCTTTGAGATGTTTTCTTGGGTTCGGGGAGTAGATTATAGAAAGGGAAGGTATTAGCACCCTTTCTATCCATGGTTATCCATGTGCTCTTAGTTACTTGCTTAGATCACTTGCCTTTGCTTTTCAATTGTTTGAAATGGTGCTTTGTGTGTGTGGTTTTTGAAAATGTTTTGAAAAAGATGCCTTGTCTAGGCAACCATTGTAACAATTCTTGTTTCAATGTTTTACAAAGGTGTTTGTCTTTTTGAAAAGATGTTTCAATGTTTTTTGAAAGTTTATTTTGAAGTTGTGTTGTGATGTGTGTTTTGAAAAATGGCAAGGATTGTTTTGCAAGATTGGTCAAGTAACCAAGAGCTATCTACCCTAAATTTCTCAAAGATCTTTCTCATGTTTTAACCCTTTTAACAGTGTTGTTTCACCATTGTATTTGGTGAACAACCTTGTGTTAGGATGTTAACGGGACGGGCACGGGTCATCGTTTAGACCATGAATGCAATAGTGTCAAGTATATTGGCAATTTTCTTGAGGGACTATGATCATTTTGTTTAGGCAACTTGATAGCGTCATCGAGGGACTATGATCATTTTGTTTGTTTTTGTTTTGTTTTGTTTTGCCAAAGTACTTGACATACAAACATGGCCCATTTTTGAAGGCAACAAGTGGAGTAACCCTAGGGATGCAAGTGTGAATTGTGTTTTGATTTTCATGCATTTGTCTTGAATTAGGTCAAGCTATTTGTTGATTTTATTTGCATACAAACCCTAAGTCTATCATGGCATAATTGAAAGCTTTTAAATGCGGAAATTTAAATGCTAAGCTATTACAACAATGATTATGGGGATGGGGGTACAAGTTTGAATTTGGGGATATTTGACAAGAAATTAAATTCTAAGCTATTACAACCATATCAAATGTATACAAATATTTAATTGTACAATATTTAAATAAATACAATGAATATGCAAAATGTATTATGCACAAAATGATTTTTTATGTATGTGAAAGTATTTTTCAATGTGAAATATAAACAAAATAAAAAAGTCAATTTTTAGTTATTGTTTATTGTTTTAGGGTTAAACCCTAGTTCTTGAATAAATATTATTATTTATTGATTATGTACAAAATAAATTAATTTATGTACAAAATAAAAAGTATATGGTTAAAAAAAGTATTTTTGATGTCATATATTAATAAAAATAAAAATGTATTATTTCTATATTTTTGTCCTAAATATTTAATAAAATGTGTATATGTATATATTATATATATTAAATATGCTAAGTATATATAAAAATAAAATATTAATTATTTACAAAAATGTATATTTTAGAAAATGTTTTCAAAATGTAAATAAAAAATAATAACTGAAAATAAATATAATTTTGTATTATTTTTTAGTGTTTTAAATAAAAGGTATTATATTTATTTACATATATATGCTAAATAAAACAAATAAATGCCAAATAAATGCAAAAAAGTGTGGAAAAATATTTTTAGTGTTTTTTATGTTTGAGTCAAAAATATAAAATCAGAATCAAAAAGAAAAAATGCAAAATAATCAATATTTCACATAATGGGCCAGGGGGGTGTAAATTGAAAAAGGGGGTGCAAACAGCAAAGATGGCTCAGGCCCAGCCCAAGCCATCATCTTCTTTCTCCAGCTTCTGTTTGAATAACAAGACGCGCGCGCCTCTTGTACCAAAGCTAACTCCTGATTCCTTGACTTTTACACAAAACTCATAACACCAATATTATAGAGCATCAAAAGACGAATTCAGACATATAAAACACTTGACCTAACTCTAAGAAACCAGGGAGAATTTCTTCATCCCCAATTTCTAACCTAATTTTTCTTCAATGTTCATGGCCAAAATTCTCACAGCACGCTTAACATAAATGAAAAGTAAGCATATGTATGGCTTCAGGGCTATGAGTAGAGCATGTTTCATTCACAAACCTAAGCCTAACTCTTCCTAGATTGAGAGATAGAAGTTCATGGTTTTACCTGTTTCAGCTTGAGTCGTGTACAACAATGTGGCCAACTTCAATGGAGTTTGAGCTTTTGTATAGCTTGCCTGAGGTCCAAGGATGCTTCCCAAATGCCTAGCTTGCTTTGAATCAATCTGAATCGTGCTATGGAAGTCCACCTGCAAAACTAAAAAGTGAAAATGGCAGATGAGGTTAGGGGTGTTACAGCTTGTGTTTAGGGCTTGGGATAGTTTATGTGGATGATATGGAATGTGTTTGAAAAGTTTTTAGTCAAAGTGAACGAGCAAACTGAGTTGTGCAACTCAATCTGCAGGGATGCCCTGTTTTTGCCACAAAATGGTGTTTCTGAGTATTAGGAGGTATGAGGGATCAATGAATCGTGCTTTAGGTTAGTTGGGATGTATGGAAGGTGAGAACAAAGTTTTTGTTTGGCTGTGTTGACAGGAATGAAAGATGGAGAGTTTTTGCAAACTTGCTTGTTTTTGAAGTAAGAAGGTTCAAGTTACAATGCAGGCCTGTGTACCCTCTCTATCTATGCTGCACAATTTGCTCTTGATCAGTGGGATATGTGGATTTGATTTGGCTCCAAGATCTGGCCCCATGCCTCCAAGATTTGGAACTTGACATAAAGTGTAACTTTATCAAAATGGCATGTTTGCTTTTTCTAATTAAGGATTGATTCTATGTGCAATGTCCAAAGGGAAGAAATAATGCATTAATACAATGGTTAGTGTTAGAACAAAGTTTGAATCTACTACCCTATATTTAAGTTTTGATGATAACAAAGTGAAAAGATATAGTATTTATAAGTTTCATGTATGAACTATCTGCTGCCTAAAATTATTATGTTCTGACTTGCAGATACTCTGATTGATATAAGCAAGATCACATCTATTCAGCATCAGAATTTGATTCCAAACACCAGCATCAGAAGTTGCCATATCAGAATGTCAAAATCAGATGATCAACTCACGTACATGCTGAAGCCTGATGAACAAGACTGCGCTCAACACTCTGATAAAGAAACACAACAGTTCATCAGCAGCGAAGCAGAGTCAGAATGAGCCAAGCCAGAACTTGCATTAAGTAAGCAACAGTACTGTGCATTGAAAGCAAATTAATTCCAACGGCCTCATTCCAGACAAGATCTGCTCAATAAGGAAAGTTTGTTATTAGCATTGAATCAAGAATATTGCATCCAACGTTCATCATCTCAGTGCTATATAAACAAGACTTTGAAGATTGAAATGGCTAATGCTCTCAAAATCTCTACACGCACAAAAGCTAATTATAATCTTCTTTCTCTCAGTTTTGCTAAACCACACACTCTGATATTCTATCATTGTTTAGCAATCTAGTTTCTAAGCTTCAATTTGTGTATACATCACAGTTGTGATACAGTTTTGTAGAAAACATCCACACACTTAGTTTTATCTCTTTGTAAGAAAGTGTTACCTTGACAAACCGGGTTGTGGTTTGGATCAAGAAGGCTTTAGCAGTTGTTAAAGCAGTCTGTAATATTCAGTTGAATATAGTGGATTAAGACCTCGTTGGAGAGAGGCGAAATCACCTTGACGGGTGGACTGGAGTAGTTTGAGATCAAACGAACCAGGATAAAAATATTTTGTTCATTGCATTAGATTTCAGTTTTACAATTCAACCCCCCCTTCTTGTGTTTTTCACCACTTCAATTGGCATCAGAGCGCCTGGTTCTGAGCTAAAACACTTAATCGTGTCAGTACAAGATCCAGCGTCAGAAAAACACAATGGCAGGAAACAATTCTCACATCAGCAATGACAACAATGAGGACAGAGACAGATTCAGTGGCAAACCTCCAGTCTTTGATGGAGAAAACTTTGATTACTGGAAAGACAGAATTGAAAGCTTCTTTCTGGCTCATGATGCTGATCTGTGGGATATGGTGACAGATGGATACACGCACCCTGTGAATGCAAGTGGTCAGAAGATTGATAGAAAAACAATGTCTGATCAACAAAAGCGTGACTTCAAGAATCACCACAAGGCCAGAACCATCCTCCTCAGCGCCATCTCCTATACTGAGTATGAAAAGATCTCCAACAGAGACACAGCAAAGAATATTTTTGACTCACTCAGAATGACGCATGAGGGCAATGTTCAGGTCAAAGAAACAAAAGCTCTGGCGCTCATTCAGAAGTATGAGGCGTTCAAAATGGAAGAATCTGAATCCATTGAAACCATGTTCTCTAGATTCCAGATTCTGGTAGCTGGTCTCAAAGTTCTGGACAAAGGATACTCTACTGCTGACCATGTCAAGAAAATCATCAGAAGTTTACCCAAGCAGTGGAGACCTATGGTTACAGCTCTGAAGCTAGCTAAAGATCTCAACAAAATCACTCTGGAGGAACTTATCAGCTCCCTCAGAAGTCATGAGATAGAGCTAGAAGCTGATGAGCCTCAGAAGCAAGGTAAGCCTTTAGCATTAAAATCTAACAGAAAATTTGAGTCTAAAGTTTTGCAGGCAGTTGAAGAAACATCTGATGGATCCTCATCAGAAGAAGACAAACTCTCCCTTCTCTCTAGAAGAGTAAATCAACTGTGGAAGCAAAGACAAAGGAAGTTCAGGAATCCCAGAAGATCTGATCAGAACGAGTCTTCTTCCAGATACAGAAGGACAAATTCTTCCTCTGGATACAGAAGATCTGAAGGCTCCTCTAGTAGCAAAAAGCCAAACACCAAAGACATCATCTGCTATGAGTGCAACGAGCAAGGACACTATAAGAGTGACTGCCCAAAGCTTCAGAGGGAAAAGCCCAAAAAGAAGTTTGGAAGAGAGAAGAAGAAAAGTCTCATGGCTACATGGGATGACTCTGACTCGTCTGAAGCTGACTCAGAATCAGATGATGAAAGGGCAAACATAGCTCTCATGGCTAACATTTCAGAAGATAGTGAAGCTTTTGAATCAGACTCAGAATCAGACACTGAAGAGGTATTTCCTAACTTTGCTGTTAACTTTACAAAGGATGAACTTGCTGAAAGCCTTAATGAGATTCTGGAACGTTATCAGCAAATTAGAGCTAAATTCAGAGACCTGAAAAGGAATCTTGAATCTGACTCTAATAAGACTGAGAGTCTCAAATTGGAAAATTCTGAGCTGAGAAATAAGATTTCAAAATTAGAAAACACTTTACAAAACTCTCAGAAGGAACCAATTTCTGAAACTCCCAGCAACGCTGATGAGATCATCAAGGAGTATGATCACAATTTCCAGAAGTTCCTAGCTAAAAGCATAGATAGAAGCAGAATGGCTTCAATGATCTATGGAGTTAGCAGAAACGGCAGGAAAGGAATAGGATACCAAGGTAAGGTTCCTACACCAAAGAATGTCATGGAATTAACCATTAAACACACTCATCTGAATTCACATTTTGTATATGGTCACACACATGATATCAAATACACTAGCAGTAAGCACTCTGTGAAACCAAAATTCAACCAGAGTTTTGGTAAAACTAACAAATCAGGACCCAAGAAAATCTGGGTACCTAAGGATAAAATAATACATGTTGCAGATATCTTTAGCAGCAAGTCAGAAACACCAGTCATGGTACCTGGACTCTGGCTGCTCACGACACATGACGGGAAGAAGGCATATGTTCCAAAGCCTGGAACTTAAGCCTAGAGGCCACGTTGGCTTTGGAGGCAATCAGAGGGGAAAGATAATTGGCTCTGGAACTGTAGGTAATGGAAATATTCCCTCTATTAATAATGTTCTGCTAGTAGATGGATTGATGCATAATCTGTTATCCATAAGTCAATTAAGTGATAACGGTTATGATATAATCTTTAATCAAAAATCATGTAAAGCTGTTAGTCAGAAAGATGGGACTATCATGTTTAATGGTAAGAGGAAAAACAACATTTACAAAATCAAACTTTCTGAACTAAAGAGTCAGAATGTAAAATGTCTTCTGTCTGTTAACAACGAGCAGTGGATCTGGCACAGAAGATTGGGACATGTTAGTATGAGAAGAATATCTCAGATTAACAAACTCAATCTAGTCAGAGGACTTCCTAATTTGAAGTTCAATTCAGATGCTCTGTGTGAAGCATGTCAGAAAGGCAAATTTGCAAAACCTTCTTTTAAATCCAAAAATGTTGTTTCTACCTCTAAGCCATTAGAACTTCTGCACATTGACTTATTTGGACCAGTTAAAACTGCTTCAGTCAGTGGTAAGAAGTATGGGTTAGTAATCGTAGATGACTATAGCAGATGGACATGGGTAAAGTTCTTAAGACACAAGGACGAGTCACACTCTGTGTTTGTTACCTTCTGTAACCAAGTTCAGAATGAAAAGGATCTTAGAATCGTTAAATTCAGAAGTGATCATGGTGGAGAGTTTGAAAACAAAGATTTTGAGTCATTCTTTAATGACAGAGGCATTCTGCATGATTTCTCTTGTCCTAGAACTCCCCAACAAAATGGAGTTGTAGAACGAAAGAACAGAACATTGCAAGAAATGGCCAGAACCATGATCAATGAGACAAACGTTGCTAAGACTTTCTGGGCAGAGGCAATAAACACAGCGTGCTACATTCAGAATAGAATCTCAATAAGACCTATTCTGGAAAAGACTCCATATGAATTGTGGAAGAACAGAAAGCCCAACATTTCATATTTTCATCCATTTGGATGTACTTGCTTTATATTAAATACAAAGAATTATTTGAACAAGTTTGACTCTAAAGCACAGAAGTGTATTATGTTAGGATACTCTGAACGCTCAAGAGGGTACAGAGTATACAATACAGAAACACAGATTGTGGAAGAATCAATCAGTGTTCGTTTTGATGATAAGCTTGACTCTGAAAAGTCAAAGCAGAATGAAGTTTTTGCAGGTATAGAAATTGAATTTGCAGGTTCTGAAGACAAGTCATCAGAAGCTCTCAACACAGACATTCCTTCAACGTCTGAAAGGAGCACTGCTAGCAATCCAACAACAGCTGCTGATCAACCTCAGAAGAGATTACCCAAAAGCAGCTTGGATCACCCAGAAGAGACTATCCTAGGAAGAAAGGAAGATCCAATCAGAACAAGAGCAAGCTTCAGAAACTCTGAAGAAACACTTATGGGACTTGTGTCTCTGATTGAACCTTCTTCTATTGACGAAGCACTTCTGGATAATGAATGGATTCTGGCAATGCAAGAAGAGCTGAACCAATTCACCAGAAACGACGTATGGGATCTCGTTCCCAGACCAAAAGGATCCAACGTCATTGGAACAAGATGGGTGTTCAGAAACAAGCTAAATGAACAAGGTGAAGTCATCAGAAACAAGGCACGACTGGTTGCACAAGGTTATAGTCAGCAAGAGGGGATAGACTATACAGAAACCTTTGCCCCAGTCGCCAGGTTAGAATCTATCAGACTTTTAATTTCATTTGCTGTTAATAGAGGCATCACTCTGTATCAGATGGATGTCAAAAGTGCATTCTTAAATGGTTATATAGAAGAAGAAGTGTATGTACACCAACCCCCAGGTTTTGAAAATACAAAACATCCAGAACATGTTTTCAAACTAAAGAAGTCACTGTATGGTCTGAAACAAGCTCCCAGAGCTTGGTATGAAAGACTAAGTAACTTTCTGCTGGAAAATGAATTCACCAGAGGGAAGGTGGACACTACTCTATTCTGTAAATCAGTTAAGAGTGACATCTTAGTCTGTCAAATTTATGTTGATGATATTATTTTTGGTTCTACTAATCCTTCTCTTGGAAGAAAATTTGCTAAGTGTATGCAGGCAGAATTTGAGATGAGCCTCATGGGGGAACTGAAATTCTTTCTAGGAATTCAGATCAATCAAACTCCAGAAGGAACTTACATTCATCAGAGCAAATAAATCAGAGATCTTCTGAAGAAATTTGACCTCTCAGAATGTAAGCCATCAAAGATTCCAATGCATCCCACGTGCATTCTGGAAAGAGAAGAGGTAAGCAAAAATGTAGAACAGAAAGTCTATAGAGGTATGATTGGTTCTCTCCTCTATCTGACTGCTTCAAGACCTGACATATTATTCAGTGTTTGTATCTGTGCTAGATTCCAATCAGATCCTAGAGAATCTCACTTAACAGCTGTTAAGCGAATTTTCAAGTATCTGAAAGGTACTACTAATCTGGGTTTGTTTTATAGAAAATCTAGTGATTACAGCTTGGTAGGCTACTGTGATGCTGATTTTGCTGGAGACAGAGTGGAACGTAAAAGTACTTCTGGAAGCTGCCAGTTTCTGGGAGAAAATCTGATCTCTTGGTCCAGCAAAAGGCAATCAACAATTGCTCTGTCAACAGCAGAAGCTGAGTACATAGCAGCAGCAGGATGTAGCACACAAATGCTCTGGATGAAAAGTCAGCTTGAAGACTTCCAGATTTTTGAGAGTAACATTCCTATACTTTGTGATAAAACTTCTGCTATTTGCTTAAGTAAGAATCCCATTTTACATTCTAGAGCTAAGCATATAGAAATAAAACATCACTTCATTAGGGACTATATTCAGAAAGGTATTTTGAACTTAAAATTTATAGATACAGACCATCAATGGGCTGATATCTTTACTAAACCCCTTTCAGAAGATAGGTTTAATTTCATTCTGAAACATCTCAGCATGAAAGTGTGTCTAGAGTGAAAATGTTTTAATTCCATATATTTACCTTCAGAATGTAATTGTTTTACTGTGAACCTCTGATCAATCTCTTTTCAGAAAGATAGAACATGCAGATTGTATCAGATGCAAGTCTAAAGATCTGAGAGTCTAAGCTCAAAGACAGACGTGCTGATCACTACATCAAACAAGTGTCATCCAATCATCAGCATATCTCTGAAGCAGAACGCGTGCACGCTTCTGAGAAGGCAAAGCGCTGATTGGGTGCATTGAGACACATGTCTGGTAACCGTTTTTAAGTATCTTTCTCAAATCCCCCAAAATCAGCAAGCATTTAATGAAAAGTAATCATGCTTTTAAAATGCAATCATGATTTTTCTCTCTCTTAAAAAACGTTTATCTTTTCAAAACAGTTTTGAAAACTCTATTTAAGCACATTAATCTCTCATTCTCATTCTTTACGCTTTCTCACTAATACTCAAGCTTTTTCTGCATATTTCAGTGTTCATCTCTTACAACCTATTTTCCTCAGTTCATTCTCAAAACCCTTTTAGTGTGAACATGGCAACCTCCAGCAGCGCTTCTGCAGGTCCTCAGAAGAAAGCATCATCTGAGCAATATCAAGTTCCACTCAGAACTCTCCTCACTCCTGTGAAGAATCTTGAAGTGCTTTCTGAATTAATCATTGATTTTGAAAGCTTGAAGGAGAACGGTTTTGACCTAACTGAAGAAGTTAGGGCTCAGAAGTGGGAAAGGTACTTTGATAGGTTGGTTGGACCAACATTCCCAATGCTAGTCAAGGAATTCTGGATTCACGCCAAGGCTTCAACACATCTAGTCACCTCCTTTGTTTTGGGGAAGAAGATTGTGATCACTGAGGATCACATTGCAAGGCTAATCGGTCACAGTGGCGGTGGCGTCCGTTGTGTGGACATGGCTGAAAGATGTGCTGATGTAGGTGTGATAGCTGCAAGGATTTTCACTCTTGGGGTGCCCAGCAGCAAGATTAAAGATCTGAAGGATCACTACAGAGTGTGGGCTAAGATAATTCTGGGGTGCTTCAACCACAGGAAACTAACCAGTTCTCCTGATTACATAAATGTGGATCAGCAGTTTCTGATCTACTTTATTGATCAGAAGGTAAAGATCAATCTGGCTCACTTCCTGTTCAACCACCTCAGAACAAGTGTGAAGGAAACAAGGGAAGAAGAAAGAACCAAGAGGGATTGGATACCTTTTGGAAGGTTGATATCAGATATTCTGACAGAGAATAGGCTGATTGAACATCTGATAGAAGCTCAAGAGCTAAGCACTATTGAACCAACAATTGGGAAACCTCTGAATGCAAAGAACTTGAAGAAGATGAAGCTGATAGAGAATATTCAGAAGGAACCCAGAGCCACTTCTATTGCTGATATCTCCAGCAGAAGAGTGCCTCTGAGTGACTTTCCGTTATTTTCTGAAATTGAATCCAAACCAGAGGTGATTCTCAGGTACTTGGATGCGTGCAAGGCAGATGGTACAGATCCAAATCTGAATATCAGAGATCTGCATCAACCTCAACCAGAAGTGACTCTGAAGAAGACGAAGAAGAGGAAGGCACCATCAGAAGGATCATCCCAGCAGACACCCAGGAAAAGAGGTAATTCATCTGTTGCTCCTGTTTTAAATTCTTCTACTATTCCAGCATCTATTCCTCCTCAAACCTCTCATAGAATCTCAATCCCCATCCCTACCATAGATGAAACTGTACAAGAAGAGGACCCTTCTGAGGCATTAAAACTCAGAAGACCCAGAACCAAACATCCCAAACAACCAACAATCTCAACAACATCAGCAATTGACCAAGTGTTGTCTGGCATTGATCAACACACCTCTGATCAACCAAACTCTGAACCACAAACTGTTCCTCCTCCACAACCAAAACAACAGCAATCTGCTGAAGAACCAGAACAACAACAACCACTCTCATCAATTCCAGAAGAACCCCTTATCCCTGAACAATCAGAAATTTCGTCTCTCTCTCCCCAACCAGAAATTAATCCACCATCACCTCAAACAGAGTTTCATCACTCTGAAACTCCTTCTCCTCAACCATCTGAACCTCATTCACCTCAACCATCACCTCTGGCAATCCAGCTGCCATGTGGAACAACTGTTATCATGCCCCAGTTACCATCCTCACCAGAATCTACACCACCAAATACTCCCAAAACACCACCCAGTCCAATCATAATCTCTGATACTGATACTCCATCTCCAAAACAAACAGCTGCTCAGAAAACCTCCGAAAACCCCAGCAGGACTTTCATAGACTTAACCAGTCTTGACCGTCTTGCTGATCTGAAACACAAAATTGCCATCCCAAAACCAAAACAACCAGATGTTGGCTCTGGTATTATGAATTTTGAAACAGGTGTGCTGCAATGGATTGCTTCTTTGAAGCAAGTCTGTCCTGGAATGATTGACCCAGCTGCTTCTGACCAGCTCTAGTCACAATTCAGACTTTGGGTACGTGCTGAAGCCCTCAAGTTGCAGGATATCAACTATGAGCAGACACAACAGAACTTCAGCAAGCTGCTGAAGGAAGTTGAAAGTCAGCTGCCTCAGGAAGCTGTGCTCCCTCTGGACAGTGAACCTTGGTCTGAGAAACAGCAAGCTGCAAAGGTGCAATCAGAAGAAGACAAGACCATTCAAGCTGAAGAAAGTCAAGCAGAGGATGTTGCTGAAAGTTCTCAGAAGCCTCCTGCTTCTGATGCTTCTCAAGCTGCCTTGGACAGGCAGACTCTGGAAGAACTAAGGCTGAATGACATGCGTCTGCAGCAGCGGATGGATGAAAGCGATCAGAAGATGAAAGAGAGAATGGATGTGCAGGATAGCAAGATTGACACTGTTGTCAACATGGTGCACAAGCAGAATGAGACTATTGAAAAGATCCAAGCCATGCTGGAGAACCTGTTCACACGCTTGCCTCCTCAACCTTAGTCTCTTTTTTTTCATTCATGACCTTTTTCATGTTTTCCTTGATTTTCTGATGTACTGTCTGAATATGTTTTGTAATATTTTATTGTTTTGATTCTGAACTCTCTCAATATGATTAGTTTTTCTGATCTTAATTGTTTTAGCACATCACCTACACTTTTTGATTGCTGACAAAAAGGGGGAGAACAAGAATGATATTTTAATCAATAACGGCTAACTAGACAGAAATTCTCAAACATTCTAACTCTATTACTTGAAAATGTTTTTCTGTTTTGCTTAAAGTCTACAGGTACAAGGAAGCTCCTGGACACTCTGAAGACTAGAAGCTCTGAAGCTCTGATCACTATGAAGTTCTAATCCGCTCTGATATTCTGATCCAAAGCAAAGCTCTGACAAGAAAAACTCTGAAGCTCTGCTCTGACATAAAGCTTCTGATAAGTCAAAGGCTCTGATCCTCTGATGTTCAAAGAAAGGCAAAAATATCTGATCCTGAAGAACACGTGTAATCAAAGGGAAGTAATAAACTCAGGGGGAGTATCTCTCAACTCTGATATCTCTTTACTCCTTATCCTTTTACTTCTTATTCTGATACATATTCCAGATACCTTTTCACGTTATTTTCATTTAAAATATCTAGTTTTTGTCATCATCAAAAAGGGGGAGATTGTTAGAACAAAGTTTGAATCTACTACCCTATATTTAAGTTTTGATGATAACAAAGTGAAAAGATGTAGTATTTATAAGTTTCATGTATGAACTATCTGCTGCCTAAAATTATTATGTTCTGACTTGCAGATACTCTGATTGATATAAGCAAGATCACATCTATTCAGCATCAGAATTTGATTCCAGACACCAGCATCAGAAGTTGCCATATCAGAATGTCAAAATCAGATGATCAACTCACGTACATGCTGAAGCCTGATGAACAAGACTGCGCTCAACACTCTGATAAAGAAACACAACAGTTCATCAGCAGCGAAGTAGAGTCAGAATGAGCCAAGCCAGAACTTGCATTAAGTAAGCAACGGTACTGTGCATTGAAAGCAAATTAATTCCAACGGCCTCATTCCAGACAAGATCTGCTCAATAAGGAAAGTTTGTTATTAGCATTGAATCAAGAATATTGCATCCAACGTTCATCATCTCAGTGCTATATAAACAAGACTTTGAAGATTGAAATGGCTAATGCTCTCAAAATCTCTACACGCACAAAAGCTAATTATAATCTTCTTTCTCTCAGTTTTGCTAAACCACACACTCTGATATTCTATCATTGTTTAGCAATCTAGTTTCTAAGCTTCAATTTGTGTATACATGACAGTTGTGATACAGTTTTGTAGAAAACATCCACACACTTAGTTTTATCTCTTTGTAAGAAAGTGTTACCTTGACAAACCGGGTTGTGGTTTGGATCAAGAAGGCTTTAGCAGTTGTTAAAGCAGTATGTAATATTCAGTTGAATATAGTGGATTAAGACCTCGTTAGAGAGAGGCGAAATCACCTTGACGGGTGGACTGGAGTAGTTTGAGATCAAACGAACCAGGATAAAAATATCTTGTTCATTGCATTAGATTTCAGTTTTACAATTCAACCCCCCCTTCTTGTGTTTTTCACCAATTCAGTTAGGCATTTAATTATGGAGTGCAAACTTGGTTTAGAGGCCTGCAAGCAAGTACCAAGCATGCTGGTTTTAAAATGAAACTTGTATTAACATGTAGTTGGTTATGAACAAAAGTGAATTTTGCCCAACTTTGCAAATTCGATTCTCCCTAACCACAAGGGTGTTTGAGAAGTTCTTGGACAATTTGGAAATCTTGGAATGTGTACTACAATAAATATTTGTAATGAAAATTGAAACTCCAAGTGGAAGCATGTGAAAAATGGCCAAGAAGTTGGACAAAAATCCTGCCTAGAATAGGTCAAAATTTCTCTAACTTAAAAATGTTTTGCACCCTTGTTCCAAAAATCATAACTTGAGATACAAGCTTCCTTTGAGAAAACTTTGTGAATCAAAGTTGTAGATTTTGCAATGGACTATAACTTTCATGTTTCAAGTTTTGTTTGAATCCATTTGCATCTTGGTGAAAAAAAGGGACAAAGTTTGGAAAAAAATAAGAAAGTTTCATAACTTAGAAAAATTCTAAGTTATGAAATTTTCTCATTTTAAACCCTAATTTGCAATTTTAGGTTTCTTGATGAACAAGTTTCATAATTTGACATGTCTTGATGAAAAATGAATCTTGGCACATGATTTTGACCAAAAAGTCAAAGTTGGACTTTTCAGTATACAGTCAAATTTTGATTAGTTGACTGCAAAATTCATCTGTCAATCCTAGGCATTTGAGATCTTTTGAACTTGTTGAATGTGTCAAGACAATGTCATTGAGTCCTTGAGTCCATATATGAGCTTGGTTTGCCATTGGTTAGGTCAAACAGTCAAAAATTGCCTTTGTGCAGTCAAAACCCTAAAAATGACCATTTTGCCCTTTTGGTGATCTGATCAAATTTCTTGTGGAGTTGTGATCCAAACTTGACCAAATGGTTCATGTGAGTTCATAATATTGATGTGGGTCAATTTTCATGAAGTTTGACTGTTAATTGGCCACAATTGACTTTTTCCCCAATACAACTGATTTCTAGGTCAACTGTCCAATTGACTAGGCAAAGATTGGTATCAAGACTTGAAACTTGGTATGGATAAACTTGTGAGTCCAACATGAAGCATGAAAGTCCCTTTGGGATTTTTTAGGTCAAAACATCCCTGTGCAAACTCAAACCTTAATTTGGGTCAACAGTGCAAGGAGGGGCCTTGAGCTGAGCAAACCCTAACTTGATCTTGAGTTCCAAGAGTCTTGTGGTGAGAAAATGTTGATGAAATTAGAGGGCAAATTTTGGGGTACAACAGTTGCCCTTGTTCAATCTTCTTGAACCTGAAGAGTTAGATTGGCAGGTTTGCCTTTCGCGACTCGAGGGTAAAAGGAGATTGGACACTAGAGTGCCCTTAAATTTGCACTCGTCAAAACATGGATGCGAGAATGGGCTTAAAGATGCCATTTGGAGATGGGCTTAAAGATGCCATCTGGAGGGGAGACAGAGTCTTGTCGGGGAATGGGCTTAAAGATGCCATCTGGAAAGTTTGTTGAAATGTATGTCATTGAAGTTGAAGCTTAATAATCTTATCCTGAAAAGGGTAAAATATTAGCTGAAACACAAAGTTATGTTGCATGAAATGTATGATGCAATATATGTTATATCAAATTTTTATGATATGAATGTAATGATTGCGCATGTAAGCTGATGAGCTGTCTTGCTGAGGATGGATGAATCCTGGATAATGAAATCTTTGACTGCTGCTGGGGAAAGTAAATCCTTGACTGCTGCAGGGGATTGTTGGAAATGAGAAGTCCTGGAACCGCTGTTGGGGAATCAGGAGCTTAGGTTGTATTCCAATCTACTGGGGAAGCCACAATGAGAATCTTCCTTCAGGTCTTGGGTCATAAGATTGGGTGTATGTCAATCTCTTGGGGTTTTAAGGATGAGAGTCTTCATTCTGTTAACGATTAACTGCTATCTGGTCGATCTCCAAGCTTTCACAGAAACTTGTATTGCCATCTGGTCGTAATCCAGGCTTCACAATAACTTGTTGAGCTGTTATCCGGTCAAATACGGGCTTCACGGCTTGTGCTAAAGATATACCACTATCTGGTCGACTCCAGGCTTCGTAGTACTCTTGGCTACTATCTGGTCGTAATCCAGGCTTCACAGAAACTTGTATTGCCACCTGGTCGTAATCCAGGCTTCACAATAACTTGTTGAGCTACTATCTGGTCAAATCCGGGCTTCACGGCTTGTGTTAAAGATATACCACTATCTGGTCGACTCCAGGCTTCGTAGTACTCTTGGCTGCTGTCTGGTCGTAATCCAGGCTTCGCAGAAACTTGTATTGCCACCTGGTCGTAATCTAGGCTTCACAATAACTTGTTGAGCTGCTATCCGGTCAAATCCGGGCTTCACAGCTTGTGTTAAAGATATACCACTATCTGGTCGACTCCAGGCTTCGTAGTACTCTTGGCTGCTGTCTGGTCGTAATCCAGGCTTCACAGAAACTTGTATTGCCACCTGGTCGTAATCCAGGCTTCACAATAACTTGTTGAGCTGCTATCCGGTCAAATCCGGGCTTCACGACTTGTGTTAAAGATATACCACTATTTGGTCGACTCCAGGCTTCGTAGTACTCTTGGCTGCTGTCTGGTCGTAATCCAGGCTTCACAGAAACTTGTATTGCCACCTGGTCATAATCCAGACTTCACAATAACTTGTTGAGCTGCTATCCGGTCAAATCTGGGCTTCACGGCTTGTGTTAAAGATATACTAGTATTTGTTCGACTCTAGGCTTCGTAGTATTCTTTGGAGGAATCAAGATACTATCCAGTCGAATCTGGGCTTCATTGCTTGAATTTAAGATGTACCACTATCTGGTCGATTCCAGGCTTCATGGTATTCTCTGTTGTTATCTGGTCGTAATCCAGGCTTCACAATAGCTTGCTGGGGATTAAACTATTATCCGGTCGAATCCGGGTTTCATAGCTTGTTGTTAGGAGATACCCCTATCTGGTCGTAATCCAGGCTTCGCGGTAGTCTAATACTGTTATCCGGTCGTAATCCGGGCTTCACAAAATGCTGTAGAGATCAAGATACTATCCGGTCGAATCCGGGCTTCATAACTTGAATTTTATGAGAATTTGATCTTTGACGACCGTAACTTCCAACAGGTGATGAAGGAACTTTTGAATGACCGATCAACTTGAAATGTATTTTTGCTTTGGAGAATAAATCCTTGACAAATGTTGGGGAAATAAACCCATAACCGAAGCTGGGATTTGAAAAATCCTCTGATTACTGAGGGTGAGAAATCCTTGCTGACTGCCGATTGCTTGGGGAGCAAGATCTTCGATTGTTGAGGGATTTTAGGACCACTGCTGGGGATTGATAATCCTTGGTGATTTGTGGGGAATGAGAATTCTGACGATCTTTACTGGGGAGTCCAGAACCTGATAGACTTATGCTGGAGAAGTAAGACTGAGAATCCTCAATCTGATGGGAAGTATTTTTGTGGGGAGAACGTTCACTAATCTGGTTCCGCTGGGGATTAAAAGCTTTGACTTCACTGGGAATAGGATTTTCAGTTTTTTAGGACTCCACTGGGGATACTGAAACTTAACTCTGAGGGGAATTATGTTCTGGAAGGCTCTCTGGCTGGGGAAATTAACTTTGAGAAAGCTTTTGTTCTGTTGAGGATCCTGAAGTTTAACTCTGTTTGGGGAATTAAGTTCTGGATTTTGACTTTGTTGAGGAATTTGGAGTTTTAGTTCCGCTGGGGATTCCTTCTGAAAGGGTCTCAAGATATCTATCTGTACCTTTAACCTATCAGCAATCATCTTTCTTGATTTGTAAGAAAATGATTATGTTCAAATGCATATGCCTATTTAACAAAACATTGGACGTTTCTCAAATAAAACATAAGTGTAAAAAAGCAAAAGGAAGACAAATCAAATTTCTGTATTTGGAAAAGTGTTTGTATTAACTTTTTATAAGTATCTTTGTACAGAGGAGACAAACATCCTAGTAAGAGGATGTTGTCGTAAAAAAATTGAAAAAAATTTATACAAAAGAAAGATGGCTATGTGAAACAATTCCATGGGATTCCATTTTGTTATAGCCTTCACAACTCTGAATATCTTGTCCATTCAATGCATCGTCCGCCGATGACTGGATTGATCAGAAGCTCGGAGCTTTGTTGGTGAAGAGATTGTCCTTTAAAGTGATCCGACAAGACATAGTCATACGCTTTAATTCCCTAACTTTTGCCTGAATCGCCCTTTCGGGTTTTCGATTCACCGGGAGACCCTTTTTTGCCCAAGCCGCCCTTTCAGATTTTCAACTTGCCGGGTGTACAGATTTTTTGTTTTATCCCTATTTTTTGCCTGAACCGCCCTTTCGGGTTTTCGGTTCACCGGGATGCCCATTTTTTGCCCAAGTCTCCCTTTCGGGTTTTCGACTTGTCGGGTTGTTTTATGCGTAGTATCTTTTGACTATGTCTGCGTTTGCAGGGTGTGGCAAATCGTCACCGTCCATGGTGGTCAGAATCATTGCACCACCGGAAAAGATGCTCTTGATTACAAATGGTCCTTCGTAAGTAGGAGTCCATTTGCCCCTGGGATCACTTTGCGGCAAGATAATCCGCTTGATTACAAGATCTCCGACTTGGTATACTTAGCGTCTGACTTTCTTGTTGAAAGCCTTGATCATCCGTTTTTGGTACGTCTGACCATGGCAAACAGCAGTGAGTCACTTCTCGTCGATCAAATTGAGTTGATCAAGTCGGGTCTGAATCCAATCGTCTTCACTCAAACCAGAGTCCTTCATAATCCTTAAAGAAGGGATCTGAACTTCCATGGGTAGGACAGCTTCCATGCCATATACCAAATAAAATGGGGTTGCCCCTGTTGAAGTACGTGTCGTGGTACGATATCCATGCAGAGCAAACGGTAGCATCTCATGCCATTCCTTGTAGGTAACTGTCATTTTCTGAATGATCTTCTTGATGTTTTTGTTCGCAGCTTCAACAGCACCGTTCATCTTCGGCCGATAGGGAGATGAATTGTGATGATAAATCTTGAATTGTTCGCATAGAGCGGTGATCATAGTATTGTTCAGGTTTGTACCATTGTCTGTGATGATCCTGTCGGGGACACCATACCGGCATATGAGGTTCTGCTTGATGAAGCGGGCAACCACATTTTTTGTAACAGAGGCAAAGGAAGTTGCTTCAACCCACTTGGTGAAATAGTCAATAGCGACCAAGATGAAGCGATGTTCGTTGGATGCCGTGGGCTTGATCTCTCCAATCATGTCGATGCCCCACATTGCGAATGGCCAAGGAGCTGTCAGAATGTTGAGAGGAACAGGAGGAATATGTACCTTGTCGGCGTAGACCTGACATTTGTGGCAAGTACGGGGATGTTGGTGGCAATCAGCTTCCATGGTAGACCAATAATAGCCTGCCCTTAGAATCTTCTTAGCCATCGTATGTCCGCTCAAGTGGGTGCCAAACGTGCCACTGTGTATCTCAGTCATGATCAACTCTGCTTCAGCTTTGTCTACACATCGGAGTAAAACACAATCATGGCTGCGTTTATAAAGGATGCCATTACTCAGGAAGAACTTGGCAGCAAATCTCCTTAAGAACTTCTTGTCATTTACGGAAGCTTCTTCAGGATATTCTCTAGTCTGTAGATACCTTTTGATTTCATGGAACCAGGGTTGTTCCACTACTTCTTCGGTATTAATCTCATGACAATGTGCAGGTTCATCCATTTGCTCGATGGTGATTTGGGGAGCCTCGTTATCTCAGTTGAGTTTAAACATGGAAGACATTGTAGCCAGAGCATCTGCTAGCTGATTTTCTTCTCGCGGGAAATGCTTGAAAGTAATCTGCTCGAAATGAGGCAGTAATGTCAAAACATGTTCTTTGTATGGGATAAGATTAGGATGTTTGGTGTCCCATTCTCCTTTGACTTGACTGATAACCAAAGCCGAGTCCCCAAATACAATCAAAGATTTGATCCCCAAGTCTATAGCAGCCTTGAGACCAAAGATGCAAGCTTCATATTTGGCCATGTTGTTGGTACAGCTGAAACAAAGTCGGGCCGTGAAAGGGGTATGGCAACCTTCAGGGGAAATGAGTACCGCACCGATACCGTTTCCAAGTGCATTTGAAGCACCATCAAAGTACAGGGTCCATCGGGATCCATTTTAGGTCCGTCATACGATCCGTTACCTTTAATGTTGTCCAAAGTCATGATGTCCTCGTTCGGGAAGTCGAATCTCATGGATTGATAATCTTCGATAGCTTGATGAGCTAGATGGTCAGCTAGTACACTCCCTTTTATAGCTTTTTGGGTAGTATACTGGATCTCATACTCAGTCAGGATCATTTTCCATCTAGCGATTCTTCCAGATAAAGCAGGCTTCTCGAAGATATACTTGATCGGGTCCATTTTGGAAATCAGCAAAGTGGTATGAGTCAACATATACTGCCTTAGTCGGCGAGCAGCCCATACCAAAGCGCAGAAAGTTTTCTCGAGTAGCGAGTCTCACAGTCGGTAAACTTTTTGTTAAGGTAATAAATGGCATGCTCTTTTCGACCAGACTTGTCATGTTGGCCCAGTACGCACCCCATTGAGTTATCCAAAACAGTCAGATGCATGATCAGCGGCCTTCCTTCGACGGGTGCCATCAGAATTGGAGGTTCTAGCAAATACTCCTTGATCTTATCAAAAGCAGTTTGACAATCATCGTTCCATTCGACTACCTGATCTTTCTTTAATAGTTTGAAAATTGGCTCACAGGTAGACGTCAGATGAGAGATGAATCTGGAAATATAGTTCAAGCGTCCTAAGAATCCTCTAACTTCCTTTTCAGTACGGGGGGCAGGCATTTCTTGTATAGCTTTTACTTTTGCTGGATCGACCTCAATGCCCTTGTTACTGACAATAAACCCTAGAAGTTTACCAGACCTAACTCCAAAAGTGCACTTACTTGGATTCAGCCTGAGTTTGTACTCCTTCAACTTGGCAAATAGCTTTTGCAAATGTTCAAGGTGTTCTTCTTCCATTTGTGATCGAGCTATCATGTCGTCTACGTAAACCTCGATCTCGTGATGTATCATATCATGAAACAAAACTACCATGGTGTGTTGATAAGTTGCCCCTGCGTTCTTCAGCCCGAACGGCATCACCTTGTAGCAGAAGATACCCCATTGTGTAACAAAGGTTGTTTTCTCCATGTCCTCGGAGGACATTTTAATCTGGTTATAGCCCGAGAATCCGTCCATGAAGGAAAATACCTTGTGCTGAGTCGTGTTGTCAATCAAAATGTCGATATGGGGTAGCGGAAAATCATCTTTAGGGCTGGCCCTGTTCAAATCTCGGTAGTCCACACACATTCTGACCTTGCCGCCTTTTTTGGGAACGGGCACAATGTTAGCAACCCATTGTGGATAGGATGTAACAGCCAGAAAACCAGCGTTGAATTGCTTCATTACTTCAGCTTTAATCTTCTCAGACATGTCGGGCCTCATTCGGCGGACTTTTTGCTTGATCGGTGGAAAGTCTTCTCTTGTGGGGAGACGGTGAACCACGATATCTGTGTCTAACCCTGGCATGTCTTCATAGGACCAAGCAAAGATTTCAATGCATTCATTCAACAACTGTATTAAGCGCTCCTTGACACTTGGTTCCAGATTGGCACCCACTTGTACTTCTTTCCTGTCTTCCTCTGTTCCTAAGTTGACAGTTTCCAACAACTCTTCATGAGGTAAGATGGCCCTCTCTTCTTGTTGTAAAAGTCTGGCTAGCTCTCCCGGTACTTCACAATCGTCGTCATCTTAGTACTCAGCCTGGTTGACCAAATCTTCAGAGTTATTGAAGGATACAACAGAATAGTCACCCATGGAATCCGGAGTGGATGGGTACCTGCATTTGTGAGTGTGGGTGTGTGTAAGGGATAGCCATCCTTAAACAAACAAAAATGCAAAAGCAAAGAAAATGAACACAACAGTTTATAAATGAAAAACGTCCAATGATTCATTAAACATGGCATATGATTATGAAGAGAATCAAAACCCTTACAAATGGACCTACATGCCCCGGGCAAGGCATGAGGTAAAAACAGTGTGCAAATTGTTTAAAAGTAATTATTACAGACCAACAGGAAATGTTCGAAAGATAAATTACTGATTAATGAAAGTAATGGGGACGAAGTCTTTCGCCTCCCAATTGTGCAGTCCCCCTTAAATGGTTGGGAAGATCCAATCTTCAACGTTACCCTTTTCGTCTTCGTCTTCTAAAGCATTGATTCCATGGGGAGAAATCTTGATGGGTGCCTTTTCAATTCTGGAGCGACGCATAGCATTTTGCCCCGCAGCGGTAAATCCCAACCCAAACTTGTCTGTCTTGTGAGGAAAGTTAGGCAACTGTCCCCATGTTGAGCTCTTCCCCTCCTTCATTGCAGCCTTTGCGTCTTTCAGAGATGCCATCCTGGCCACCTGCCTGGGTTCCTCAGCTACTGCCTTTGCTACCGCCACCTCGGGAGAAACTTCCTCAAAGTGTTGAAAGGGTGTTTCAATGAATTCGTCGTCCACTTCCACATACCGAAAGGAGTTCAGATGACTGATCATGTACTCCTCCTCACCGTGTACAGTTATGATTTTTCCCTTAACAGGGTATTTCAGCATCTGATGTAGAGAGGAAGTGACTGCCCTAGCATTATGAATCCACAGCCTTCCTAGCAAGCAAGAGTATGATGGGCGGATGTCCATCACATAGAAGGTTGAGTGGAACACTTTAGTGCCTACCTTGATGGGAATGTCGACCTCCCCATGCACCATCCTTTTAGACCCGTCAAAGGCCCTGACAATGATATTACTTGGCTTCAGCTCCAAGCCTTCACAATCCAGTCGGTCCAGAGCTTTCTTAGGTAGAACATTCAGAGAAGAACCAGTGTCGACCAAGACACAGGTGAGAGTGGTTCCTCGGCATTCAACTGACACATGCAATGCATCATTGTGCTTTCTTCCCTTCGGAGTCAGGTCAGCATCAGAGAAACCCAGGTCGTTGTCGGCGGTAAGGCTGGCTACACAATCTTGGAATTGATCGGCTGGGGTTTCTTGGGGCATATGGGCTGTCTTCAGAAACCTTATCAAGGCTTTGGCATAAGCCTCCGAACAAAGCAGCAAAGCTAACATGGATATATTTGAGGGGGTTTTCCCCAATTGCTCTACAACGTCATAATCACTATTCTTTATTATTTTCAGAATCTCCTTCATTTCTTTCTTAGAGGTTTCGGGGATGACCAATGGTTGAGCCCTCGTCCTGACGAGCTCTTCTTGGATCCCTTTCCCCTTATCAGCAGAAGTAGGAGGGATGACCACAGGAGTAACAGCTTCTTCAATCAACGGAGCTCTTGCAGATAGTTTTACCGGTGCAGGGATAACCTTGGGAACAGCTGAGGGTCCAAAGATTGCCTTTGGAGGGGCAATCTCTGGAGAGAAAATTCTCCCACTTCGGGTAATCTTGCTTGTACCGGCAATGTTTCCAATGTCGGCTTTTTCTTCGTCAGAGCTCTCTTCAGTTATCTCAATTTGCTTAACACCGTGGTAGTAGATTTCTCCTCCATAATTCCATGATATCGATTTGTCAGATTTGTAGGGGACGGGCCCAGGCATGGTTATTTTCAGAGGTGCAATCTTCGGAACTGATGTAATCTTAACAGGCCTTTTGGGGACCTTGGAAAGGTTGGCGGAAATGGTGATTATTGAAACTTCATTGATAGGAGTTGGAGTAACAGGAATCTTTTCGAAAAGAATTTGTTGGTTGTCCATTAGGCGTTGGATGCCTATCTTCAGCAATGGACAGTCGATTAGTAGGGAGGAACAAAGGTAGCAGTCTTCTTTACATCCTGGGAAGATCCCAGCCTTCAACAGATTCAGCTTGATTGTCAGTAGTGGAGTTATCAGATCATCAACAGCAGAAACAAACAGATCTTCTTCAATAGCGTGGACATTGCGACCATGCTTCGGCATTGGAGCGGATATTACGTTCGGCTTCTCGGGGGCATCGAACTCAACCTCCTTAGCATTTATCAAGTCTTGAATTTTATTCTTAAGCGCCCAGCAATCGTTGGTGTCATGCCCGGTGCTGTCAGAATGATAGGCACATTTAGCATTGGGATGATAGTGTGGAGAAGCGGTATTCACAATCTTTGGCGCCTCTCTAATAGTGGTGAGATTTAGCTTCAACAAATGGGGAAGAACTTGTGCAGGCGTCATGTTGATGCGGGTGAACTGCCGTTGTGGTCGTTCTACCCGTTGCTGGTTAGGTCTGGACTGATTGTTACGAGGCTGATCATTTGACGAATTTTGAATCATCACGGCCCCTACAGTCGGCCGACGCTCAGTTCTTCCCAATCTTTTCTGAGAGTATATAACAGATGCCTCCTTCTTGGATGGAAATGGCTTTTTAACAGCTATGGATGCAGAGGCATCCCTTTGAATCTTCCCACTCTTAATATCGGCTTTCACCCTTTCGCCAGTCAGAATCAATTCAGTAAACCCTGCGGAAGAGCTCCCGATCAAATGGTTGAAGAAAGGGCCAGATAGGGTCCCCAAGAACATGTCAACTAGCTCCCTATCTGACAGCGGTGGTTGCACCCTACCGGCCAAGTCGCGCCATTTCTGGGCGTATTCTTTGAATCCCTCATTTGAGGTCATCCCCATACTCTGTAGCTGAGTACGGTTTGGCGCCAAGTCAGCGTTATATTGATACTGGCGATAAAAGGCAGCTGCCAAGTCTTCCCAGTTATGCACTTCTGACCTCTCAAGTTGGTAAAACCAGTCTAGCTGTGTACCGGACAAGCTGTCCTGAAAGAAGTGTACCCAAAGATTTCTGTCGGATGTATGAGGTTGAATTCTTCTGACATATGACCTCAGGTGCATCTTCGGGAAAGACAGCCCGTCATATTTTGCAAAAATTGGCACCTTAAACTTTGGAGGGATCACAATCCCAACAATCAATCCCAATTCTTCAAAATCTAACCCAGGAACCCTTTGCAGCTCCAAAGCTGCCAGTCTATCCTCCAGGTTTTTGTATTTGTCGTCCGCTGGCGGGTATTGCTGCTCTGAATAATCTTCATCTTCCTCAACCTCTTCCTCTTCAGCCTCAGACTCAGAAGGTAATGCAGCCCCTTTTCCTTTACCGGTCCCCTCATCAGATGTGGAGGGGAATTCAAGAACTCTCCTAGCTTCATTCTCAAATCTTCTTCCCAGTGTAGCTACCCCAACTCTTTTCTTCTTCTTTTTTCCTTTTTCTTGCTCTTTGTTCCCTAACAGTGTTTTAAGATCCTCCTGACCCTTTGCCAAGGTCATAAGGAGCTGTTGAAACTGCGAGTTTTGTGACTGCAGATCTCTGACCGTCTGCTCAATATCCATCTTACTGAAATAAACAGCAGAGAGATAAGGAAACCTGGTGTGAAGACATGTTTATGCATATGATGAATGATATGTTTATTCATGCAATGTATTCAAGGATTTAGAAATTCAAAATTGTTGCAGACAAAAATAACACACGTCATATTAATAAGAAGAAATTTTGTCAGTACATAAATACCCCATGGGCCAAATATTACAAAAACTTCTTAAGGTAAAAATACGTTGCGCATCCTCTTTGGTGCGATGTAAGTGTTGAGGGTCTCCTCCTCGTGAAGTCGGAGGGTAAGCTCTAAAACCTTCTTCTCACTGGCGTAGAAGCTGGCTTCAAAAGTATCCTTTTCTTCCTTGAGTTGGATCCAACTCTTCTGCATTTCCTCCCATGATGTTGGCATGTCAGGATGTAGGATGGTGTATGGAACCTCTCCTTCCTTAACAGGCTCTTTAATCAAAGGGAGAATATGAGGGTAAGGCATCATAAGACTATGGGCTCGGGTTCGTACCCACTTGAGGTAAGGCTCAAGAGGGATGGAGTTCTTGTGCCCCAATGTCTTGCTATCTACCTTGTTAGGCATCCTCCAAGCTCTGATGAATCTTTGGCGAAGTCCTTGCGCATCGTTGTCGAAGTCAAAAACTAGGTCAAGAATCAGCATGTCATGAGGGCCATCCCTTAGAGCGTATCCAAATTGTCTCAAAGCTAGACAAGGGTTGTAGGTAATGCCTCCCCTAATGCCAAGTAATGGAACATTAGGGAACTCACCACAGCGATCGATGATGATGACATTTTCTCTGGACCGAGAACACCAATGTACATCAGAATGTGTGAGGGTCATCAATCGTTGTGACCACCTTAAGCCTTGCTCGTTCTTCAAAACAGATTGTGGAAGGTGAGAAATAAACCACCTTGCAAGGAGAGGAGTACAGCACATGAGAACACCTCTCTTCCTCATTGTCCGTGTGTAAAATGAGTGGAGGATGTCCCCAAGAAATATAGGTATGGGATTCCTGGATATGAAGATCTTGACAGCATTCACATCTATAAGTTGGTCAGGATTTGGGAACAAGACCAACCCATAAATAAGGAGTGCCACAATTTCTTCAAAGGCTTGCAGATCCAAGGAATTCCAACACTCTTGTGCCTTCTCAAACAAGAATTTTGCCAAGAAGCCTTTGACACCACTTCTAGTTTCCCAATGCCCCTTGATATTAGATGATTGCAAGTGTAGTGCTTGAGCAACATCTTCATGCTTTGGTTCTTTTTCCGTACCGTTGTAGGGTAGTTGATTAAGAATAGGAATTCTCAGGAGTTGAGAAAATACCTCCAAAGTAGGCACCAATTGGTAGTCGGGGAATGTGAAATAGTGGTGAAGGGGGTCAAAGAACTGGAACAGCACTTTCACCATGTCTTCTTCAATGTTGGTGTTGACTAGGCTGAGCAGTCTACCATGCCTTTCACTGAAGAGAGAGCTTTCTGGAATTCTGGATGTAAGCTCCTTGAGTTGAGGAGGGATTCTCACAAGGTTGACTTGGATGGTTTTCCTGCGAAGAATTTCCATGACCTACAAAACAGGAACAAAGATAAAGATCCAAACCCTTGAAATGGTTAGTGGATGCATATGATGCTTTATGATGTTCATGATGTATGCACAAACATATGTACAAGCAAGTCACACAAAACCCTAGTTTCAGGCTTGCATGAGGTTTCATAGGTAAGTACCCTCTTGAGTGAAGTTGGCTTAAAAACCTGTCCTATAAATAGTAATCGGGTTCTAAGGAGCTCAATATCATTGAATTGTTTTCTATGTTCATTGTTTTGGTTTAGCCACTTAACTAGCGACCAAAATATTCCAAGAAAACAACCCTCAATGAGTGTAGTATCGAGTATCTATCAACTTCGGACTGCACCAAAGCCGGTCATCTCACTAACCCTAATAAAAGGCCAAGATGGTTAAGTAAGGTTCTAGGTCATTAGTGCTTAGTGACATCACTCAGCGGCCCCGTACTCTCCTTGATTGAACTCAAGGGTTATCGGTACTCACAAATATGTCGCACTAATATAGATATTGCTTCAACCGTGTCGGTATACCCCGCACAGTTTCCACAATGTATTGCTATCTATGACTGTTTCCCCAAATCCGGGTGTAGGATTTCAAGCCCAAACAAGAGAACCAAAATGTAAAGCAATCAAAGCAAACAATTAGTCATGCAAAAGGGTGATCTAAGCCCTAAGGTTACTCCACTTTTAAAATAGTCCCCAGCAGAGTCGCCAGTTCTGTGATACGGTGGGAGAACTGACTTGGGTTTTGCGTTTATTTTCGCAAATGTTTCGGTTGAGCAAGAGTCGCCACCGACTTTTTATTTTATCCTAAGGAAAGGTTAAAAAGCACAGGAAAAACCTTTGAGATGTTTTCTTGGGTTCGGGGAGTAGATTATAGAAAGGGAAGGTATTAGCACTCTTTCTATCAATGGTTATCCATGGGCTCTTAGTTACTTGCTTAGATCACTTGCCTATGCTTTTCAATTGTTTGAAATGGTGCTTTGTGTGTGTGGTTTTTGAAAATGTTTTGAAAAAGATGCCTTGTCTAGGCAACCATTGTAACAATTCTTGTTTGAATGTTTTACAAAGGTGTTTGTCTTTTTGAAAAGATGTTTCAATGTTTTTTGGAAGTTTGTTTTGAAGTTGTGTTGTGATTTGTGTTTTGAAAAATGGCAAGGATTGTTTTGCAAGATTGGTCAAGTAACCAAGAGCTATCTACCCTAAATTTCTCAAAGATCTTTCTCATGTTTTAACCCTTTTAACAGTGTTGTTTCACCATTGTATTTGTTGAACAACCTTGTGTTAGGATATTAACGGGACGGGCACGGGTCATTGTTTAGACCATGAATGCAATAGTGTCAAGTATCTTGGCAATTTTCTTGAGGGACTATGATCATTTTGTTTAGGCAACTTGATAGCGTCATCGAGGGACTATGATCATTTTGTTTGTTTTTGTTTTGTTTTATTTTGCCAAAGTACTTGACATACAAACATGGCCCATTTTTGAAGGCAACAAGTGGAGTAACCCTAGGGATGCAAGTGTGAATTGTGTTTTAATTTTCATGCATTTGTCTTGAATTAGGTCAAGCTATTTGTTGATTTTATTTGCATACAAACCCTAAGTCTATCATGGCATAATTGAAAGCTTTTAAATGCGGAAATTTAAATGCTAAGCTATTACAACAATGATAATGGGGATGGGGGTACAAGTTTGAATTTGGGGATATTTGACAAGAAATTAAATTCTAAGCTATTACAACCATATCGAATGTATACAAATATTTAATTGTACAATATTTAAATAAATACAATAAATATGCAAAATGTATTATGCACAAAATGATTTTTTATGTATGTGAAAGTATTTTTCAATGTGAAATATAAACAAAATAAAAAAAGTCAATTTTTAGTTATTGTTTATTGTTTTAGGGTCAAACCCTAGTTCTTGAATAAATATTATTATTTATTGATTATGTACAAAATAAATTAATTTATGCACAAAATAAAAAGTATATGGTTAAAAAAAAGTATTTTTGATGTCATATATTAATAAAAATAAAAATGTATTATTTCTATATTTTTGTCCTAAATATTTAATAAAATATGTATATGTATATATTATATATATTAAATATGCTAAGTATATATAAAAATAAAATATTAATTATTTACAAAAATGTATATTTTAGAAAATGTTTTCAAAATGTAAATAAAAAATAATAACTGAAAATAAATATATTTTGTATTATTTTTTAGTGTTTTAAATAAAAGGTATTATATTTATTTACATATATATGCTAAATAAAACAAATAAATGCCAAATAAATGCAAAAAAGTGTGGAAAAATATTTTTAGTGTTTTTTATGTTTGAGTCAAAAATATAAAATCAGAATCAAAAAGAAAAAATGCAAAATAATCAATATTTCACATAATGGGCCAGGGGGTGTAAATTGAAAAAGGGGGTGCAAACAACAAAGATGGCTCAGGCCCAGCCCAAGCCATCATCTTCTTCCTCCAGCTTCTGTTTGAATAACAAGACGCGCGCGCCTCTTGTACCAAAGCTAACTCCTAATTCCTTGACTTTTACACAAAACTCATAACACCAATATTATAGAGCATCAAAAGACGAATTCAGACATATAAAACACTTGACCTAACTCTAAGAAACCAGGGAGAATTTCTTCATCCCCAATTTCTGACCTAATTTTTCTTCAATGTTCATGGCCAAAATTCTCACAGCACGCTTAACATAAATGAAAAGTAAGCATATGTATGGCTTCAGGGCTATGAGTAGAGCATGTTTCATTCACAAACCTAAGCCTAACTCTTCCTAGATTGAGAGATAGAAGTTCATGGTTTTACCTGTTTCAGCTTGAGTCATGTACAGCAATATGGCCAACTTCAATGGAGTTTGAGCTTTTGTATAGCTTTCCTGAGGTCCAAGGATGCTTCCCAAATGCCTAGCTTGCTTTGAATCAATCTGAATCGCGCTATGGAAGTCCACCTGCAAAACTGAAAAGTGAAAATGGCAGATGAGGTTAGGGGTGTTACAGCTTGTATTTAGGGCTTGGGATAGTTTGTGTGGATGATATGGAATGTGTTTGAAAAGTTTTTAGTCAAAGTGCACGAGCAAACTGACTTGTGCAACTCAATCTGCAGGGATGCCCTGTTTTTGCCACAAAATGGTGTTTCTGAGTATTAGGAGGTGTGATCGGTGGATCTGGAACTGACTGTTTTACGCTGGTTTCGCGAAATGTCGCGGGAGCAAGAGTCGCCACCGTCTTTTATTTTCTCCAAATGGAAAGGACAAAAGCACAGAAAAATTCCTTATTGAGATTAGTTCTCGGTTCGGGAGGTAGATTTATAGAAAGGGAAGGTGTTAGCACCCTTTCTATCCATGGTTATCCATGGGCTCTTAGATACTTGCTCATTTGTGTTTTCAAAATGTTTGTTTGCTTTTCAACTGTGGGTTTAAAAAAAGTTTCGTTTAAAATTTCAGTTCGACTCTTGTATCAGTCCTCAAGAGTGTTTGAAAAGTTGTTTTTGAAAGCTTTTTGCAAAGTGTCGGTGTGAAAAGAAGTTTTTGATTTGTTTTGAATTAGAGCAAGTATCTATGAGTCATCTACCTACCCTAAGGAATTAGTCTGTGTAAATGTCCTTAAGGTAATGCCATCCCACCATTGAGAGGTAGGTAGCACCACCGTCGGAGGTGTTCGGGTCAATTCGAGGGTTAGGGACAGTGTGGTCACCGAGCAATAGTAAGATACCTTAGAAGCTACCCTTATGCCATTGATCTTTTTATTCCGAGGCAACCGTTTCGAGGCAACTTGTTTCGAGGCAACCGTTTCGAGGCAACTAGATCAATGGAACATAAGGACTCACTAAGACATCCTATACTCAACGACCACGTTTCGAGGGGAAAGGCAACAGTGTGATCACCAGAGCAACAGTAGGATACCTTAGAAGCTACCCTTATGCCATGTTCATGGACATAAGGACTTACTAAGACGTCCTATACTCGATGACCACATTTCGAGGGGCAAGGCAACAGTGAGGCGTACCCTAAGAGTGGTGTGTGAATTGTGTGTCATTTTCAGTTTATTATTTGTCTTGTCATGCATTGGTGATCTACACTTTGATTTTATTTTTGGGTATTCATTCTTTCATGTGATTGTTAACAGTTTAAAGGTGCGGGAATTTAAAGTGCGGAAAAGATAAAGGTTCTACACTATTACAAAGGCGCGGGTCTACATCGCCAAATTAATCCATACCCGATTTAAAATAAAATGCAGAAAATAAACGCCTAATTAACTATTACAGGGCTTTGGAGCAAGTACATTATATTCACAAAAAAAAATGAAAAAATAAATGCGCGAAAAGAAAATATAATCAAATGCGAGGGCGTTGGACCCTTTAAAGGAATTAAATCGAAATTATAAATTAATTAAATTAAAATAAAGGAAAGAACTTATTTTTGATGTTTTCGGATTTATGGAATTAAAGAAAATTAAATTGGAATTTAAAAGTCAAATAATTCTAGTTCTAATTGTTTTTTTTAATTTATTAAAGAAAATTGTCTAAGTTAAACCTAATTTAAACCTAATTGATTAATTACAAGTATTTACAAAATTAATTAGTGGTTAATAATAATTATAATAAGAAAATAAAAATATTTAATAAAAAAAGGATAACAAAGTGCTAAAGACCTATTTTTTTTATATTTTTTAGTTATTAAAAAAAATACATTAAAATTAAAAACCTAAGATTAACACTAAATTAATTTTTGAATTTATTTACCAAAAGGTTGATGAATTAAATTAAAATAAAACATATTTTTATTTTTTATGATTTTCTGATTTTTGGTTTTTTTTATGAAAATTGTTTTGATTAATTAATTAGAAGTAATAAAAACAAAATTAAAAAAAGAATGGAAAGAAAGGAAATAAAAATGCAAACTGTGGGGGGTGTTGACCCCAATTGAGGAGGTGGATTGATGAACTCTGGCCCAACAGGAGGAGGCCCCTTGTTGACTTTTTGGATCATGTGGAGCACCTTTGACTGACGCCTATGGTGGATGGCAGGTAGTAGCCACTGGATGGACCATTTGAGACACATGGCAAGTGCCAACGCTGGGGTGTATGATGGCTCCCTGGGTGGTGTGCTGCATAGGAACGAATTAAGCAAAATAATAGAAGTAATGTGAGGGGACCTGGGATTCGAACCCAGGTCCCAGTGTTTACCATCCAACGCCTTAACCAATTGAACTATCAACGCGCTTTGTATATAAGATAAGAAACAAATAATATAAAATAAAATTTGCATTAGTGGTATAAAATAAATAAAAAAGCGCTGGATTTCAAACCAGTCACTCACGCCGTGCCACGCAGTCGTCTTCTCCGAATGGACCTGTAAAAAAGGGATAGCGGGGGTTTTGAACCCCCCCAAAACACAAGCTTTTTGAAAATAGAGAATAGGTCGTGCTCAATCATAAATTGGGCGCGACCATTGATTTGGAATCCTCATGTTGCCACGATCCTGTTCCTACTGGTTTTAGAGTCCAATTTTAACGTATACCTAAAGCCCCAATTTGGAATTTCATGAACCCTAGTTTTTGTTCATGGTAAATTCGGATTCAGATGCCTATAACTCAATTGGATGGCACCAAAAGCTTCAGAGAAACCTCATTAGTATAAATCAGGCAAGAAAAATCAATGAAAATGGATGAATTGTGTTATGCATTTCTGAAGAAAAAAAATACAAACCGTGTAGCTTTGTGGGACTGGTTCCTTGCGTGTTTGAGCGTGGTTTTGATTGCTAGAGTTTCCTTGGGACCTCAGGAAGGTGTTTGGATCAGAATGGGGACTCAACAAATGCTCTAAGGCAGTTTTCAGTTTTGCAAATTTTTATGTGAAAATGTAAAGTTGCTCTGAGTTTTCTGTGCAGTTCTGGTCGTGTGTATGCTTCTGATCCCTTGCATAGGTATTATGTAACATGTATTGATAGGAATTGTGGCCTCATAATGCCTTGCCTTCATGTTCAAGATTCTCCATAAACCTCCATTAACAACCTTCCATTTTTGAACCATTTTTTGAATTCTTGCTCCATTTGGCCTCTTGCACGAATTTGGCATATGCATAATGGTGATTCAAGGTCCATCAAAATCAGATATCCTCCTTAATTAACCCTTTTAATTTTCCTTTGATTTTAAAAGATTTAAAATTAATTAAATCCAATAAAATCAATAAAAAATGAAAAAATTAATTTAAAAATTGGAAATAAAAGGTGGGACACGTTTGTAACACCCTCTAAAACCCCGCATATAATTTTCGCAAATATTAAAAATTATAAACTCAGAGTACATGTAATAATCGAGGAATGCTACAATTCTCTCTTAATAAAATAAATTCCTGTCATGCATAATTTTAGTGGTAACTCATACATGTCAACACAACGGAATAATTTATTTAATAAATCAAATGTTATAATATTTTCCAAAATCATCAGGAAATTAACACCTGGAAAGTCAACGTCATATTATAACAATTAACAGAAAATAAACGAGTCTGACTAAAGCAGCTCGACAACCAAACGTTCCCGGAGTTACAACTATCAGAGCATGACCCGGACATACTAAAACGAAACTAAACTAGACACGATAAGCCTTCGCCAAGCACCTGAGCGAAGCTCCTCAATCTGAAATATTCAACAGTAAGGGTGAGCTTCTCAAATATACATTTGGTTATACATTCATAACAATCAATTCACGAAATCATAAGCATCACCCAATAATTAGCATATTTCATAGTTTACAAAACCTTTACAATTCATATATCCATGACATATTGCCTTTCATATTTGCAAATATTCATCAAACATCATCAACCATTTATCAATCATACGTGCATACAAACAATCAAATACAACATTGGAAAAATCATCCATTCATGTTATATTCGAGTAATGCAACACACCCATGCATGTGGTACCACTTCACCGCCCCATTAAATCGCGGGTCACGGATAACTCACCGTTCCATTATATCGCGGACACGGCTACCACCTCAACGTTCCATTATATCGCGGACACGTATATTGGCCACCATGTTAATTCCACACAATGGGAATTAACAAATGCAACATGATATGTAAGTATGTAACACTCAGCATACTATGAACATCAATCAACATATCATGCACACCAACAATATCAAACATAACATGATAGGAATAGCATGTAACCACTCAGCATACTATTAAACATCAATCATATCAAGTTATATCATAATTCATGCTTGATAACATCATCTAAAAGCATGACAATAAGATCCACATAGTGTTGGTATCATAACATACAATCGTTATTCGATACACACATCAATCAACACTAGGAATTCAATAAACACATATTCAAAACATGTCAAACACTGCACATCAAAACCGGATCAATCCGTACTTAACAACATGCACGGAAAACATAGTTTAAAAACCAACACAGGAGGTTTAACACGGGTGCCCGTGTAAAACAACACTGCCCGTGTGGAAATGTGTCCAGAAAACACGTTTTTTTGACAAAACAGGGGATCAACACGGGCGCCCGTGTAAATCAACACGGCCCGTGTTGAATTGTGCCCAGAAAACCCATTTTTATGCCAACACAGTGAATCAACACGGGCGCCCGTGTTAATCAACACGCCCGTGTTGAATTATGGCCAGAAAACACATTTTCATCAGCATTACAGTGAATCAACACGGGTGCCCGCGTAAATCAACGCGCCCGTGTTGATGAGTGCGAACCCAATTTTTCTGTTTTTGCAGCAGCTCATATACCCATTTTTTTGCACGAAAATACCTCTCTACGGCGGTGCAATATAGTACAAAGACATCCAATCCATCATAGGAACCTAAAGTCTCTAATTGATTCATAAAATCGGGACCTTAAACCTTTTCTAACAAAGTTCAATCCTAAGGTTATCGATCCCTAGAAACATCTAACAATTGGGATTTCCTACGATTACCCGAATCAACCTTACATAAACCCATAAACAAATATAATTCGAGTATAAACCCCCCTTACCTTATCAATTAGCAGCTTTGAGTTCTTGAGCGATGTTCTTCGTTCTCCGTTCTTCAGAGCTCTATTTTCCCAAATTCCAACTTCTGTTCTTACGTGAAAACCAAAAATGAGAAAAATGGCCTAAGTCCCAAACATAACTTTATTTCTCTGCACCCCCACTCTTTACTAACAACATCTAAGCCCAATAACATAAAAATCCCAATATTCCTTATTTCTTTTATTTTCCTCAAATACTCCAAAATAAATAATTCTTTTTATTTTATTAATTCTAATAAAATAAATTCCCAAATTTAAATAAATCAATTAATTGAAAACGGGGTGTTACAACTCTCCCCCACTAAAAGAGTTTTCGTCCTCGAAAACATACCTTAGACGAACAGCTCCGGATAAGCCTCTTTCATCTGGCTCTCCAGCTCCCAAGTGATATTTCCATCTGCTGGACCTCCCCAAGCAACCTTCACTAATGCTATCTCTTTACCTCTTAACTGTTTCACTTCCCGATCTTCTATCCTCATAGGCAATGCTTCTACTGTCAGGTTATCTCTTACCTGTACATCATCTATTTGGATTACATGAGATGGGTCTGGAATGTATCTCCTCAACTGAGAAACATGAAAAACATCGTGCAAATTCGCAAGTCTCGGAGGTAAAGCAATGCGATAAGCAACTTCTCCAACTCTTTCCGTAATCTGAAACGGACCAATAAAACGCGGAGTCAACTTCTTAGACTTCAACGCCCGACCAATACCCGTCATCGGAGTAACTCTCATAAACACATGATCTCCAGCACTGAATTCTAAATTCTTTCTCCTCTTATCATGATAACTTTTCTGACGACTCTGAGAAGCTCTCATCTTCTCTTGAATCAATTTGATCTTTTCGGTAGTCTGCTGAACAATCTCTGGCCCAATTACCGAACTCTCTCCAGATTCATACCAACACAAAGGCGTCCTACACCGTCTACCATACAATGCCTCAAACGGAGCCATACCAATACTCGAATGGTAACTATTGTTATAAGTAAATTCAATCAATGGCAAATAGCTATCCCAAGCTCCACCTTTCTCTAAAACACAAGCACGCAATAAATCTTCCAACGATTGAATCGTCCATCAGTCTGAGGATGGTAAGCTGAACTCAATCTCAACTTAGTACCCAAAGCCTTCTGCAATCCTTCCCAAAATTTCGAAGTGAACCTCGGATCTCTATCTGACACAATACTAGAAGGAACTCCATGCAAACTCACTATTTTCTCAATATACAACTGTGCCAATCTCTCCATCGAGTAATCCATTCGCACCGGTATAAAATGAGCAGACTTAGTCAACCTATCCACAACGACCCATATCGCTTCACAATTCATAGGAGTCCTTGGCAACCCAGATACGAAATCCATAGAAATACTATCCCACTTCCATTCTGGAATAAACATCGGTTGCATAAACCCAGACGACTTTTGATGCTCAATCTTCGATTTCTGACAGATTAAACATGCATACACAAATTCAGCTATTTCCTTTTTCATTCTCGGCCACCAAAACAATTTCTTCAAATCATGATACATTTTCGTGGCACCCGGATGAATGCTCATCCCACTACGATGTCCTTCCTCTAATATACTTTTCTTGATTTCTGCGACATCAGGAACACAAACTCTATCGCCAAATCTCATAACATCATTTTCATCAATCCTAAACTCACCACCTTGACCTTGGTTGATCAATGTCAATTTATCAACTAAATTAACATCGGATTTCTGCCCGATCCTGATCTCTTCTAGAATACCACTAGTAAGTTTCAACATACCCAAACGAACACACTTCGGAGTACTTTCACAAACCAAACTCAAATCTCGGAATTGCTCAATTAAATCCAATTCACGAACCATCATCATAGACATATGCAAGGACTTCCTGCTCAAAGCATCTGCAACTACATTTGCCTTACCAGGATGGTAATTCAAGCCAAAATCATAATCTTTGAGGAATTCTAACCACCTTCTTTGCCTCATATTGAGCTCTTTCTGATCGAAAAGATACTTCAAACTCTTATGATCACTATACACTTCAAACCTCGAACCATACAGATAATGTCTCCACAATTTCAAGACAAACACAACTGCTGCCAACTCTAAGTCATGAGTAGGATAGTTCCTTTCATGAACCTTCAACTGTCTCGAAGCATACGCAACTACCTGCTGATTCTGCATTAAAACACCACCTAAACCCAACAGAGATGCATCACAATAGACCACAAAAGATTCCACCGGATTCGGCAAAATCAGAATAGGAGCACTTGTCAATCTCCGCTTCAATTCTTGGAAACCTTTCTCACAATCAGAATCCCAAATAAACGCTTGTCCTTTACGAGTCAACTTCGTCAACGGCAATGCTAACTTTGAGAATCCTTCGATAAACTTTCTGTAATAGCCTGCAAGACCAAGAAAACTTCTGATTTCCGAAACAGTCTTCGGCGCTTCCCACTGAGATACCGCTTCTACTTTCGTAGGATCCACTGCAATACCATTCTTAGAAATCACATGTCCAAGAAAACTAACTTCATTCAGCCAGAACTCACATTTGGACAACTTTGCATACAACTTCTTATCTTTCAACAACTCTAACACAATTCTGAGATGTTCCGCATGTTCTTCGTCATTCTCGGAATAAATCAGAATGTCATCAATAAAAACCACAACAAACTTATCCAGATATGGGTGAAAAATCCTATTCATATATTCCATGAAAACACCAGGTGCATTAGTAACTCCGAAAGGCATAACAGAATATTCATAATGCCCATACCTCGTTCGAAAAGCAGTCTTTTGAATATCTTCCGCTTTCACACGAATCTGATGATATCCAGATCTCAAATCAATCTTACTGAATACACTGGCTCCAATTAACTGATCCATTAAATCATCAATCCTCGGTAACGGGTACCGATTCTTAATGGTTACCTTGTTCAATTGCCTGTAATCAACACACAGTCTCATAGAACCTTCTTTCTTCTTAACCAACAATACCGGAGCACCCCAAGGCGAAACACTTGGACGAATAAACTTCTTCTCCAGTAAATCTTCCAACTGACTCTTCAATTCAGCCAATTCAGACGCAGACATACGATATGGCGCCATCGACACCGGTCTCGTACCAGGAATTAAATCTATAGAAAATTCCACCTCTCTCTCAGGAGGTAACTCGCCAACATCATCAGGAAAGACTTCTGGAAAATCACACACCACTGGCAATTCACTACTCCTGACCTTTCCGGTTGCATCTAACGAAGCAAGTAACATAAACACATTAGCACCATCTTCCATTGCTTCTTGCACCTGCCTAGCAGTCATAGTCAAATTCTCGACACCAACTGCTTCTGGGAAAATCACCGTCTTAGCAAAGCAGTTCAGATGAACCCGGTTAAATTCCAACCAGTTCATCCCAAGGATAATATCAATTTGTTCAAGCGGTAGGCACACTAAATCCATACCGAAACCTCTACCAAAAATCTCAATAGGACAATTCCTACATACGAGTGAAGTTGTCACTGAACCCGATGCAGGAGTATCAACAACCATGCTACCTCGCATACCAGATATGTCCAGTTTCAACCTCTCAGCACAATCCAAAGAAATGAAAGAATGAGTTGCACCAGTATCAATAATTGCAACTAAAGGTGTGCCATGAATAAAACACGTACCTTTAATCAATCGATCCTCTGAGGTAGTCTCAGATCCAGACAAAGCAAACACTTTTCCACCTGACTGATCCTTCCTAGGCTTAGGACACTGCGGACGAATGTGACCTTCTTCGCCACAATTGTAACAAGTAACAGACTTCCCTTTGCAATCAATAGACAAATGACCAGCCTTTCCACATTTATAGCACTTCTTCTCATCACTCTTGCAATCTCGAATGTGATGACCAGACTCACCACACCTGTAGCATCTGATAGGAGCCTTAGAATCTCCCCCACTAGGCCTTTTCCAACCGCCTGATCTCTGGTTATCTCTACCATATGGCTTGCCACGGTCCATATGTTGCTTCCCTCTTTTATCAACAGCCCCACGAGAGTGAGACGACCGATTCTTGGTAATATCTTCTTCCAAGATTCTGCTACAATCCACCAGATCAGAAAATCTACGAATACGCTGGTACCTGATTCCCTGCTTAATCTCATCTCGGAGACCATTCTCAAATTTGATACATTTAGAGAATTCTCCAGCCTCATCATTGTTGTAGTGTGCATAATACTTTGCCAGCTCAGTGAACTTAGTAGCATACTCACTAACAGTCAGATTGCCCTGCTTAAGCTCCAAAAATTCAATTTCCTTTCTTCCCCGAACATCTTCAGGAAAGTACCTCCTCAGAAAAGCCCTTCTGAAGTTAGCCCAAGTCAGTGCCTCTCCATCCTGAACCATTTCAGTCCTTGTGGCAACCCACCAGTCGTCGGCCTCTTCTGCCAACATATGCGTACCATATCTGACTTTCAGATCTTCAGCACAATCGATCACACGGAAAATCCTTTCGATTTCCTTCAGCCACTTCTGAGCACCTTCGGGGTCATGTGTACCTTTGAACAACGGAGGATTGTTCCTCTGGAAATTTCCCAATTGCCTATCAGCACCAATCACGCCTCCAGTTGGGTTTCCAGCAAGTACACCAGCTAACATCCCCAAAGCCTCAGCTAGTGCAGCATCATTTCGTCCATTACCTCTTCCAGCCATATTCCTGAGAATTAAAACATACTCCACATCAGAATACAGTATCGACAGTGTTACCTTGCACTAGTCGCATACGAAAAGGAATGACTGACTCAAGACTCTGGTCACAACGACCGACTATGCTCTGATACCACTATTGTAACACCCTCTAAAACCCCGCATATAATTTTCGCAAATATTAAAAATTATAAACTCAGAGTACATGTAATAATCGAGGAATGCTACAATTCTCTCTTAATAAAATAAATTCCTGTCATGCATAATTTTAGTGGTAACTCATACATGTCAACACAGCGGAATAATTTATTTAATAAATCAAATGTTATAATATTTTCCAAAATCATCAGGAAATTAACACCTGGAAAGTCAACGTCATATTATAACAATTAACAGAAAATAAACGAGTCTGACTAAAGCAGCTCGACAACCAAACGTTCCCGGAGTTACAACTATCAGAGCATGACCCGGACATACTAAAACGAAACTAAACTAGACACGATAAGCCTTCGCCAAGCACCTGAGCGAAGCTCCTCAATCTGAAATATTCAACAGTAAGGGTGAGCTTCTCAAATATACATTTGGTTATACATTCATAACAATCAATTCACGAAATCATAAGCATCACCCAATAATTAGCATATTTCATAGTTTACAAAACCTTTACAATTCATATATCCATGACATATTGCCTTTCATATTTGCAAATATTCATCAAACATCATCAACCATTTATCAATCATACGTGCATACAAACAATCAAATACAACATTGGAAAAATCATCCATTCATGTTATATTCGAGTAATGCAACACACCCATGCATGTGGTACCACTTCACCGCCCCATTAAATCGCGGGTCACGGATAACTCACCGTTCCATTATATCGCGGACACGGCTACCACCTCAACGTTCCATTATATCGCGGACACGTATATTGGCCACCATGTTAATTCCACACAATGGGAATTAACAAATGCAACATGATATGTAAGTATGTAACACTCAGCATACTATGAACATCAATCAACATATCATGCACACCAACAATATCAAACATAACATGATAGGAATAGCATGTAACCACTCAGCATACTATTAAACATCAATCATATCAAGTTATATCATAATTCATGCTTGATAACATCATCTAAAAGCATGACAATAAGATCCACATAGTGTTGGTATCATAACATACAATCGTTATTCGATACACACATCAATCAACACTAGGAATTCAATAAACACATATTCAAAACATGTCAAACACTGCACATCAAAACCGGATCAATCCGTACTTAACAACATGCACGGAAAACATAGTTTAAAAACCAACACAGGAGGTTTAACACGGGTGCCCGTGTAAAACAACACTGCCCGTGTGGAAATGTGTCCAGAAAACACGTTTTTTTGACAAAACAGGGGATCAACACGGGCGCCCGTGTAAATCAACACGGCCCGTGTTGAATTGTGCCCAGAAAACCCATTTTTATGCCAACACAGTGAATCAACACGGGCGCCCGTGTTCATCAACACGCCCGTGTTGAATTATGGCCAGAAAACACATTTTCATCAGCATTACAGTGAATCAACACGGGTGCCCGCGTAAATCAACGCGCCCGTGTTGATGAGTGCGAACCCAATTTTTCTGTTTTTGCAGCAGCTCATATACCCATTTTTTTGCACGAAAATACCTCTCTACGGCGGTGCAATATAGTACAAAGACATCCAATCCATCATAGGAACCTAAAGTCTCTAATTGATTCATAAAATCGGGACCTTAAACCTTTTCTAACAAAGTTCAATCCTAAGGTTATCGATCCCTAGAAACATCTAACAATTGGGATTTCCTACGATTACCCGAATCAACCTTACATAAACCCATAAACAAATATAATTCGAGTATAAACCCCCCTTACCTTATCAATTAGCAGCTTTGAGTTCTTGAGCGATGTTCTTCGTTCTCCGTTCTTCAGAGCTCTATTTTCCCAAATTCCAACTTCTGTTCTTACGTGAAAACCAAAAATGAGAAAAATGGCCTAAGTCCCAAACATAACTTTATTTCTCTGCACCCCCACTCTTTACTAACAACATCTAAGCCCAATAACATAAAAATCCCAATATTCCTTATTTCTTTTATTTTCCTCAAATACTCCAAAATAAATAATTCTTTTTATTTTATTAATTCTAATAAAATAAATTCCCAAATTTAAATAAATCAATTAATTGAAAACGGGGTGTTACAGGAGGCATGGCCAAGCTAATTCAAGTGGAAAAAGTGGGGCCCTTTTGTCAAAAATGAAGTTTCAAGGATAAATGATTTTGGCCATTTCACAAAAATTTCCCAACTTCTCCAATGCATATCTTGCTCAATTTTTAAGCTTTGATCATGTTCTTGGACATTTTGGAAAGGTATTGAAGTCCTATAACCAATTTCTTTGGTCCCATGTCGTTTTGATTTACCAATCTCAAGTTATGGTCTTTGACTTAAAGTCCCTTTTTGTTGACTTTTGAAAATGACCTATAATGTTGAAATTGATAACTTTTTGTGAGAGCATTTCTTGGACTTGGAGTGTGAAGATGAGTTGTAGGAAATGTCTTCCCCTTCAAGATGAGCATTGGATGGAATTTTTCTGATGAACCATGAAAAAGTTATGCCTTGGTCAAGTTACAGTTGACTTTTCAACTGTCCAAAAATAGAAACTTTTGCATCTTGAGACTTTTTTGAGCCAAACTTTGAGAATCATGATCAAGCATTGATAAAATGATGTTTGTGGCTTCAAAATAAGATGTTGACCAAAAAATTTGACTTTTGACTGCCAAATGACCATTTTGCCCCTACAGTTGACTGTTGAGCAATTAGGGTTTTTGACTGTGCAACTTGACCTTGTGAGCCTTGAAACTTGACATGTAGGTGCTTGACAATGTTTATAGGCATAGGAGACTTGATTGAGCTCTTGAAAACTTCAACTTCCTTGCAGGAACCAAAACCCTAGTTTGACTGCCTTAGGAGGATGGTTTGACTGTGTGGCCCTTGAGTAAACTTGAACCAATTGTGGATGATTCTTGTCAAAACTTTTGAAGATTATGGGAGGGAAAATTTTGGGGTACAACAGGAGGTATGAGGGATCAATGAATCGTGCTTTAGGTTAGTTGGGATGTATGGAAGGTGAGAACAAAGTTTTTGTTTGGCTGTGTTGACAGGAATGAAAGATGGAGAGTTTTTGCAAACTTGCTTGTTTTTGAAGTAAGAAGGTTCAAGTTGCAATGCAGGCCTGTGTACCCTCTCTATATATGCTGCACAATTTGCTCTTGATCAATGGGATATGTGGATTTGATTTAGCTCCATGATCTGGCCCCATGCCTCCAAGATTTGGAACTTGACATAAAGTGTAACTTTATCAAAATGGCATGTTTGCTTTTTCTAATTAAGGATTGATTCTATGTGCAATGTCCAAAGGGAAGAAATAATGAATTAATACAATGGTTAGGCATTTAATTATGGAGTGAAAACTTGGTTTAGAGGCCTGCAAGCAAGTACCAAGTATGCTGGTTTGAAAATGAAACTTGTATGAACATGTAGTTGGTTATGAACAAAAGTGAATTTTACTTAACTTTGCAAATTCGATTCTCCCTAACCACAAGGGTGTTTGAGAAGTTCTTGGACAATTTGGAAATTTTGGAATGTGTACTACAATCCATCTTTGTAATGCAAATTGAAACTCCAAGTGGAAGCATGTGAAAAATGGCCAAGAAGTTGGACAAAAATCCTGCCTAGAATAGGTCAAAATTTCTCTAAGTTAAAAATGTTTTGCACCCTTGTTCCAAAAATCATAACTTGAAATACAAGCTTCCTTTGAGAAAACTTTGTGAATCAAAGTTGTAGATTTTGCAATGGACTATAACTTTCATGTTTCAAGTTTTGTTTGAATCCATTTGCATCTTGGTGAAAAATATGGACAAAGTTAGGAAAAAAATAAGAAAGTTTCATAACTTAGAAAAATTCTAAGTTATGAAATTTTCTCATTTTAAACCCTAATTTGCAATTTTAGGTTTCTTGATGAACAAGTTTCATAATTTGACATGTCTTGATGAAAAATGAATCTTGGCACTTGATTTTGACCAAAAAGTCAAAGTTTGACTTTTCAGTATACAGTCAAATTTTTATCAGTTGACAGCAAAATTCATCTGTCAATCCTAGGCATTTGAGATCTTTTGAACTTGTTGAATGTGTCAAGATAATGTCATTGACTCCTTGAGTCCATATATGAGCTTGTTTTGCCATTGGTTAGGTCAAACAGTCAAAAATTGCCTTTATGCAGTCAAAACCCTAAAAATGACCATTTTTCCCTTTTAGTGATCTGATCAAATTTCTTGTGGAGTTGTGATCCAAACTTGACCAAATGGTTCATGTGAGTTCATAATATTGATGTGGGTCAAATTTCATGAAGTTTGACTGTCAATTGGCCACAGTTGACTTTTTCCCCAATACAACTGATTTCTAGGTCAACTGTCCAATTGACTGGGCAAAGATTGGAATCAAGACTTGAAACTTGGTATGGATAAACTTGTGAGTCCAACATGAAGCATGAAAGTCCCTTTGGGCTTTTTTAGGTCAAAACATCCCTGTGCAAACTCAAACCCTAATTTGGGTCAACAGTGCAAGGAGGGGCCTTGAGCTGAGCAAACCCTAACTTGATCTTGAGTTCCAAGAGTCTTGTGGTGAGAAAATGTTGATGAAATGAGAGGGAAAATTTTGGGGTACAACACCTACCGCCATGCAACATGGCTAACACCACCCTTCACCAATGCATGTGTGGTGACCTCCACACTTCCTTTTCATGCCTGCCACCCTTGAACTTTATAGTGGCACTCTCTACTTGCCTTGTGGCACCTGCCACACCTTCTAATAGTGCCCCCCCTCTATTTGCCTTTCCATTGCATTGCATCCCAGCCACATTAAATATTCCTCTATTTGCGCATTTAGTTTTTCCTTTATCCATAATAATGTTCTACATTTATCACCATCAACACTCGTTTATTTACCATTATTTTTTCAACCCCTTTCAACTATCACAATAATTATCACTCATTATTTATAACTTCACACCAAATTCTCCATTCCACCACTCATTTATCAATATCCTCTTCTTACCACTACTCAAACTTTTACTCTTTGAATTATTATCATGGCACAAAGGCATGGATACAAGATAACATTCAGAGAAAGCATACATGGTGAAATATAGAAACAACTCTACAAGGTTATAAGCAACATAGAAATAGAACCAACAAGATATGATGATGAACCTTGTCTAACAGCTTTAGGGATTTCAGACAGTGTCAGTCTTATGCTCAATACGTTAAGTTTAGATTACTTTTTATTTTTTAAGGTTCCTGTCTATGTCTAACTAACCCTTGAATTCCTTAGCTCTCTGATTTTTGAACTAACTCCTGACACAGACTGCTCATGTGGAATGTTCAGTTTCACATGTTTAATGTTGAGTATGCATTGAATTTTGACCAACTTGCTGATTTTCTACATTTTCCCCATGAAAATAAAGTGGTACGCGAGGTTCCTTATACTCAGAGATGGAAGAATGCTTTTCAACCATTCTGGAGAGCAATAACGGGTGCAGTAACACAAGGCTTTGAAGGCAACAAAGCCTCACTCATTCAAAACCCAGCCATAAGATGATTCTGCCAACTCTTGTCCTGCACTATTTTTGGTCGGGCAAATTCTAATAAAGTGAATGAAAAAGAATTTTTCTACCTGTTCGCCACTTTTTTGCCCGAAAAGGTTAATATTGTCCCATTCATGATATCTCACATTCTTGCACTATTCACTATGAAAAAGGGAGCAATAGTCTTTGGAAGATTAATAACTTCCATAGCTCGAGTCCTAGGACTCGTAGAAAAACTTTCGACCATGACGCCACTCCTGCCACGTGCAATAAATATTGATATGGTTAAGAGCATGAAATTAGTGTGACGACAAGGCGATGATTTCAAATTAATGATCAATAATTATGTTTTACCAGATTTCATTCTCCCAAACCCATGTCGCACAAATGTGCGCAATCAGAGAAACTTTTTCTATATTGATGACTCATTTCCAAACCCAGTCCCCGCACACATTCCTGAGAATGTAGTTGCTGGTGGGGACAATAATGGTGAGTACGACCAACGAGAGAGAGGATATCCAATGATACCCAACCCCCTCCCTCTTAGGCTAATGTTACACATGCGCACACTGCACCTGGCTCTTCTAACTTTTATACAGGTACCTCTTCTGGCAGCTGTTATTTCACTAAAGATATGATGAGAGAACAAAGAGAGCATGAGGAAGAGTGTGATGGGTTTTTCACCGCTTTGTATGAGCAACAACAAGAAATGATGGAGTTCATGCACACATATCAGGCTCATACAACAAGCTCTTTCACCCAGGTACAAGAAAATCAAGCGCAAATGGCTGACTCCCTCCGCCAATTGCAAGATTCCAATGTCGCACTAGCTGCCCAAATTCAGCAGCTTCACCTCTCAGATCGTCCCCACCGCACCAGGAGTCGTCGTCGACGATAATATTTTTACGACTAATCAGGAGGTAGAGGATGCACGCATTAGCCTTATTTCAAGTTTGCTCGTCCTTTTTCACCTTATTTTGAAACATTGGGGATAATGTTTGGTCTAAGTGTGGGGGAGGTACTTTATCGCTTTTATTTATTGTTTTCTAGGTAGATTTCATTATTATGTTTATTTCCTTTATTTTAGTATTAATTAAGTCCAACTCATGTGATGTCGACTCTTTTTGCATAGTTTCCTCTATTTATTTGATTTTTCCAATTTCTTGAGCCATAACAAAAAAATTTAATTTTGGTCTGATGCATGACACGACACTCTAAGAGTATATAGGTTATTTTGCACTTTTGGCTATGTTTGAAAGACTTGGGAAAAGTTTAATAAAATTGGTACCGTTTTGACACCCTAAACCCCCTAAGTGTGCAAGATCGATTTGAATACCTATTATGCCAAGACCTTAAGTTTGAGATTTTAATTATCCCTGAGTAGTTTATATTAGCCTTCAGCACCATCTTAAGCACAAACTACGTAGGGAGTCGATGAATATAAGTGAATGATCCAAAAAATTCTAAAAATTATTTGCCGTAATAAATTTAAAATAGATAATGCACCTATTAAGTCAGGTGGCCCTCACCCGGTCACTTAATCCAACGATTATGGAACCTACAAAAATATAATAAAACAACTCGTTGTCAGTTGGTTAAGAGGTATCTGGTGATGAACTTGGTAGGGAGGACTATTGTCCAATCCCCCGTAATTGTGATTGGGTAATAGAAGGGGTTACCAAACTTATGTAGCAGAACCCTAAAACAAAGGATCAGAATCACTAACCAATTTTCCCTACTTTGTACGTGTATAGATAAAGGGCTTAATGTGATTGTGCCTGAATGAAAGTGGGTAACATGAAACAAAAGAAATATGTCAAGCTATAATAGAATGATTCGAATTGGTGTGCATAGGAAGGGAATTTTTTATCAGATTCTTCTGTTTCGTGTCGCTACAATACCCTTGGGGTTGATATTTAGTACATATCCTTCTTACTAAAGCCTCGCAACCACGTACGATTCAAGTCTTGTTGTATTTTTGTTTCATACTTGTGTTTAGTGTGATTACCATATTGGTTATTTGCTTGAGGAAAAGCAAATGTTCAAGTATGGAGAAATTTAATAACACGAAATTATATCGTATATTTGACTCAACTCGCATTAAATTTAGTTTAGATTTTCTTTGTTTATGTCTTGTTATGCCGATATTGTTATCTTATTTCAGATATATCGAGCAAGTTGGAGATTTGACTAAAAAGAAGAAAAGAAATAAACAAAATCAAGAAAGGTGGTAGAAGAGGAAAGAGGGGGTGAAGTATTTAAGAAGAGAAAAACAATTTTATGAAGCCCAAAGGCCCACGAAGCCCATACACCAAGCAAGCAGGTGGCTTCCACCACTTTAACGTGTGGCGCCTGCCACACATGAAGGGTGGCGCCCACCACCTATATTTGTGGCCCCTGCCATATTCAACTAATCTAAGTGGCGCCTGTCACTTCCACACGTGGCCCCCGCCACGATGCAACTTCTCCTGAATTCTTGTCGTGTTCCGTTTCTTTCTTTGATTTTCTCGTTAAAATGCGACAGTTCCTAAATGCTCGGATTAGCCAGATTTTCAAGGGAGGTTACGCTATAAATTGAAAGGGACACTGTCAGTTTCGAGGTCGTCAATTTCTCTGCAGCCAGAGCTTGTTATTAGATTTCTTTTTAGGCATTTAAATTCACCGCAAATAATGATATATCTTCCACATCGGGGGACTATCGCAACCTCAGATTTAGAGTTTATTTTCTGTTTTCAATTTTTGTAACAAAATACTTCAATCTTGTCAACATAGTTGTGATTTTGTTCAAGCATTACACGTAAAGTATTTTCCAGTTTTAATCAGAGTTAATTTTATTCCAGGTTCTATTTTACTTGCAGTTTAAGTTTTAATCCTCATTTTAATTTTATTCCAATATTGTCATGTTCTCTGAAATAATGTGATGTTTAATGTTTGTTAATCGTACTTGCATGTTAGTGTGTAGAACCGTGTTCGGCTAAGTAATTAGATACATGTATGTAAAATTAGTCAGATGGAAGGGTTTCAGAAATATATTGGCGTAAATATTTACAAACTATTTTTCTGGTCTAGTTTCTAATTCTAATTAAAACATCTTTAAACGAGAGTAAAAAGAAAACAAATGTTATAATCAATAAAGAGAGAGTTTGAGATTTTAATCGGATAGTAGAAACTAGACATTAATTTTAAACACAACGAGAACATTTTAGGATTAATTAGATTTTATTGGTTTTCAAAAGGGACTTTTAAATTCAAATGAGACAGCGAGAGAAAAGCATTATGGTTTAAGAGTATAGTCAGAGTTAATAACACGAGAGTGTGAGATAAGGTCTTTTAAGTCATTATTTTCTACTGAATTTTTTTTCACATTTCAAACTACACCAATGATTTATCGAATCCCCGAAGTTTGATGAGTTGCATACTAGTGTCCCGTCATAGATTATTTTTATTTAAATTCATTTCCTGTTTTCCTCAAAACCCAAGATTAATCATTAGCCTTAGATTTACATAGTAAAATTAGATAAAATTAAGTAAATCCGATAGACTGTGCACTTGCAGTAAGTAAATCCGATAGACTCTTAAAGTCGCGATCATTTACCTAGAAAGGCTAGGCCAAAAGGCATAAAGTACCTTATAAGCCTATTAGGCCAATCTATTCGAATAAAAATAATAGGCTTCTGACCTATTAATAATTGTCATACGTATTAGTGCAGTCTAAATACCACAATATATGTGGGAACCAACCCCGTGCTTTTAGACTACACGTGTGAGACCAACTAACAGAGGCGTACAACCTAGCCTACACAGGCTCCGGTTAGGTCTGGAGACTTTTTTAATTGAAAAGGCCTAGGATTTTTTATAAGCTTATTTACCTAAAAAGGTTATGTAGCGGTAGAAATATTGAGACTAAGCCATTGGATTAACTTAACTCGCACAGATTAAATAAAAATATCAGCACCGCACTTTATTGTTTCCAAAGGAAATGGGAAAAGAGTGAATAAACCCAAAAAGAGGGGGAGAATCTAGGTATGGGGGTTGGTTATGAAAACAGAATGCATTAGAACTCTAAAAGTCTACGATACTCTGCAGAAACCTCTTTGAAAATCTATCTATTTTGGCTATAAAAGGTGTATACAAAATGAGATGGTGGAGATGAGAAAATACGTTTTTTTTTTTACAATTTTTCACCCTCCGCGGTTGCGAACCTTTAGTGCCTGCATACCACCTTCCGTGTAATAGGGAATCAGGGTACTCATAGTTCACCTCAAAAGTTTCAAAACACATGTGTGTTGGTTAATTTTAAGAGAAAAGACACCATCGTCATATCCGATTGGAAATTATACTTACTACCCACGATTATGAGAAAGTAGAATTTGCATCATCTCAAAGTGGAGGATATAGCTTGGATTTTAAAATCAACAAAGCCACACTCAACATCCAAGTGGAAAATATCTCACTTCACTATATATCATAGAAGTATAGTAGCTTGCATCACTACAAGAATCAACAAGAGTCTAATATTTTGAGAAAAGCTTTAAAGTAAACAACCAAAGTGGAAAAATTGTTTGAATGAGGTTAATGACTTTTAGTCTTGAGAAAGATGTCAAAGTATGATTAAATTGATTAAAGTTTGATTAAGAAAATATTTTGAGAATGTATGGACCTAAGTCCAAGTTTATTATGAAAACATTTTAAGTTAGAAAACAAGAAGAGTTTTAAAAAGGAGGGAGAAGATTTTTGAAATTAAAAAAGATAGGAGGAGATGAAGGGACTATCCTAAAGCATAAGGTAAAAGTTAAGGAAAAGAACGATTTAACCAATAAGAAGCCAATACTTGACATAAGAACTCAATGTAGAATTCCCATCCTTTGGATTGAAACTAAGCAAGCAAAGATACTAAACCTCTTAGAAACACCAAGCTTCAGATGTATTAAGTCTTCACAAAAATTGGGCAGAGTAACGGCTATATACAAAGAAATTCTTAATCAAAGATAAAGTCTATAATCAGAATATTTTGCATACAAATAAAATCAACCCAATGTCTTGGGGTAAACCTCAAGAACTTTAGACAAAAATAACAACAGAGTCACAAGTTCCCAAGGGTATCAAGGCTTCTAATCTTAAGTCCAAGAGATCCACATCTCCATAATGCCAAGGATAGTAACCAAATAGTCCAAGTAACCTTAAAGGTTTTTAATGATCAAGTTGGTTATTAAGTGTTTTCAAAAGAAAATAAAGCTCAAGCAAACAAAGATAAAATGACATAAAGATAAACACTCAAGTGAGCAAAGATAAACAGGAATAAAGTTAAATGCTCAAGCGGGCAAAGATGAAAATAGTATGAAATGTAAATGATAAAGTAAATGGTGCATAAAAGTAAAGGCATAAAATAAAAAGGAATAAAGTAAAGTCAATTGTTAGTGAATTAGAAGTTAGAGGTTAGTTGAATAACCATCTTGAAACTTGCATTTGAAAACTCATTAGAAGATTGATAAAACTAAAGCTTCTCAACAACAAGTTTCATTTGCTTTTTGTCAAGTATATCATTCATTTCAAGTACTCAAAGCAACCACATATGATCAACGATGTTCAAATGATTCACTTAGACCAAAGTTCATGAAATTCATTAGAGGATTGATAAGATCAAAGCCTCCTAACAATGAACCTCAAAGTTATTGGATCAAAGGTTTCAAATTAAACATACATGGGCCTGCAAACATAGGTTTGGGCCACGAATGGTTATTTTTTGAATCGGGGAAAATTTAGCCCTATGTTAAGCAATCGTAAGTGGACTTATGTTGAAGTCACACCTATTTTGAGGTCGGTCAATAGCAACCTATCTACTAACATGTTAGAGAAATGATATATAGATCATTCTCCAACATGTAGCAAAAGTAAAAACAAAAAAGGGATAAGATGAAGAGGGAGGGAATGTGTCAGATGAATTTTAGGGTTTCAAATATCATCAACACCATTCATCCATTTTAGGGAATTTGGTTTTTCAACCTATCAACACCCAAGATCCGATGAGGTTGAGGAACTTGTCCCAAAACAATACTCAAATCAGGACCAAACAAAAATAATAAAATAATATTTAATAAAACAATATTTAAATGATTAATAAAAGGGAAATAATTGGTAAAATATAAAAATTATATTAAAGCACCAAATAAAAATCCTAAAAAAGTAGTCAGTGTTCAAACATGAGTCAACAAGTGTTGACAAAAAATTTCAGAATTTTTTAAAGTTAGAAACTATTTTTAGAATTTAAAGAAATAAGAAAAATAAACCAAAATTGTAATAAAATAGTAAAATAAAATATAATAATAAAATCAGGTCACCAATAATTGTCAAGAGATCATTGGATCCTTCCATAACTTTTTCAGAATTTTAAAATCAAGAAAAGTATTTTTAAATGATTAAAAAATTCAAATAAAGTGAAAAATCATAAAAAATACCAAATCAAAAAATAAAATCGTGGGATATTGTCCTCTATTTACAGGGAAGTGAATGGAATCAAGAGGAGGGGTGGATGATATGATTTGAGTTGAAATTGTGCACACCTGCATCATGAGCAAAGTGTGACTTGCAAGTTGTCAAAACTCAACCATTCGTTGCGTTTTGATGTGCTAAACCTTTGGTACTAGAACAATATTGCCAATCCACTGAGGGTACATTGATGTTACAAGAAAACCATCATCAATATGCTTCAAAACCTCTTCTTTAATCTTCACTGCCATGTCAGGATGAGCTCTTCGCAGCTTCTGCTTGATTGGTGAACATTCTGGCTTTAGCGGAAAATAATGTTCCACAATATCGGTATCTAAACCAGACATGTCTTGATTAGACCAAGCAAATATATCCATATACTCTTTCAGCAATTCAATCAACATGCTCTTCACATCGGGATGAAGCAGTTCCCCAATCTTGACTTCTTTTGGATCTTCCTTTGAACCCAAGTTAATCGTCTTCAAAGGCTCTTTATGCGGCTGAATGGCATTTTCCACGTGCTCAAGAAACCTTGAAACCTCTTCTAGGATTTCATCATATTCTTCTTCTTTAGCCACATACACAAGATATTCAAAGTTGGGAGAGGGTGCAGGGTCATTGCACTCAACCGGTTTTTTTTAATTAATCTGCACATATGATTTATGATTGATTTTAGAAACGGACACATGTAACAAGTAATTATTCAGATTTATTTAAAGTTGTTATTATGTTTTGAAAGGTTTTTTCTGATTACCATTTTCCAAGAAAAAGCAAAAAATAAAGACATAATTTAGAAATCAAAACAACTTTTATTAATGATTTTAAAAAATTAAAACAAAAGACACGCCCATACAACATCCCTTTCACCTTGGGAAGAGTGAAAGAAATTTGAAAAGATAAATAACGAATTACTTTGAAATGTGAATGCAAGAAGGAATATCAACAGTGATCTAATTCTGGACTCTGACTTCATGTGTCACAAAGTTCGACATCTCTTGCTCTAACTCATGTTCAAGAATAGCGTTGATCTTTGGAGTAGTCGAATGGAGATATCATGCATTGTGAAAGATGTCTTGGTATTTACTCAAAGTAGACTTCAGCTTCACAACTTCCTTTTTCATGTAGAAACCAAAACTAGTCCCATTCATGTTCAAAAGTGGATTAATAACCTTCCCCCACACCTTCCTAGGGCCTTTTTGCACTACATGTTTCACATCCTTAAATGAGGCGATAGAATCTCCATTCTTCCTTATATTTTCAATGGAAAAAGCTAGGAACTGAGTTCCAGCAGCAGATTCATCAGCTTCCACAATGCTAAAGGAACACAAATGAGATATCAACAGAGCTTGATCACCATTCACAATGACTATCTTTCCTTCCTGGAAAAATTTCAACTTCTGATGCAGGGTTGAAGTAACAGCCTCAGCTTCATGGATCTATGGTCTTCCTAATAAATAACTATATGTAGGGACAATATCCATAACCTGAAAAGTGATTTCGAATAAATGTGTTCCTATGTGAATAGGTAAATCCACCTCTTCGATGATAGACTTTCTCGAACCATCAAAAGCTTTCATTATAATGCCACTTGGGATCATAGGAGTTCCATGGTACTTAAGCTTCATGAGAGTAATCCTCGGTATGACATTCAAAGAAGATCTATTGTCAATCAGAACATTGGACAAAGAGTCATTGTTATAATTCATAGATATATGCAGAGCTAGGTTATGGTTTCTCCCTTCATCAGGCAACTCGTCATCACAAAAGCTCGGATTGTTACAAGATATAATATTCCCTACAACACTGTTGAACTAATTCAGAGATATATCCCTTTCAACAAAAGCCTGATCCAACACCCTCATTAGAGATTTCTGATGAGCAGAATTGTTCCTCAACAAGGCTAAAATGGAAATCTTAGATGGAGTTTGCAACAACTGATCCATAATCTTGTAATCACTCATCTTGATGATTTTCAACAGATCATCAACATCATTTTCCATGGTGGCGCCGCTAGATTCTCCTACCACTTTCTTAGGTTCGGTAATCTTAATGACCTTTTTTTTCAGGATTAACATCTCCTTGAAAGGTATGGGCGAAGACACGACCACTACGAGTTACCCAACTAGCTTCAGCAGTATTCTCAACATGGGACAAAGGTTGGATAGGAATTTCCACACCATCTTCTAGGATAGTTGCATTATACTTATAAGGCACAACTTTATCTGATTAGTACGGAACGGGGCCAGGCAGACAAATCACTACGGAAGCAACAACAAGCTTGTTGTGGTATGCAATCTCGACTGGAGCAGGAACACCAAAACATGGCACAATGACATTTACCCATTCTTCTACAGAATATTCAAGAATCGCATAATCATTATCAGAAAACATATCTTCCTTAAAATAAAATAATTCATCGGCAGAAACATATTCATTATCTGACATGGCCTTAACTGAGTAGTCTTCAATCAGATTAACTCTATTATAATCATCTCTATTGCTTGTGACCCTGATGGTACCATCATCTAGCAGTAATTTAACACCTCTTCTTACAATAGGACAACCACGAGAATCTCCATAGAAGATCTGACAAGACTCATACTGATGTGCCTTCTTTCCATCCATGTGTTGAAATGTGACATGCAGTTGTACCAGATCATCATCCATATAGTTTACATAAAAAATCTGAAATTATCTGGGGCAACCATAACCATATTCACATCTTTTTCATATTCATCCCTTGGTCTAACTATGTGGATAATACCTTCATCAATCATTTCTTGAATATTAGCTCTCACTTTATCACATCCATGGATATCTGAACTACAAATACTACAACCGACATGGTCATGTGTATAATAGATGAATTCACAGAGATCAACATGCATCTTCACTAAATCATCTCTGAACAGATTGATATAAAAAATCAATAAATCCTCTGGACAACCAGCAACCATATTTACACCATTTCCATCTCCATGTTCGGGTAGTGGATTATCCTTTACATTGGGACCAACATCTTTAAACGGAATGAGTCCAGCTCTTACCATCTTTTTCACTTCAGACTTCAATGATAGCAGTTATCAATGATGTGCCATGTGGATCTTTGATGAAAAGCACAAGTCTGATCCGCCTTGTAATACCATGGTAAAGGTGAAGGTATAATAGGGGGAGGCCTAGTCTGCATCAATTTCTTCTGAATTAAAGTCGGAAACAATTATGCATAACTCATCAGAATAAGATCAAAAGCTTCTCTCTTCTGACCTTACTTTTGATTACTTTGTGGAGGTGCTCTCTGATAGGAAACAGTATTCGGAGCTAAATTAACGACTGGAGTCACATAAGCAACTTGTTGGTATTGATGACATCTTCTCGGAGGTATAACCTTTCTTTCCTCAACGACATAATTTGTTTCACTTTCTTTCTTCTTAGAAAACCCATATGATGATTTCCTTGCTCCACTAGAACCTTCGTCTTTTGTCAATCGTCCTTCCCTGACAGCTTCTTCTAGACAAACACCCATATTTACCATCTCAGTGAAATCACTTGGTGCACTTGCAACCATCCTCTCATAGTAAAATGAACCAAGGGTTTTTAGGAAGACCTTAGTCATTTTTTGCTCTCCCATCGGGGTATCACTTGGGCAGCAACTTCGCACCAACGCTGCACATACTCTTTAAACAACTCTTTATCCTTCTGACCCATTGCTCTCAACAAGTCACAGACAGGTGCCATAAACATGTTGTACTTATACTATTTCATAAAAGCATCACCCAAGTTATTGAATGTACGGATGTTGCTACTGTCCAATCCCATATACCATTTCAAAGCAGCACCAGTTAAACTATCCTGGAAGAAATGAATGAGCAAGCATTGGTCATCAATATGAGTGGACATCCTTCTGATATACACCGCCAGGTGGTCAAAGGGACAAGGGTTGCACTTGTACTTCTCAAATTTTGATACTTTAAACTTTACTGTCACTTTCATTGAATTGATCCTAAAAATCATCCAATCGGTCACGGAAACCCAAACTTTCACTTGGTGTAGGAGCGGGATGATAAACTTCATCATTAATAATAGGCATACCATTCACTTTAGGAGGTGCAACATGATGAATATTGTTTTTAGCAATAGAAGTAGCATGCACCATAAGAGGTTCATAAACAGTAGCAGTTTGAGTAAATGAAGCAACCTGAGCAGCAGGATTATAACCTTGTGGCATGAAATTCTCAGGAATTCCCGACGGGTAACCGTGAGGCATATGGTATTGAGCAGCAGTAACTAGAGTAACAGAAATGGGAACCAACGAAACCTCAGAAATAATAGTCATTTGTTGTGGCTAAGTAGCATGTGGAGACAGAGGAGGAGGAGATGGTGGCTCATTCTGAGCAACCACCAACGATTCTACCAAGGCATTCTGGTTGGCCATACCAGCTTTCAAAGCAATAACTTCTTCACGCAGCTCACGATTCTCTTGTTCAAGGTTTTCCATCTTCTTCTTAGAACTAGCTCGAGTATTATAGCGATGAGACAACTTGCTGAGTGAACAAAGTAGAGGAACAAAGTAAGACACCTTGAAGTGAATATGAATACAAAAAATATGTACAAAATGATGCATGATATGCAATGAATATGATTTATTGTTTTTACTCAAGGAACTCAAAGAATTATAGACAATTGCAAATATTAAAGTACTAACACATTTGGAAATACTGAAAATTTCATTTTAATAATAATTTTGGACTGGATTACAAATTTTAGTACAAGTTTCAATAATCCTAAGTACAAGAGAATAAATATAGAATCTAAAAATCCTAAGGAGACAAAGCTGATAAAGATCTCTCCACACACTACTGATTTCCCCTGAGTCTTGCAATCTGAGCCTTCAACTACTTATTCTCTTTTACATACTTGTCAGCGACTTCTTTCCAACCACTAGAATCAGAAGACGGGTGATCGGCACCCGGTTGAGCTCTAGAGGAAAAATAAATCGTGTTTCTCCATCATCTCCACAAAACAACTCTCAAGAATCCGAATCAAGTCATCATTCTCTTTCAATTCTGTTGAGTATGACACCTCTAAAGTCTTGTACTTGTTCTTCCATGCTTCCTTATCTTGCTGCATCCTAACCAAGGCAAGTTGAAGTTCTTCCACATCATCTAAGAGAGGAGGATCAGTCCTCATAAGCATATCATATATAGGTTCTTCACGAGAATAAGGCATCTTCAACTGAATTTTCCTTGCTTGTACCCAACAGAGATAAGGCTGTAAGGAAACAACTCCTCTTGGTCTCAAGTCTTTTCTACCCTTTCTATGAATATGGTGCCAAGCTTTTTCAATCGCTTCCTTAACTACCTTGTGATCTTCCCCTTATTTGAGAAAGAAACTAGTTAGATGAATGTTGTTTGGCTTGTCCCTAGTCGGATATCCAATATAACGACACGCAAGAACAAGATTGTAGTTAATTCCTCCCTTTGTACCAAGAAGAGGAACATTGGAGAAACTACCGCAGCTATCAATAATCTTCACAACATAATAAGCTTGAAGATACCAATCAATGTCTGAATGAGTGAGAGCCATAATCTTCGGTGCCCCACATGGTTCCTTCATGATATCCCAAAAAGCTATAATTTGAGGTAAGTGAGAAATAAACTACTGATATAACAATGGTGTGCAACAGATAATCATCCCTCCCTGATAGAAATTCTGAAGTTGGATGGAATAATAAGTATCTCCTATAGTGTAGGGACTCGATTTCCAATAAGAAAGATCATAATGGAATTAACATCCACAAACTCGTCGATGTTAGGAAACAAGAACAACCTATAGGAAAGCAAATTAAAGATAACCTCGAAAGCATATGTACTCTTCATATTGACGAAGTAACGAGCTTTCTCCAATAGAAACTAAGCATGTAAACCCCTAATTCCTCCTTTGGTAGTTATAGTAACCTCAATTACATTTTTCTTCAAGTGAGTTATGGAAGCAATCTCATGAGATTTAGGCTCTCCTTCTAAGCTGGTGAAAGGAACACAATCAGTAATAGGTAAGCCAAGTAAATAAGAATATTCCTCCAATGTGGGCATCAGCTGATAATCAGGAAAACTAAAACACCGGCACAACAAATCGTATAACTGGACCAATGTTGAAAGAATATCCTCCTTTATCTTGAGCTTCATAAGAGGCACGACGGCTCCATACTTCTTTCAGAAATATGTAGAACTCTTTATCTCAGGAATCAAACTCATCAGTTCCTGTATCTTAGGATCCTTGAAAGTGTACTTCTGAGTTTTTCTTCTTCCAAAATCCATGGTCAAAAAGTACCTGAGATATTTGCAAGAGTCAACTTTAAGTTCCTTGAATCAACAGTTTAAATAATGCTCATGGGTGCATGAATGCATGATAATGCAACAATCACACACAAGATCACAAACATGGAGTTCATAGGTTCGAAGTCACGTGCATGAATTCAAAGGTACTACCCATAAGGTATGGACTAATGGTTTATCACCTGCCGAACAAGGTTCTAAAAGGTTTCCAAAGTATACATCCTTCCTTCGAATATTGCCAACGTCCTGTTTAACTCGGTTACCAGAAATATTCTCAGGAAAAACTCGTTTGAGTGTAGCATCACATGACAACCACTTCCAGATTGCTCTGTTATAGTCTCCACACTACACCTAAAAGGCCAAGATGGGTTAGGATTTCTATGGTTCTCAACTTCAGCAGGCTCCTAGGTCGAAAGTAGCACGTCTTCCCGATTGCTTGGTAAACAAATACTACAGTTAAAAGGTCCTCAACTGAGTGAGGGATCTCTTGTATCCTTTTTTGGGATTCCTCCCTCAAAGTTAACATGACTATACTACCTGTGATACGGTGGTTGAACCGGACTATTTTAGGAAAATGTTGGTTTGCGTTTTACGTTTTTATTCGCAAAATGTTGCGGTAAGCAAGAGTCGCCACCGACTTTTATTTTATCCAACCGGAAAGGAAAAAAGCACAAAAAAATTCCTTTTTCGAGATATTCTGAGTACGGGGGGTAGATTATAGAAAGGGAAGGTATTATCACCCTTTCTATCTATGGTTTTCCACGGGATCTTAGGTACTTGCTCATCATTTAAAAATTGCTTCCGTGTTTGTGTGTTTTGAAAAGTTTTTGTTTTACTTTGTTTTAACCCTTATATCAGTCCTCAAGAGTGTTACGAGGTGTTTTTTAAAACTTTGTTTGGAAAAGTGTAAGTGTGAAAAAGTTTGATTTTGAGCAAGTACCTACTAGCATCTACCTACTCGAAAGACAACTTAGAGATGCTCCAGACCCGGATGCTATTCTATTGTTTAGTCCAGATTCATTCAAAAGACAGTCCAGATACGATCCAGATTCGGGTGTCATTCTGCCACTCATTCAGGTGCAGTATGGATATACCCCAGACACGGTGGTCATTCTACTACTCGTTTAGACGTCAGTAATTAGACACAGACTAGATATGCTCCAGACACGGAAGTCATTCTATTTCGCATTCAGATTCAACTATCAACTTCAAGTGCAGATATACTCCAGATACGGAAGTCATTCTGTCACTTATCCAGATCCCAGATACAGTTCAGATACGATCCAGATTCGGATATCATTCTGTCGCTCTCTCAAACTACCTATCAACAATCTCCAGATGGCATCTATAAGCCCATACCCCGACAAGATTCTGTCACATCTCCAGATGGCATCTATAAGCCCATCCTCCTATCCATCATCTCTCCAAATGGCATCTGTAAGCCCATTCCCGACATCACATTGCTGATACTACACTATGCAAGTGCAAATTTCTGGGCACTCTAGTGTTCAATCATCTTCTACCTTCGGATCACGAAAGGCACGCAAGCCAATCTACATCCTCAGGTCTAAGAAGATTGAACAGGGGCAACTGTTGTACCCCAAAATTTTCCCTCCCATATTCTTCAAAGTTTGTCAAGAATCATCTTCACATGGTTCAAGATTTCTCAAGGGTTGCACAGTCCAAATGCCTCATAAGCCAGTCAAAATTAGGGTTTTGTTTCTTTCAAGGAATTTGAGGTTTTCAATGGCTCAATCAAGTCCCATAGGCCTATATATCTTGTCAAGCATCTACATGCCAAGTTTCAAGACTCACAGTGTCAAATTCCACAGTCAAAAGCCCTATTTGATCCACAATCAACTGCAGGGGCAAAATGGTCATTTTGCAGTCAAAAGTCAGAATTTTTGGTCAACATCTTATTTTGAGTCCACAATCATCATTTGATCAAGTCTTGATCATGATTCCACAAGGATAGCTCAAAAATCATCAAGATGCAAAAAGTTACTATTTTTGGACAGTAGAAAAGTCAACTATATCTTGACCAGGGCATAACTTTTTCATGGTTCATCAGAAAAATCCCATCCAATGCTCATTTTGAAGGGGATGACATTTCCTACAACTCATCTTCACATTCCAAGTCCAAGAAATGCTCTCACAAAAAGTTATCAATTTCTACATTATAGGTCCTTTTCAAAAGTCAACAAAAATGCACTTTAAGTCAAAGACCATAACTTGAGATTGGTAAATCCAAATGACATGGGACCAAAGGAATTGGTTATAGGACTTCAAGACCTTTCCAAAATGTCCAATAACATGTTCATATGATCAAAATTGAGCAAGATATGCATTGGAGAAGTTGGGAAATTTTTGTGAATTTGCAAAAGTCAACTTTGCTCAAAACACTTTGTTTTTGCTAATGGGCCTCAAATTCCTTCTTGAAACTTTATCCAAGGCTTATTCACGACCCATTGAGATTAAATTGAATTATTTTCTTATTTTTTATTAATTAATTGAATTTCTAATCAATATCAATTCATTTAATTGTAGGAAAATATCAAGATATGGTTTTCAATCTTTTCATGAAGCAAATATGACCTACAAGAGCTGGCAAATTCGTGTATCAATCAAAGAGACAAAAATCTCCAAGTTTGGCAAGTTTTCTCAATCAAAAAGATTGAAAAATATTTGATTTTCAATCAAATATTGAAACATCAATTTCATGGATATCCTTGCAAGATTGTAACCTAAACTCAGTCTCCTATATATACACAACTCAACCCTAATGCCATAAACGAGTTTTTGCTGCAAGAAAGCCATATGCAACATTGAAAAAAATCAAAGAAACTTGAAAAATGTTTTCTAATTTCCAGACCAATTCAAAGCTTTTTCTTGTTTCTAACACATTGCTGGGGTCCCCAGGAACATGTAGGAATCAAAACCACACGCTAAAACTCAAAGAATCCAAGGATAAGAGTTTCACGGTTTGGAGTTTTTTTCATAATCGCATACTTTGATTCATGCATCATTAACGTGTTTCGTTGATTGTTTTGTGTTCATAGGGACTGTACCAAGCTTTTGGCATAGGTTAATTGGACTGAAACGCCCTGAATCACAAATCACCATGAACGAATCTTAGGGTTTCCAAGCTTCCAAATTGGGGCTTTATTACCCAGGTAAAATTGAGACCCCTAATGCATATGGTTGAACTCGTTGCATTCAGACGAACCTAGTGGAACCCTCGCGAAAAATTTATATGGCCTAGGATTCTATTCGCTATTTTTCCTCATGCCAAATTGTGGGGGTTAAAAACCCCCGCTATCTATTTGTTATTTTGAAGGTTTAATGAAGAAGACGGTGACGTGTTGAGTCATGGTTGGAGCGTTCAAACGAGCGCGCGTTTTTTTTTGTGTTTTCAGCCTATGAATTAATTATTCAATATATTAAATGCTTGTTATCTTACTAACGACTAATGCAGCGTGGTGGAGTGGTTGGCCAGATGTTCAGTAGGCGTTGGGACCTGGGTTCGAATCCCAGGTCCACCCAAAACACTTGTTCTATTTTTTTTCTCTATATATTCTCATGCAGCGCTTTAGGAGGTGTCCACCATATACCTCAATTGCCCATACGCCAGGTGTCTACCAGTACCAATCCAGTGGTCAGAGGTGAATGATCACCATGTTCCTGGTCAACCCACGCGTAGGCAAGTCCAGAAAGTCAACAAGGCTTGGAGTTAATGGGCCTGAGAAATTTCCAAATGAACCTCCTTCTGGGCCCATCACCCCCCTGGTTTAATTATTTCTCTTCTTCTTTTATATTTTTGTTTTCTTTTAATAATTATTATAACTATTATTATTATTATTTAATTAACTAACTTAATTAATTTTTCACAATAAAATTCAGACCACCAAAAAATATAAATATTTTTATTATTTTTATTATTTATTAATTTCACTATTAATTTATTATTTTGTAAATAAATACTAATATAATTAACTTAGTTTAATTAGGTTAAATTTGACTTTTTTCTCAAAAACTTAAAATAAATTAGAATTAGGGTTTTTCTTTTGATAACTTTTAATTTCCTTTTTTTATTAAAACATAAAAAACACAAAAAATACTTTTTCTTGTAATTATTTAATTAATTAGAATTAGGTTTAATATTTAATTAAATGCAAAGGACCAAATTTCATTCTTTTCTCAAAAAGGGTCAAAACCCTAAGGACGTCCCGATTTAATTTCTTTCGCGCACTATTATTTATTTGATCATATTTATGTATCTGTTCCTAGAATGTAATAGATAATTAGGATTTTTATCGCTTTCTTTATTTTCTCGCATTTATTTTCAAGGGTTATGTTTTTGGCGATGTAAATACCCGACGCCTTGTAATAGCGTAGATTCACTTTCCGCAATTTACTTTCCGCAATTATTAAACTGTTAATTATGCATGACAAGATTTGCCTGACAATTAAAATCAACTCGTAGCTCACTATAATACATGTGCAAAGATAATATGAATTGAAACCTGACACACGTGCACATGCCACTCTTAGGGTACGCCTCACTTGGTTGCCTCGGCGTGGTCATTAAGTATAGGGTGTTTTAGAGGTCGCCCTCCTGTCTAAAGATCCAGTTGCCTCGAAACGGTTGCCTCGGATAAAAAGGATCTAGGACATTAGGGTTACCACTAAGGCGTCCTAACGTTGCTTTGGTGACCACATGTCCCTATAATCGAATTGACCCGAAACTCCAACGACGGTGCTACCTACTTCTCAATAGTGGGATAGTGCTGTCTAAAGGACATTTACACAGCTTAATTTCTTTTGAGTAGGTAGAGGTTCTCAGGTACTTTCTCTTTCAAAAACAAAAACAACTTTTCGCACCTACACTTTCAAAAAGTTTTCAAATAAACACTTCATACACTCTTGAGGACTGATACAAGAGTTACTTAGAAGTTTTCAAAACGAAACTTTTTCAAAACCCACAAACACAAGAAAAGCAAACTCTTTTGAAAACATAGCGAGCAAGTACCTAAGAGCCCGTGGATAACCACGGATAGAAAGGGTGCTAACACCTTCCCTTTCTATAATCTACCTCCCGAACTGAAAAACATCTCGAGAAGGAATTTTGCTGTGCTTTTGTCCTTTCCTTATTGGAGAAAATAAAAGACGGTGGCGACTCTTGCTTACCGCGACATTTCGCGAACCAGCATTTCAAAACAGCCAGTTCTATTTCCACCGATCACAGAACTGGCGACTCTGCTGGGGAACTTTTAATAAGTGAGGTGTACCTTAGGATTAGACCACTCTTGTTTTTAATTGCTTGCTTTGAATGCTTTAAAATTGTGGGTTTGCATCGGAGTTTTATAGATCCTAACCCGGATCTGGGGAATACCCTTTAGGTAGCATAAGCTGTGAGGGACCTGTCCGGTGTAGACCGACACGGGTGAAGCAGTAGCTATGTTGGTGTGACACCTTGGTCTGTACCGATATCCCTTGTGTTGGAACGAGGAGAATATGGGTCTTCTGAGGAGTCATTAAGCACCAATCGACCTTAGAACCCTAAATTGACCCAACTTGGCCATAGAACAGTAGCAGTATGCTACACTCATTGAGGCTAAACTCTCGCGATGGTTCTGGCCGCAAGAAAAGATTGCGACGCTGGAGTTATGACCGATTGAGGGTAGTCAGTGATATTGAGATCCTCTAGAACCCAGTTACTATTGATAGGACAGGTTTTGAGCCACCCAACTTCAAGAGGGTAGTACCTAAACTTTGTGTTGGCCTAAACTCTAAGGGTTGTCTTGTGTGACTTGTGTGCCTTCAAACTTGAACTACTTGCACATTCTTGTTATCTGACACATAAGTTCCTTGCAGGTTTTGTTTACAGTCCTTAATCTGGGCTTATAATAGGGTTTACTTACATCACTCCACGCATAGCATAACATCATACCATCATACCATTGCATACATCTTGCATAAGGACTAACCCATTTCAAGGATCTCAAGGGTTTGTGGTGCAGGTCATAATGAACCAAATGTCTAGCAAGGGGCAAAGGGGATTTATTTTCCTCTAGCCAAGGTTGTTTGGAGATCAAAACATGACAGCTTAAGTCAGGGGCTATGACCCACTCGATATGGTGAGCCTTAACTCTTGAAGAAGGACTCTCAACAACATGAAGTTCCTTCAATCAAGCTACAAAATTCAAATTCTAACAATTTTCTTGTTTACCCCACGAGATCCTTGAAAACATTGCATACATATATCATACATATCATTGCATCGCAGGTTACCCTTGACAGGTCTCTCATATTCTCGTTGTTTATTTCAGCAATGGCTTCCCAACAAGACAACTGGGACCTTCATACTCAAGAGACTCAGTTCAGGGAAATCTTCCTAAGCCTATCCAAGGGGCAGGAAGAGTTGAGAGCACTCCTCATGGGGAATTTGGTCAAGAGCAGTCCTGAAGACGATAAGGACAAACGGTTGAAACGTCTGCAAGCTGAGGTAGATACAATAAAAACCCAGATGCTGGGGCAAATGGCCCTTATCCAAGGCTTAGCTCGGGAGCAAGAAGAGCTGAGAACCATCGTCAACCAGCTTCGTCAAGACAATGACATGAAGCAAACGGTCAAGGTTGGGGATCAAACTGGTAATCAGCCTCCAAGAAGATAAGAGTTTGGTATGGTGAAGAACGAACCTCTCCGAGTTGCTACTACCTCAAGGGTCCAGCAATCACCTCACCAAGAACAACAGGTTGATCAGAACAAACCAAACAAGCCCAGGAGGCAATTCACTAAGATCAATGTGTCACTGACTCAAGCGCTACAGCAATTGTTGAAGGTGGGGCTGATTACATTAAGGGCTCCTCTCCGGAATCCAAACACTTCCGCTCCTACCTATCATCCCAATGAAAGGTGTGCATACCACGCCGACAGTCCAGGACATGACACAAACAACTGTTGGGCCCTGAAGAATAAGATCCAAGACATAATTGATGCCAGGGAGGTCAAGTTTGATCACTGATCCTACACCAAATCATTGAGAATGTCTTTCGTTCATTAGAATTTTCAATTTGTAATTTTCTTTTGATTGTTCAAACATTTATTCATGTCAAACTTTTTATTTCATTAATGCATCACATATGTCTGTTTTGAATCAATCCATTCGTATTCACTATATTCAAACTGCTTTCATTTTTGTGATGTTCAAACTCTCGATTAATAATTCTAAGCCTTTTGAGGGAGGATGACGAAAACGATACCCCGATCTTTACAGTATGCTTTTGAATAGACCCCGCTGATGAAGTACAGGCATTGTTTCAAATCCTAAACAGTGGAGTCATAAGGAAGATAATCCCTCGTCAACCCCTCTGAGCCAAAGAAGTTGGAGTTTTTCTTTTCGAAAATTAAAACCCTTAATCATAACCTGGGGCAGGGTAGTTCTATCAGTTGATCCAAGTGCACAACGAACAGCATCAAAGGAGTCCTTCCAAAACAAAAGACAGTGATGGTTCCGAATAATCATAAAGACAGGCAGTCATTGTCTCTCAAAAAAAACGAAATCCCAACAAGTCAAAACCTATGAAGGAGACTTACAAAACTGGGGCATCCCGCTGACTGTAATCACAAAAGAAACAGTTCAGACAAAAAACAGGGATAATAAAATCGAAAAGAAAGAGGTCTTACAAACCCTCGACAAAAAGGAAATGATTTCCTGGTCAAAATAAAACGTTCAGTATCCGAACCATCACCGGAATATCAGAGCAAGGATTCAAACAAAATCTAATGCACGATTAGCTGAGTTTAGGATCGAAGAACATCACGAAGAACGGGTGGGTACAAATAAATTTTGAGCCTTTATCCTTTGTTTCTTAAACCATGAACCAGGCCACGTTATAACCCTTAAAAGTCCTAGCTGAAGCATGGGTTGGTTCGAAAGCATACTGTTACAAAAGGTATCCTGACTCCTTAAGGCTTGCTGTAAAATCTTTAGTTGACATCACATTTTACAAAATTTGCTTGTTTTACTGAAAAATGCATTTTTAAAAACTTCAAGACAGACATAAGCTTTGCATTTTTTAAATAACATTGTTTGCATATGACTATTTGTTCGAGCAGCAGAGAAATTCGCACGACGAATATCTAGTGAACAAAAACCTTCTCAACAAAAAGGTCACCTCAAATGGAAGAAGCACTTCCAACCAAGGGGCACGGCGTGATCATGGTCTATCATCTGGGGCAGTCCAGTCAAGATTCAAGGAATCTCTCAAAGATGCCAAATAGGCAGGGGCAAATCTCCGCCTGAGTCACCTGGGGCATTGGGCATGAATTCCAGCAACGAATCTTGCATGATCAAACATCTTCTGGTAATATGGCAACACAACGCTACTGACAGTGACAACTCCCTACACTCTGAGAGCACGGACATAGTCGAAAAATACTACGCATAATCAAAGACCCGCTAGGTTGACACACCTAGGCAAAATAAGGGCTTCCCGGCGAACCAAAAGGGTTCGGGAAAAAATAAGGGATAAAAAATGAAAAAAATTTGTACACCCGGCAAGTCGAAAACCTGAAAAGGCGGCTTGGGCAAAAATGGGTATCCCAGTGGACTGAAAACCCGAAGGGGCGGTCCAGGCAAAAATTAGGGATCAAAAGCGTACGACTATGTCCCGTCATCTCGTCACTTGCCTACCAGAAGAAGATGTGTCAGTTGGCGGTTATCAAGCACCTCCACGGGTACCTTCTCCCACAAAAGCTCGGGCAATAAGAATTGTCTTAACTGTACAAGCTTCTCTGTCCACCAGGTACAAAGGTAGATTCAGCTGAAGTATATGACCAAGATACCGTCACTCCCCGTAGATTCAGGCAAGAGTCAGCAATACTCTCTCCGAGCAGAGTTGGTCTCCTATAAGCCCTAAAAAGGCACAGTATCTCTAGCAAGTCAGCAATACTCTCCCCAAGCAGAGTTAGGCTACTGTCAGCCCTAAGGAAGTTGGATATCCCCAGGAGATCTCAATATTCTCCAGCAGAGTATACAGATATTCCTCAAGCAAGCATCCCTGGAAGTCTTAATGTAAGAATGTTCCCCGGCGGAATACAGACACCCCAGCGGAGCCATTTCCCCAGTGCAGTCCAAAAAGTTTCCCCAGGAGAGTTGAATCATCCTCCCCAGTAGATTCTGGAAGCTTATCCCCAATAGAGTCTGGAAGCCGGTCCCCTGCAGAGTACAAATATCTCTCCCCGACCATATTCAGAGGTTATTCCCCACCAGAGCCTAACTGGGTTATCCTTAGCAAATTACAACAGAAAGGTCGTCCTCAGCGAAGTTCTTCCTATCCCCAGCGGAGTTCATCAAATTCCCCAATGGAGCTTATCAATGGAATCCCCAACGGAGTTATCATCAAATTCTCAGCGAAGTATCTCTCCCCATAGTAATTCTCCGCAGAGTAACCTTTCCAACAAGTTTATTCCCCAACAGAGTCATCTTCTCCTACCGGTTTATTCTTGCAATCATCGTCCCCAGCGGAAATGAGGAACCCTACTCTTCAACGTCAGCCCAGGATTTAACTTCTCGGAATTCGTCAAAGATTTATTTTCCCAGACGAAAACACATTCATAAACATTTCATATTTCATACATCCTGCTTACATACATGATAAAATGCATACGACACGATCTCCTTTATTTTTGAGAACATCATGACATCATGCATTTCATACATCATGACATTGCATACAACTAATGTTTTTCCTTTTCAGGAAAAGGTCAATCAAAAGACGATTACCATCAACTTTCGCAGTTCCAGATTTGATACATGTATCTAGCCAGGGCATATCTGTGAGCAATTGATTGTAGATTCGATACTTGTATCTAGCCAGAGCATATCTGCATGAAGAGTTTGAAGACAACCCCTATAACAGGCCAGGAAATTATCTTTCATTCTTAGGTCAGAGGTCCACACCTGTATCCAGCCAGGAAAGCTATCTCTACCAACCTTTTGAAGTTCCAGATTCGATACCTGTATCTAGCCAGGGCATATCTGTGGGCGACTAATTCCATATTCGATACCTGTATCTAGCCAGGGCATATCTGTAGACGACAAGTTCCAGATTCGATACCTATATCTAGCCAGGGCATATCTGTGAGCGACTGATTAGAGGTATACGCCTGTATCCATCCAAGAAAGCTATCTCGATCAACCTTTTAAGGTTCCAGATTCGATACCTGTATCTAGCCAGGGCATATCTATGGACGACTAATTCCAGATTCGATACCTGTATCTAGCCAGGGCATATCTGTGGGCGACTAATTCCAGATTCGATACTTATATCTAGCCAGGGCATATCTGTAGACGACTAATTCTAGATTCGATACCTATATCTAGCCAGGGCATATCTGTGAGCGATTGATCATAGATCTATACCTGTATCTAGCCAGGAAAGTTATCTACATTGAAGAGATTGAAGAAATAGCTTAGAGATGCTCCAGATCCGGATGCTATTCTTTTGCTTATTCAGAGTTTCTTCCCAGAAATAGCTTAGAGATGCTCCAGATCTGGATGTTATTCTATTGCTTATTCAGAGTTTCTTCCCAGAAATAGCTTAGAGATGCTCCAGATCCGAATGCTATTCTTTTGCTTATTTAGAGTTTCTTTTCAGAGATAGCTTAGAGATGCTCCAGATCCGGATGCTATTCTATTGCTTATTCAGAGATTCCTTCTAGATATAGTTCAGTTGCGACCCAGGCATGGCGACATTCTGATACTTATTCCAGATTTCCTTTTAGAAATAGCTTAGAGATGCTCCAGATCCGGATGCTATTATTTTTCTTATTCAGAGTTTCTTTTCAGAGATAGCATAGAGATGATCCAGATTCGGATGTTATTCTATCGCTTATTCAGATTTCCTTTCAAGAGATAGCTTAGAGATGCTCCTGACCCGGATGCTATTCTTTTGCTTATTCAGATTTTCTTCCCAGAAATAGCTTAGAGATGCTCCAGATCCGGATGCTATTCTATTGCTTATTCAGAGATTCCTTCCAGAGATAGTTCAGTTGCGACCCAAGCATGGCGACATTCTGATACTTATTCCAGATTTCCTTTCAGAGATAGCTTAGAGATGCTCCAGATCTGGATGCTATTCTATTGCTTATTCAGAGATTCCTTCCAGAGATAGTTCAGTTGCGACCCAGGCATGGCGACATTCTGATACTTATTCCAGATTTCCTATCATAGATAACTTAGAGATGCTCCTGACCCGGACGCTATTATATTGCTTATTCAGATTCCAACTTCTAAAGACAACTTAGAGATGCTCCAGACCCGGATGCTATTCTATTGTTTAGTCCATATTCATTCAAAAGACAGTCCAGATACGATCCAGATTCGGATGTCATTCTGCCACTCATTCAGGTGCAGTATGGATATACCCCAGACACGGCGGTCATTCTACTACTCGTTCAGACGTCAGTAATTAGACACAGACTAGATATGCTCCAGACACAGAAGCCATTCTATTTCGCATTCAGATTCAACTATCAACTTCAAGTGGAGATATACTCCAGATACGGAAGTCATTATGTCACTTATCCAGATCCTAGATACAGTTCAGATACGATCCAGATTCGGATATCATTCTGTCGCTCTCTCAAACTACCTATCAACAATCTCCAGATGGCATCTATAAGCCCATACCCTGACAAGATTCTGTCACATCTCCAGATGGCATCTATAAGCCCATCCTCCTATCCATCATCTCTCCAAATGGCATATGTAAGCCCATTCCCGACATCACATTGTTGATACTACACTATGCGAGTGCAAATTTCTGGGCACTCTAGTGTTCAATCATCTTCTACCTTCGGATCACGAAAGGCACGCAAGCCAATCTACATCCTTAAGTCTAAGAAGATTGAACAGGGGCAACTGTTGTACCCCAAAATTTTCCCTTCCATATTCTTCAAAGTTTGTCAAGAATCATCTTCACATGGTTCAAGATTTCTCAAGGGTTGCACAATCCAAATGCCTCCTAAGCCAGTCAAAATTAGGGTTTTGTTTCTTTCAAGGAATTTGAGGTTTTCAATGGCTCAATCAAGTCCCATAGGCCTATATATCTTGTCAAGCATCTACATGCCAAGTTTCAAGACTCACAGTGTCAAATTCCACAGTCAAAAGCCCTATTTGATCCACAATCAACTACAGGGGCAAAATGGTCATTTTGCAGTCAAAAGTCAGAATTTTTGGTCAACATCTTATTTTGAGTCCACAATCATCATTTGATCAAGTCTTGATCATGATTCCACAAGGATAGCTCAAAAATCATCAAGATGCAAAAAGTTACTATTTTTAGACAGTAGAAAAGTCAACTATATCTTGACCAGGGCATAACTTTTTCATGGTTCATCAGAAAAATCCCATCCAATGCTCATTTTTAAGGGGATGACATTTCCTACAACTCATCTTCACATTCCAAGTCCAATAAATGCTCTCACAAAAAGTTATAAATTTCTACATTATAGGTCCTTTTCAAAAGTCAACAAAAATGCACTTTAAGTCAAAGACCATAACTTGAGATTGGTAAATCCAAATGACATGGGACCAAAGGCATTTGTTAGAGGACTTCAATAAATTTCCAAAATGTCCAATAACATGTTCATATGATCAAAATTGAGCAAGATATGCATTGGAGAAGTTGGGAAATTTTTGTGAATTTGCAAAAGTCAACTTTGCTCAAAACACTTTTTTTTTGCTAATGGGCCTCAAATTCCTTCTTGAAACTTTATCCAAGGCTTATGCACGGCCCATTGAGATTAAATTGAATTATTTTCTTATTTTTTATTAATTAATTGAATTTCTAATCAATATTAATTCATTTAATTCATTTAATTGTAGGAAAATATCAAGATATGGTTTTGCAATCTTTTCATGAAGCAAATATGACCTACAAGAGCTGGCAAATTCGTGTATCAATCAAAGAGACAAAAATCTCCAAGTTTGGCAAGTTTTCTCAATCAAAAAGATTGAAAAATATTTGATTTTCAATCAAATATTGAAACATCAATTTCATGGATATCCTTGCAAGATTGTAACCTAAACTCAGTCTCCTATATATACACAACTCAACCCTAATGCCATAAACGAGTTTTTGCTGCAAGAAAGCCATATGCAACATTGAAAAAAATCAAAGAAACTTGAAAACTGTTTTCTAATTTCCAGACCAATTCAAAGCTTTTTCTTGTTTCTAACACATTGCAGGGGTCCCCAGGAACGTGTAGGAATCAAAACCACACGCTAAAACTCAATGAATCCAAGGATAAGAGTTTCACGGTTTGGAGTTTTTTTCATAATCGCATACTTTGATTCATGCATCATTAACGTGTTTTGTTGATTGTTTTGTGTTCATAGGGACTGTACCAAGCTTTTGGCATAGGTTAATTGGACTGAAACGCCCTGAATCACAAATCACCATGAACGAATCTTAGGGTTTCCAAGCTTCCAAATTGGGGCTTTATTACCCAGGCAAAATTGAGACCCCTAATGCATATGGTTGAACTCGTTGCATTCAGACGAACCTAGTGGAACCCTCGCGAAATATTTATATGGCCTAGGATTCTATTTGCTATTTTTCCTCATGCCAAATTGTGGGGGTTAAAAACCCCCGCTATCTATTTGTTATTTTGCAGGTTTAATGAAGAAGACGGTGACATGTTGAGTCATGGTTGGAGCGTTCAAACGAGCGCGTGTTTTTTTTTGTGTTTTCAGCCTATGAATTAATTATTCAATATATTAAATGCTTGTTATCTTACTAACGACTAATGCAGCGTGGTGGAGTGGTTGGCCAGATGTTCAGTAGGCGTTGGGACCTGGGTTCGAATCCCAGGTCCACCCAAAACACTTGTTCTATTTTTTTTCTCTATATATTCTCATGCAGCACTTTAGGAGGTGTCCACCATATACCTCAATTGCCCATACGCCAGGTGTCTACCAGTACCAATCCAGTGGTCAGAGGTGAATGATCACCATGTTTCTGGTTAACCCACGCGTAGGAAAGTCCAGAAAGTCAACAAGGCTTGGAGTTAATGGGCCTGAGAAATTTCCAAATGAACCTCCTTCTGGGCCCATCACCCCCTGGTTTAATTATTTCTCTTCTTCTTTTATATTTTTGTTTTCTTTTAATAATTATTATAACTATTATTATTATTATTTGATTAACTAACTTAATTAATTTTTCACAATAAAATTCAGACCACCAAAAAATATAAATATTTTTATTATTTTTATTATTTATTAATTTCACTATTAATTTATTATTTTGTAAATAAATACTAATATAATTAACTTAGTTTAATTAGGTTAAATTTGACTTTTTTCTCAAAAACATAAAATAAATTAGAATTAGGGTTTTTCTTTTGATAACTTTTAATTTCCTTTTTTAATTAAAACATAAAAAACACAAAAAATACTTTTTCTTGTAATTATTTAATTAATTAGAATTAGGTTTAATATTTAATTAAATGCAAAGGACCAAATTTCATTCTTTTCTCAAAAAGGGTCAAAACCCTAAGGACGTCCCGATTTAATTTCTTTCGCGCATTATTATTTATTTGATCATATTTATGTATCTGTTCTGAGAATGTAATAGATAAATAGGATTTTTATCGCTTTCTTTATTTTTCGCATTTATTTTTAAGGGTTATGTTTTTGGCGATGTAAATACCCGACGCCTTGTAATAGCGTAGATTCACTTTCCGCAATTTACTTTCCGCAATTATTAAACTGTTAATTATGCATGACAAGATTTGCCTGACAATTAAAATCAACTCGTAGCTCACTATAATACATGTGCAAAGATAATATGAATTGAAACCTGACACACGTGCACATGCCACTCTTAGGGTACGCCTCACTTGGTTGCCTCGACGTGGTCATTAAGTATAGGGTGTTTTAGAGGTCGCCCTCCTGTCTAAAGATCCAGTTGCCTCGAAACGGTTGCCTCGGATAAAAAGGATCTAGGACATTAGGGTTACCACTAAGGCGTCCTAACGTTGCTTTGGTGACCACATGTCCCTATAATCGAATTGACCCGAAACTCCAACGACGGTGCTACCTACTTCTCAATAGTGGGATAGTGATGTCTAAAGGACATTTACACAGCTTAATTTCTTTTGAGTAGGTAGAGGTTCTCAGGTACTTGCTCTTTCAAAAACAAAAACAACTTTTCGCACCTACACTTTCAAAAAGTTTTCAAATAAACACTTCATACACTCTTGAGGACTGATACAAGAGTTACTTAGAAGTTTTCAAAACGAAACTTTTTCAAAACCCACATACACAAGAAAAGCAAACTCTTTTGAAAACATAGCGAGCAAGTACCTAAGAGCCCGTGGATAACCACGGATAGAAAGGGTGCTAACACCTTCCCTTTCTATAATCTACCTCCCGAACCGAGAAACCTCTCGAAAAGGAATTTTGTTGTGCTTTTGTCCTTTCCTTGTTGGAGAAAATAAAAGACGATGGCGACTCTTGCTTACCGCGACATTTCGCGAACCAGCATTTCAAAACAGTCAGTTCTATTTCCACCGATCACACACCCCGTCTAAACCTAATTGAAAGAAAAATCATTTTTTGTTGTTTTTGATTATTTTAAGAGAATAAGGTTTTAATTAAATAAGTACAAACCTAATTACTAATTAATTTAAATTAAGAAAAATAATTAATTTGACTTATTTTTATATTTTTGGTTATTTTAAGAAAAGAAAATAAAAATTAAATCAAACGAAACCTTAATTTCTAATTTGTTTTAAATTATATACAAAAGATTAAAATTGCCCTAAAATTAAATTAAACTAATTAAATAAAATAAAATAAAAAAGCCTAAGTTCTAATTTGATGAAAATTGATTTTTTATGAGTTTTTGTAAAAAAGAATTAGTTTTTGTGTGGGAAAACAATTAATCAAAATTAAATAAATAAAAGAAATATAAAAGAAAAGAGAGAAATGGGCCTGGTATCAAAGTAAAAGGGGGGGTGTCAATAAGCCCAATATGTCTTGGTCCATATTTGACTTCTCAGATTCCACGGTGCAAGTTGACTAGGGTGCATTGTAGACCTCCAAAGGATGGCCTTTGGATCCAGCTTGTTGGACATCTGGTTGGCTGTTCCTTGAGGGTGTATGGTGGTCTCTATGCCTGCACATGTGCAGTGCGTTTTTAGGCACGAAAACGCTTGCTAATGATAGGGATAGAGTCCTTAGATGTCCAGCAAGTGAATGGTATGCTTGGGATAGCTTGAAAGATCCTGGAACTATGAAATCAGATTGCCACTTTTGTTGAGTTTTTTCAAGTTTTCTCACAGCTTCTCACTCCTCAAATCCTTGTGCTTTGGGTCTGCCAATGTTCTATATGTACCCTTGAGTGAATTAGGTTTACAAATTTGCTTCAAATCTTCTCCAATAATGATCGTTGATCATGATTTGATTCTCATGTAAATCTTTCCAAATCAAGACATAATTTAATCTTTTTGTGTACAAACAAGCCTTGCACGATTTGATCTCATTGCCAGCTATTCATGGACCTGAAATATGCACAAAATCTCAAGGTTTAAATGATTTTTGATATTTTCATTATTTATTATTGATTTTATTTTATTTAAATGAAATAAAATCAAGATAAATGATAAAAACAAAAGAATGACAAGTGGCAGGGCTCATGGGTCTTGGACCATGCTACAAGTTCAGTGCAAGCACAAAAAGTTGGCCCATTTGACAAAAATTGCAATTTTAGACATATTTGACTTTTGGCAATTTTGCAAAAAGGGTCAACTTCACCAATGCATAACTCCTTCAATTTTGACGCTAGAGATGTGTTCTTTGACTTTTTAGAAAGCTCAAGATGTCCTCTAAGAAACCCTTTTTGTCTCATCTCAATTGAGTCTTCCATGTTTATGTATGAAGCTTTGACAAAAAAGGTGTTTTTGTTGACTTTTCAAAATGACTTATAATGTCCAAATTCATAACTTCTTGTGAGTGCATATTTTTAACTTGGGAGATAAAGATTAATTGTAGGGAATTTCATCCTCTTAAAAATGAGCTTTGGATGGGTCATTCTTGATAAAGTATGATAAAGTTATGCTTGGTCAAAGTTGAGTTGACTTTTTCTACAAAACCCTAATTTAGCAACTTTTGGGTTTTGATGAATTGTGAGCAATCCTTGAGGAATCATGATCAACCCTTAATCAAATGATGAATAATACTTAAAAATGAGGATGTTTATCAAAAATCTTGAAGTTTGACTGCATGTGGGCCACAGTTGACTTTTGCCCTAGCACAGTCGATTTCCAGGCCTTTGAGCAATTGATTGGGCAAACTTTATTTGCAAGGCTTGAAACTTGACATGGATGATCTTGAGAAAATATTAGGACAATAGTGAGCATTTGGGACCCTTTTGATTCAAATATCTTGATGCAAACTGAAACCCTAATTTTAGGTAGACTGCCTTAGGAGAGAGTTTGTCTGGTCAACCCTTGGACTTCCTTGAGCAATTTGAGGACCTCACTTGAGATGTTTTGAGAAATATGGAAGGGCAATTTTTGGGGTACAACAGCTGCACATGTTCAATCTTCTTAAACCTTAGGATGTAGATTGGCTTGCTTTCCTTTCGTGATCCGAAGGTGGAAGATGATTGAACACTAGAGTGCCCAGAAATTTGCACTCGCATGAAGTGGTACTTGTCTTGTGATGTCGGGAATGGACTTATAGATGCCATCCAAATGAGTGTCGATCTCATAAGAGATTCCTTAGTGAGATCCCGTATACCTGTTGTTGAGGAAGACTACGCTGGGGAATGCCGGTCTCTGTCTTAGTAAAAGTTGAATTTTAGGAGCTCCAGTCGTTCGTTATTCTACTGGGGAATCGTCTCTTGGTTGAAAAGGTGAAATGAACTACTATATGGTCATGATCTAAGCTTCATAGTGATAATATCGACTGATATCTGGTCATGCTCCAGTCTTTACAGTGACTTACTGGAGAGATGAGATTAAACTTGCTATCCGATCGTAATCCAGGCTTTGCAATTTCTCAATTCTTATCAGGTCGTATTCCAGGCTTCAGAAGGAATTAAGTTGTTATCTGGTGGCATCCGGGCTTCAACTTGAATTTAGGGCACACTAATATTCGGTCGACTCTGGGCTTCTTATTAATTGTCCAGGTAAACTGCTATTTGGTCGAAATCCAAGCTTTGCAGTGTCTTATACTGTTATTTGGTCGTAATCCTAGGCTTCAGTGTCCTTTAGTGCTATCTGGTCGTTGATCGGGACTTTATAAGTTTGTCGGGATACTAACTGCAAGTATACAGTTTAGTCGTTCTAGTTTTAAAAGATTATCGAACCCACAGAGACTGTGTGTCAATCGCATACAATCTAATGCTACAGTTTTGTCTAACTAAGCGATGAATATTCGATATTTGGGGGAGACAGTTTAGTTTTAAAAGTAATAGTACTAATTATACCGGTATGTGATAATCGGACTTAGGGAATTTGATGAACCGCTTGGCCTATAAAGTATTTCGGTAAAAGCTAATTGTTTAAAAACCTGAGACATACACTCTCGTGTTTATGAAATAAGTCATGCTACTAAACCTAGTGGATGCACTTTAAATTTAATAACACTTTTTGAAAACAATTTGAATTTAATTAATTTATTAAAACACTCTCGTGTATTTAAAAATCAATGTTTCGTTACCACTATCTGGGTTGAACCCCAGCTCTCGCATGCAGGTTCTTGCCTTAATTAATTTCCCACTCTCGTGGCAAAATCGTGTTAATTAACCTCTCACTCTCGTGACAAGGATAGTTAAATTAATAATGGAAATTGGAAACCAGAAATTGTTTTATAAATATTTTTGGCCAAGGTATCATTGAATTCTTTCGGTTCTTACGGTCACTTATCGGTATTAATAATTTAGCCAGACATAATTAACTTAACAACAATAAAGTTTAAAATATAATTCATGGCAATAAATGGCATATTATAGAAACTAAATAAATAATAATTGCAATATAAAAAACCTGGAATTACAGATGCTATAGTAATCTTGAGGTAATACAGTAATCCAAATCTTCGAGCTTGACTTGCAGTAGAAATTCGTGTTAATTCTTGTAAGAAGAATTAACACTTAAAAATAGAAACTAAGGCTTGAATGAAAATTACAAGGAATTCAAAGCAGAATTGCAAAACAAACAAATTGGAAATAACTGTAAAAATAAAATAAATATTTGCTCTGAGTAAAATTCTTCGACCCCGTGGACTGTGCCTTGGTACTCATATATATAGCAGGAAAAATCAGCAGTTTAATTTTGAATTCTTGATGAAGTCTTCATGGAGAAATTCTAGGAACAGTAATAGTTGTGGCAATAAAATAGGAGATTCAGTAGAAACAGGGAGAAGTATTCTGCCCTTCACGCCCACGTCTTCAATTCATGCGTAACGTTCTCCTTCACGCGCATGACGATCGTCACAGGTGGGTGACGGTCGTCACACGCTGAAGTGGTGCCTTACGCTCGTCAGGTGTGTGTGACGAGCGTTTCCTTATGTTGTGGGGTGTTACGCCCGTCACAGGGGCGTGACGACCGTCACCTATCCAGAAGTCCACACTTTGTATTTTTTTTATTCTTTTTCTCTTTGTTTTTCGTCTAGCTTTCTTCATGTTGTCCTTTTTCATCGGTTTGAGTCGACAAGTGTCATACCTGCAAAAAGACAAATAATCTCGGAATAATCGAGGGTTAGACGACTTAATGGAATATAAAATCGGTAAAAAGTATGTTAATTATACGATATGTTTTCTTGTTATCAAATTCCCCCATACTTAAACCTTTGCTTGTCCTCAAGCAAATAGTCATTCGAAAGGTTGGACAAGCTTTCTGGTAAGCGCATAAGCATGACATACCCTTGGAATTTTAAAGTGGTTTCGGGAAATCCTCGTTGGTTCGGCCAATACTTGAGTAAAACACTAAAGATACGCTAATGACGCAAGCAATAAGCTTACTCGTAGACTTCCATTTTAAACGAGCTATCCAACAGTTCTGTTATAACTCTTCCCGGAGTTCCTCGTATCTATTTCACCCGGTTTCGTTCTGGTGCAATCACATTAAGCCATTTGCCTTAGCACGCACGTAGTGGAGTAACCGGTTAGTGACTTTGATCCTTTAGCACGGGGTCTGGTACATGGATGTGGCAACCCTACATATTTTATCCAAATTGGAGGTTGTGGGGGATCGGGCCGTAGCACGCCCTACCGAGTTCAGAACCAGATACCTCTGAACCAACCAACACTGGATTCCTTCATTATTTGCTCAGCTCTTGTATGTGCCCATATATTTTGGTACACAAGTTTTCTTTTCTTTTAGTAGCGAGATAGGAAGGATATTTTTATAATCAGGCATCAAACACTTATATTCATCGATTCTCCACGTGGTTTGTGTCAAGACGGTGCTGACTGCTGGTATAAACTACTAGGGGTTACTTCTAGAACTTGAAACTCCAGATATCGGTATAATGGTTATTGAAACGGATCGCGTAAGTAGGAAGTCTACGGTGACAGAACCGTATCGATCTTGTTATGTCGTTTTCGACTTCCTCAACTGGGATTTCATTAAAGTAGGTATGTCGGGCTAATGCGAAAATAAAAAAATTTCGGTATGGCAAAGTAAAGCGAAGAATTTGAATCGAGACATATCGCAAGAATTTACTAGTTTTATTAAAGATTGAAAGGTACCTCTCCCACACAAAATCCGACATTGTCCTCAATGTTGCGGTATATATGCGGGGAAGTACAATTACAAAAGGAACATAAATGAAACAAATTACAAAGAAATTAAAGAAAGACAAACTACTGGTGACCATGTCCTCTGCTCCTGGTGCGAGAGCGTCTGGTGGGAGTGGCTTCAGCGTCGGTGTCTTGGAAGCCATAGGTGTTCATATCTATCCTCAAGGCGTTAAGCTCTGACAGCGCCTCATCCAACCTCTCATTCATGTTTCGCTGCCCAGTCAAGATCTGAGCATTTTGGGCGCATAGAGACTCAAACTGCTCAGCTTGCCTCCTTTCAAGCGCCATATTCATTTAATTTTGCATGTGGAGGGCGCGGAGGATGTCTTCAAGATTGATAGGAGGAGGTGCAGATGAGGATCCAGGGATGTCGTGGACAGGCGGAGCACTATCCAACTCTTCTTGTATATCGTCTGCGGCGGCCGCAGCTTGGTCTTCGTGAGCAGGTGCAGGCTCTGCGGGAACTTCAGGGTCGAACAACCAGTTGGCTCGGTTACTTGGGTCGATTCGGTCCCTGTTCGGCAAAATAATATTCTGATAGACAGTATTCCTGATTACGGGGTGGAATTTGTCGTCTTCCCGCTCGTAGATGAGGTGTGCGACTTTGCAGTGATCCAAGGTTAGCAAAGCCGGTGCCATAGAAGGCAAGGTTGCAAGAGCAGCACCATAATTCAGACCAATGGCAATAGAAGTAACCAGCCCTCCGAAATAGAAAGGTTTTCCACCTCTAGCACAAATAGAATGGATGTGAGCAAGTAGGAACTGGGCGGCATTTATCTTTTGCCCAGTGAACGCACAATGTAGAAAGAAGAGCTCCTTGGAGTTGAGCTTATGGTTGCTGTCTCGGGCGAAGATGGTGTTACTGAGGATTCGATGGAAGTAGCGGATGGCCGGATTATGGATGTGGGTGGCGTTGAGGTGGTCGTAGGACCCGGCACGGATGTTTGTTAAACTGTGCCACAAGTTGAAAGCCTCCTTATTAAAACTATCCGGTACCCGAAAATGAGCACCTTCGTCCGAACAAAATCCCATAAGCCTCGCGATGTCGGATTGAGGCAATTGGTGCTCAACACCGAACATGCGAAATTTTGCCACGCCTGATAGTTGGTTTGTGACACCCGGCAGAGTGAGGTAAGCGAACGAACTCAAGAACTCAAGAGTAAGAGTTTCGTAGATTGGTCTTGGTTCGCGGCAGAGGTTCCACAAATCCACGCTTTGTAGTAATCGGTGGACACTGTCGAGTAGCCCCAAACTCCGTAGGCAGTCGATGTCAACGTACCTCGTGGGTTGGAGACCTCGACGTTGGAATTTTTGATACTTTGCTCGTTGATTCTCCCCAGGTTCGCCGATTCTGAAATTGATAACTTGAGCGTTTGGGTTGTTTGCCATGGTGATAATGGATTTGATTTGGGAATGTGAGAATGGGAGATTGTAAGGATGTTAATTTGGTGTTGGGAGTTTAGAAATTGGAAGAAAAATGGAGTGAATAGGTGGTTTTTCGTGTGGTGTGGTGATAATGGAGGAAGGAAAAATGGGTTTATAAGGAAGAAGGTTGGAACGGTTCTCTGTAACAGCCGTTGGTTTCTGTCTGCGTGACGGTCGTCACAGGGGTGTGACGCTCTTCACGAAGCAAAGAGGCGCGTTACGCTCGTCACAAGGGTGTGCCAGTCGTAACGCAGACAGAGTCTTAAATGAGAGATCCGTTACAGGACCGTTGGAGAGTGATGAGTTTATTTTTTTTCTTGGTAATTGGATTTTTGTTTTGAAGAATTTATATATTTTTTTGGTTTATTTGAAATGTTTGTTTTAATTAATTATTTTAATTAATTAAAGTTTTAAATTAACGAAATAGACAGTAAATAACAGTAAATAACAACAGGGAATAAAACATAGACAGTAAACAGTAAACAGTAAACTGGGAAAGAAATTAAAATAAACTTCAATTTAATAAATGCATAACAAATTGTTTCAAAGTAAAAATAAAAATAATGATAATTTTGAAATAATAACTAAACTAAAAATCCCTTCCACACAGAAATTTACAGTGTCCTCACTGTACGTAAAAATGCAAGAGAGAAGGAAAGGAAATAACGATGGCAACTCTAGCCACGGGGAGGTGGAAACAAATGTTGATGCATATAGTCCAACTGATCAGTCACCAAGTCCATGAAGGTAATGAAATCCACCCTAAGGGAAGTCAGCTCGCCCCGCATGTCCGTAATGGCCGCATGTAAGGAGTCCAGGGTAACAACAGGTGGAGGTGGAGTAGTCTCAGGAGCCGGAGGCGCGGTCTCGGCGGAAGTAGCCTCCTGTTCCCAAGGATCAGGGAGATCATGGTAGCCTGGCGGTGTAGCAGGATCTTCTTCAGCATTAGCATTGTTTGGAACCTCATAAATGTCAACTGTAGATGGTGAAGAGGGTGGTGAAGCAGGGTAGTGAAGATCAAACAGCCAGTTATCCCGGTTGTGCACGCTGGTTCTTTGGTCAGGCAGCTTAAAATGATGGACGATCTGATGATTAACTAGCAGGTCAAATGAATCTGGTCCAAGGTTTCCAATCATGCTAGTGTTGAAACAAAAAGCAATGTCCATCGGTTTTATGCCATAAAGTGGAGCAGAACCGAGCATAGGCCGGCGGAGTCCAATGGCATTAGACAGCATGGTAACTAACCCACCCAACAAGATAGGTGCATTTGGAGTTTCGATGATCCGCTCCATATTGGCGAGCATATAAGTTGCGCCGTTCACTGGACGATTTTGAGATGCACAATACATGATAAACAGCTCATCGCGGGATACAGAGGTGACATTTTGCTGTTTGCCGAAGATAGTGTGGGCTATGATCTTGTGGAAATACCTGAAAGCCGGGTTATGAATACATTCAGAGTACAGGTCTAACGGCTCAGGATGGTTAACACCAGTTATGCTTCCCCAGAAAAAGTCAAGCTCAGATACAGGCAAAAGGTTCTCCTGTGTCATACTGATAACATCGGGTCCAAAAGGGAACCCAAGAAACTGGCTAAACTCCCGCAGGTTGTAAGTGTAATCCATGTTAAACATTCTGAATGTAATTAACCCACGGTTGAATCCCATTCCATGATTTGGAATGAAACTCAAGGTGCTGAGAAACTCCAGAGTCAGCCTTTTGTAGGTACAGAACCTCCGACGGATAGGAGTAGTGTCCCAACCAATCTGGTGCAGCAGGTACATGACACTCTCGCGAATGCCAAGGGAAGCCATAGCATGATCATCTGCATATATAGTGGGATACATCTCCCGTTCACCCAGGTCTGCAAACCTTCTTCTCTGGTGTCGGCTTCGCAATTTGACATTCATGAAGTTAGCACAATCCATAGCGCGAGATGTGAAAGAAAAAGAATTACCCCCCTGAAAATATTTGAAAAATGTTTGAAAGAAAAGAAAATTAAGTAAGTATTTTTGGGTTAGGAAATTTCCAAAGTTAAAAAGAAAAAGAAAAATGAGAAGGAGAAATAAAAACAAAAGAAAAATAGAAAGGAGTTAGAAATGCAATAATGAAAATATTTTAAAGATTAAGAAAAAGAAAATAAAAATAAAAACATATTAAAGCAGAAAAAATAATTAAAGTAAAACATGGGTTGCCTCCCACGAAGCGCCTTTATTTTATGTCGACGGCTCGACAGTAAGTACCTATTCAGATAGGTAATGGGGTAAGAGGCTCACTTAACTGAAGATAAGCCGAGAATTCGATATATCCGACGTTGAAATAGTGCTTTAAGCGCTGGCCATTAACAATGAATGGTTCGATAGAACTACCTTTAATTTCTATCGCCCCACTTGGGAAAACTTTGCTAATTTCGAACGGTCCGGACCATCTGGAACGTAATTTTCCCGGGAAAAGTTTTAGTCTAGAGTTGAATAGGAGTACGATGTCTCCTTCCTTAAAGTCTTTCCGCGAGATACGCTTATCGTGCCATTTTTTTGTTCGTTCTTTATAGATTTTAGCATTTTCATAAGCGTCTAAACGCAATTCTTCCAGTTCATGGATATCTAACACTCGTTTCTCGCCAGCACTCTTATAGTTTAAGTTAAGGGTTTTTATCGCCCAATAAGCTTTATGTTCTAATTCTACTGGCAAATGACAAGATTTTCCATAAACTAACTTGAACGGCGTTGTTCTGATAGGAGTTTTGAAAGTTGTCCAATATGCCCAAAGAGCATCGTTGAGCTTGGATGACCAGTCTTTTCTGGATAGGGCTACGGTTTTCTCAAGTATCTGTTTTATCTCCCTATTTGACACTTCCACTTGTCCACTTGTTTGAGGATGGTATGGTGTGGCTATGCGATGTTTAACGCCATATTTGGAAAGTAACCTTTCGAAGATTCTGGAGATAAAATGTGAGCCACCATCGCTGATCACTAGTCTTGGGACACCGAATCGTGGGAAGATAATATTCTTGAATAGTTTTAGTACCACACGTGTATCGTTTGTGGGTGCAGTGATGGATTCAATCCATTTTGATACATAGTCGACGGCTACCAAAATATATTTATTTCCAAAAGATGCGGGGAAAGGTCCCATGAAATCAATTCCCCACACATCGAAAACTTCTACTTCGAGGATTCCTTTTAACGGCATTTCATCACGTCTAAATATATTTCCTGTGCGTTGACATCTATCGCAGTTCATAATTTCTACGTGGACGTCTTTCCATAAGGTAGGCCAAAAGAAGCCAGCTTGAAGTATTTTTGCACAGGTTTTTGATGTACTAGCATGTCCACCATAAGGGGCGGAATGACAATGGGAAATGACGTCGTTTATTTCATCATTAGGAACGCAGCGACGGTAGATACCATCGGCGCCTCTTTTAAAGAGTAATGGTTCATCCCAAAAGTAGTGTTTAAGGTCATGGAAAAATTTCTTCCGCTGTTGGTACGTCAAATCAGGTGGTAAAACACCGGTAGCTGAATAGTTGACGAAGTCAGCGTACCATGGTAATGCGGTATTAGTACAAATGGATTCTACTACCGCAGTTGTGAAAGTTTCATTATATGGATCTAAACTGTCGGTAGGGTTTGTCTCTAGCTTGGCAATGAGGCGTTCATAAGGGAAATCTTCATTTATGGGAACACTCTCGGGTTGGATTCCATCTAATCTCGATAAATGGTCAGCTACCACGTTTTCAGTTCCTCTTTTGTCTTTTATTTCTAAGTCAAACTCTTGTAAGAGTAAGATCCATCTGAGTAATCGCGGTTTGGCATCCTTCTTGCTTAGTAGGTATCGGATCGCAGCATGATCCGTATAAATAATGATTTTAGCGCCTACTAAGTAGGAACGAAATTTGTCTAATGCGAATACCACAGCTAAGAGTTCCTTCTCCGTAGTGGCGTAATTCATTTGTGCGGGATCAAGTGTTCTGCTCGCGTAGTAGATAGCGTGAAGCTTCTTTTCTTTGCGTTGTCCTAGGACTGTGCCTACAGCATAATCGCTTGCATCGCACATTATCTCAAATGGTAAATTCCAATCAGGAGGTTGCATAATAGGTGTCGATATTAAGGCCTCTTTTAGTGTCTCAAATGCGTTCAAGCATTTATCATCGAAAATAAACTCAGCCTCTTTCATTAATAACTCAGTTAGTGGCTTGGTGATTTTAGAGAAATCTTTTATGAAACGTTGGTAAAAACCCGCGTGTCCTAGAAAACTTCGTATTTCTCTAACTGTTTTGGGTGGTTGAAGGTTTTTGATAATTTTGATCTTTGCTTTGTCAACTTCAATCCCCCTGTTTAATACAATGTGACCCAACACAATTCCTTGTCTCACCATGAAGTGACATTTTTCCCAGTTGAGCACTAGGTTGACATTAACACAGCATTTCAGTACTAATTCAAGATTTGTTAAACATTCGTCGAAACTTTCTCCACAGACAGAGAAATCGTCCATGAATACTTCCATGATTCCGTCTAAGAAATCTGCGAAGATCGCCATCATGCATCGTTGGAAAGTTGCAGGCGCATTACATAATCCAAATGGCATTCTCCGGTATGCAAAGGTACCATAGGGACATGTGAACGTAGTTTTCTCTTGATCGTCAGGATGAATGGGAATTTGAAAGAATCCTGAATATCCATTAAAATAGCAGAAATGGGAATGTTTGGCTAAACGCTCGAGCATTTGATCAATGAATGGTAATGGGAAATGGTCTTTGCGCGTAGCTTTGTTTAGTTTCCTATAATTGATACACATTCTCCATCCTATTTGCGTACGTTGTGCTACCGATTCGCCTTTTATATTTGTTATAACTGTAACACCTCCTTTCTTAGGCATCACATGAACTGGACTGGCCCAGTTGCTATCTGATATTGGGTATATGATGCCTGCCTCTAGTAGTTTTTGCACTTCCTTCTTAACAACTTCACTTAGGATAGGGTTTATTCGTCTTTGATGTTCTCTAGAAGTCTTGCAGTCCTCCTCCAGCATAATGCGGTGCATACAGAGAGAAGGGCTTATTCCTTTTAGGTCTGTTATATTATATCCTAATGCGGATGGATATTTCCTTAACACACTAAGAAGTTTTTCGGTTTCGATCTCGCCTAATTCGGCATTGACTATAACAGGTCATTCGAGTTCTTTATCTAAGAATTCATACCTAAGATCTTCAGGTAATGTTTTAAGTTCTATGTCGAGTTTCTTATTAGTTAAGTCAGGATCGGGTGTTAAGGCTAAACATTCGCTTAGGTTGGCATCTAAGTGTTCTTGTTTCCAGTCTTCGTTCTTGAGGATAGTCGGTGTCTGAATTTTCAGCATCTCATAGTAGGTGTCCTCTTGGCATTCAAGTTCTTTGACACATTCATCAATGATATCTAGGAGACAACATGAGTCATCTATAACAGGGGCTTTAAAGAATTGGGAAAGAATGAATTCTACTTTTTCTTCTCCTACCTCAAAGGTAAGTTTTCCTTTCTTGACGTCAATGATGGCTCCTGCAGTAGCTAAAAATGGTCTTCCTAGTATGATGGGAATGTTTGAATCTTCCTTGATGTCCATTATTATGAAGTCGGTCGGTATGTAAAATTGTCCTATTCGGACAGGAATTTTTTCTAGCATACCGACAGGAAATTTGACTGATCTATCGGCTAGTTGTAAGGACATCTTGGTAGGTCTCATGTCGCCTAATTTGAGCTTTTCGCAAATAGATAAGGGCATTAGACTGACATTGGCTCCTAAATCGCATAGAGCTTTGTCTATGACAGATTTTCCGATTACACATGGTATGGAGAAACTACCATGATCTTTTAGCTTCGGAGGCATGTTATTTTGAATTATGGCGCTACATTCGGCAGTTAGCATAATAGTTTCATTCTCAATGATTTTTTTCTTATTAGCCAATATTTCTTTTAGGAATTTAGCATATGACGGAATTTGGGTTATAGCTTCTGTAAACGGAATAGTGACATTTAGTTGTTTCAGAAGTTCTACAAATTTCTTGAATTGTCCCTCGTTCTTGGGTTTTGCAAGTCTTTGAGGGTGTGGAATTGGTGGTTTGTATGGTGGTGGAGGCACATAGGGCTTTTCTGAGGCCTCTCTATTCTCATTCGCGTCTTCCTCTACATTTTCAGATTGACCTTTCGACTTCTCTATTTCTTTCTCAGGTTTTTGATACATGGTCAGGTTTTGGAGTCTAGGATCTACCGGTCCATCAAGGGCTGTCCCACTTCGTAATGTAATAGCATTTGCATGTCCTTTAGGATTGGGCTGTGGCTGTCCAGGAAATGTACCAGCAGGTGTGGCAGAACTAGCTTGGTGTTGTGCTACTTGGGAGATTTGGGTTTCTAACATTTTGTTATGAGTAGCTAGGGCATCTACCTTGTTTGCTAATAGCTTCAATTGTTCACCGGTGTGAATGTTTTGATTGAGGAATTCTTTGTTTTGTTGGGCTTGATTAGCGATAAAATTTTCCATTAGGATTTCAAGGTTAGATTTCTTAGGAATGTTAGGAACATTACCAGCGGGTTTTTGATAGCCTAGAGGTACAGCAGGTGCTTGGCCAGGTGCATATAAAGCGTTATTGCTCTTGTACGAGAAGTTAGGATGGTTCTTCCAACCAGGATTGTAGGTATTGGCATAAGGATTTCCTTGAGCGTAATTTACCTGATCAGCCGTTATTCCTGCTAAGATTTGGCATTCGGTTCCAACATGACCAGGTACTCCACAAACTTCACAGCTTGGGGTAACTGCAGCTACGGTAGCTGCAGGAGGTAAGGTCAAGCTTTCTATCTTTTGGGTAAGAGCATCTACCTTAGCATTAACTTTATCTAGGCTACTAACCTCGTACATCTCGCCTTTGGCTTGAGTCTTCTCCACAGATGTTCTTTCTCCTCCCCACTGATAGTGGTTTTGATCCATGTTTTCAATGAGTTGGTTAGCTTCGTCATAAGGCTTGTCCATCAGTGTACCACCTGCGGCGGCATCTATAGACAGTCTTGTGTTGTACAAGAGTCCATTATAAAACGTGTGGATTATCAGCCATTTTTCTAGTCCGTGATGTGGGCACATTCGCATCATATCTTTGTAGCGCTCCCATGCATCGAATAGTGATTCAGTATCCTTTTGCCTAAATTCGTTGATTTGGGCTCTTAGTGCAGCGGTTTTGCTTGGGGGAAAGTATCGTGCTAAGAATACGATCTTCAGTCCTTCCCACGTAGTGACGGAATTTGATGGCAAGGATTGCAACCAAGCCCAAGCTCTATCTCTTAGTGAGAAAGGGAAAAGACGTAATCTTATCGCATCTTTACTAACACCATTTGCTATAACTTTGTCCGCAAATTGAACAAATTTTGTAAGGTGTTCATTCGGATCCTCAGAAGGATCTCCAGAGAATTGGCGTTGTTGGATAGCTGATATCAATGACGGCTTTAACTCGAAATCGTTTCGGTTTACTGCTGGAGCAGCAATGCTGTTATGGGGCTCTTGTTGTGATGGAGCTGCGTACTCCTTCAGTGGACGGGTCCTTTGTTCTTCGGCCATGTCTAATTTTGGATTGGTTTTGGTTTCAGAGGAAGAATTAGAATCAGTTTCAGAATCAATCTTGATTTCTGGTTTAGGTAAGGGAATAGCGTGATTTAAACAGTAATCCCTGACTGCACGTCTTACGGAAAGAATGCGTTCAGGTTCGTCCGTCGATTTGTCAAGTGGTTCGCCTTGTGAGCGAGTCCTTGGCATACAAATCGACAAAGGGTGTCTGTTGCTTAGTCTAAACGCGTAACAGAAGAATCATAATTAATTGACTACCAGTCCCCGGTAACGGTGCCAAAAACTTGATCGGGACTTTATAAGTCTGTCGGGATACTAACTGCAAGTATACAGTTCAGTCGTTCTAGTTTTAAAAGATTATCGAACCCACAGAGACTGTGTGTCAATCGCATACGATCTAATGCTACAGTTTTGTCTAACTAAGCGATGAATATTCGATATTTGGGGGAGACAATTTAGTTTTTAAAGTAATAGTACTAATTATACCGGTATGTGATAATCGGACTTAGGGAATTCGATGAATCGCTTGGCCTATAAAGTATTTCGGTAAAAGCTAATTGTTTAAAAACCTGAGACATACACTCTCGTGTTTATGAAATAAGTCATGCTACTAAACCTAGTGGATGCACTTTAAATTTAATAACACTTTTTGAAAACAATTTGAATTTAATTAATTTATTAAAACACTCTCGTGTATTTAAAAATCAATGCTTCGTTACCACTATCTGGGTTGAACCCCAGCTCTCGCATGCAAGTTCTTGCCTTAATTAATTTCCCACTCTCGTGGCAAAATCGTGTTAATTAACCTCTCACTCTCGTGACAAGGATAGTTAAATTAATATTGGAAATTGGAAACCAGAAATTGTTTTATAAATATTTTTGGCCAAGGTATCATTGAATTCTTTCGGTTCTTACGGTCACATACCGGTATTAATAATTTAGCCAGACATAATTAACTTAACATCAATAAAGTTTAAAATATAATTCATGGCAATAAATGGCATATTATAGAAACTAAATAAATAATAATTGCAATATAAAAAACCTGGAATTACAGATGCTATAGTAATCTTGAGGTAATACAGTAATCCAAATCTTCGAGCTTGACTTGCAGTAGAAATTCGTGTTAATTCTTGTAAGAATAATTAACACTTAAAAATAGAAACTAAGGCTTGAATGAAAATTACAAGGAATTCAAAGCAAAATTGCAAAACAAACAAATTGGAAATAACTGTAAAAATAAAATAAATATTTGCTCTGAGTAAAATTCTTCGACCCCGTGGATTGTGCCTTGGTACTCATATATATAGCAGGAAAAATCAGCAGTTTAATTTTGAATTCTTGATGAATTCTTCGTGGAGAAATTCTAGGAGCAGTAATAGTTGTGGCAATAAAATAGGAGATTCAGTAGAAACAGGGAGAAGTATTCTGCCCTTCACGCCCACGTCTTCAATTCATGCGTAACGTTCTCCTTCACGCGCGTGACGGTCGTCACAGGTGGGTGACGGTCGTCACACGCTGAAGTGGTGCCTTACGCTCGTCAGGTGTGTGTGACGAGCGTTTCCTTATGTTGTGGGGTGTTACGCCCGTCACAGGGGCGTGACGACCGTCACCTATCCAGAAGTCCACACTTTGTATTTTTTTATTCTTTTTCTCTTTGTTTTTCGTCTAGCTTTCTTCATGTTGTCCTTTTTCATCGGTTTGAGTCGACAAGTGTCATACCTGTAAAAAGACAAATAATCTCGGAATAATCGAGGGTTAGACGACTTAATGGAATATAAAATCAGTAAAAAGTATGTTAATTATACGATATGTTTTCTCGTTATCAGTCGTAATCCAGGCTTCACGATGTCTTATACCATTATCTGGTCGAATCCAAGCATCATGGTGTCCTGTATTGCTATCTGGTCGATTCCAGGCTTCACAATACCTTACTTCTTATCTGGTTGTATTCCAGGCTTTAGAAGAAATCAAGTGGTTATCCAGTCGCATCCGGGCTTCCATTTGATTTTAAGGCCTACTAATATCAGGTCGATTTATGGGCTTCATAGTAACTGGCCGGGTAGACTGCTATTTGGTCGAAATCCAAGCTTGACAGTGTCCCTTACTGCTATCTAGTCGTAGTCCCAGGCTTCAGTGTCTTTTACCGCTATCTGGTTGTAATCCAGGCTTCACGATGTATTATACCATTATCTGGTCGAATCTAGGTGTGGTGCGGTGGGAGAACTGACTTGAGGTTTTGTGTTTGTGTTTGCAAATGTTTCGGTTTAGCAAGAGTCGCCACCGACTTTTTATTTTATCCAAAGGAAAGGTCAAAAAGCACATGAAAGACCTTTGAGGTGTTTTCTTGGGTTCGGGGAGTAGATTATGAAAAGGGAAGGTGCAAGCACCCTTTTCATCCATGGTTATCCATGGGCTCTTAGTTACTTGTTTAGATCACTTGCTTTTGCTTTTCAATTGTTTGAAATGGTGCTTTGTCTGTGGTTTTTGAAAAGGTTTTGAAAAGAGGCCATCGTTGTGGCAACCTTTGTAATGATTCTTATTTGAATGTATACAAAGGTGTATTTGTCTTTTGAAAATATGTTTCAATGTTTGAAAGTTTGATTTGGGAAATGTTTTGAAATTGTGTTGTGAAGTGTGCTTGAAAATAGCAAGGATGTTTTGCAAGTTTTTGATCAAGTAACTAAGAGTTGTCTACCTTATTTTACTCAAAGATCTTTCTTATATGTTTTTAACCCTTTTGACAGTGTTGTTTTACCATTGCATTTGGTAAACAACCTTGTATTTGGATGTTAAACGGGACAGGCGCGGGTCATCGTATTGACCATGATAGCAATATTGCCAAGTATCTTTAGCAATTTTCCGAGGTACTAGATCATTTTGTATAGGCAACCAAGATAGTGTCATCGAGGGACTATGATCTTTTGTTTTGTTTTTGTTTTGCCAAAGTACTTAACATGCATAACATGGCCAATTTTAAAAGGCAACAATTGTATGAAACCCTAAGGATGCAAGTGTGCATTGTGTTTGTCATTTTCATGTATTTAGGTCTTGTATTAGGTCAAGCTACTTGTTGATTTTGGATTTTTGCATACAAACCCTAATCTCTAATCATGGCATAATTGAAAGCATAAATGCGTAAAATAATCTATACTATTACAATATTTGATTATGGGGAAGGGGATACAATTTTGAATGGGGATTATTTTGCAAGAAATTAAAACCCTAGTTTTACTATTACATCCAAATTGAATCAAATGGCATAAATAATAAATGAATAATATTTAAATAAACAAATTAAATAAATATACAAAATAATATGAATATGCAAAAAAGTTTTGTTTATTTTTATGTATGTGAAAATATTTAATGTAAAAAGAAAGGACTAATAAAAAAAGATTATTATTTTTTTATTAAGGGTAAAACCCTAATTTTCTTTTAAGAATGTAAATATATTAAATATACTATTTATATACAATAAAATAAAATAATGTATATACAAAAAATAAAATATATTTAGAAAAAAAGTATTATTTAAGTATAAATAATAATAAAAAATAAAAGTATAATATTTTTATGTTTTTATTCTCAAGTATTTATTAAATAAAATAAATATATATATATATATATATATATATATATATATATATATATATATATATATATATATATATATATATATATATATATATATATATATATATATATATATATATATATATATATATATATATATATATATATATATATATATATATATATATATATATATATATATATATATATATATATATTAATTATGTTAGTTATGTACAATAAAATATATATATATATATATATATATATATATATATATATATATATATATATATATATATATATATATATATATATACAAGACAAAAATATATTTAGAACAATATTTTTTGAGTGTAAATAAAATAAAGAATAAAAATAAAAGTATAATGTTATTGTATATTATTTTCAAGTTTTCAATAAATAAAAGTATATACTATTAAATAATTATTTTCATGGCTAAAAATAATAATAAAATAATAAAAATAAATGTGAAAATTTATGAAAATATTTTTGGGTATTTTTATGTTTGGAAAATATAAAATAAAAATCAGAAAATGAAAATAAATACAAAAATATAAAAGTATAAAGAAATTGGGCCATGGGGTGTATTCAGTAAAAGGGGGTGTCAATAGTGAGCCAGGACCAAGCCCAGCCCACCAGACTTCATCTTCAACCTTTGTCTTCAAAAATTACGCGCGCCCTGTACAAACACGAACAACCTGCATACATGCTCTAATGCAAAAACCCATAACATCAAAGTTGTAGCATTTTCCAAGACGAATTCAACCATATAAAAAACTTGTCCTAACTCTCAAAGACCAGAGAGAATTTCTCTGGCCCTAAATCCTAACCTAATTTTTTCAGGAAGTTCATGGATCAAATTCTCTTAGCATGCTTAACTAAATAGAAAACTGAGCATATGTACAGCTTCATGGCTATGAATACTACATTTTTGATTCACAAACCTAAGCCTAACTATTCCTAAATAGAGAGATAAGAAGTTGATAAAAACCTATTTCAGTTGAGATCGTGTCTGACAATGTGGAGCTTTTCAATGAGGCATGAGATGTTTGGGAGCTTGCTTGAACTTCCCATGACCCTCTCCAATGCCTAGCTTACCTTGAATGTGCTTGAACAAGCCTACAGAACTCAACCTGCACAAGCTGAAATCAAAAATGACAAACCTTGTAAATGGAGTTACAGTTAGTGTTTAAGGGTTATAGCTTGGATAGGTTGTATGGAAGGTGTTTGAACAGGTTTGGGACAAAATGCACGAGCAACTTGTGAGATAGAACTCAAGATGCAGATGCTGCCCTGTTTTGCCAATGGAATGTGATTTTGTGCTATGGTAGGTTTCAGGACTCAAAGTCTCGTGTTTTAGGTTCAATACAAAGTGTAAAAATTGTCTCAAAAGCTTGCACAAGTTGGTTCTAACAGATGTGTGTGTTGTGTAAAGTTTTACAAGTTTCTTGTATATGAAGCAAAAGTGGACCAGTGATGAAAAGCAGGCTTGTACAGGATATCTATTAGCTTGCACACTATGCTCTTGGCCCCTCAAGTTTTTGGATTTGATTTGCTGCACAAGATATGGTTCAATGCTCAAGGATGCAGCTTTGACATAAAGCAAGATTTAAGCAAAAATGGCAATGTTGCTTTTTCTATTTAAGGATTAATCTTGTGTGCAACGCTCTAATGACCAAAACAAAGCCTTAGACCAATGGATTTGCATTTAATTATTTAGTGTGGAATGGTTTTGAGACCTGTAATCAAGTACGAAGCAAGCTGATTAGAGTTTGCAACTTGTATCACTATGAACATGCCATGGATAAAAAGTGAGTTTTTTCCAACTTCAAGCCTTCGATTCTCCCTAACCACAAATGAGTTTGGAGAGTTCTTGGACATTTTGGAAAGCTTTCAACATGCTCTACAATCCATCTTTGAAATGAAATTTGATATTCCAAGTGGAACTATGTGAAAAATGGTCATGAAGATGGGTCAAAATCCTGCCTAAACTAGGGCAAAATTTCACTAAGTTAAAAGTTTCATGGACCCTTGTTCCAAAATTCATAACTTGAGATCCAAGCTTATTTTGGGAAAACTTTGTGAATAAAAGTTGTAGACTTTGTGGAGGACTACAACTTTCATGTTGGAAGTTTTGTTTGAATCCAATTTCATCATGATGAAAATGTTGGGCAAAGTTGGGAAAAATTAAGAAAATTTCATAACTTAGAAAAATTCTAAGTTATGAAATTTTTCAATCTTAAACCCTAATTTGCAAAATTGGGTTTCTTGATGAACAAGTTTCATGTTTTGGCACATCTTGATAAAAAATGACCCTTGGAACTTGATTTTGACCAAAAAGTCAAAGTTTGACTTTTCAGTGTACAGTCAAATTTTGATCAGTTAACTGAAAAATTCATCTGACAATCCAATGCAATTGAGATCTTTTAAACCTTGTGAATAGGTCAAGATGATTCCATTGAGTCCTTGAATCCATGCTTGAACCCAATTTTCCATTGGCTAGGTCAAAAATCAGAAATTGCCCTTGTGCAGTCAAAACCCTAAAAGTGACAATTTTGCCCTTTTGATGATCTGATCAAATTTCTTGAGGAGTTGTGGTCCAAACTTGATCAAATGGTTCATGTGACTCTATAATATTGATGTGGATCAAAAATCATGAGCTTTGACTGTAAATTGGCCATAGTTGACTTTTTCCCCAATACAGCTGATTTTTAGGTCAACTGTCCAATTGACTGGGCAAAAATTTGATTCAAGGCTTGAAACTTGGTATGGACAAACTTATGAGTCCAACATGAAGTATGAAAGTCAATTTGAGCATTTAAAGTCCAAAAATCTCTGTGCAAACTCAAACCCTAATTTAGGTCAAAAGTGCAAGGAGATGTCTTGAGCAGTACAAAACCCTAATCTTCTCTGGAGTTCAAGGAGCCTTATGAGGGGAAAATCTTGATAAAATAAGAGGGCAAATTTTGGGGTACAACACCAGGCTTCATGGCATTTGTAGAAATCAAGATATTATCCGGTCAAATTCAGGCTTCATAACTTGCATTAAAGATATACCACTATCTAGTCGACTCCAGGCTTCATAGTATTCTTGGCTGTTATCTGGTCGTAATCCAGGCTTCACAACGTCTTATACCATTATCTGGTCGAGTCCAGGCTTCATGGTACCTTGTATTTCTATCTGGTCATAATCCAGGCTTCACAATAACTTGTTAAGCTGTTATCCAGTCGATTTCCAGGCTTCACAACTTGTGTTTATGATATACCACTATCTGGTTGACTCCGGGCTTCATGGTGTCTTTGTATTGTCATCTGGTCGTAATCCAGGCTTCACAGTAACTTGCTGGGGACTAAACTAATTTTCGGTCGAATCCGGGCTTCATAGCTTGAATTTCAAATAAACCACTATCTGGTCAATTCCAAGCTTCACGGTATTTGATACTAGTATCCGGTCGTTCTCCAGGCTTCACAATACGATGGAGAAATCAAGATATTATCCGGTCAGATCCGGGCTTCATAGCTTGAACTGGAATAGAAATCTTTAGCATTGATTTGACTGAACCCGAGAAAACTTGTGATAATTTTGATTGTACCTTTCCCTGAAAGGTAAAGAGTTAGTCGTATGTAATGTCATGATGTATGAAATGTATTGAATAATGATGTTCTCAAAATAAATGAGATTGTGTTGTATGATGCGTATGCATATGCCATGATGTATAGATATGCAATGTTCTTATGATGCTCTCTAGTTAGGGAAAATAAATCTCGGACTACTGCTGGAAAGTAAAAGGAGTTGAATTCTTCGTTCTTTCTGGGGATAACGATCGAAGATGATTTGATAATAAATTGGTGGGAGAATAACTCTGCTGGAGAATAAACCGGCGAGAGAAAGACTATGTGGGGAAGAGATACTCTGCTAGAAGATTTGTTGATTTGGAGAAATAACCTCGGCTGGGATGAATTACTGTAGTCGGCGATAATGCAACCCTGTTGGGGATTGAGCTTCTGCTTGTGGGAGAAATAAACTCCACTGGGGATAGTCTTCCATTGTTGGTGATAGATAAGCTCTGCTTGGGGAGAATTGACACCACTGTCTTCAGGCATTTCCTACTTCGTGGGGAGTGTATGCATTTTTAGTCATATTCTCAGGCTGGCTCTGTCCCTGTACCTGGTGGGTAGAGCAACTATAAGGTTTGGACATTTCTTGTTTGCCCCTGTTCCTGGAATTACGAGCAATGGTCTTTTGTTTCGCATGTAAATATTTATGAGCAGCAATTATTGTCAAATGCATATATCAAAAATGAATCATTGGACCTTCTTGTAAAACAAAACAGGAAAAGAAAAACAATTTTGAAATTTAATGAAATTATTGTAAAATGAATTGTATTGATTTTGAAGTTGGCCTGTAATAGGCGTTTTGTACAAGAGGCTGACGTCCTAGTAAGAGAACGCCGCCGAATGATAGAATTTATACAATTTGTGAAAAACAAAGAAAACAGCTATGGGAACAATCCCATTGGGTTCCAACTCTGCTATCGCCCTTATATCTTCGAGCGTCTCATCACTTTGCTACTTGGTTGAAGGTAGATCAAATTGATTGGTGCCGTCCGAGCTTGATAGTCGATACTGAAGTCTGGTTGCAAGGTGATCCAATGAGACATAGTGTTATGCTTTGATCCCTAATTTTTCCTGGACCTCCCTTTCGGGTTTTCAGTCCACCGGGATAGCCTTTTTTGCCCAAGCCGCCTTTTCAGGTTTTCGACTTGCCGGGTGTATAGTTTTTTCATTTTCATCCCTTACTTTTGCCCGAACCCTTTTGGTTCACCAAGAAGCCCTTATTTTTTCCTAGGCCAGTCAACCTAGCGGGTCTTTGATTATGCGTAGTATTCTTTCACTACGTCTGCATTGACGGGGTGAGGAAGGTCGTCACCATCCATGGTGGTTAGAATCATAGCTCCTTCTAAGAAAATGTTCTTAACCACAAATGTCCCTTCGTACGTAGGGGTCCATTTTCCCCTGGGATCACCTTGCGGCAGTATGATGCGTTTGGTCACTAGATCCCCGACTTGATATTCTTGTCATCTAACTTTCTTTTTAAATGCCTTGATCATTCGTGTTTGATACGTTTGACCATGACAAATAGCAGTAAGTCTCTTTTCATCGATTAAGTTCAGCTGATCAAGCCGGGTCTGGATCCAATCATCCTCGCTCAAACCTGCATCCTTCATGATCCGGAGAGAGGGTATCTGGACTTCAATGGGCAAGACTGCCTCCATGCCATACACCAAGGAATAGGGTGTTGCCCTTGTTGACGTTCGTGCGGAGGTACGGTACCCATAAAGAGGGAATGGTAACATCTCATGCCAGTCTTTGTATGTCACCGTCATCTTCTGCACAATCTTCTTGATGTTATTATTAGCTGTTTCAACAGCCCCATTCATCTTTGGCCGGTAAGGAGAAGAGTTGTGATGCTGTATCTTAAACTGTTTACAGAGGTCGGTGATCATTGTATTGTTAAGATTTGCACCGTTGTCCATAATGATCCTCTCTGGTACACCGTATCGACAGATCAGATTGTGTCGGATAAACCGCGCCACGACATTCTTGGTTACTGTAACAAAGGAAGCTGCCTCAACCCACTTTGTGAAATAATCAATAGCCACCAGGATGAAACGATGCCCGTTGGACATAGTAGGTATGATCTCGCCAATCATGTCAATGCCCCACATTGCAAAAGGCCAAGGAGTAATCAAGATGTTCAGAGGAACCAGAGGTACATGCACCTTATCAGCATAGACTTGGCACTTATGACAGGTCCGAGAATGCTGATAACAATCGGCTTCCATAGTAGACCAATAATATCCTGCCCGTAGGATTTTCTTTGCCATGGGATGTCCACTGGAATGAGTTCCGAAAGTACCTTCATGTAATTGTGCCATAATCCTTTCTTCATGGCTCTTGTCCACACATCGCAGTAAGGTTAAATCATGGTTTCGCTTGTAAAGAACCCCATTGCTGATGAAGAACTTCGCTGTGAATCTTCTCAAAAACTTCTTATCATTAACAGATGCACCCTCGGGGTACTCTTGAGCCTCAAGATACCTCTTTACCTCATGAAACCAGGGTTTATCTGCCACCTCTTCAGTCTCAATGTCACAGCAATGCGCGGGTTCATCCAACCTCTCAATGGTAATCTGGGGAGCTTCATTGTCCCACCTGAATTTGAACATAGAAGACATGGTAGCTAGTGCGTCTGCTAACTGATTCTCCTCTCTTGGAAAGTGTTCAAAGGTTATCTCCTTAAAGTGCGGGAGCAACGTCAATACATACTCTTTGTAAGGAATAAGATTTGGGTGCTTCATATCCCATTCGCCTTTTATCTGACTGATCACTAGAACAGAATCTCCGAATACACTCAAGAACTTAATCCTCAGGTCAATAGCTGCTCGAAGGCCCATGATGCACGCTTTATACTCCGCCATATTGTTGGTGCAGTTAAAACATAATCGGGCGGTGAACAGAGTATGACAGCCCTCAAGAGATATGACTATAGCGCCAATGCCATTACCTAACGCGTTTGAGGCTCTGTCAAAATACATAGACCATCGGGATCCTTCCTCAGGTCCTTCATTCGGCCCAGGTTCTTCACAGTCGGTCACCAACATGATGTTCTCATCCAGGAACTCGAAATTCATGGATTGGTAGTCATCCAAAGCCTGATGCGCCAAATGATCTGCCAATACACTCTCTTTGATTACTTTTTGAGTTGTGTATTTGATGTCATACTCGGTTAAGATCATCTTCCATCTTGCTATTCTTTCGGACAAGGCAGGATTTTCGAAGATATACTTGATTGGATCCATTTTTGATATCAATAAGGTAGTGTGAGTCAGCATATACTGTCTCAGCCGGCGAGCAGCCCATGCCAAAGTGCAGCAAGTTTTCTCGAGCAACGAGTATCGAGTCTCGCAGTCAGTAAACTTTTTGCTAAGGTAGTAAATAGCATGCTCTTTTCGGCCAGACTCGTCATGTTACCCCAGCACGTACCCCATTGAATTGTCTAGCACTGTCAAGTATAAAATCAAAGGTCTTCCTTCAACTTGAAGCATCAGAATTGGTGGCTCTTGGAGGTATTCCCTGATCCTTTCGAAAGCGGCCTGACATTCATCATTCCATTTTACCACTTGATCTTTCTTCAGCAGCTTGAAGATCGGCTCACAAGTAGCAGTCAGATGTGAAATGAATCTGGAAATGTAATTCAGACGTCCCAAAAATCCTCTGACTTCCTTTTCTGTGCGGGGAGCTGGCATCTCCTGTATAGCCTTCACCTTTGCAGGATCCACTTGAATACCTTTATCACTAACAACGAAACCTAGCAGCTTACCAGATCTTACTCCGAAGGTGCACTTGTTCAGGTTTAACCTCAGCTTGTACATCTTCAACCTGTCGAAAAGCTTCTGGAGATGATCGAGGTGTTCTTCTTCAGTCTGGGACCTTGCAATCATGTCATCAACGTAAACCTCAATATCATGGTGAATCATGTCGTGGAACAAAGTGGCCATGGCACGCTGATAAGTTGCCCCAGCATTCTTCAACCCAAAAGGCATTACCTTGTAATAGAAGGTACCCCACTGTGTAACGAAAGTTGTCTTCTCCATGTCCTCAGGAGCCATCTTAATCTGATTGTAACCAGAAAAACCATCCATAAAGGAGAAGACCTTATGCTGCGCGGTGTTGTCGACCAAAACATCGATGTGAGAAAGTGGGAAATCGTCCTTGGGGCTCGCCCTGTTCAGATCCCTATAGTCCACACACATCCGTACATTACCATCCTTCTTAGGCACCGGAACCACGTTGGCAAGCCATTGTGGGTAAGAAGTAACAGCTAGAAATCCGGCGTCAAACTGTTTCATGATCTCAGCTTTGATTTTCTCAGACATCTCAGGGCGCATACGGTGAACCTTCTTCTTTACTGGAGGACAGTCTTCTTTAGTTGGCAGGCGGTGTACCATAATATCGGTGTCTAAACCAGGCATATCTTCATAAGACCAAGCGAAGATCTCAACATAGTCGCGTATCATCTGTATCAACCGTTGTTTGACATTAGGCTCCAGATGTGCACCTATCTTAACCTCTTTCTTGTCTTCCTCTGTACCCAAATTCACTTATTCCACTGACTCTTCATGAGGCTGTATGGCCCTCTCTTCCTGTAGTAACAGTCTAGCAAGTTCCCCAGGCACTTCACAATCATCCTTACCTTCGTCCTCGGCTCGGTTGATCGGATTTTCGAAGTCATAACTGGAAGTAGCAGAGTCGTTATCAATGGGATCCAGAGTGGATGTGGATCTGCATTATGATATGTGAGTGTGTGTAAGACAATAGCTGTTTTGATAAAGTGCGAGATAGAAAGGAAAAACAAGGAGCGCAAAATTTGTAATGCAAGAAAACATCCAATGCTTTATTGATGATATATGAAAATGACAAATAATAAGCCCTCACAAACAAAGCCAAGGTGCCTCGGGCATGGCACCGGGCCGTAAAGTTTTAAACTGTCTGTTACAAATCTCAAAACAAAAGTCTATTACGATGTAATACAAGAAACGGGTACGAAGTCCTTCGCCGTCCAGTTGTTCAATCCACCATTGGTAGTCGGGTAGATCCAGTTATCGATATCTGACTCTTCTTCATCATCCTCAATTGCATTCACTCCCTGATTACTGATGTGCAGATGAGTTCTTCCAATTCGTGTGCGCCGAACAACCCTTTGAGCCTCTACAGTAAAGCCCAAACCAAACTTGTCAGTTTTGTATCTGAAATCATGGAGTTGACCCTAATTTTCACACCCACCTTTTTCAATTACAGCCCTGGCATCCTTGAGGGAAGCCATCTTCATCGGAGGCTCGTCAATAGCAACTTCAGTCGACGCCAGAGTCTGAGGGACCTCTTCAATGTTCTGACACGGGGTTTCGATGAATTCTCCATCCATCTCCACATAGTGAAAGGAATTAAGATGACTCACCATGTACTCCTCTTCTCCTCGCACTGTAACAATCTTCCCCTTTACCGGATATTTCAACATCTGATGGAGCGTAGAAGTCACTGCCCCAGCCTTATGAATCCAAGGGCGACCCAGCAAGCAAGAATAAGATGGTCGGATATCCATCACATAGAAAGTAGATGCAAAAGTCTGAGAGCCAACTTTAACAGGGACGTCCACTTCCCCATGCACCATCCTTTTTGACCCATCGAAAGCTCTAACCACAATATTGCTCAGCTTCAGAATCAAACCTTCACAGTCTAGACGGTCTAATGTTTTCTTTGGCAAAACATTCAATGAGGACCCAATATCCACCAGTACGTGGGCCATGGTAGTACCCCTGCACTCGATCGAGACGTGCAGAGCATCATTGTGATTTATTCCTTTAGAAGTCAGATCTGCATTTGAGAAACTCAACCCGTTGTCGGCAGTTAAACTAGCTACACAGTCTTTGAATTGATCGACAGAAGTTTCCTGCTGCACATGTGCAGTTTTGAGGAAAGCAATTAAAGCCTTTGCATGGGATTCCGAACACAATAACAAGGATAACATGGAGATTTTTGATGGGGTATGCCCCAGTTGCTCGACTATGTTGTAGTCACTCTTCTTGATAATCTTCAGAATTTCCTCTATCTCCTGCTTAGAGGTTTCAACAATGATCTTCTTAGGCGCCTCCATCCGGGCAGGCTCACCTGTGATTTCTTTGCCCCGAGTGTCAGATGGCTTGACGACAGGGGTGATAACTGGGATAGGAACTGGGACAGTAGCTAATGTACTAGCAGGTGGGATGACAACAGGTTTATGAATAGTCGAAGGGGAAATCTCAAGAGAGAAGAGCCTTCCACTTCTGGTGACTTTGCTAGCCCCGACAATATTGCTGACATCAGCATCAACTTCTTCAATCTTTAAGTCTTGCTTAACTCCATGGTAATACACGTCGGCCTCATAGTGCCAAGGGATAGCTTTATCTAAAGTGTATGGGATAGGACCAGGGATAGTAATGATTAATGGAGCGATTCTCGGAATGGGTGTAATCCTAACAGGCTTTCTCGAGGAAGCCTTGGAAGGATTGGCGGAAATGGTTATGATGTCAACATCTTCAACTGGAACTAACGGAATCATAGTCTTCTCGGACAGGATCTCTTTGTTATCCATCAGGCGCTAAACACCTGATTTTAATATATGGCAACTAGCAGGCAGGATTGAACATAAGTGGCAACCTTCGCCACAACCCAGAAATAAACCGGCCAACAATAGATTCTTCTTAACTTTCATCAAATGAGTAGAAATTTCTTCCACGGAGGTTACAAATAAATCATCGTTCACAGCATTCACTCCATGACCGTGCTTGGGCATGGGAGCAGTTATGATGTTGGGCTTCTCTGGAGTGTCAAACTCAATCTCTTTGGCTTCGATCAAGTCTTGCACCTTATTCTTCAAGGCCCAGCAGTTGTTCGTATCATGACCTGGGTTATCGGAGTGATAGGCGCAGCGGGTGTTCGGGTTATATAGCAGATGTGGTGCTGGGATTCTTCGGGGCTTCCCTCAGAGTTACCAGGTTGGTCTTCAACAATTGTGGTAGAATTTGAGACAAGGTCATATTAAGCCGAGTATACTGTCTCTGCGGTCTTTCCATTCTTTGTTGATTGTTTCATTGTGGGGAAACGGTGGGTCTTGATATTACTACCGCATTTACTGCTTGACGACGTTCAAGTCTGTTTTGGCTCCTCGATCCGTAGACTGCACTAGCTTCTTTCTTACCGGTGAAAGGCTTCTTTTCTGTACTTGATGAAGTACCTTTATGTATCTTACCACTTCAGATACCAGCTTCTACTCTCTCCCCAGTCAAAATCAATTCAGTAAACCCAGACGACGAACTGCCGATCAGATGATTGAAAAATGGACCAGACAACGTCCCTAGAAACATATCAACCAACTTCTTGTCAAACAAAGGGGGTTGGACTCTTCCAGCTAAGTCTCTCCATTTCTGAGCATAGTCCTTAAAACCTTCGCTTGCACCCATAGACATACCCTGAAGCTGAGTACGAGTGGTAGTAAGGTCGGTGTTATACTGATACTGTTTGTAAAAAGCATCAGCAAGGTCCTCCCAGTTTCGGACATTAGCTCCTTCCAATTGATAAAACCATTCAAGCTGAGTCCATGACAGACTATCTTGAAAGAAATGTACCCACAAATTTCTATCACCAGTGTAAGGTTGTATTTTTCTAACGTACGAGCGGAGATGGAGTTTTGGACAGGATACTCCATCGTACTTAGCAAAAACCGGAGCTTTAAACTTATGAGGGATCACCACCCCAGATGCTAGTCCCAATTCTTCAAAATCCAAACCAGGGATCTTCTGACACTCCATAGCACTCATCCGGTCTTCAAGTTGTTTGTACCTATCTTTGGCAGGAGGATACTGTTCTTCATTATAATCTGTATCATTGTCAGAAACTGCAGGACTGGGGTCCTTTTCTTCTTCTTGGTCCTCCCCTCCTTTGGATGAAAAGGACAGATCAGCTTGTTGTTTCAACCTATCCCCAAACCTTTTGCCCATGCTAAAAAGAACAACCTTCTTCTTCTTCTTCTCCTTCTCTTTCTCTTTCAGGATGAGAGCTTTAAAATCCTCTTGCCCTTTAGCCAAGCTCAAGAACATCTCTTGGAATTTGGCATTTTGTGCTTGAAGATCTTTGATAGCTTGATCAGAAGACATAAAGTGCTGAAATAAACAGCAAAGAAGATGAGAAACCTGTAGTGGTACCTGTAATGGTGTGCATGATAATAGGATGTGTATGTAATGATTTCAAAGACCTTGAGAGATTAAAATTTGTAAAACAAAAATAAAACAAACTTTATTAGATTAACTTGTAAAATGTTTAACAATGCCTTTGAGGCGTTACAAAAGAAATAAATGGAAAATAAATCTAAACTAGAAAAAGTAAAATAAATAAAAAATCAGAAATCCCATGGACGCTTCCCCTTCGTGCTGACGTAGTCATTGATTGTTCTTTCATTCTCAAGTTGCCTGGTGAGCTTCAAGATCTTCCTTTCTTGCTCATGATACTTCTCCCGGTAGGTATCCCTCTCCTCTTTCAGCTGAATCCAGGATCTCTTCAATGCCCCAAGATCAGTGGGCATGTAGGGATAAAGGATTGTATAAGGAATGCCCTCTTCATTGGTGGGCTCCACAATCACTGGAAACACAGCTTCATAAGGCATCCCAAGCTTCTGAGCATGAGCTCGGACCCCTAGAGGTAAGGCTGCATAGGGAGGGAGGTCCTTGATCCTAACTCTTGAGGGTCAGATCTGTTCACCATCCTACATGTCTTCCTTATAGTCAAATGCAGTATCTGTAAGAAGTAGCTCATGAGGATCGTCTCTCTGAGCACGACCAAATTGTCGCAAATCTAAACAAGGATTATAGGTTATTCCCCCTATGATTCCAAGAAACTGGACATTAGGGTATCCTCCACATCAATCAATGACAGCAATGCTTTCCATAGCCTTAGAACTCCAAAGAATGTCTGTATGTGCAAGGGACATTATCCTGTAAGACCATCCTACACCTTCCTCATTCTTCAACACGGACTTGGGGAGGTGCAAAATAAACCACCTCGCCAGCAGTGGCATGCAACACATGAGAGTCCCTCTTCTTTGCACAGTACGAGTGTAGAGGGCGTGCAAGATATCACCCAATAGAGTAGGCACAGGATTGTGAGACAGGAAGATCTTAACCACATTCACATCTATGAAGGAATCTGGATTTGGGAAAAGAACTAAACCATAGATAAGGAGAGCCAAGATGTCTTCGAAAGCCTGAAAGTCCAAATTATCCCAGAATAGTTGAGCTTGATCCATTAGAAACTTGGCTAAGAAACCTTCAACCTTGCTTCGTGTTTTCCAATCAGATATTACATCAGCCCGTTTCAAATGTAAAGCTGAAGCAATGTCCTATGGTCTAGGAGTCTCTTCCAAACTTGTGAAGGGCATCTGCTCAAGGATGGATATTCCCAATAAGTGAGAAAACTCTTCCATAGTGGGAACTAGCTGATAATCCGGGAAAGTGAAACAATGGTGCACAAGATCGAAGAACTGGAAAAGCACACTCATCATCTGCTCATCAAACTTTGAGGTAACAAGCTAAGAAGCTGACCATGTCTTCTAATGAATGAAGAAGTATCAGGAACTTTTGAGACTAACTCTTTGAGTTGAGCAGGTATTTGCACAAAGTTAACTCGGATGGTGTTTCTGCGCATGGAAGCCATAATCTGCAAAACAGAACAAAGATAAATCCCCTCGGTCTTTGAAATGGTTAGTGTAATGAAATATGCATGCTATATTATGATGCATGATATCATGGTAAAACAAACAGCAGGTATATCAGATAACAGACATGGTAAAGGCAAACAAATCACACAAGAGCCCTTAAGTTTCAGGCTTGCATGGGGTCTAGGTACTACCCTCTTGAAGTTCAGTTGGTTTCAACCTGTCCTAATAATAGTAACCGGGTTCTAGAGGTTCTCAATATCACTGACCATCCTCCATCGGTCATGGTTTCAGCTCACTCAATCTTTTCTGACGGCCGGAACTATATCGAGAGTATGGTCTCAATGAGTGTAGTATCGAGTATCAACCAGTTCTCAGCTTTACACCGAGGCCGGATATCTCACTACTTCCTATGGCCAAGTTGGTCAATTATAGGTTCTAAGGTCAGTTGACGCTTAACGACACACATAACAGCCCCGTATTCTCCTCGTTTCTCCACAAGGGATACTGGTACCAACCAATGTGCCACATCAATGTAGCTACTGCTTCAACTGTATCGGTCTATGCCATACAGTTCCCTCACAGTTTATTGCTACTTACCTAAAAGATGTCCCCCAGATCCGGGTTAGGATCTATAGTAACTCCCGATATAAAACCCTTTAACAGTAAAGCAACCAAAACAAACAAGAGAAGCAATTTATAATGAACTAATCCTAAGGTATACCCCACTTATTAACTCCCCAGTAGAGTCGCCAGTTCTGTGATACGGTGGTAGAACTGGACTATTTTAGGAAAATGCTGGTTTACGTTTTATGTTTTTATTCGCAAAATGTCGCAGTAAGCAAGAGTCACCACCGACTTTTATTTTATCCAACCGGAAAGGAAAAAAGCACAGAAAAATTCCTTTTTCGAGATATTCTGAGTACGAGGGATAGATTATAGAAAGGGAAGGTATTAGCACCCTTTCGATCTGTGGTTTTCCACGGGCTCTTAGGTACTTGCTCATCATTTAAAAATTACTTATGTGTTTGTGTGTTTTGAAAAGTTTTTGTTTTACTTCGTTTTAACCCTTGTACCAGTCCTCAAGAGTGTTACGAAGTGTTTTTGAAAACTTTGTTTGGAAAAGTGTAAGTGTGAAAAAGTTTGATTTTGAGCAAGTACCTACTAGCATCTACCTACTCGAAAAAAGAATGTTTTTGTTCTTGTTTCCTTTAGACAGAATTATCCCACTATTACAGAGTAGGTAGCACCGTTGTTGGAGTTGTAAGGGTCAATTCAAAAGGGACGTACGATCACTAAAGCAATGTTAGGACGTCTTAGTAATAACCCTAATGTCTTAAGATCATATTCGAGGCAACATTTCCGAGGCAACTTTTCCGAGGCAACCTTTCCGAGGCAACATTTCTGAACGGGACATTTGATCTTTGTTTAGACAAAAGAGCGACCACTAAAACACCCTATACTTAATGATCGTTTACCGAAGGCAACCGAAGTGAGAGTATACCCTAGGAGTGCACATGTGCGAGTGATTTGATTTCAAGTTATTATCTTTGCACATTTAGGGTTTGCTAACCATTTTAAAATTAACATACATTCTTGACATGCAACCCTATTATCATACATCTAACAGTTAATATTTGCGAAAATTAAAATGTGAGAAATAAAACTACGCTATTACAAGGCTTCGGGGAGGGGGATTAACTACATAGGCAAAAACCCGTAAAATAATAAATAAAAGGAAAAACCTAATTAAACTATTACATCCCATGAGCAGTTACATTAATATCGTAAAAATAAATAAACGCGTGTGATGAATCGAGAACGAGAAAAAAATTAGGGTTTTGACCCCGTCTAAACCTAATTGAAAGAAAAATCGTTTTTTGTTGTTTTTGATTATTTTAAGAGAATAAGGTTTTAATTAAATAACTACAAACCTAATTAATAATTAATTTAAATTAAGAAAAATAATTAATTTGACCTTTTTTTATATTTTTGGTTATTTTAAGAAAAGAAAATAAAAATTAAATCAAACGAAACCCTAATTTCTAATTTGTTTTAAATTATTTACAAAAGATTAAAATTACCCTAAAATTAAATTAAACTAATTAAATTAAATAAAGTAAAAAATCCTAAATTCTGATTTGATGAAAATTGATTTTTTATGAGTTTTTGTAAAAAAGAATTAGTTTTTGTGTGGGAAAACAATTTATCAAAATTAAATAAATAAAAGAAATATAAAAGAAAAGAGAGAAATGGGCCTGGTATAAAAAGTAAAAGGGGGGTGTCAATAAGCCCAATATGTCTTGGTCCATATTTGACTTCTCAGATTCCACGTTGCAAGTTGACTAGGGTGCATTGTAGACCTCCAAAGGATGGCCTTTGGATCCATCTTGTTAGACATTTGGTTGGCTGTTCCTTGAGGGTGTATGGTGGTCTCTATGCCTGCACATGTGCAGTGCGTTTTTGGGTACGAAAACGCTTGCTAATGATTGGGATAGAGTCCTTAGATGTCCAGCAAGTGAATGGTATGCTTGGGATAGCTTGAAAGAGCCTAGAACTATGAAATCAGATTGCCACTTTTTTTGAGTTTTTTCAAGTTTTCTCTCAGCTTCTCACGCCTCCAATCCTTGTGCTTTAGGTCTGCCAATGTTCTATATGTACCCTTGAGTGAATTAGGTTTACAAATTTTCTTCAAATCTTCTCCAATAATGATCATTGATCATGATTTGATTCTCATGTAAATCTTTCCAAATCAAGCCAAAATTCAATCTTTTTGTGTACAAACAAGCCTTGCACGATTTGATCTCATTTCCAGCTATTCATGGACCTGAAATATGCGCAAAATCCCAAGGTTTAAATGATTTTTGATATTTTCATTATTTATTATTGATTTTATTTGATTTAAATGAAATAAAATCAAAATAAACGATAAAAACAAAATAATGATAAGTGGCAGGGCTCATGGGTCGTGGACCATGCTACAAGTTCAGTGCAAGCACAAAAGGTTGGGCCCATTTGACAAAATTTGCAATTTGAGACATATTTGACTTTTGGCAATTTTGCAAAAAGGGTCAACTTAACTAATGCATAACTCCTTCAATTTTGACCCTAGAGATGTGTTCTTGGACTTTTTAGAAAGCTAAAGATGTTCTCTAAGCAACCCTTTTGGTCTCATCTCAATTGAGTCTTCCATGTTTATGTATGAAGCTTAGACAAAAAATGTGTTTTTGTTAACTTTTCAAAATGACCTATAATTTCCAAATTCATAACTTCTTGTGAGTGCATATTTTAAACTTGGCAGATGAAGATGAATTATAGGGAATTTAATCCTCTTCAAAATAAGCTTTTGATGGGTCATTCTTGATAAAGTATGAGAAAGTTATGTTTGGTCAAAGTTGAGTTGACCTTTCCTACAAAACCCTAATTTAGCAACTTTTGGGTTTTGATGAATTGTAAGCAATCCTTGAGGAATCATGATCAACACTTGATCAAATGATGAATAATAGTTAAAAATGAGGATGTTGATCAAAAATATTGAAGTTTGACTGCATGTGGGCCACAGTTGAGTTTTGACCTAGCACAGTCGATTTTCAGGCCTTTGAGCAATTGACTGGGCAAACTTTCTTTGCAAGACTTGAAACTTGACATGGATGATCTTGATAACATATTAGGACAATAGTGAGAATTTGGGACCCTTTTGATTCAAATATCTTGATGTAAACTAAAACCCTAATTTGAGGTAGACTACCTTAGGAGAGAGTTTGTCTGGTCAACCCTTGGACTTCCTTGAGCAATTTGAGGACCTCACTTGAGATGTTTTGAGAAATATGGGAGGGAAAATTTTGGGGTACAACACTACCCGTCCTATCTTAAGTTTTCCCAATTCTGGATAGAGGACTTATAAGAGATCACCAAGCACCCTGAAAACCAGGAAAATCCAGACATACATATATACAACAAATAATAGCACATACACAAATAAACAGAGATAGGATTAACCCACTTAGAGATATATTCCCCAGTGAAATCGCCAGTTTTCTGTAGTGGTAGAAATGTTGAGACTAAGCCATTAGATTGACTTAACTCGCACAGATCAAATAAAAATATCGCCAATGCGCTTTATTATTTCTAAAGGAAATGGGAAAAGAGTGAATAAACCCAAAAGAGGGGGAGAATATATGTATGGGGGTTGGTTATTGTAGCAGTAGAAATATTGAGACTAAGCCATTGGGTTAACTTGACTCACACATATCAAATAAAAATCATTATCGCACTTTATTGTTTCTAAAAGAAATGGGAAAAGAGCAAATAAACCCAAAAAAGAGGGGGGGAGAATCTAGGTATGGGGGTTGGTTATGAAAAGGGAAGGTATTATCACCCTAAACATCTACTGTACTCTGTAGGAACCTCTTTGAAAATTTGTGTATTTTGGCTATAAATGATGTATATAAAAATAGATGGTGGAGATGAGAAAAGAAGTATTTCTTACAACTTTTGCACCTGCCGCGGTTGGGAATCTTTAGTGCCTACGTACCACCTTCTGTGCAATAAGAGATCAGGATACTCGTAGTTCACCTCAAAAAAGTTTAAAACACAAGTGTGTTAGTTAATTTTAAAAGAAGGGACATCGCTGTCCTATCCGGACTAGAACCTACACTCATCGTCGCACTAGTATTCCTCCCAGATTCTGATCCCTTTCAGGAGTTCTGAGATCTACCACTTTTCTACCACTTCTTAATTTCATGCACGAAACAAGAAGACTCAAACACAAACGTGTCCCACAAAGTTTGCCAATTTTTTTCTTCGTGAAATAATCTCTAGCCTCTTCTTAAAGGTTAATTGTAGGATCGACTACAATAATCCTAGACTTTAGCGTTTTGAGTGTTTTTAGGTTGAAATTGTTTATAAAAGCTAAAAGGGCAAATGATGCAGACAATTGCAAAGTAGAGAAATTAAATATAAAACTTGTAATTTAAAGTCAAAAAACTAGAAATTGTTATGAATTTAGATGTGTAAGCATTCTTACATTGTTAAGTTTGAAACTCGTCTCTCTCTTAGATGCGGGTACTTTGAGTGTAATGCTCTAAATGTGAAGAAATGCGACCTTTGATACAAATGCAAACATTTTCTTAAATAGAAATCCTAAGTAATGTAACCGTCGACGGTTACTAGTCCACGTTGGGCCTTGTGGAGAACTGCTTCAAACTGCTCTTAAACATCTTCCATGTCCATGTTCTTACTGGCTTGCATGTTGATAACTGTTCCCACCAACATAAACCCTTGCTTGTCGACACCTTCACCTGTCAATGACGGCCTCTGAATCCCAAACCTTTCGTCGACTAGCTCTTTTGATCGATACCTTTCGACTTGAGCGAGACGTTCTGTTGTTTTCAACAAACTTACGCCTTTTCAGCCAAATAAACCCCACAGCTTAAGGCTTATTATCCCAGTTGAAAATTACTTGTCAACAACATGTCAGACTTAAGCTTTGAATATCTTAGCAGATCACGCTCAAGTTTGGAAAAGTATAACATGGTCTAGCCTATTATCACAGCTACGTGTGACAATCAATAAGCCATAAAGACATTGTACCTTTAGGTGATAGTGCCTAGGGGTGTTCAAATCCAAACCAATCCAAATAAAAAACCGAAAACCGATCCAAAAAATTGATAACCGCAAAAAACTAAAATTTATTGGATGTGTTTGGATATCATTTTGTGAAAACCGATCGGTTCGGATCGGATTTCAGATCAATTTTTCAAAACCGATCCAAACCAAACCAAACCAATCCGCATACATATATTTTTATACTTATTTACTTTTTATTAGTATGATATTTTACGTGAATTTATTATTAGATGATAATAATTTTTTTAATGATAATTATTAGCTTGGTATAATTTATTTATTTTTATTATTTCAATCATAATCAGTCACTCTCATATTGTAATATTAAATTTTAATATACTATATGTTATATATTATATAAAATCTATGATTTATTAGTAGTTTTATAATATTAATAAAAATATAATGTGTAATTTGGATATCCAAAAACCTATCCAAATTAAATTGCATAAAATTGGATCGGATCAGATTGGATTTTTTAATATATCATCTAAAACTAAACCGAACCGCAATTAAATTTATCTTTATATCAAATGATTTTTTGTCTTAAAATCGATCCAAACCGAACCACAAACATTCTTAATAGTGCCTGAAGGCACTTATGTCTCGTCCAAAAATGAAAATCATATCCAGTAACTTTGTGGCGGGTAAAATCATAGTGACTTTAGTATAATTTTGATTTTTTATTAAAAAAGAAATAAAAAAGAAATGAAAGATAAGATGAGAGAGAGGGAAACACAAAATAACAATAAATGCTATGCCTTAGAGCATCTTTAGTAGGATGAATTATAAGGAACTAAAATAGGTAAAATAAGTCATTTTTTGTGAGACCAAATTGTCAAATAAGATTTAAAAATTTATAATTGATCTATTCTTTTTTTTTTACTTTAATGGTAGTTGTTTATAAATAACACAAAAGTGACCATATATATATATATATATATATATATATATATATATATATATATATATATATATATATATATATATATATATATATATATATATATATATATATATATATATATATATATATATATATATATATATATATATTTGTAATTATTTTTAACAGGGAATTCAATTATAAGAGCTGATTCTCTTTCCTCTTAATAATATAAAATTATTATTTTTATGACAAATAAAGTTTAGTTGCCCTTACTTCTATAGTGTATCCAAAACTATAAATGATGTCGTGTCATCTTTCTATAATATTAGTTGTCTATAAATAAACAATTTAGGCTATTGTCTTAGTTAGGGGTGGACAAGAAAATAAAAACTAACTGAATCTGACCTAGTCTGTATGTTTTTAAAGTTATTGACGGGTCGGTTCGGGTGTACGGGTCTTCGAGTGGTTAAAGTGGGTTGGGGTGGTTTACTTAGGTCAGAATCAGATTGTATTTTAGGATTTGTCGGAATCTGAATTCGACTGAACCTAGTGATATTTTAGTGGGTATTTTACTCCAATTCAATTTAAGTCCATATTCAACTTGTTCAACCCTAAACCGATTTCATATTTATTTTATCTTTTTATCCTTGCATAACTCTAAATCTGGGTCTTCATCTTCCAATCCGCGCCACGTTCATCTCTACGACTATCGTTCCTAACGTAAGTTTTTGTAACTCAATCTTCTTTGTTTTTGTATTTCTATTTTCATGTTTTGTATCTCTCACCTTTCATTGTCTCTTCATGTTTCGTATTCACCTCCTATATATCTTCATCTCACCGACGATTTTCACGATTATCTCAATATTTAAAAAGTTAGTAATTTTTCTTTATGATTTAGGGTTAATGTTTGTTTGAAATTAAGAGTTGTATATTTGTTTTATTTTTATTAGTGCAATAATGATTCTATGACTTTCTTGATGATAGAAAACTCTATCTAATTCATAAATCTAATTAGTTGAATGTATATGTTTTTCTTCCTTGCAGATCTCTCCATATACAAAACTAAATATATGACTATTTCAATTTAAGGACGACTCCATTCTTTTTTTGGTATTTTTGAAGCAACAAGTAGGGGTGTACATGGATCAATAACCAAACCAAATTGAACCATATATATGATTTGGTTTGGATCTTAAAACTACTTCATTAAAACTGGTTTATATTTTTAAAATCGGTTTATATGTGGATCGATTCAGTTTTGAACTAGTTTCTCACAAAAACCAGTTTTTTTTTAAAACCAATTTTAAACTAATTTTTCTAAAAATCAGTTTTTAATTTTCTTTAAAAAATCAATTTCAAAACCAGTTTTATAAAAAACCAGTTTCAAAATCAATTTTATAAAAAAATCAGTTTTAAAACCAATTTAAAAAAATAAAGTTTTATATCAAAAATAGTTTTTTTTATTTTTAAAAGTTCTAAAATTATTTTATGTTAAAAACACTAATTTAAAAAAAAAAAATTGGTCATTTCTCAAAATTTATGGTCATTGACAATTTTAAAACATATGATATGTGATTTTACCTTAAGATATAGTAAAGTAATTTCTCAAAAATTATGGTAGCAGAGCCACAATTCATTATTTGACACAAGTGAAATAGTTGGTGAATTCTTTGACACAATACTTTTTGATTATATAGGGAATGTGCAACATCCTTCTATAATTCACAAAACTAACAAGATTTAAAATCTTAAAGTTACATTGTAAATTTATAGGGGTATCAAGAGCCAGATTCTCAAGATTGTCTTTAGCAACACAATTTTCTGGAAGACATTTCATTTCTATACTTCCATCAGGATTCTCCCCTCTGATGACAAAAACCCAACTGTCTGAACACTTCCATCAAGTCTTCAACAGAGCCACAATTCATTATTTGACACAAGTGAAATAGTTGGTGAATTCTTTGACACAAGTGAAATTGTAGCTCAAGAGTGGAAAGAAAATGCATATATAAAACTTTAGAATTCTTTACCGTTAAGTCCTCTTCGAGCGCAACAGAGGTTGAAGAGGTTGAACAACTAGCACCATCTTTTGTATAAAGTAATTCTACAAAATATGATAATACATTTCATTGTGTCTCAAGTATAATAAATAATAATACATTACTGAATATACTTAGTTATCATACCTTGCTCCAATCTCTCAAGAATATCAAAATCCTTATTTGTAATCAATGATGAAGATGTTCCTTTGAGCCAATCCTGGATGCATATTAGTGCTTCGACAGTTGTTGGTGTTAATGAGTTGCGATATGGATCAAGCACCCTATCTCTTATGCTAAATGCAGATTCAGACGCCACTGTGCTTATTGGTATAGCAAGCACGTCTCTTGCAATGTTTGCAAGGATGGGATAACGACCAGAATTTACTTTCCACCACTCGAGAACATTTATCTCCAGTTTATGCTCTAACTACTCTCCAAGATAAGTGGTTAACTCATTATCTGCATTGTCACACCCTTCTAAAAGATAAAACTCAGCAGTTCCGTATGGATGACTAACATTACCAAAAACTTGCAACTCATGTGGATTACCTTGAGGAGGCATAAACCCAGTACAATATTCCTCATAAATAGATTTCAAGCAAGACTCTAAGGTTTCTTTCAAGGCATCAGCATCAACCTTATTATAATATCGTCGTACCATCCAATCAACCAATCTAACCTTGCGTCTAGGGTCAAAAACTAGAGCAATCAACAACATCATATTAAGCTTCTCATGAGATCCCCAATACTTATCATACTTCTTTTTCATCTTTTGAGATGTTGAACGTAGATGTTCATCTTCACACGCACACATATCCACAGTGCTCTTTCCAATACCCAAGACCTCAAACATATAAATATTGCTTGTCAAATAAGAAGACCCAGATATATGTACAGTAGCATCATAAAACAACTTCAAGAATGGAATGATTAAGTTGATATGCTTCCAATCGTCTTTCATCGGGACACATTTTACCTTTTTTGTCAACTCATTCACATACCTAGAACAACATAAAATGTTCAACATCAATTCAACTTTATATAAACTCTTCCTTAAAACATAAAATGTCAAATAGTTTAGTCCTGTGAAGTTTCTTACTAAATGCTTGGAGAAGAAAGTATACATGGTTGACATATTGTCTTCAATAATCCTTTTATAACTTATGACAATGTAATTAGCTGTTGTAGCTATTACTTGTTACACTAAGATAAATTATGTACTTGCATAATTTTAGAATAGCCACGACAACAACAATAAAGTGTTATTGTGTTAGTTTCTATTAATATATAAAGTTTTTATCACCTTTATAACTATCATAATAGAATAACTAACTAGATGTATATGATTGCAAAATTAATTCACGTACCTTTTATTTCAAAAACCTAATTCTTCAAAGGTTCTTTCATGTTTTGATGCAGATACTAACATCAAGTAAGTTGAATTCCAACGAGTCTCAACATCTAGAGAAACTGAACCTTTATAGTCCATGCTCTCCTCATCAATACATGCCTTGAATTTAGCGAGCCTCGCGGGAGAAGATCTAGCATACCAAACAGCATGACGAACTCTATAAACAGAATCATCAATGTCTTTCAAACCTTATTTCACAATTAAATTCAATATGTGTGCGCAACACCTCATATGAAAATGGTTTCCACTCATACCTAAACTATTCTTAGATAAAAGCCTTCTCTTAAGACGTTCAACCCCAACATCATTAGATGAAGCATTATCAACCGTCAAACTAAGCACGCGGTTTAAACCCCAACTGTTCAAACATATCTCTATTGTTCCACAAATAGCATCCCCTGTATGACTTGTGACTTGATAAAAAGTTAAGATCTTCTTCTGTAAGTTCCAATTATTGTCAATGAAATGGGCCGTCACATACATATAGCTTAACTTTTGACAAGAAGTCCACATATCAGTGGTGAGACAAACTCTTTGACAATTCAGAGAGAGAAATTTTTTCAAAATCATTTTTTCTGTGTCCCATAGTTTCAAGACATCACGTGCCAATGTTGTGCGTGAACAAATCTAAAATCTTAGTGAAGCGAGACTCATAAATTCATGAAAAGACTCATGTTCAACCTTCCGAAAAGGAATCTCCATGTTAATGAACATCTTAACCATTGCTCTTCAAATAACTTCTTGGTCAAACTTGACAATTAAAGGAGATCCAACATGTTCTTCAACACTTGTCATAGAAGATGATGTACTTTGTCTCTTGTAAACAAGGCATCTTGATAAATGAGCATGCATAGAACTAGTTCCATTATTATACTTAATTTTTATGTCACAGTACTTGCACAAAGCTTTTTGTTCTTCTTCTGATGATATAATGAAATGACTCCAAGCCTCTGAACGGTTCTTTCGCTTCTTAGTGTGAGGAGGTGGCATTTCATTAAAGACGGTAGGTGGAGGGGTTGAAACCGTATTCTCGGATGTTGCATACATTGGCAAGTAACTAACATTCGTCATCTTGATTCTGTTAAATATAGGAAAACAATTTCATATTAGAAGAACAAGATCAAATCAGACATTTTAGATATTGGTCTATAAATCAAATTACATATACAACAGTCATGTGTTTCTATCAATAGGTACAATAGTTATTAAAATATCAACTTGATAAGCCTTGTTCTAGGAATAGGTACAATAGTTATTAGAAGCTACAACATGCTAAAGTACAAGGCGATCTAAAACTCAACCAAACTAAAAATACAAAACAAACCTAGCTTAGACCATCATCAAACTAACTAAATGATCTCTAAACTTAGGATAATTCCAAACTCTATACACTATCATATTTATAACTTGCATGCACACACACGCACACACACACCAAATTCCCCCACAAAAAGTCTCATTCATTCTCTTTCCCCAAATTTACTCCCACAAAACTTATTGTAAATTTATTTTTGAGAATAATGTAGTTTACGATTGTTGTTTAATGGTTTATTCTTAATCCACTTATAAGTCCTACAACAGAAGATGGCAAGCCTCGCAGAATGGGGACAATGCCAACTTATGGATTTAGTTTCAAATGTAATGAGTGAGCTGAGAGAAGAAAAGAAGTAAGTAATTATTACTTGCTTCTCTCTTGGGTTACCATGATGGTTTCCTTTGAAATAAGTTTATAGTTTTAAAATAATTTCATATTTTGGTGGCCAGTTTTACTCTAAGCTTAAGGAAAGGATTCATGCCAACGAAGTGGAGGAGAGCAACATGCAAGAAAAAACCAAGGTGATAATATATGATAGCTAGGCTGAAAATTTGTGCTAATTCCTTTTAAACATATCAACCTTTGGTTTCTTTTTATAGGAGAGTCAAGAAGCTGAAATTAGGAGGCTTAGGAAAAAACTAGCATTTAAAGCAACTCTGGTGCCAAGCTTCTACCAGGAACCTCCTCCTTCTCGGGTGGAGTTGAAGAAGGTTAGTTTCTGTTTATGAGCAGACATGGATGCCTATCTTCCTGATTGCATGTAAGCCTAATTTTTTTGGTTTTTAGTTTTGAACGATAGGAAATGTATTTCTTGTTGGCATGTCAATACCCAACTAACAAGTACATTAATGTGTACGCACCCACACACAACTTGGCCAATCTTCTTAATTTATTTGAAAAGAGGCATCTTTTCTGATTGAAGCTTCTCACTATTTCCACTTCACTCTATCAATTGGTGTCTGTTTAATCAATTGTCTTGCTTGTTCCTAAATACTCTATTGTTAAGAATGTTTTTTGGTCTCCACTCATTATATAAAATCTCATGCGTGTATAGATATTACTCTTTGTGGTGTTGTCTTTCTAGTCAATGCATAGTGTATACATTCTTTAGTTATGCTACCAAGATGTTAGCTGGGTTTAAAAATGAGATGGAAATATAGAACTTTCATGTCTTGAGTATGTTATTAACATTATAAGACATGTATTTTCTTGGGTACGTTGGACCAAAATTAATAGGGAAGTGAAAAATCAATAAGCCTGTTATATTATACATAAGTTCAAGAATTAGCGACGAAGAAGAAGACGACGCCACCGCAACTAGGAAGAAACTTAGACTTACCAAAGATCAATCTGCCATGCTTGAAGAAAGCTTCAAACAACACAGCACGCTGAATCCTGTAATCATAATCTAGTTAAGTCCATTTTACCTGCATTATGCCTTGTAATCTAGTTAAGTTCCTCTTTCCATGCAAGAGGAACATGATTAATGTGAAGCCAACACATAACATCTTTCCAAATCTCTTTTAAAACCATACAACCAAAGAATAAATACTCAATAACTTCTAGTACATAATAAAAACTGCACGTAAGATTATCTACCAAGCTAAATCCGAACAATACCAGTTCATATTACTTGTAGCAAACAGAATTCAGGTTGCATGGAGATACAAGAAAAAACGTCTAAGTAGAGCTAATACCAGTCAATGATTATCATGTTGTGTACTCTTTTAATTGATTTGAATCCTTGGAATAGAATAGTGGTATATCCTTGATTAAAAAAAAATATGCAGCTTACTGATTATTATGTTGAAATATAGGGAAACATTACAGCAACCAGATTCAGCATGATAAAGAATTAATTTATAACTAATTAATCTCTACAATATCAGAACACAAAAATATATATAATTAGGAAAATTACATACTACAAACGAAAAAAATAAAACACAAACAAGATAAGAAAGAGGAATCAGATCACCTTTGAGCAAATATTTCAGCTTTACTTGCAGCATCGGGGACAGAAGTATCACTCTCTGCACGCTTCCTGACAAATCAAAGTTTACAAATAATGTAAACAAGAAAACAACAACAATCACCACCACCAATTACTGAAAGGAACTGTAACCAGACCCACAATTACATAGACTAATCCCTCGTGATTGACCTATCACAACATTTATTTTTCATACGCACTGCCCAGAGATCGAATCCTGAACCAAGCATCTAATTGTGACAGTTATTTAAAACCTTGGAAGCCACATAAAGCATTTTTAATGAAAAAACAAAATAACACACAACAAAACAGCGAATCAGATACAAAAACTGAAATTGTTATTTTTTTCAATAACCGAACAATAAGATGGAAAAAGAAGAAGAAAATAACATACTTGAAAGAGGGTATGGAGTTAAGGAAGAGATTAATCCAAGAGATTTCGTTAGGAGTAGGTTTTCGAGGATTATCATAAGGGAATCTATAAAGAGGATAGTTTCTTTAGTTTTCTAATGGAAGGGTTCCAGAGAACAACACGACAATTTTGTTCAATTTTGGATTTCATTGGATTTCATTCGATTTGGGATTAGGGTTTTGAATTTTTTTCAATTTTGTTATGCAGTTGGGAGAAGGGAGAGAGAGACAGGGTTATGAATCTGAATGTGGTAACCATTAAGCTCAACTGGTTTAGAATATGGATACTGTTTTTTTTTTAAATTTTATTAAATGGGCCACCAATTTTAAAATATATTATTGGGTTGTGTTTTAAAATTTGAATTAATTTGGATAGAAATTTGATTTATAGTTATTGGTTATATTACACACCCCTAGCAACAAGGTATTCTTGGAGTTTGTCTGATATCATGCTTTAATTTGTTATTCACATAGATATTTTCTAACTTACTTGTTTTTTCTACATAGAAGGGTTTAGGAACAAGCAGAAGCGTGTGGATCTGTGAGGATGCATGGTAGTATGCTTCATCCTCATTTTATTTGATATTGTAAACATAACCTTCCAACATGACAATTAGATCTTGTTTTTCAGCCTTTTAATTTGGTTATTGTTTCTGGTAATAACATAGATAGTACGCTTCTTATTTTTATTTGATAATTCAATGTATTTTATGACTTTTGTTAAACTATGAATGTTTATATTTGTTATAATAATTTTTATTGTTGCAGCTTTATGTTGAATTTTTAATAGCATATATTATGTAACACTGGTGACTTGGAAAAAGGGCAGAATCTATGTATAAAGCAAAGCAAGAATTCGATGATAGTAGAGGACTAAATAGCATAATCTAATTCAATGTATTTTTAAGATTGTTATTTCATTTTGTTCGAATTTGTCTTTAGATTCAGACACTATCTCTTAAGCTGCTTTGGGTATTGATGTTCTCAGAAAGTAAAATATACAAGTAATCAAAAAAATCTTGAATTTACGATTTTATATTAGTCCAACTACAAAAGAAATCGGAAATTAACTGGTCTAGTTACTTGAAGCCGTTTCAATCCTAATCGGAAAAAAATCGATAGTTAAATTGGTCGAAAATGGGCCTAGATGTGTCACCCGAAAATTGAGTCGGATTGATGTTTTGAGCCCGAATCTAAATCGACCTGAACCGATGTGCACCCTTAATCTAAATTTACCTGCGTTAAATATACTCTTAAAGTTACTGAAACGTGACCCTCGAAAACATGCAAACATGCATGAGGTCATAATGTAAGGTTATCCCATCTTTGCAAACTTCAAACATTCATTTATGAAGTCATAATGTAAGGTTAAGTTGTCAGTCCAACAACACACCACACACTCCAATTGCTAGTCATGCTAATTCTGTACCCTATATCCTCTATCAAAAATCACCTCAACCAACCTCCCAAAAAAAATCACCTCACCCATGTGCATCATTTAATGCACAAAAGACAACAAAAAAAACCAAAATGAACATGCCAAGTTTTTGTACGTCTTTTTTAACAATCAAAGATCTTTAATTGATGTGCTACTTTTTTTTCAATAGATATTTTCTCCAAATTTTCATTCATCCACTAATTTTCTCATGTGTTTTGGTTTTTTTTTTCTTTTCAAATCCATCATTTAACCATGTTACAACCTATTATTTGATTTGATGGGTCAAGGTTGATTGCAAGAAATCTCATGTTACAATTCATTTGTCTTTTGTAACACTTCAATTCTATCCGGTAATTGTGAAAGTAAATTAGAATTATAAAATTCATATAATTGAATCAAGATGCTACAAATTCAACTTAAAAACACATTACATTCAACGTGGATATATAACACTTTAAAACTTCGGATGAACCATCAGCAAAATACTATAATCTCTCAATTCAACAACTTGAATATCTATGCAACTGTTTACCGTGGTTTTTGGTAAACAACCGTTGATCCTCCAAAAAAGGAAAGCTCTTTTGGTTACTCACGGGATCGATCAGATTGATCCCAGAAATATGTTAATTTTTTATGTAAGACAAGCAATCAGGAAGAACGCACGTTCGACCAGAGGAAAGATACTTGAGATTTTGGAAAAGTACACAAATGTAGAAATGCAGGTAAAGATGCAAGAAAGATAACTTTGCAAAATAAGATTAAAGCAATGTAAAAGACTTTCATTAATAAAAAAGAGGTGTTTCCAACGTACATTTCTCAGTTTTATCATTTCTCACACAACGGTTACTTGGACAATATTTGAGTAACTAGCACAATAGGTTGAACACACTTAAAAACTACACAGATTTCCTAATTTATACTAAAAACTAAGTAACCGTCGAGGAATGACTCTGCGCTAAGATGAAGACAAGTGTCTTCTGCATGTCCCTCGACCTCTAGCTTCCAGCCACGTTGCTTCTTCTTAGCCGCTAGTGAAACTGTCTTTCCCTCCCATAATTCAAATTCAAATGTCTCTCGTATTATGTGTCAAAGCGAGGATATTTTCTCTTAGTCGAAGGTCATAAGTCCTCTTTAGTCGAAACCTTGAAAGTGAGCCCTGGTCGAAGGCTCAAATACAACTTAGATCTTTTTCTAAGTTATTCCATACGTCGAAACATTCTTGGCTTGGTTTATTCCAGTTTTTTTGTCTAAGAGACCAAATATAGTAAGTGTCAAATTCGGGAGCCAACAAATTGTCCCCCAAGAATGTCTATTTCGACGCCCAAAGAAATAGTCATTCTTTGATCTTTCCATTCGACAGTTGTCTTTCTAGTTGTCCACAAAGTCCTGACGTGCGCTTTTCGTCTTCCAACAGCTGCTGCTTTCGAAAAAAATCCATCATTACTCTTTCTCCAAGATGTCTTTTCTAACCGCCGTTACCACACTGCCATGATGACCATATTCCTAGGACCTAGGCAAGCATGCCAAAATGTTTCCCAACGTCTGCACGGTAACTGCTTCATACTTCGCCACGTGCCCCACTATCTTCACAGCATTAAATGGCCTTGACGAGACATATCCCTTTCTGAAGACTATAAATACTCCTGAGCCTTTTCGTTTGGAACTTTCACCACTCCAAGCATTTCCAAATCTTCTGCTTTTAAACACCTTGTATTGTCAACTTTGTTCTCTCCAAATCTGCAACAATGGCTTTCCTTTTCAATGAATCAAACAATCCCCAACCTAAAAATGCTGATGATATCCAAAGCCAACCAGAGATCTTTTCTACTAACCCTTCTCCTTCCTCAACTGATGGGCTTCGGTTCGTTTCTGAACCCATGACGAGGGAGTGGCGAGAAGCATATGATTCCCAGCTCCTCATTCCCATTAGGTACTCTGAAGACATATATGTTATGTCTGGTCCTTTGTCTGTGTGCATCGAGTATCCCATGAGGAATCATGCCTTCTTCCCTACTCACCCAAGACTCAGACCTATAGGTTGCACGAAGAAGCCTAGGGATGATCCTGAAGACGCTACTCCGGCCAATCAGTAGCATGTTCAGACTACGGAGGACATTAACCTTCAATTTATGAACAAAGGGACCAGGATCTTTCGATCATGCCCTAACCTCTCCTCAGAGTATTCAGATTGGTTGAATAAGGTGGAGAAGGCGCAAACCTCCGTCTGGAAGGAAATGGGAATTTACAATTTGGTGATGTTGTCGAAGACAGGATTGTCTTATTGTCCCCTCATGTTGGTATCTTCGCTATATTTCTGGGATAACGCACATTTTACCTTTCATCTTCCCTGTGGGATGGTGACCCCCACCCTATTCGACATAGCCACAATTATCGGTCTTCGACCGACTGACGATTATTTCGATCCTGAGGATTTGTCTGAAGATGTTATTGGGTTTGCAGCTACAAAACCCACCTACACCACTTTTATCAACCACTTCCATGATAAAGCCTCCAGTACTGTGTCGGAGGTGGAGCATATAGCCTTTTTGGCTATGTGGTTATCCCGTTTCGTTTTTTGTACTAAGTCACTTCAGGTGACTAAGAAAATGCTCACGCTCGCGACGCAGCTTCATCACGGCTATCCCCTTTGTCTGGACAAATTCATTTTGGCCAATCTATATGAGTCCATCAGTAATGGTGTGACCCAACTCAAGGTTATAGGGGATAGGGGGAGCCTGCTGCTTTCTGGCCCTTTTTGGCTTCTCCAACTTTGGCTCAATGCCACCTTCGAATCTTTTCTTCCTCAGAAGAATAAGATTAATGAAGCGGCCCCAGAAATCCTGAACAGAAGGGTCGAAGGTACCAGGCTTGCACTGCTGACTCCTATTGATGAAGGCCAACAGTTTCAGAAGGCTTTCACAAGTTTCGTGATGATGTTTGCGGAGCGCAAATGTTTTGTTTCGACCATGGCTCCTTTTTCCAGTCGAAAAGTTGGTCCAGAATGGTTCACCAGACCATTTCCTTTGACTGAGGAGGAAGACTTGAATGATGAATATGTGGGCATGTGGGAATCGTTTCTTCGCCCTAGAATCATGCCATTGTGATTCAAGAGCTCCAAAAATCAATTAAGCTTGATTGCTTATCAACCAAACCTTGTCTCTCGACAATTTGGTATTGTCCAGTCACTTCCCTCACCCATTTATCCTCGAGAGAAGCTGCTATTATTTTACAACGCAGACTACTTAGAAGATGCTGCTACCAAGCATATTGGTAGGTACGCTGGTCGACCGTACTAACCATGTTCGAATTTAACCTCAATTTTTTGAGTTCTGGTAATTTTGAAGGGTGGTGGAGACAGTATTATGATGAAGAGTTCTTCGATGAGAAGGACTTCGCCCACCACCTTCATGAGGCGTTTAAGCTGGTTCTCGACAGGATCAATAAAGGTATTACTTCTTTTCTTTCTCTTCACTTCAGATTTATCATTCGACGCTCCATTAACATTAGTTTTTTTTGTGTAGCTGTCAAGAGAACCACTTCGAAGAAGGCTGCTGAAAGCACAAAAGGGGGAGAATCTACTATCAACCCCTCTCCCAAGGTATTCACTTTCTTCCATACCCTTATTTCCTATGATTGTCCGACATGGGTGCTGATTTCTTTGACTTGTCTTTCTAGGTATTCAGAAGACTACCCCCAAAAAACAGAAGATCCAGGAGATCGAAATCTCTAGTGACGAAGAAGAGGAATCTCCTCTTGTTCCTCTGAAGAGACAAAGGTTAAAGAAACCAGTTCCAACCGTTGAGTCTCGTCCCAAAATTAGAATTAAGACTACAGTTGTGAGGCCTCCTCCTGTAGTTATCAAAGAGCCTACTGAACAGGAAGTAGCTGCCAGGCTGAACAACCCTAGCGAGAGCGATAACTCCAGTCCCAGTGCTGAAATCCCATTCCAGGTATTTGCTTCGACAGACCATCATTTACTTCTCGAACTCCCCTTTTTCGTTATGATAATTCTGAAAGAAACAAACTTCTTTTATTTTCCAGGACACTGCTGGCACCTCCAACCAAGTCCCTACTCCTCTAGAAGGCTCTGTCACCCTATTGAATAGTGAAGGAGAGCCTACTTATAGGCCTTCTTCAGCGAAAGGCTCTTTCACGAGTTCAGCTGATGAAGTGAATCAAACTTCCGAACCTCAGCATGAAACCATAGAGGAAGTCAATGAAGAAGGCCCTGTAGGAAATCATGAAGAGACTAGGGCTTCGTTGGTTGACGTGCAAGAAACTGAAGAGGAAAGGACCCCTAATGATGAGACTGTGATAGCGAGGGAGAATGAAGGGATCCCAGAAGCTGATGGCGAAGAGGGTTATGCTGAAGGAAACCAGAATCCTACAGGCACTGAGGCAATTCTAGAGCAGGTGGCCAACGTGGTTGTTGCTGTCAACAAAAGTGTCCCTTCGACAGGATCTAGAACTAAGGAGGATTTGGCCTTACTAAAACAGCAAAATCCTTTAGGCTATTTGACTGCAATTCTAGAAGGTCGAGAAAGTTCCTCTGATCATAGTGCCTCAACTGTGTCTAGAAGATCTACTTCGACCTCTCCTCTCGATGAGGCCCTTCAGAAAGTTAAGGCACAAATATTCAAAAGAGACTTAATGTTAACCTTGGAGGGGGAACCCACGGCTCCCTCTTTTCTGAAGACTACTCTGAGGGTTGTCGATCTCCTCATTGCTTCTCCGGACGTGGCCAGCGTTATCTTGGATTTAATCTCCATTATTGACCAAGTATCAGCGGATTATAACCGTCAAAGGACTCTTAATCGTGAGATAGAAGAAACCAATGGTCAAGTGGCTGCTTCCTGGCACGCTGCTACCGAATCAACTTCTAAGTTAAAGGGTCTGTCGAAGGCCCATGAGGCTAGAAAAAAGAGGTCGAAGAGATAGATCGAGACACTACTCAAATGAGGGTGCAGATTGCAGAGTTGGAAGCTAAAATTGCTGCCAACGATAAAAAGAAGGAGGAACTCCTCGCTGTTAACACTGAATTAGAGAGCCAAGAGGAACTGGCTGAAGGGTTAAGACACGCTGATCGAGCCCAATCTCTTGATGCTAAGCTCGAGACCCTTCATCAATCGAAGGCTTTATGTGATTGACACCTTGAATTACAAAGAATTAAGTATCTTCAGATCAAGGCTAATCTCCCTTTTTGAATCCTGTTTATTTCATTTATGTAATCACTTGTTGTAATGATTTCAAAGCCATTTCTGCTATTTTAATGAAAATTTAAGTTTCCATTTTGGAATTCTCTATTCAACGGTGACTATATATTACTTATTTTTACCTCTTGAAGCGTAGGTCTATACGCTTTCAAGTATTTACCATTCACCTTCAAAAGTCTTTGATCTTCGCTTAACTCTTCAATCTCATAGGCTCCACCAGAGAAAGCATGGATAATTCTGAAAGGTCCCTCCCACTTAGGAGACCATTTTCCAAAATTTCTATCTTTTCGATCCATCGGAAGAATTACTTTCCATACTAGATCCTCAGGCAAAAATGTCTTAGGTTTCACTCTGCGATTATAGGATTTATCAACTCGCTTCTTCTGCAGTCTCAAAATATCCAGAGATTTTAACCTTTCTTCGTCTAAGTCAACTAGTTCGTCTAACATCATATTCCAATAGACCTCAGAAGGGATATCATGATGTATCTGAATCCTTGTCGCCTGCAGGTGGATTTCCACTGGCAACACTGCATCATGACCATAGGTTATGCGAAATGGTGTTGTTCCCGTGGCTTCTTTCGGACAAGTTCGACATGCCCATAGAACTTGATCTAGCGTCTTGTGCCAGTTTCTAGTTTTCTTTCCCACGTGTTTCTTTATTAAGTTGATCACTACTTTATTCTCTGCTTCGACCTGGCCATTAGCTTGCGCGTAATAAGGTGTAGATGTTAACAATTTAAACCCCATTTCCGCAGCAAAGTCTTGCATCTTTCGACCAGTAAAGACTGACCCTTGGTCTGTAGTTATTGTTTCGGGAATTCCAAATCTATATATGATGTACTTTTGAATGAATTCAATGACATTCTCTTGGTATACATTGACTAAAGGGATTGCTTCAATCCACTTAGTAAAATAATCAATACCCACCAATATATATTTCTGGCTTTTAGAAGATGCTGGTCGAATTTCTCCAATAAGATCTAAAGCATATCCTCTAAAAGGCCAAGGTTTCACAATCGAGTGAAGTTCTCTTGCCGGAACATGTTGAATACCTGTATGTATTTGACATTCTTGGCATCCTTTTGCAAACTCGACATAATCTTTTAACATAGTGGGCCAATATAATCCTTGTCGAAACAATAACCATTTCATCTTTTGGCCTACTTGGTGTGCTCCATGCCCCGGCGTGTGTGGTGGAAAGAGCTATGTATGCTTCTGTTTCACTTAGGCATTTCAGAAGCACACCTTCAGGTGTTTTCTTGAATAATTCATTTCCCATCAACACATAACTCAGTGCTCTATACTTTATTTTTCATTCTGTCGAATTCGTTGGATTTTGTAAATAATCCACTACAGGCTTTCTCCAATCTTGTTCTGTTAGATTGTCTATGAATGAAATTTCAAAATTTCCGTGATCAGTGCATCCCAACGTTGTGGTCCTAAAATCTAATGAAGATAACTTAGTGTATATTAATCTCCCTCTAACTTCGATTGCTTGTTGTAGCCTGTCTTTCGAAACTTTATACCCGGAAGCAATCTGCGCCAAGTCGTTAGCTACTTGATTTTCCAATCCGGGTATATGTCGAACGTTAACTACCTCGAAGTTCTTCAACAACCGCCTGGATATTACGAAATACATGATAAGGTTTTATTTTATGCATTTTTATTCTTTCGTAATTTTTTTAGGACTAACTCTGAGTCTCCCATTATTTTGACCTGAGTTGCCCCCAATTCCAAAGGATTTCAAGGCTTGCGATTAACGCTTCGTATTCAGCCTCATTATTAGAGCAATCCCCATCTATCTTGTACTTAAATGTTGTTGGAATTTTGCTTGGAGAAATAATGAGGACTCCGACTCCAGTTCCATCTTTATAACTAGAACCATCAAAGTACAGTTTCCAAGGTTTGATCTCCAAATAATTCAGTGATCCCTCTTGTATAGAATGGTCGACTATAAAGTCTGCTACCACCTGACCTTCCATAGTCTTAAGAGGCATAAAGGTTAATGAGTACTCAGTTAATGCGAGTGACCATTTGCCAATTCTACTATGCAAAATGGGTTTCGACAACATATATTTGAAAATATCAAAATGAGACGAAACATAAACATCAACTGACTTTATATATTGCTTAAGTTTTGTACATGAAAAATAAAGACATAAACATAGTTTTTCAACCTCGTTATATTTGGTTTCTGCATCGTTTAAAACTCTACTGAGGTAGTATGTGGGTCTTTCGACACCGTGCTCGTCCTCTTGAGCCAGCATGCTCCCTAAAGTTTTATCAGACGCAGCTATGTACAGTCTCATATTTCTACTTCGACAAGGAGGTACCAAAATAGGTGGTTTGGTGAGGTACTCTTTGATTTTGTAGAAGGCTTCTTGATGTTCTTGCCTCCACTCAAATCCTCCTTTGCTGATTCGAAGTAGTGGCAAAAAGGCTTGTGTTTTCCCACTGAGGTTGGATATAAATCTCCTCAGGAAATTTATCTTCCCAAGTAAGGATTGCAATTCCTTTTTGTTAGTTGGCGCTTTGGCTTGCAAGATAGCTTTGGTCTTGTTTTGGTTTATCTCAATGCCTTTTTTATGGACCACAAAACCTAAGAAATCTCCCGCTTTGACACCAAAAGCACATTTTAGAGGGTTCAGTTTCAGGCCGTAGTGTCTCATCCTCTCGAAGGATTATCGAAGATGATCCATGTGAGTCTTCCCTGAAACAGATTTGACAACAATATCATCAATATAAATATGCATGAAAGTGTCAATAAAATCATGGAAGATCGAATTCATGGCTCTCTGGTACGTTTCCCCTGCCTTCTTTAGGCAAAAGGGCATCACTACCTATTCATAAGTGCCTAAGGCCCCAGGGCAACAGAATGCCATTTTCGACACATCTTCTTCAGCAATAAAGATTTGATTATATCCAGAGTAGCCATCAAGCATACTCATGTACTCGAAACCAGCGGCAGAATCCACAAGCATTTCCTCCACCGGCATTGGATATTCATCTTTGGGTGTTGCAGCATTTAGATCTCTGAAATCGATGCACACCCTTAAGGTACCATTTTTATTTATAACAGGCACAATATTTGCAATCCATTCGACGTACCTGGTCGTTCGGATGAACTTGCATCTCAGTAACCTTTCGACTTCCGTTTTGATTTTTGATAAAATCTCTGGTGCAAACCGTCTTGGAGTCTGCTTAACGGGCTTCTTTCCAGGCTTTATTGGCAACTACAGTTCTACCAAACTTCTGTCGAGACCAGGCATCTCGTCATAAAACCATGCAAAGCAATCCTTGAACTCTTTTAGTAATTGGATCATTTCGACCCTGAGTCCTGGATCTATTTTTGTGCTTATGTACGTTGGCTTTTTTACAGGACCGTCGCCTAGGTTTACCTCTTCTAGAGGGTCTTGCGCTAACATTCTAACATTGTTCGCCAACAGGTCCTTTTCGAAACCTAGAGGTTCATCGTCATAGATGGCGTCTAACCTCTGATCTCAAAGGTCTTTCGTTTCTAAGTCGGGAGGCTCTGGGTCGAAATCTTTCCCAGGCCCTTTTTTAGAAAGCACTTGTTCATTGGCTTCGAAGGCCATATATTTAACTTCAGCCTCCAAGGCCGCTATCATTCTACTTTCGGCCACATACGCCGAAATCTTTTGTAGAGTTTGTGACTCAATCATCATCACCAAACTCACTTCCCCAGCCTGTTGGCCGTATATCATCAACTTCTCCAAAGTCGATGTTGGATAAATCTTCTCTATCCCACTGAAATCCGTAGTTAGAGTGTAGGTATAGAGAGCATAAGGCGTTAGGTGTTGGGGTTAAATCAAACTCAGGTGGATTACATGGCCCTATATGAGCCAAATTTATGTCGAAACTATTCTTTCCGACACTGTTGATTTCACCTAAGTAATAACTCTGATCTGCCTCAATGTTTTCCATGATACCATCGGGGCGCCATATCGTGACCCTTTGGTGCATCGAGGATGGCACTGCACCGATGCCATGTATCCACTCTCGACCCAAGAGCAGATTGTAGTTTGGTTTCGCTGAGATCACCATGAACATGGTGGGTCGGAGGATTGATCCCACTTTGAGGTCTAGTTTTATGACACCCATTATGGTGCCAATGCCTCCTTCATAATTAGAAAAGACCATGTTATGGGGCTTGATGTCAGCATCTCCCTTTCCTAGCTTTTCCAGCATGAATTGTGGGATGATATTGATGGTCGCCCCACAATCAACCAGAATTTTATTTATAGTTATTTCCCCTATCTTTGCTCTAATGAACAGGGGTTTTAGATGATTCTTCATTGCCTCTGTTGGTGGCTCAAAAATGCATTTTGTTCTTCTACGCAACCATTATTCATTACATAGTAACATACTGGCCTGTGTCTAGCCATTTCTTGTTCAACGATTAAGTCAGTTTCCTCAACTTCGACCTGACGGTTGTATTCTTTAGGTAACACTGATATGACATTCACCATGATGTCTAAACTGTCACCGAAATCAGAGTTGTCTTCATCATTCGACCCATATTCCTCCGTCCATGGCATAGGATTCCTCTCTAGAGGCTTCCTTTGTTTCCTTTGCACATTTGTGCTAACCTCTGGATGAGGTCCAGCTGCCTCTTTTTCGGCTTTTCGTCGTCTTTGGAATCTTCTCCATTGTGAACGGGACATAGGATTTTTTCCTTTGTAATTGCTCGATATATGGGCCATCTTATTTGACGTAGAAGCATGGTACTCCTTTCTGTAATCTAAAGAGGAACCTCTTGGCACATCGAACGCCTGCCATCTCTCTTCATTTGGCCTCTTTCCTCCCATGGTGTTAAGCCAAGTATCTGTAGGTACATTAGTTGGAGGCTGAAAAGTTGGTGGCCTCCTTACCTGACTCATGGATCCTTGTTGATGCCCCCTTCTGGGGTCGAATCTGTTTTATGAACCCATTTTTTGTTGGGCATTGGTGCCCTGTTTCGCTTTCACAATTCTCATACCTTGTATGTGTTCTGCGGATTTCTTGTCAAAAATAGAGTTGCATCTAGGGCACAACATTACTTCAGATTTTTTCTTCTGGCACCTATGTAGAAAATTTTCCAGATCTTCATTCTCCTTTGGAAATGCCGTTTTATTTACTTCTTCTTGACGAATGGCTTCCTCTGAGGCCTTGGCGCCAGATACTTCAACCATGTTGACCTGCATGTTTCTTTTGGCAACGAGATTCATTTTCTGCATTTTGGCCTCTAGATTCTCTGTCGAACCTTTTACAGCAGCCAAGTAAGAACCTGTGGTGGTTCTTTTGTTGGAGCTCTCAATAACTCCTTTGCTTTTGTGTGGGTCTTCAGTAACCCGTTTATTCAGTTTCAGGCCTTCAGCGGTCTTCTTGTTTGACCCTTGGGTAACTTCCTTTTTCAAATCTAGGCCTTCAATGGCCTTTCTCACCCCTTCAATAGTTTTTTTGGAGATGTTTCCAGTAAAACTTCCAAAGATGGGTTTAGTAATGAAATCTTCAGAATTTTCCACCATGTGAATGCCAACTGGTTCAACATAATGTGCCTCCATCTGCAGTGGGTTTGCGTCGATTTTCATTGTTGGATTATCAGCAAATTTCAGCCTTCCTTCCTTTAGCGCTTGTTGAACAAGATCCCTGAAAAGGAAACATTGTGAGGTTTTATGGCCCAAAAAATTAAGGTATTTACAAAAACCTCTTTTCTTCATCTATTCTAAAGGAGGTAATTTTACCCCTGGGGGCACTATCATCTGGCCATCTTTAACTAATAGATCAAATATTTCGTCACATTTGGATATATAGAAACTATAAGTTTTCTTAGGAAATTTGTCGTTGTTTTTTTCAGACTCTACAGGATTTTTCCTATTTGATGGCACTAGAAATTTACAAGAATATGGTGGTCCTTGTTTTAATTCTGCTAAATCTATTTCGCCTTCTTCGATATCTATAGGATCACTAGATATTTCTGGATAGTTATCATCCATTTCGACATAGGCTACCCTTTCTCTTCGATGAGTTTTGGCAGCTTTAGCTTTCTTAGCTTTAAGGCGTTCTACTTGTCGAACTCTATCGGCCAGTTGGGCCATATCTCTTAGGTATTGTGTATCTAACTTTTTCCTAATCGAATAATCTAGGCCCCCCGCTGCTATTTCAACCAATTCATGCTCCGGAACTTGGGTAAAGCATATGGCTTTGAGTAATCGAAACCTATTTAAATATTCATCGATTGGCTCTGTAAACCTTCTCTTCACACTAGCCAATTCTTTTAGACTTATTTTGGTCTGGCCCGTGTAGAATTGTTCGTGGAACAATCTTTCCAATTGGTTCCAGTTATGGATCGAATTGGCTGGGAGGGTGGTGAACCAAGTGAAAGCATTCTTTGTTAGGGAACTTGGGAAATATTTGACTCTAAGGTTTTCGTTGTTTGCTATTTCCCCGGCCTCTATCAAATATCTAGCTACATGTTCGATAGTGGACTCTTTCGTATCCCCTGAAAATTTAGTAAACTTTGGAACCTTTCCCCTAGGTGGTAAGTCTGTTTGCAGAATATATTCTGACAATGGGGATGTGAAGTTTGGTCTGTGAAAACCAACGTTCATCCCGTTTTGAATCATAATCCTTTCGATCATGGTAGTTATATTACTGTCTGTCCCATAATTTTGGTGTCGAACTTGCTGTATCAATTCATCAGCGTTTTGGTTTCTATTAGCCATAATAACTCCTTGATCAATTTCTCTAGGGTTTAGTGGTATTTCAACCCTTGGTTGTTCTATTTCTGCTCTAGGAATCTGAGGGTTTGGATTAACGATCAAATCATCTTCCATGATTGCCCCTTGATTTGCTCTTATTGGTATCCTCTGGGGTTGTCGAACAGTTTGGGGTACCCCAAAGAATTCAGCCATGCACGTCATTTGCATTGTCATTTGTTGATTTGATTGTGTAGCATTTTGAATGAGGGGGTTTAGCAATGTACTTAGAGTTTGTGCTAACATTTGCACCATATCATGATTACTTTCGTCCATCTGTTGCCTCAAAATTGTTGTTGAAATATTTGTGAGGCTTGGTATTGTATGAGATGGCCCTCCCAAGAATTGGTTTCTACTGGCTCCAGACCCCTGTAATGGCGATGATGCATTCACCAAAGGTTCTGAAAAAGTGGAAGCAGCATTCATAAGGCTAGCCATTTCAGTAATTGGCATGTCATATGGCTGCTCTCGACCCATCCAGGTTGTCCAAAATCCTGGGGGAAAAAATGGTCGAGATCCTAGATTTTCCCTTGGTGGAGGCGTTCCTAATGGACCTCTTGGACCTACATACGAAAGTAAGGGTCCAGATTGATTTGTGGTTAGCGTCGGTATTGATCCAACGGAAGTTGGGATATTCCCTTCGACGGCGGTAGTAACCGCTGTTCCAGTAATTGGTGGAGGTATTTCACCATGATCTGGCTCGTTAGCCATACTACTCTCGCTATTCTTCCTAACAGTATACTCGTTGGTTACTCTACCACTTCTTAATAACATGCAACGTTATAATTGTAGAGAAGAAACGCAATAACATAAACAAGATATTTAAAAATTAGCAACGTCCCACCAGGTGTGCCAATTTGTTTACCGTGGTTTTTGGTAAACAACTGTTGATCCTCCAAAAAAGGAAAACTCTTTTGGTTACTCACGGGATTGATCAGATTGATCCCAGAACATATGCTAATTTTTTATATAAGACAAGCAATCAGGAAGAACGCACGTTCAACTAGAGGAAAGATACTTGAGATTTTGGAAAAGTAGACAGAAATGTAGAAATGCAGGTAAAGATGCAAGAAAGATAACTGCAAAATAAGATTAAAGCAATGTAAAAGACTTTCATTAATAAAAAAGAGGTGTTTCCAACGTACATTTCTCAGTTTTATCCTTTCTCACACAGCGGTTACTTGGACAATATTTGAGTAACTAGCACAATAGGTTGAACACACTTAAAAACTACACAGGTTTCCTAATTTATACTAAAAACTAAGTAACCGTCGAGGAACGACTCTGCACTAAGATGAAGACAAGTGTCTTCTGCACGTCCCTTGACTTCTAGCTTCCAACCACGTTGCTTCTTCTTAGCCGCTAGAGAAACTGTCTTTCCCTCCAATAATTCAAATTCAAATGTCCCTCGTATTATGTGTCAAAGTGAGGGTATTTTCTCTTAGTCGAAGGTCATAAGTCCTCTTCAGTCGAAACCTTGAAAGTGAGCCCTGGTCGAAGGCTCAAATACAACTTAGATCTTTTTCTAAGTTATTCCATACGTCGAAACATTCTTGGCTTGGTTTATTCCAGTTTTTTGGTCTAAGAGACCAAATATAGTAAGTGTCGAATTCGGGAGCCAACAACAGCTGAATCATAATAACATCTTTTTCCATCGTTGCAGTAACTTCAAAATAACACATACTTAGCAACAATCAAATTAAAGTTCAACAACTAAAATAATCAATAATTAAAAGCAACAAGCGTTCATCCCCATCGAGTGTTACGTATCAGAGCAATGACACCGACTCGAACTACCGAAGGTATACTGCGTTCACTCTGGATTACCTGCACGTTACCAACGTAAGGGTAACATTCAAACAGAAGGGGTGAGATATCTAACAATATAATAAAACGTATGATAAATAATATATTGGATTAGATCATATAACATCATCACTTCACATCTTATAACCAACAATGTATGTAAGGGAGCATCAACAACATACAACATTACCGCATCAATACACAACTTATTTATGCAATCATATAATGCGACTCAATACTATGCAAATACATGTGGTACCATTGGAGCAAAACTCTCATCTCAAAATAATTGCGAATAAATAGAGGCATCAACAAGTCATAAGCCTTCATCTTAATATTTGCCAATACAGACCATCTTAACGAGCATCAGCTCCATCTTGATATGCAATGCATGCGACACAATCATGAATGTAGTAATAACAACCACAATTAACAACATATTAATACAACACCATTTTTGGCCAGAAGCCTACATATTAATAGCTTCCATTTATTAGAGGCATCTCAACATCATTCATCAACATCATTCATCAACATAATTTCATCAACATAATTCATCAACATAATTCATCGCATAATTCATCGCATAATTCATCGCATAATTCATCAACATAATTCACCAACATAATTCATCACATAATTCATCAACATAATTCATCAACATAATTCATCAACATAATTCATCGCATAATTTATCAACATAGTTCTACAGCAACTCAGCCACAACAACAATACAACGACAGATCGACAATCCCTCAATGTTGGCCATATGCCTACAACATGATATTTCCTATAATTAATTAATCATCTAAGGCTTATCTCTAATTACAAAACCTCTACATATTATTATTATTCTGTAATACTACATCATCATCATCCTTAATCTTACTGTCATGAACCACGCAATAATTTAAGATCGTCTTATCCTCATCATACTTCACAAAATCATCATAGCGATTAACGTGGGAAGCTAAATCTAATCCTAATTTGATTACTAGGATTATTATTCTTATCCTTCATTTTAATACTTAAGAATGAAGTTCATCGCGTTAGCTATCCAACGCTTTGAACTACACCTCAAACGGAGTCCGGAAACTCAAGTTACAGCCTTTGGAAGAATCTGTCACAAATCAGACTACATGAGTCGACACATACTGTTTTGGGTCGACGCGTACTGGGTTGAAATCTTGCATGAGTCGACGCGTACTCCTCTTGTGACGACTCATACTGAGTCTGCAACACTGCATGTATCGACGCATAGTCCTATGTATTGACTCATCCTCAGTCCAAAAACCTGCATGTGTCGACGCATGGCCTTTGAGGTCGACTCATACTGTTGTGTCATGGATATTTTTTGTGATTTCACTGTGTTTTCACTGTGATTTCCCTTCCTTAGGCCCTAAAACATCCTCTAATCATAGGTAATCAACAATTATAATAATCTTATGTTTCTACATCAATTATACAACATTAGGGCATCATTATTCATCTCTAAATCATTGATCCTCATCAACAACAATACATATATTTCAATCATAAACATAACAAACTTTCACATATAATCTCACATACTACTCATCATAAACCCTATCATAGAGTCAGAACCCCACGCTTACCTTGGATTGAAGGTTGCTCTACAACTTTTCTGATTGAATTATGTTCTGGGTCTTTTCCTTCTTTTCTACAACTTTCACGTTCTCTTCCAACCCTTATTTTCTTTCTCTTCTTACTACTACTTCTTTTCCATATTAATTCTAAATAACTAATATAATAACCCTATAATTCTCATTATGTCTTAATGGGCTTAAAACTCCTACACCCCATTTCTACTACTTCTAGTCCTTAAAATAAGCACACATCAAATAATATTATTATTCTAATATTATTCCATAACTTAATAGAATAATTAAATCCAATAACAACAACACATCAACTATCACCATAACACAACTTCACAAATAATACAAAAATAATTTAATTAAATAATTAATTAAATTACGGGCGTTACAACTCTCCCCCACTTAGAATATTTTCGTTCTCGAAAATTTACCTTAATCAACAACTCAGGATAGGAGTCTCGTATCTTACTTTCCAACTTCCAAGTCATGCTTTCTCCGATAGCTCCTAGACAAACCACTTTAACCAAAGCAATCTCTTTGCCCCTCAGAGTCTTTATTTCATGATCTGCGATCCGTACAGGCATCGTTTCCACAATAAGGTTATCCCGTACTTGCACATCATCCATATGAACCACATGAGATGGATCTGAAATATACTTCCGGAGTTGTGACACATGAAACACATCATGCGAATTTGAAAGATTAGGCGGTAAAGCCACTCTATAAGCCACATTACCAACTCTCTCTGAAATTTGATATGGACCAATAAAACAAGAAGTGAGCTTCTTAGACTTCAATACTCGCCCAACACCATTCACAAGTGTAACTCTCAAAAACACATGGTCACCCGTTTGAAATTCTAAGTCCTTCCTTCGCTTGTCATGATAAATCTTCTGTCTACTTTGGGAAGCTTTCATCTTTTCTCGAATCAACTTCACCTTCTCAGTAGTCTCACGAATAAGTTCAGGTCCAAGTACTACACTTTCTCCAGATTCATGCCAACATAAAGGAGTTCTATATCTTCGACCATACAACGCTTCAAAAGGTGTCATCCCAATACTAGAATGGTAATTGTCATTATAAGTGAACTCTATCAACGGAAAGTAAGTATCCCACAAACCTCTTTGCTCAAGAACACATGCCCTCAACAAATCTTCCAACGATTGAATAGTCCGTTCAGTCTGACCATCTGTCTGAGGATGATACGCCGAACTCAACCTTAACTTAGAACCCAACGCTTCTTGCAAACTCTTCCAAAAATCAAAAGTAAATCTTGGATCTCTAACTGACACAATGCACAAAGGAACACCATGCAGCTTCACAATCACACTAGTGTAAATCTCAGCCAACTTCGACACTGGAAAACTGATGTTAATAGGAATAAAATGAGCCGACTTCGTAAGCCTATCAACAATCACTCAAATCGAATCATGTCCTCGTAAAGTATTAGGTAACCCCGTCACAAAGTCCATCAAAATGCTATCCCATTTTCATTCTGGAACTTCTAACGGTTGCATCAACCCTGCAGGATTCTGATGTTCAACTTTAGACTTCTAACAAGTCAAACATGCATACACAAACCGAGCCACGTCACTCTTCATTTTAGGCCACAAAAACAAACTTTTCAAATCTTGATACATCTTTGTAGCTCCTGGATGAATACTCAACTTACTTCTATGACTCTCTTCAAGTATCACTTTCTTCATCTCAACATCATCAGGAATATAAATCCGGTTACGAAATCTCAACACATCTTGCGCATCTAACTTAAAATCACTATTTTCAGACTGATCGATCCCAACCATCGAAACTACCAGCTTCACATCCAACTTATAAGCTTCTCTGATACTGTCTAGAAATTCATTATTAATCTTCAACATACCTAACATAACACTCTGTGGTGTCACCTGGAAAACTTAGCTCATATCTCTGAACTGTTCAATTAATTCCAACTCCTTAACCATCATTGCCGACATATGTAAAGTCTTTCGACTTAACGCATCAGCTACCACATTCGCTTTTCCTGGATGATAATTCAAATCGAAATCATAATCCTTTAACAATTCCAACCATCTCCGTTGCGTCATATTCAACTCCTTCTGGTCAAATAAATACTTTAAGCTCCTATGGTCACTAAAAACTTCAAATCTAGAACCATAAAGATAATGCCTCCAAATCTTCAACACAAACACAATTGCAACAAGCTCTAAATCATGCGTAGGATAGTTCTTCTCATGAGTCCTCAACTGCCTTGACGCATAAGCAACTACCTTATCATTCTGCATAAGCACACCTCCTAAACCCATCTTAGAAGCATCACAATATACCACGAAAGGTTCTCCTGGATTAGGTAACGTCAAAATTAGAGCCGACGTCAATCTCTTCTTCAATTCTGTAAAACTTTCTTCGCACTGAACATCCTACACAAAAGCTTTACCTTTACAAGTCAACTTAGTCAACGGAAGTGCCAACTTAGAAAAACCTTCAATGAACCTTTTATAGTAACCAGCTAATCTCAAAAAGCTTCTAATCTCAGTAGCTGACTTCAGAGTTTCCCATTGCAACACAGCATCAACCTTCGATGGATCTACAGAAATGCCACTACCTGAGATTACATGACCAAGAAAACTAACCTCCTTTAACCAGAACTCACACTTAGACAGCTTTGCATACAACTTCTTCTCTTTCAATACTTGCAATACTACTCTTAAGTGTTCTTCATGCTCTTCTTCTAACTTAGAGTAAATCAAAATGTCATCAATGAACACCACTATAAAACGATCCAAATAAGTATGAAATATACGATTCATGTACTCCATGAATACTCCCGGCGCGTTAGTAACACCGAAAGGCATCACCAAATACTCAGAATGTCCATAACGCGTTCTGAAAGCCGTCTTCTGGATATCTTCATCCTTCACTTTAATCTGATGGTAACCCGACCTCAAATCAATCTTACTAAACATACGAGCATCCATAAATTGATCCATCAAGTCATCTATTCTTGGAAGCGGATACTTGTTTTCCATCGTCACCTTATTCAGTTGTCTATAATCAACACAAAGCCTGATGCTTCCATCTTTCTTATTTACTAACAACACTGGAGCTCCCCACGGCGATACACTTGGTCTTACAAACTTCTTTTCAAGTAACTCTTCCAATTGCTTCTTTAACTCTGACAATTCAGATGCAGACATCCTGTATGGTGCCATAGACACAGGTCTGGTACCAGGTACAAGATCAATTGCAAATTCAACTTCCCTCTCCGGCGGTACATCAGGAATTTCATCAGGGAAAACTTCAGGAAATTCACGCACCACCTGCAATTCTTCAATTATAGCTTGAGTCTCTACAAATAGTGACGCCATCAATGAGAACATATGTGTTTCTTCTTGCATCAACTTCCTCAGCTGTTTAGCAGACAACAAATTATCTTCCTCTTCTTCAGGAGTAGAAAACCTCACAGACTTGTCATAACAGTTAATGTGAACAAATTTATGCTCTAACCAGTTCATACCCAAAATCACATCCAACCCTTTTAACGGTAAACAAACAAATCAACAACAAAGTCTATGTCGAAGATCGACAAGGGACACTTTAAACACACAAAAGAAGTAGTCACCGACCCCTTGGATGGAGTGTCGACGGCCATTTCTCCATTCATAGAAGACAACATAAGACCCAATCTTTCAACACAATCAGTAGCAATAAAGCAATGAGTAGCACCGGTATCAATAATAGTAATTAAAGGAATACTATTAATGAAACATGTACCTCTGATAAGTCTGTCATCGACAGTTGCCTCATCCTTAACCAAAGCAAACACTTTACCACTTGTATGCGCCCTCTTTGGTTTCTAAAGATGACTACCAATGTGCCCTTCTTCACTACAATTGAAACAACTCACCTCCTTATGCTTGCACTCAGATACAACATGTCCAGTCTTACCACAACGAAAACACCTCTTTACCTCAGCAGTACACACATTACTCTTATGTCCAGGTTTTCCACATTTGAAACAAACTACACCAGTAGGAGCATCTCCCCCACTAGTCTTCTGACCCTGAGCAGCTTTCTGTTTACCTTTACCAGCTGGGGTATCATAAGGCTTACCACAATTCTGTTGGTGCTTACCTCTCTTCTCACTGATAATCTTATAATGGGAATTATTATCCTCTTCATAGATTCTGCAACTATCAACCAAATAAGCAAAAACACGGATCTTCTGGTATCCAACCGCCTTCTTGATCTCTGGGCGTAACCCGTTCTTAAACTTGATGCACTTCAAAAACTCAGCATCTGCCTCACCGTAGTGCGGATAAAACTTAGACAACTCAGCAAACTTCGTAGCATACTCAACAACCTACATACTTCCTTGCTTCATCTCAATGAACTCAATTTCCTTCTTACCACAAACATCTTCAGGAAAGTACTTCCTCAAAAATTCCCTACGGAACACAGCCCAAGTTACATTTTCACCTGCAGCTTCCAACCTCTGACAAGTCTCTAGCCACCAGTCATCAGCTTCGACTGCTAGCATATGAGTACCATACCAAACCTTCTGCGCTGAAGTGTAGTCCATCACACGAAAGATTCTCTCAATCTCTTTCAACCAATCCAATGCTCCGCCAGGATCATACTTTCCCTTGAAGGTAGGCGGATTCTCTCTCTGGAAGGTCGCCAAACTACGAGATCCAGCATTCCCGTCAGCATTCGGCTGATTCTCCATCGCATGCGCCATTGCTTCTAAAGCAGCAGCAAGTGCATCATCATTCCTTCAAGCCATCTCAACTTATCACTACAACAAAAACAATGGTTAGAACTCAAATTAATAATACTCGATTGTTAAACAACTACGACTCGACAACTTGGTCAGACGGACCGACTTTTGCTCTGATACCAACTTTGTAACACCTCAATTCTACCCGATAATTATGAAAGTAAATCAGAGTTATAAAATTCATACATCAATATAATTTCATCAACATAATTCATCAACATAATTCATCAACATAATTTATCAACATAATTCATCGTATAATTCATCAACATAATTCATCAACATAATTCATCAACATAATTCATCAACATAATTCATCACATAATTCATCAACATTGTTTTATAGCAACTCAGCCACAACAATAATACAACGACATATCGATAATCCCTCAATGTTGGCCATATGCCTACAACATGATATTGCCTATAATTAATTAATCATCTAAGGCTTATCTCTAATTACAAAACCTCTACATATTATTATTTTGTAATACTATATCATTATCATCCTTAATCTTACTATCATGAACCACACAATAATTTAAGATCGTCTTATCCTCATCATACTTCACAAAATCATCATAGCGATTAACACGGGAAGCTAACTCTAAGCCTAATTTGGGTACTAGGATTATTCTTCTTATCCTTCATTTTAATCCTTAAGAATGAAGTTCAACACGTTAGCTATCCAACACTTCGAACGACACCTCAAACGGAGTCTGGAAACTCAAGTTACAACCTTTGGAAGAATCTGTCAAAAATCAGACTACATGAGTCGACGCATATTGTTTTGGGTCTACGCGTACTGGGTTAAAATCCTGCATGATTCGACGCGTACTCCTCTTGTGTCGACTCATACTGAGTCTGCAACACTTCATGTATCGACGCATAGTCCTATGTATCGACTCATCCTGAGTCCAAAAACCTGCATGTGTCGACGCATGGCCTTTGAGGTTGACTCATACTGTTCTGTCATGGATATTTTTTGCGATTTCACTGTGTTTTCACTGCGATTTCCCTGCCTTAGGCCCTAAAACATCCTCTAATCATAGGTAATCAACAATTATAATAATCTTATGTTTCTACATCAATTATACAACATTAGGGCATCATTATTCATCTCTAAATCATTGATCCTCATCAACAATAATACATATATTTCAATCATAAACAAAACAACCTTTCACATCTAATCCCACATACTACTCATCATAAACCCTATTATAGAGTCAGAACCCCACCCTTACCTTGGATTGATGGTTGCTCTACAACTTTTCCGATTGAATTCTGTTCTGGCTCTTTTCCTTCTTTTCTGCAACTTTCACGTTCTCTTCCAACCCTTATTTTCTTTCTCTTGTTACTGCTACTTCTTTTCCATATTAATTCTGAATAACTAATATAATAACCCTATAATTCTCATTATGTCTTAATAGGCTTAAAACTCCTACACCCCATTTCTACTACTTCTAATCCTTAAAATAAGTCCACATCAAATAATATTATTATTCTAATATTATTTCACAACTTAATAGAATAATTAAATCCAATAACAACAACACATCAACTATCATAATAACACAACTTCACAAATAATCCAAAAATAATTTAATTAAATAATTAATTAAATTACGAGCGTTACATCTTTCATTTTGAACAAATTAATCATATGTTTATTAAACAAAATTCAAATGAACCCCACAATAATGATAAAAAATTACTGAATAAATACAATATTTAAATACAATATTTGGAAGTGATTTTTTTAAAAATTCATTTTAATTGTTATTTAAACGAGTTTGTAATAAAAATTATTTATTATTACTCTCATAAAACTTAATTGATTTGTAATCTCTCTTCTTCTTATCAAATTGATCATGTTTTTAGTGTAAATAAATTAAAGAATTCTTAGTTCTCTCTTTTTGTAATATCTTACTTACAAAAATAATATAATATTTAGATAATTAAACTTGATTTGAAATTAAAATTATTAGTTGAGTTTTCTATTGATATTTAGCTAAATTTTTATTATGTCTAGGTCTTTCGTTTATTTAATACATTAATGATATAATATATTGTTGTATCTTTAACGCATTTAAAAATATTTAATGAATGAAAAATATTATTTTATTTTATTTAGTTATCATATTTTTATTTAATATTTTTTTATGTTTCAAACAATTTAAATATAGCTCTCATAAAAAAATCCAGTCATTTATTTTGTTTTCCTCTTCCTCTCGAAAAAAAATTTCAAACGTATTTTTTTATAGCAATGAAATAATTGGACCTACAATACTTGTATGATATGCATTTCAAAGTATTATTTGATAATATATTATTTTTTGAAATTTTTTATGTATGAATAAAAACAATATTTATTACTTTTAGAATTAAAGTTTCTTATAAATTTTAATATATTATTTATTTTAAATATAATTATCCTTTCAATTTTTTCAACTTAACATCATATAATTCAAAATGAAAAATAAAAAGCTGAAAAGAAGAAACACACCACTTCTGGCATCTTAGTAGGAGTGGGTTTTGATAAGGTATTTAAAAAAATATTATTTTAGAATATATGTATTTAATTTTCTTAAATTTAAAATATTGTTTTATTTAATATAATTTTTTTAATTATAATATTTTTAATTTGTGTTCTTAGAATACAAATTAACAAAAACTCTTTTAAATATATTAATTTAGGCGTTATGTATAATCATTTTCACATGTGATGCAATTGCTAGTACATTGATTTTGATATATGGGGGTTTTGAGTTCAACTTTGGTCATTTATTTAATATTTTATCAAAAAAGATCATGTCAGGACTTAACCCTTAAGTAGGGGTAGAGGATGGCATTAAAATTAAACTATTCACTATACCAACTTTAATTTATGAAAATCATTTGAAATAGTATTAGTATATTGTGTACATTTTTGGCAATCTCAATAAAATTCTTTAAGATTTGTCACTCCGAGAATGTTAGTTCATCATCACCTCCAACAACATCCACCACAACAACTATATATCTCATACCATACCATTTATGTGTGTG